>OX454333.1:31991401-33191401 GCA_949716465.1 Chalcosyrphus nemorum
ATACTTTAAAACAATACAAATGACGAACAGGAAGAATTTTAAGGTCAAAGAATAGAGGGTAACTAGGATGTCTCACTGGTTTACGGCATAATTTACGTAGGACACACTTCTGTAAGATCAATAGAGAGTTTACTTTATTCTTAAAAGTACCACCCCAGCAGGTAATACCATATTGCAGTTTTGAGTGGAAAATACCATAATAAATAGTTTTTAATAATGTATTTGAACAGACGGTACGTAAATAGAAAAAATGTCTTAGTGTAGAACGAAAATAAGACCTAAGAGTTTCTATATGTTTTGAGAAGGACATTTTCGAGTCAATGATAAGGCCCAGATATTTAAAGTCATTCACGGTCTCGATCAAGAAGCAATTATCACTACAGTTTTGGTTGTCATTGTAGGTAGGAGAAGTTGGACTGGACCTACATTTGCAAATATTTAGTTTGAATTTCTGGCATTCCTGTGAATGAAAGTATAGATTAACTTCAGGATCAGGTGAAGTCGACAAACTAAAAAACATAATCCTTGTTTTGGCACTTAAGACCAAGTTGTGTTGAGAGAACCAGATTCTTAGGAGATTAAGATCCTTAATCCGCGAATTCCTGCTTTGTTCAGTTTATCGAGAAGAATGTTGTGATCGACCATATCGAACGCTTTAGTAATATCAATAAACAGACTTGCAGTAGTCTTCTTATTATCAAGATTAGACATCACTTTACTGCAAAAGCTTAGAAGTGCATCCTCGGTTGATTTACCTTTCAGGAAGCCAAATTGTGCTGAGTTAAAAAACTTATTTTTTAAAAGATGACTCATTAACCTATTTTTAATAAGTTTCTCAAAAATTTTGCTTATAGTTGGGAGAAGAGAAATAGGTCTATAGTTACATAATTCTATAGTAGAGCCCTTTTTGAATATCGGTATAACATCTGCACACTTAAGCTCTTCTGGGAAAACCCCCTCAAAAATACAGCGATTGAAAATGTGAGACAGCACGTCAATTAAGTAGCATGCTACATTTTTAATAGACTTACTGGAAATACCATCAGGACCACATGAGTTAGTATTTTTTAGAGTACCAATTTCTTTTAAGACTTCAAGTGGAGTTATTGGTATAAAAACAAAACTGTTACAAAGAATTTGTTAAATATTAATGAAAGTGTTGTTGTTTTTTTTTTTTTCCTGAAACCCAAAGCAGATACCATTAGATATAAATAGGTACGACCCCCAGTTGGCCCAACAATCTAAAAATAATCTCTCATTATGTATAACATAAAAAAAAAAAGAACCAAAATGTTGTAATATCAGGGCAATCACTAAAGTCAAACATTATTTCAGGTCAAAACACACGAGGGTTGCGTAGGTGCTCTGTGCACTCAAGAATAGAGGAGAGCAACTGCCATTGACCATTAATCAAAATTTACCATGCTTCCTTAATACCAATTCTGTTGACAGAGGCAGCACAAGGGTACAAAACAATATTTGATCCAAACAAATTTCACCGATGACGTTTTACTGCAGTGACAGTTCGTCCAATGTCAAACACAGACGCACACACACTCACGCAACTAATGACTAATGAATCTCGAGCAGGTGACTTTTATTTTGGTTGAATTAAAAGGCTACTTCCCCCCTTCTAGGAGCAGACATTGTGTCTAGTCACTTTTGCTTTGCATATTTCAATTCAGCATTTAAAATCTGTCAAAAAAAAAAAACTATGATTCACAGTTGTGACATTGAGTGACTTCACAAATTTAAATCTGGAAAAAGAAGAACCAAAATCTTTATAAGCCCCGAAAGGATTTCAATGGCATCAGTGGCAGTGTCTGATGTCCTTTTACAAGTGAATGGAAAACAAAGACGGAAAAAATCCATACACAAATGCTGCACAGAGATGCGGAAGAATAAAGAAAGAAATGTTAATATTGAGATACATTTTTTTTTTTTTTTGTAAAAAATCTCTTCAATGTGATGTGCTGCTGCTCCGCATCATGCGGAATTGACTTTTTCCCCCTGATTCGAATGATTAATGATGTCGCCTCGTATAATAGGTCCTTGGAAGTTTCACTCCTCGCATGTTGGAATGTTTTTTTGTTGGATTTTTTTTTTTACTTTGACGGGCGGCTTCACTGTTTGTGTTGTGGCTGTTGGATTTTCTATCTTGGGTTTTTTTTTTCCTAGTTTCTTACCAACATTCTCTTTTTCGTCCTAGATTCCTTTTGATCAATTGACATGTATCTAATACTTTTCTTTATCCTTTATGCTTCACTTATACTTATAGGAAAGTCGGTATTTATTTTGTTTTGGAATGCTTGCATGTCGCCAAGAATATTTTTGGGTATTTCACTTGCAATAAATAAATCTATTGAAATAGGATATTTGATTTCACATTTTGAAGCTTTTCTGTCTGTTCTCCTTCGCTTTATGTCTCATCAAAAAGTGGCATCACTTGGCCGAAACAAAGATTGTTGCGCTTGATATTTCAAAGTCATTTGGCAGAGCTGCCATCAGGATCTTTTGTGGAGAATGTATACGAATGTCTTCTTCAATGGATTAAAAATTACATGTCGGGGTGTTCAATAAAGATGGATGGCTTCCACCAAAGAAATTCTGGTGTTCCCTAGAGCTTAGTTCAGTCTCCAACTCTGTTTCCTAATTTTATAAATGCCCTCTTGGGTTCTACCTCTAACCTCTAATCCAATGCATTCCTTCGCTGATGGAAGGTACTTACAATGCCATTGTCGGTATGTGTATCAATAACCACCTCCGATAGATCAATCAAATATTCGAGGTCGCCAAAAATGCTGCAAAATGCCTAGCAAAATGGGGCCCTTTACCATCAAGCCCATGGCATCGCCTCATACGTTAGATCCTCTATACCAGAAGCAAACCTTGTTGGAACCAAAGACAATGGTAGCCTGTTCCTGGTAACAACCCTAGTATCTGGCTTAACAATTGTGAATATCTATAAACCCCCCAGATGATTCCAGTATATAAACATCTTGCAGTCATAATACTCAGTGACTGGCTGAATAACATAGCCTTTCACTTATTTTCGACGCCAAGGACAAAGGAACATTCTATTTAGGGAAAAGGCGTAGGAGCTTCAACCCTGATCGGTGCTTTGCTTCATCCGATCGCGATGACAGACGACAACGAATAGCCAAACGAGTTCTACAGGACTTTCCCCATAGCCAACATCGACCAGTCCGTCTAGATGCTGGCATATAAATCCCAATCATAAATTTTACCCCTCAACCAAGGTGGAATTTCAAAAAAGAAAGATGGCCGGGTTTTGCCTTGGAACTTGACTCCACTGTCCGCTGGATCAGACGCGTTTGAATCGTTGGAAAAAACAAAAACTATGGAAAACTTGGACTTCACTCGTTCTAGCTTCGATAGGTTGAATAATTGGGTGCCTTTGTGGACAGAGATTATCAACGGTCTAATTCGACTACTATGAGTTCACGGTGTATAAAACTTCATAGACCTGGGAGCCTTAACTTTTAGTGTGCGACTGCTAGGAGAAGAAATAGCTCACTGTAGTATCTTTCCATTTTATTTGATAGACAGTCATCACAGAGTAGGCCCGAATAAAGGCTATTTCCTCTTCGTTCCTACAGCTTCTACAGAAGTCGTTATGGGATGTGCTGCGTACTTGCTCATAGTGACCTGTCTCGACACCAAAAGCTATCCTTACAAGCTTGCGAATTATAAAGCTTCATAGATGAAAATCTCCTCTCATTACAGTCGTGTCTAGTCGATACATACCACGTAGGACTAAATGGACCCTGTTCCAAGCGCTAAGTTGTGTACTAGGCTCAGGATGTTCCCACGAAGAGTTCAAATGTGATCCTTCTCTTTTCCGTTGCTTGGGATCTCCAAGTGGTTTCTCTCTTAATCTTGGTTAAGTTTTTAGTTGCCAATCCTCTCTGCTAGGAAACACTTCCTTGCATTGCATCTCCGACAGCGAGTCCCACTAATTCACATCACCGCTGTACAGAAGATAAGGAACAGTCTACTCTTCCTCCTCGTCCATGCAGATCCTGCAGAAATTGTTTGAAGGGAGGCCCAATCTAGTTGTGTGCCTTCCAATGATGCAGTGTCCTATGATGACACCTACCATGGGAACTGTTTAGCTTTATCAGGTTGTAGGAGTCGTTGAAATTAAGCTTGTCTCAGATATGCTTGGTAATGGAATAAGAGGTAGAGTTGGACCGCGTTCAGTGGCGATGATTAAAAAAGGAAGAGAAATGTTGAAATTCTCCTTTTCGAAAGAGTTGAGCCATGTCTGGCGAGCTCGTCAGCCGTACAGTTGCCCTGTCTGTTACAATGGCATAGGCTAAATTAGGCTAACAATTTTCATACAAATCTTGCTTTATCCAACTTATTGTGACCTCTTCTTCCTCACAGACACTCTTGAATTACCGCAAAACCCAATTCCTTAAAGTGTCAATGAAATGATTGAATACCCTCTTCCGAGTAAAGCCCCACCGCTAATCACGAAAACAAGGACGACACCTTAAGTAATGAATCTAATTCCGCTACTAAATACTCAACTACTGTGAAAATCATCTCTTCCATCCCCTTAGCACATACCCATCAAATGAGTATACACTCGACAACTGATCCCTAACTAATCCTCTTGCTATTCGCTCACAGCTCCGCATATTCCCGCGCGCCAAACGGAAAAGGGTTAAAATTAACCACACAAATTGAATAGATTAGTCGTTACCCCTTTAATTTTACGTACTTCCTAGTCCTAGTCCACAAAAACCCAAGAACACTAGGCAAAGGGATGATTTCTTTCTCCACTTTGACACAAAAAACAACAGTTAATCCTTCTATCCTTTTAGCAAAGAAAATGATGAAAGATGTTAGAATGGAAATAAATTTCCCAAAACCGCATAGCAACCCCAAATTGCTGAACTCCATCAGGCGGTTAGTTGAAAACCCCCCCACCCCCTGACAAGACCATCATTTCACCACTGTCACCAGAGCGAGCCATAAAAGTGAAAAAGGTAAAAGGAAAGTCTTCCTTGTGAAAATATCTAATATCTCTTCGAAAGATAAATTGAGGTCATTTCTTATGCTGTGTGGTACAAGGTGTGGTGACACTGTTTTGACACTGTCCAGTAATTTTCGCACACCGCATGTCCTTAATGTAAGGAGATGACCTTTTTCCAAATGTTAACAGGCATTTCTACATATTTTTGGTTATACGCGGGAGATGGGGACTTGGAGACCCAGTCGTGGTCAGTTGGTTGTGTTCATGAAGGTAATGTGCTTTTTTGCATTTGCTGCAAAATTTACACTCTTATCTCGAGGATTTTCGGTTGCAAATAAATTATCTTTTGTGCTCGGGCTAAGGGATCGCTTTTCTAGGTTCATTATTTAATTTTATGTTTGTTTGGGTTTTTCTCTTTTTTGTGACAGCAACGAATTATCAGCCTTTTAATTCGATAATAAAGACTTTTTTGGTACAAAAGCATGTCGTAAATAATGCTCAGATACATTTGAGGTTAGGTCGACAAGTGCTATTTAGTGCCTCGTGTTTCTGCAGCTAAGGGGGTGGGTTCTAAGAGAATAGTGCTGAAAGTTACATTTCTATTGAAAGTAATTTAAATATTTGGCAAGTGGTTTGAGACTGATGGGCAAATGTACCTTATCATAGCCGTCCATTCACTTCTAGTTGAGAGAGACATCCTTACCCTCCTGCTTTCTTAAAAAAAGTCGATTCAATTGCCAGCTTAATGTCGGTTATTATAAAGATAGAAAATCAGAAGCTGATATGCTGAAATTAAGGACATATCCTGTGGAGAAACACGATCGAGAATTAGATGAACATCAACGCCATAATCATAGTTGACTGATCCACTCCATCACCTCATCATGTGAAGCAGATAGAAGACTAGTTAGCGGAATGGGTGAAACTTGTTAGTGGTGAAACGACGAGGTGATCCCAGTTAATCTGAGAGTATAACGCACTACTTTCAGACTGGCAACGGCTCCCTTGTAAAGGCCCTCAAGATGCTTCAGACGAAACGGATGTTAACCACTGGAAGTGGCGTGTATGAAGGTCATGAATAAGTTAAAAGAAGCCTCCAATACTGTAGACAATAGTACTTGTTCTCCCGTAGATTGTCTGCTGTATATACCATCACGAAGGAGTCCAGCAACACAATTACAACGGATGAAGCATCGAGGAAAATGAACGAAACAAAGCACCTATATTCTAAAAAATAAAATAAATGCCGAAGGGCAGGGGGGGGTTTTTTGAGAAGCTTTCTCATGACAGTAAATACTCTTGGATGTTTGTCAGACGCTCGCAAGAGGTGGGGCTGTGAAAAAACTTTGGTGGTAAATTCCTGGATTCGAACTTGGAACCGCTTGCGCAGTAGTCCAACGCACTAACCACTGAGCCACGGCACCTATATTCTACAGCATTCAAATATACATAAGTACAAAAGAAACAGGACTATTTTACAGCAACTATTCATAGGTGCATTGAGGAGATGACCTTTTCTCAGCCTCAGACGAGGTTAGGCTCAATATTAGTGTGCGTTTGGAGATTCGCGTTCCACGGATTTTGTAACTTATGAGCCTTCTTTTAGGGACTTTATGGGTATATATTTGACAGTTCCATAGGTGGTGACTCGTCTACTGCATACCACATCCTCTGCAAGTTTATAGAGTTTAAGTGCATATTAGACGAATCGAATGAAGATGGGTTCGTTGCGCAAAGTGACTGCTTTTCGTCCCTCACCAGGTCTTTTGTAATATCGAATTTGAGTTGTATAAGAACACAGTAGTCGAACATTAAAGTGAGCTCTTTCTTACATTCAAAAAAACATCTATAGCCTGGTACCTAAAAGAGTGTAACATTGTGGTCCCTGCTTAGCGATCTGATATCCTCTTGGGACTCTTTGACCAGTTGTTTGGGCATTTCCTCTCAAGGAACTACGTAAACTGCTTTCAAAATACTGCGAAATGTAATGGACCAGAAGGTTCTTGACAAATTGATACCATCGAAAGACTTGTGACTCCTTTTGTTGATCAGCTCACTTTCAAAATAATTAGGATAGATACTGCGTCAAGTTTGGGATTGCAGTCCGTCCACGTTATGTGGTGCATAGAACTGCGCCAACGATCTATCTCTAAAAGACTTTTAGGCCTTAAGCTGTGTGGTGTGGTGCGACTGTACCAAAATAATTCGACATGAGAAATGAGACATAAAACACTTGTCTACTAGTTGTTCTCGTTCTTGATTTTTGCTGTTTCAACTGAAGTATGAGATATGGCAGGAACATGTATGTATAAGCACAGCAACAGTAACTTTGACAACCACCGCACAGTATTCTAATTTACTTCAATTTCAATTTGTTCTCATATCGCACATACGTGAAATTAAGGCTGTGGACTTTACCGTACGTGATAGTATCTATATTGCACCCACAGTGACCTTTCGCTCAGTTTCGTCAAATTTTGTTCACTAGAGAGCGGTTTCACTCGCACACACCGTACTGTGAGTCGAGGGTGACTACATCGTATGAGCACCAGGCAAAAACCAAATATGACATATTGAGGGCCGTAAGCATCCCATAGCCTAGCTTCTCACAACTGTACATGTTGTGCGTGGCATACATTTCTGCACGTACAGAAGGGACTTGCAATTTCAAGCCGTATCCGAAGGGCAGAGGGGTTTTGAGAAGTTTTTTCATGACAGTTTGTCAGACATTCGGAAGAGGTGGGTCCTTGAAACCCCTTGCGCAGTAGTCCAACGCACTAACCACTGAGCCACGGCACCCAATGTTTTGCATGTACAAGTAAATATTTTCAAATAAATAAAAGGACACAAAATTCGGTTAGACATAATTCCACTTCGTCATCTTATCGAGAAAGTCAAGAAAGAATAAAACTAGCAGAAAACACTTCTGGTCGATTACGTCCCCAGGATAAAACCAGATTTTCCAACAGGATAAACGCAAAATCATTCTCCCTCCCTCCCACCTTACCATTCTCTTTCTCTCGCCACAAATAAAAAAAAAAAAAACCTATACCATGAAGGAACATTTTTATCTTAATGCAATAAAGCAAAATAAACGCTTCATTTCCATTTACCACGGAATGGATGGCGATGGAGTAAAATAACACGAAGTTAAAGAAAAAAAAAAAACGAAGAAGAAGGAGAAGAAAAAAATTAAATGTCTAGAAAAATTCCGCATAAAACCGGGGAGGAATTGGATAGAAACCCAACGGTAGTATAAATTAATTGCACAAAAACCGAAAGTCACTTCCGGAATGTATACATTTCTCCTTCGTCTTTCTGTTCGGCATTCAATCTTAGAACTTTTTTCTTATAGGAAAAAATAAATAAATACAAAGTCTTAGAAAATGCAACTAGCAACTAGAAAATGCGAAATTCTCATCAGAGAAAGAGGAAAAAAAAGAAAATTACCAGCAATAACTGCACACTAGCAACAAAACGGAAATGGAGGCATTAATTTTTTTTTTTAAAATGCAATTTGTTGCACGGCATAGTGAAGCTCTAAACCAAGAAACTCAGTCAATTTCACGGAATTGGATTAATCAAAAATTATTGTGCGTTTACACGCATCGAGTCGATTGTTTAATGTCATGTTCATGTATGTAATCGAGACAGGCAGGCGGCGGCGCGCAGTGTAAAGCCAAGATTAAGACCGGTTTCGGTTGATGTGTGTGCAATTTTCTCAAGTAATCCACTCTGCTCATTTGGTTCACATGCAATCAGGATGAAAGTGCCCCAAAGGACATGCAGAATTTCTTTGCATGACGTTTGCTCATTTACAACGCCATAGTGGGTCTATAATTAAAACGCAAAAAAAAATAAAATTATCCATTTTGGATGGAAATCCTTGGGTTTTTTTTTTTTGTGATTCTCTATTAAAAAGTCGTTAGGCTGTGAGGGAGGATTGGACGCAGAACCAAAGCGTACAAGTTCGATTGAAAAATTCTTAGAATCAATCAGAGTTCAATTAAAAGTTTCACTCGTCGACGTGAGTAAATCAAGGTATCCTAGTATGTACATGGATACTTGGTTGTACGTCACTGGCGGCCATAGCTGCTGTTACATAAGGGTGGCTTTTGAAACAGAGCAAAGGAAAGGAATATACATAGCTACATAAGTGGATTGGCGGATGAAATCCATCAGGGATGTTTAGCTGTCAATCAAATTGAAAAAGTTTCCTTTGCCTTCGTCTCTTTGACGTCATATTTGGACAGGGGATGATGGTTTTAAAATAAAAATTTAAAAGAAATAAGCAAGTGGTTTTATGTAAAAATAGAAAAGTTTACAATTTATTTTTAGCTTCAAAATTGAATTGCAATTTACGTATATCAAGGGGAATCAAATTTTTAGCGAATACGCCTTCTGGGTTAGCGTTTACTGAAGACGCAGGAAGTAGTTAATTTGCACCAGTTTTTTTGAGGTTTCTACTCAAAGTAATATGACTCTTTTTTGACAGCGCCTGGTTTCCTTTTGTGAAAAATCACTGCACTGTCTATCTTATTACAAAACTTCCCATTCTCAGCTTCTTTGTCATGGCGGAAAGGCTTAATCCCATCCCCACCCATCAAAAAGTCAACAAAATGGTTCCGTTCAGCGGGGCTACAAAGAGTACTCAACAACTTGCTTTCTTCTAGCTACCAATAAGTCTTTGACTACATTGGGAAGAATACATGTAGGTATCACTTCGCCTACGTTCGGTGGAAAGCAGAAAGTCCATGCCATTTCGAGGAGGGTTATGCCAATTTTAGAGAGCTGAGAGAAAGTTGTCTTAAAAGCAGTCCTTGTAGACAGGGAGACGGGAAAACTTAAGAGCAAAATGAAAGTGGTTGAAGGTGCAAGAACATACCACCATACCACCACCTACATGGATAGAATGTCTGCTGTCCTTTATCTAAGATTTGGATCGGAGAGCAAACACTAGAAAGATAAACTGTAGGAGATAGCTTTGGAGCAAAAGCTAGCATTTAAGTTGATAGCTGTGTTCTTAAGAGAGAATTGTGGAAGTTAAGAAAACGTAAACACAGAAAACCATTGAATATATCTGCAATGCACCATAGAAAGTGCCACAATTAATGTAAATTTGAATATGACACAACCTTTCACTCACTTTCATCTCCTAGTTTGTTCTCCGAGTGTTATCGTCTCTTTTGTCCACATTGATAATTTCGATCAAAAATTTGAGGTGAACTTCACGAGGTTAGCCCTCCACAGAATAATAGAGTCTCTAAAACTACTCCATAAGCAACATAGCATTCATCAAAACCAGAGGCCTGCAGCAAGCAGCTCGTTTTGTGAGCCATTCGAAATATTAATATATTCACTGTCTTTCACGTATAAACACACATTCGTATTCCTTCACAAGAAGCATTCGCTGGCTCACATTTTATTGCCTCTCATAAAATGAACCTGAAGCGAGCTTCCGTTCACATTCATTTCTAGATATGATTATCTGCCCTTACACTTTGTAGCCTGGCACTGTATTTAGAAAAGGCAGTGAATGTTTCGAGTGGTTCGTGCAGTGGTCTTTTGCTTCTCTCCTGTCAAAAGAAACGTCGCCTTTGTTGTTTGTACTTGCAGTGTTCTGGGTTTTCTACCTAATTTTTAAATCATTCAAAGGCTCCTGAATCAGTAAATCAATAAATGAATGCTCTGAATGTTAGCCTACTACGGACTCAAAGATACATGAATACTACCACCATGATGGTTCGATTCCATTTCGTTTCGCAAAGTGAACTCCGCTATCGTTTCCTACATTGTTCATACTCGCTTGTTTTCTGTGTGCGTTGACACTGTGAAAGGCTCGCTTTTTAGCGAATGATTCACAAAGACAAATGAAAGGATTCATGCAGATCTCTGATCAAAAGCTTGTATGTACAGGTCAGGATAATTTAGAGATGCCAATATAACTTAATGACAATCATCAGTTCCCCAAATTTGTACCCAAATTTTTCATCTATAACCGATTTATTTGTTATTTAAAATATCAACGATCAACTTGACTTTTCTTTAAGAAAGGCTCATCAACTCTCCTTAACTTTGAGATTAGCTTCAGTCGTTTGTGAGTAGCCCCCTCGTATGAGACATGCTTTTAATGGAAATACATAATTTTGCAGTATAGATTGACCTTTTCTCTACCCAACTTTCATTTTTTTATAAAAACTGTTCACACAAATGTAAATAATTTTATAATTTGTTTGTAGATTGGATTTTTTAATCCCTCATTGGAAGCAAGACTTCTAAACTCCACACCTTAATTCATCTGAATTAACTTTTCCGCTTAAATCAAATAACTTGTGTATCTAAATCAAAGAAATTCATTCGCTTTAACTAACCCTTTCGTTAAACCATAACACAAGTGCACGTCAAAGCAAAATAACATTAATCAAACTGCACGTTACGATAAGATCTCAATTCGATCCACGTTACCGTTCCTACAATTAGCAATGGTTTAATTTAATTATCCTCACCTCCGCTACAGGTGAACACAATTCGACTGGAAATTGGATTTGAAAGCAGATATTAATTTTGATTACGCACGTATGTTTAGACATAATTTTCCAAAGCGTTAACAAATTTTTCATTCGTATAGCGTGTAGCTACGTCACCCTCTAAATTCCATCCCTTCTTCAGTTAAACTCACAACGAGAAAAAAAAAAAAGGAAACACCACCAAAGGATAGACAAAAGATGAAGCACAAGTTTGAGGGTGCAAAAAAGTATAAATATGCAAATGTCCTAATCAAATTCACATTCTGAAGTAACTTGTTATCCAATCTAAAAAAAAAAAAAAAAACAGGAGAAAAAAAATCCTGGCAAACTTTTCTGCTCCGGTGTTAAAGGATCTCTGACTGGATATCGCTTCTCCACCCTCAACAGACTACTCCTCTTCGTGTTCTTACGCTTTTTGTGTGTCACTAAATCCGCCCATTTTTTTTTTTTTTTCTAATTTATTCCAAAAAACCAAGAGTGCAGATACAGATACTTCTGGATGGTAGATTCACGCAAGCACAGCCAGCACACCACCATCGCACGCACAGGATATACCCAAAACAACAGCACCACCCTCTCTCTCAATGGATGAGTGCTGAATTCAATGTATCTATTCATCCTGTGGGTGGTGTATTTTAATCAGAACGATATTAAAAACTTAAATCTGCATGTCGAAAGCGATTAAGCGAAGTTTAGGAACTTTGTTCAAACGACATTCTGTGGGATTCGATTTCCTATTCGACTGATCTTGGCACGGAATTAGGGACCGTTCTCTCTCTTCCTGTGTGCGGTACGGTACACACACAAAAAAATAAAGGATGCTTGATACCTTTGGTTTTAATTTAAATTATCCTTACACTTTGGGTGGAGTATACTACATAGATGTTCGGCTCAGTTACCGCAGAAAGGACAACTGTTTGGTTTGGTTTTTGGGTTCTGAAACACCAGGCGTATATGAAATGTGTACCTCGCCGCCGCGCCGTCGAGCCGCTGCTTTCCAACACAAAGTGATTAATGTATTTTTAAATGGCTTCAATTAAGTTGATTAGAAAATGGAATACTTTTACCCATACGTAATAATTAAAAAGAAAATTGTTAGATACATTTTTCGAGAGGGTTTTTCCTCTCAGCGTGAGATATGTTTTGGAATTTTATTTCGTGTGAAAACATTTGAGGGAGGTCTTAATTAGGGTGGCTCTAGAGCTTAGAATTGAAATGAAAATGGTTCAGAGAATCTTTGGAAATATTTCAAAATAATATTTGAGCAGAGGCTTAAATAAAACTCGAAGGGAAGGTGAAGTAATGGGTGACATCAGGGTATAGAGAGACACTTAATAACTTCATCTATTGGGTCTCGTGCAATAGTGTTCTGGATCTTTTTTTGATTGCCATATTGTCACTAAATAGAAGATAGAACTTTTCATATTTTTAAAACGTACGTAAGCAGTTTCGTTTCCGTATGAACAAGTCCTTGACACATGCCCAAACCAGACTGCAAGTAACAGTGATTCATTTAGAGATAGACTTTTGTGTGTGGATTTTTAGACAGACGACGCACGAGTTGTGTTAATCTGTCTAGGAATTTTTGTTCAGTATTATTTGACATTTTATTATAAGTATGACTTAGCCGGGTAGAGTGCTTGCAAAATATTGCAAGAGGAATGAGATTCGTGCTGTAAATATTGAAGCAGAAGCTGAAAGCTTATGTAATTACAGAGGGCGAGGCCATGCCAACACAACATGTCTGTCACTGCTGCCCTTCATAGACTCATGAAAATGAACTGATTCCGGCCTCAAATTGAAGCCCAGGATCATCTATTACCAACAAGACAGTGATACTTGCCACATAGCCCGTAAAACCGTGGCTTTATTGCGAGAGCAAGACAGTGACCAGTTAATTTCGATGTCTTCAGACCGTTGAATTGACCGTCATCGTGTGATATCGCACCTATAAACTTATTCCTTTCGGCATACATATGTAAAGTCCCGAATCTACATGGATAAGCCAGTTACGATTGAGGAATTGGACGCCAATATTACTAGCGTTGTTGGCCAAATACCATACGAAATGCTCGGACGTATCATTAAAAATTGGTACCTTAAAATAAACCGTAGTTCTGACCAAAATAAATGCCAAAAATTGTTCTTTATTTCTAAAGCAAAAATATTTCGATAAAATTTAAATTTTTTTAAGTTTTCTAACCTTTTGAAAAATACTTCTAAATGAATCACACATTATATGTATGACAGTTGAACAATTTTTAACTCTGCAACTATTTATCAGCCGCGTTTTATTCGAGAGCCAGCTAAGTAAATTTTTCGACACAAAACAAAAACTAAGCGAAAAGTGAAGATAACTCAGTCAGTAACCAAAAGTAAACATAAACTGTTGAGAAAGACGAATCATAGATGGCGTAGACTAAAATTCTAGACAACAACCATTAATTGTTTTACGCTGATAGTACGATTTGTTCGTTAATGGTTGTTGTCTACAATCCCAATCAGCGCCATCTAAGATTCGAAAGTCATATTGAAAGTAAAACTGAGTATAAAAGTGAGTACGCCGTTTTATTAGTCAAAAATAGTATCAAAATAACTTTGCATATAAAGAAGGCGAACGGCAGTGGGGTGACTAAAGAACTTTTGGCGGTCCCTTACCAAATACACGGTATCAGACAGATTAACTTGGACCATAAAAAGTTTATTGTAGGTACTACCGCTGGATCTACTTCTGCTGAACCGATTCATCGTTTCTAAGAGCAAAATACGGACATAGTTAAGGTGAGAAACAACATAGTCCTGGTGCACATGGTCCAACCAGCAGATATTCAAAACTGGCTTTACATATTGATAGTTAGGTTCATGGATCAGCACAGGCTCAAAAAGCTTCACAGGTAACTGGGTATTAAGCAGGATGGGTACCAGGAATCCCCCTGTCACCAAAAGAAGTGTTAGAACCTATTCCAAGGCTCGAACCACCATCAGTGATGATATGCTACTGATATTGGGTTTTGTTTATCGAAACTTTTTAAGGCCCTTAATCAAACAATATTCGCCACCAAGTCGTGGAGATCCCATCACTTTAAAACAATTTTTCGGGCTACATATCAGCGGGTGAGCGGCTAGCTGGCAGTCCAGACCGCAGTTCGATAGAAAACAAGCTACCGTCTATTTTAGAGTCCATTAACTGTTCTACTCGTCACCAAAGTATTGAGTCTCTCCAGAGACGTGCGTTATCTGTTTCTCAAAACCCCAACTTGGAGGATTTTACAAGCTTTTTGATCTTGATATTCAGCTTCAAAAGTTTTGGGAAATCGAAGAAGAATCAGAGCGTGCGACATACACTTTGTCAAACACACCAAGCGATTACCAGATGGAAGGTACCAGGTCCGTCTTCCTTTTAAGGGAGAAACATATCCACCTTTAGGTTCGACATACCCAGGAGCGCTCAGACGGTTTCATCAAATGGAAAGGCGGTTCAGCAACAACCTTGTACTACACGAAGGCTTTAAGAAATATATAGCAGAGTATAAAAGCCTTTTGTGGGTGCCGTGGCTCAAGGGTTAGTGCGTTGGACTGCTGCGCAAGGGGTTCCAGGTTCGAATCCAGAAAAATTCCATCAACATTTTTTCACGGTCCCACCTCTTCCGAGTGTCTGACAAACATTATAATTGTCATGAGAAAGCTTCCCAAAAACCCGTCTGCCCTTCGGATACGGCATAAAACTGTAGGTCCCTTCTGTACATGCAGAAATGTATACCACGCACAACATGTACAGTTGTGAGAAGCTAGGCCTTGGCACTCTATGGGCTGCTTACGGCCTAATATTTATTTATTTTATTTATTTATAAAATCCTTGGTCCTATGACCGAAGTCACAAACGCCAACGAAATTGTCTCGATACCTTTCCAAGAAAAGCTAGCCTTACGAGCCAGAGGGATCCTTTGTTTGACTAAGAAAATCTGAATAAGACGAGAAGAATGCGCGGGTGCACTGTCGTGATGGAGCTGTCTATATGTCACGGTCGTTTTAGGTGCACAGCACCAATGAGGCTCTGATACGATTGTCATCTATGACCATAATCTCCAGTTGGCATTATCTTGTCTACTTGTTCCGCGTGAAGTTTGCTGAATATTGATGAGCGGCCATCAAATGCTGGTGGATGTTGTGAACCATGGGTACCTGACTAGATCTCAAATCCAAAATGATATTCCCTTAAAATATATTAGTTTCGCCAACAGGTTCATTGCAAACGGCTGCATATAAATCCCAAACATTCGAAAGGACTACAGCGTCATGGCATGAAAGGAATCATCCCCTTTCCCTCATAGCCTTCAATAGAACACCTTCCGAAGCCACACAGTGCCAGCTTTGATGTCAAGCTGAAACACAAGTGTGACACCCTCCCGCAAGATCCCTGGACATAAATCATCTAACTCACTTAAACATGCAGGCGAACACGAAGAAGAACGCGCATTAAACAAATCGCTGCCAAATGTTTCAGCATACATGGCACATGTACTGTTCCACTTCACCTCTTATGGTCCCAATGTATGCTGTGTGTATAATTTTAACATTTCCACAAAATTTATAGCACTTGAAATAATGTTCTGTTCACCTTTGATTCTATCTTGAGAGTATCCTCACGCAGGGGGGATGTATCCTTCAAGAAGATGGGTGGCGCACAAAAAAAGGAAACAAAGTTCGACATCGCAAACTGTGCAAAAAGCCTGAAGTTTTCTCAAGAGGAACATTGGTGGTGGTGAATCTGGAATATTTTCATCAATTCATCTATTCAACTAGATACGTAGTACGTAGATACAAAATACATATCAGCTACAGCTGGTCTCATCAGCTTATAGAGGAGGGTTAATACAGAATGACGAGGCGTTATAAATAGATTGGCAGCATATTTCAGTTATTTGCAAAGTTTTTCGATATTCCGTGGATATACTAATAATTGCAATTCATGGATGCGAATCAATAGAATAGTAGAGGGATTTCATATTGAATTTCATATCATAGACGCAATATGAGTTGAGCAGATAGAGATGGAGGACACCTCGAAAACTTGAGAATTCAACTAGGATGGTGCGCAA
Source organism: Chalcosyrphus nemorum (assembly GCA_949716465.1). Taxonomy (NCBI): domain Eukaryota; kingdom Metazoa; phylum Arthropoda; class Insecta; order Diptera; family Syrphidae; genus Chalcosyrphus; species Chalcosyrphus nemorum. The sequence continues at coordinate 32,008,033 of OX454333.1, forward strand.
CACCTTGCAGAGAAGTTTTATGGGAAACACGAATTCTTGTATCGAAGTATGTGGTGGGACAATATGACATTCATGGACACATAAGGTTTGGTTTTTTATTCTCTATCAATTTGAGATATAAAATAGGAGAACTTTTCTTAAGCTTTTCAATTTACTTGCTTAAGATTGGAGCAGAATTAAGTTATGCTTCTGAACAGTTTCTTAAAAGGACGAATGAAATAGTAACCCCAATTGAACATGCGAAGGAACAGCATTACGGCCCGCCATGCCACTGAAGGATATGTACAAATTCAAATAATTCTTTAGCATAAGGTTCTTACTTAATTCGTTACACCTCTCGGAGGGCATAGGGTTCTAAAAACGCCTGCGCGGCATTATACTTATGTACGTGTCTAGACCATAAGCTGAATTGGAAGCCGCACATAGTCAGTACCACTGAGCAGGCGACTAAAGCCTTCTGGGCCTGCTCTAGGCTTTTCGTCAAAACATGGGGACTAAAACCAAAAATAATCCACTGGACTTACCTCACAATCATCACTCCAATAATTACCTACGCATCACTAGTATGGTGGGAATAGGCCAACCAAAAGGTCACGCGGTCTGCCCTCCTAAGAATACAATGCTTAGCTTGTGTAGGTATTACGGGTGCAATGCGCTCCTGCTTGACAGCTGCGTTGGAGGTTCTCTTTGACCTCCCAACCCCCCCACATGAGGACTACTGCTACTAGTGCATTAAAGCTGCAACTACTATGCAATAATTCCTCCCCTAACTTAGATGGACACTTGAAAATCATTGAAAAGGTTCGTCTGTTAGTCTCTCGGATTTCATGCCCAAGAGAATCCATCTCCATCACCCTCTTAAGGTCGATATCCCAATCCGGAGCTTCTGGGACGATCAGTTTATTCCCCAAACATTCTCATCATCAGATTGGTATACTGACGAATCAAAGATGTCAACTGGGTCTGGGGCTGGAATCTTTGGTCCAAACTACAAATTATCTGTTCCTCTAAGACAAACCACCACTATAATTCAGGCAGAGATCCATGCTATCGAGCTCTGAGACAGAGAATGCGAAAGAAGAAACCTCCGAAGATCTCATATCAACATATTCTCAGCTGCTTGGCTACAGCTCTCAAGGATCTCAGCTCCAATCATTGGTCCTGAACCTTTTTGTGGCCTACAAACTAATCAAATCAGGAAAGGGCTCAGCAGATGGGAACGACAAGAATCGCTCTCCCACTGGAACTCTCGGAATGGCTTAAAACATGCCAAACAACAATTCATCAACTTCTCAAGAAAGAGAACAAAAGATAGAAAGGATATGAGCACAATGGTAAAAGGATGACTCGTCCACATTACCACCGACATCGGTGTGCAATGAGCGTACACTTTTTAAGTGCGAAACAAGTCTTATACCATATTTCCACCAAACCGAAATCGCAATCGAAAATGGATCAACTTTTACCAAAACCTCAGTAAGCCGTCCAAAATCATTTCGAATGTCATTGTCTGTCCATTTTGAAGTGACAGGAAAAAAACAGCTGTTTGTTAGCTGTCAGAATAAGTAGTTTCGTTCGCTTACTTTTTGCACTAAAATTCGTAGATTACTAAAATTCTCTCAGAGAGAACTAAATTCAAGAAAAGTTGAAAATACACTGGTTTGACAGGTTTGACAGTTCTCACAAGCCAGCCAAAGGAAATTTCTTGCACTTAGATTCCTTAGCATGGGAAAAGTACTTACTCTCTCATGAGCGCTCTCTTCTGTGAAAAACTACGAGAATTCTCCGTACGCGAACAGCTTTTCGTAAAAGTTCGTAAAATTTCGCTTAAATTCGCTGCTTTGGGAAGGTACGTGAACAAACCAAGTATTGGGACTAGAGAATGTGCAAATTGGGAAACCAAAAAGTGGTAGATTTTTAAAGATTCTTAAATTGAATCTTACGCTTAGGTTTGTTCGCTTTGACAACCTCTTACAAACGGATGAACTGAAGGTGATTTCAAGTAGGTTTCGCCGAAATCTCGATGTTTGGCGAACCCTTGGTGGTTTGAAGAAATTTGATGAAACCTCGCGATTTCGTTTGGTGGAAACAATAAGAATATTGCGGGATCCAGGGTTTTTATCACGAGAATCAATCCATATCTAGAATTGCTCCATGAAATAAAAATTTTAGGTATAGGTCTAAATTTTTTTTTTGATTTTTAGGTCAATAAATTTGACAATTTTGTTTGGCGAGGTAAGGATCCGCAGTAGAAGGACCATAAGTCACCCACTTATGGCATTTTTTCTGGTCCACTTGTGGGGTTTGTTGGTTTGACCTCAAAGAAGCTTTCGGGTTTCGGATCAGTTCGTGTTCAAGTATTTTTGACGGGGTTGGACGGATCTCTAGTTTACAATATCGACTGAGATGGGTGTGCTCTGTCTTGCTTGTAATAGATTTTATTACATGAAGGCTCCCTCGAAGGTATCAATAGTCAATAAAGGCTGACAATGATTTTGGGTTTCTTAAGAGGCACTTTATAAACTTTTCGAGTAAACCACGAGTAAAGTGGTTCAGACTTAGATTATCTTTATTAAACTTTGAAATTATATTTCTGAATTTCTTTCTCAACTATCCTCTCCCTCAGTTTGTTTAACTGGCAACAGAAAAAAAATTCCAACTCATATCATTAATAGCTACAAAACATACTCAAATACATACTCCGTTCATAGACCAAATAAAGGTGTACGTAAACGTAACAAACATATCTCTCAGGACGACAGTTGTGGGTCGTCTCCGGGACGTAAATGATTAATGATGCAAACATGTGTGCCGGTGCGGTGGGTAACAAAACCGAAGGAGCGCCATCCATCCGACCGACGACGACGCGTCGGGCCAGTACACAAAGCGTTTAAATATCATATTAACCAAAAATTAACGATAAACCACGCAAGGTGTTCACATACCCAACACACGCACATGAATCGTCCTGACATACTCGTACCCCACAAAACTGATGTTATCGAGATTTTTCGCAAGGACTCTTCGTCTTTCAGTACGTGTTGCAAGTGTTTCACAAGAATCCTGATGATGTTTTGGAATTACCGTAGCAAATTCGTATGTTACTCGAACATCCTTGTTGTGAAGACAAGGAACTCATACTCACGGAAAGAAAATGTGATAAATGATTCCGCAAAGATATCTCTTTACAAATGTATCTATCTATCCCTCAAACCAGTTTCAACGCACGCAACGACACTTTAAGAAAGTAAATCCAAACAAAAAAATGCAAACAAGTTTATTTGGAGGAGTACCTATAATGATTCTGTTTTTTTTTCCTTTTGTTGTTATGGTCGGTCCCCCTGTTTTCTTGTAGCTGGACGTGGACCCCTTCTCATGGACACTCTACAACCGCCGCCGCCGACACTGGTGTCCCCCAAGGCTGTTTTTTTTTTCTTCTTCTTTTTGTTTGGGGCGTGTCTGCCGTCGGACCATAGGAACCAACGAAAGAAAACACAAAGAAAAATTACTAAGAAATTATTTATAATTCCTGCTTTAGAATACCTACCTTCCGACCAAGATGGGTGAATCGAAAAAGAAAAAAAAAACAACAACAACCGCCCAGTAATCGTAACCCAAGGTGGTGGTAACTATCTGGAATCTTTTACCTTGTGAGGCGTTTTAAATGGAAGTTATGTAATTTTTTTTTTAGTAGAAACTCAGAAGAATATAAGACTTATGTACATCTATAGGTTAGGATTAAATATGCAGAAAAAAATTGCCGGAAATAATTCTCAGATAGACAGCTTGTCGAGCTAAATGAAGCTATTAACACGACCATTAAGAAAAGTGCTCAAATTCGATATGATTGGACTTAAACATGAAAGAACTTCAAAGTGGCAGTGGCAATAAAATCGATTGCCTAAGGATGAATTGGTTGTTCTAGTCAGTGTTCGGATGGGGCAGAGATTATCTACTTGTGTATACATCTCTAAAAATTTGAAGTCGCTCTTGTGGTTCCTTCTTAATTATTTAATTTGCACTTTAACGATATTTCGGGCTCAGATAACGCAAAGTACACATTAGATGGATTTATTTTTAGAAATAAGATTGTCTCACGGTTATTTATCTCAAAATGGTCATTAGGTTAGAATACAAATTTTCCCAGAACGTTTTAGTTTACATCTCAAATATTCATTGAAAACAAACGACAGAAGTGTCAAACTTTATATTGAAATTATGCACAAAAGTCAATTAATTGGACATTTTTTAAGCTAGGGTTTAAGCTATCTACAATAAATAATGGAGGTGTGCCATAACCTATTTAGTTCAATATCGCGTAATCAACTCTTTTTCAAATCGCGATTTCAAAAAACAAGAAAGATATCAGTTGCTTTGTGTCAACTACATAAGTGCCATCTTATTAAAGCAACATCTCGTCCGGATGATTGTCATGGATTTTTGAAAGAAACATTCACAACATTCAACAGTTTTTCGAGAAAAAATTTGAGTATTTTTGGTTCAGTAGATCAAAGCTGCCAGTTCGGGGGAACTATTTGGTCTCGAAATGAACTAAAAGGGGAAAAAAAGGTGAACCGAATATGAAATTTCAAAATCGTTTGAATAGCTTTCAAGAAAATCGTATTCTTATAAAATGAGCCCTAAGTAAAGTACCATTAATATAAAGGCTAGAACAAAAATTTCACCTCTAGGAATTATCCCAGAGACGCTAGATATGAATTTTGATCATAATCCGTCCACCCGTTTAGGCTGTAGCTTCTTGCACAGACAGACAGACGGCATCGGCAGACCCACTTTTTTGGACTTCTTTATAATTGTAATGTCCACATTTCTAGGCTGCCGGACTAGACGAGTGTCATATTCGTCAGAATTTACATCATTATTCGCCAGTATCGTATAAATGATGGCAAATATTTCAAAATTTTTTTGTCAGAAAAAGAATACAGCAATCGTCTTCAAATGATGACAATATATTGGTATTCTATCAATGAATGTTGTAAAACAATGGATTTGGTTGTCATCCATATTCTTGCAAAATGCTTAACATATTTACAAATTCAAAATTACTTAATTGATATGTCCTATATGGCTACATAGTAATGCCAAATTTCTCCGCTTTTGTCAGTATAAATAAACAACTTGGAATACAAGAGCCTCTGCACGTCTGTATTCGTATAAATTAAGCTATACAAATTTGTGGAATCATTCTAAAGCTAGGAATGAATATGTGCGTTAACCAGAGAAAAATTTATTAAAGAAAAAACTAAATATAAAATATTAAGGAATCAGTAGATTTTTTTTTTCCTAACTTTTTTGTACACAGTTGAAGTATACATAGTCCCTACACTTTTCAAAATGTTTGTAATGTTGCACGTGTAGATTAGTTCTGGAATCCATTTTCCATCTAGAAAGGCAAAGGGGACTAAGAAAGAGAATTAAATTCAGTACAATGGCAACACTGTTTTATATGGACAAACGAAGAGTAGTTTTGTATCGAGAAGTAAGATGTGCCCCTAATAAATCTAGCAATCGCTAGGTGATAAAATATACTAGATTTAAGCGGATTATAGTATAATAAAATCAAGTCCGTCTTCTACTTGTTTGCTATTACCATAAAAACCCCTCTACCTTTCTTAACTAACTGTTCAGGAATTTATGTATAATTCCATGAACTCTAGAAAACTCAAACTGTCACAATTGTATAAAATGTGGCTGAGGTTGCAATTCATTCTGGGCATACATATGAATCTATGATTGGAAACGATAATATAAAGTAAAAGAAATTTATATAAAACTTATTTTTTCCTGATGTGAGATATTTTTCTTTGTTTGTTTTATATAACATTAATTTTTACAAATTACAAAAATGGGTAAAAAATATCTAGCACTCCCGAGCTTCGTAAACTGATCGTTCAGAGCTACCAAAATGGGATCGAGTCAATGGAACAGATAGCAAAATGATTTGGTCAATCTATCAAGGAGGTTCAAGTTTTTAGGAAGACCGAAAGCTTTAAAAACCTTTAAAGAAAGAAAGGAAATAGGGCGGCAAATGACTCCAAAAGAAGACCGAATGATTTGTCAGAGAAGCAGAGCGAACGCTTTTTTGAGTTCCATCCATCGGCCAGGACTATTAGCCATCGTCTCTTCGTGGACGCATAACCTGCAAAAAACTGCATGTTTCGACGAAGAACCTAAGCAAGAGTCTGAATTTTGCAAAATTGCACTTGGGAAAGCCATTGGAGCTCTTGAAAAAAGTTGCTTAAAGCCACGAATCCAAGCTCAAATTTTTTTTGGATCAGATGGGAAAGTATACCTTTAAACAAAGAGTTAGAGTACACGCTTGAGACCATAAAGCTTAGAGGAAGAAATCTAAAGGTCTGAGGTGCATTACCTTGGTCCGCTGTTGATCCATGAATTGGTCGTACCTACTTGCACCTTTGTGCTGTTAGTTGGAAATGAATGCGCCTTTAAATCGTTAGAGCCGTTAGCTGTGCTTTACCAATTGGGCTATAAGTAAAGTATCGTTCTTAACGTTTTTGGCTAAAAAATTTGGTACTATACCATAATATAATATATAATACAATTTTGCCAAACTAGCTGAAACATGAAATTTCAAAAAAACGTTTTTTTTTTTGTAAAATTGGCCTGAAATAAATTACCGTTAACATGAAGGCTGGAACAAAAATTTCAATTTCACCCCACAGACCCTAGATACGAAGTTTGATGAAAATCTGTTAACCCGTTTACGCTGTAGCTTCGCTGACAGTCAGACAGACAGACAGAATTTTCAGACTCATTTTTTTCGACTTCTCTATAAAGGTAATATCAGAATTCATCAAAATCCCGAGATTAAAAATTTCCACGAATCGAAAACTTGCCCTATTCTACGTTGCGGTAGGAAGTAAAAGTTTTTGATAAATTTTCTAACCAAATTCTTAAAGAATTCTAACATTTTTGCAAAAAACAAATTAAAAATATTTTTTTGTTTATTAATATGATGAAAAATAAACTGATCCTATGAATTACATAAACAACCAGTTCTTTCTGTCGAAATTTTTTTCATAGAAGTATATTTTGGTTGTGAAAGTTTAAAAGACAATCTTTCTAATATATGGTCACCACTGTATTTTTTATTTTTTTTAAATAAGTTTGTTTAAATTGTAGCAACAACTACATATTTCTGTAACTATGTACATGCATATGGCTGTAAATAATTATTTTCTACAAATCGAGACCAAATAGCAATATTTGTATCCAAAGTTTCGAGGCTGCAAAAACGGCTTTAACGACTCCGTTAGTATTAAGTTAAAATTCAAACAAAACCATTAAAATACCTATTCTAGTCGACTTTGTGGACACATCCCTGTTTGCAGCATAATATCAATTTGTGGAAAATCACCTTAATTTTTTTCTGAACATTTTTGAATACCAGATTACATTTCCAAACAAAATGATGATTACGTACATAATGCAACTGAAAAACCTAATGTCAAAGCCCTGCTCTAATTCATGTATTATTAACTCAATGGTTCCATTAAAAATGAGCGTGTCATTAAAATTTCAAATAAACATGCATCAATGTACGTACTCGTACATGCCACTAAAACATATCGTGATCCTTGGCTCGGCCACACCATTGAGGCAAGGCACTCAGCAATTCGTGTAATTACACAATAGTCCTGGTGCGCACGATGGGTACCAGTACCACCTTGTGTGTGTTGTGAACACCGAATACCTACCCTGTGGCAAATTGTTATCGAACAAGCGCCATTTTCAATTATCCACCCCCTCTGCCCGAGTCGTTTATCCTTGTTTTCAATTTGAATTTGTATTTCTTTTTCTTTTTTTTTTCTTTATATTGTGCCCTCGTCCTGCCTTTGTTGTCTGTGCCACATACATGAATATGTAAAAAAAAAAAAAGGGTATACCTATTCCTATCCCTTTATTGTTCAATGAAGGACTAGATTTCACGTGAGTTCGACATCTATTCAACGTTCTAGATACACACACCAAATGAAAACAACAAAAGAAAAATATTTTGCTACCTTGTTTTCTTTTGGATGTTATCTCTAGGAACACAATACAACAGCAACAATAACAATGGTATGGTGTTGAGTAGCCGTCGCCATCGTCATTCCCAGTGACATAGAAATGTTTGTGGTATATAGTGGACAAAGCAACAGCAACAGCAACAGCAACACAGGCATCAGGCAAGAGCGCCTCAATCATGTAATTATTTCCTCGACCGCAGGAAATTCGTGTTCGGACGGAACACTGTACATATGTTTCTGTTCTGCTCACATACATAAGTACATACATACGAGTATGTAAAAAAAACAATCCCAAAACACTATCAAAAGTTTTGTTTTAAATGGAATCACAAAGAAAACCAAAAAAAAATGAAAGGAAAACTAAATTATACCTCTGGAGCAAGTAATTTTTTAACGTTGCCCACAAAAACAAGTAAAAAGGGGCGAACCAGTCACCGGATTTTCTTGTATTCCTTGTGGAAGAAAAAATGGCTGCAAGCACGAAAAGTTGTTCTGCTCTTGGAGTTGTTCGTTTCTTGTTCTCTTTTTTACGAACTCAGATAGGAAGCACCCGGTATTTGATATTCTTACAGTACTTTGCTTGTTGTTTAGAAATGTGTTCTTCTTTTTGTCTTACGAGTTGATACCACACAGCAAATGGTATGACAACACAAACCTTATGGAAAGGCACTTTGATTTTCTACAAAAGTACATATGACCCAAGGATGAGTAAAAAACTTTAACACTTAGAGCTCTTAACAAAAAACCTATTCAAAGTTGGTATATCTAATGGAATGTGTCTGTTGATAAAGTTTGATGGACAAAACAGCTTCAAAAACTCTTTCAAAAATATCGGTTCATCAGAATTGACTTAAATTTCATATTTCATTAGCATTAAGATAGTTTTAGTATTAGGTACTGAACTTCAGTTTCATTAGGTGTACTTAGTGCATTTCAATGTGAACGTAAAAAAGAAACTGTGAATTACAAATAAAGTCGAAAATCAGTCACAACTCTCTCGCCAACTATGGAGAATAGATATTGCAACCTAATATCACCGAGACCTGAATTTCAAATACTACTGCACGAAGACTTTCCTATCTCTTCTTCTCTTTCCTGAGATATTGAGATTGCCACTTAAGTTTTGAGATGTGGCAACACCATCTACGTCAGATTTAGAGGTTTGACGTTTTCAATGTTACACTTACTCAAACAAGTGCTAAAGTCATCACACTATCAGAAATTCCATTTTGCAAATGGTGGCAAATGTCAATTCTAGAATGATATTTGTGAACTAAAAAGATTGAAAATACACAATGTTGGCAATGGGAACGTTCCGAACTTTAGGCCTACTTTTCAAGTAGGGTCTCCTAATTTCTCATTTTGGCGATTTGGACTGACTGGCAAGATTGCCTAATTTAAGCCTTCCAGACTTATTTTTGTGGGGTTTTTTGAAGTCACGAGTTTATGTCAATAAATTTCTGACTCTTTCAAGGAGAATATTTATCAAGAATGAGAGGACCTAACGCTGGAAGTTCTGACAAGAGTATGTAATGGAAAATGACATAAATCGGGTCCAAATGGTCATCAATTCTGGCGGCGGCCACTTAGTCGATATCATTTTCTCGATTCTTCATTTTCGTGAATTTTAGCCATGACAACTGCCGAAAGGTGAGCAGAGGCATTGTCCTGATTGAGGTGCACTTGCTTCTTCTTCAACACCGTCGCCATAAGCATCCCGGCCCATGGAACCATCCTTTGAGTTCAGTGTTTTGGCTGTTCTTTCATCACAGAAGTATAGTGGTAGATCTATGTATCATCTATCAGTTAATAATCGACGTCAAATCTGATCGTTCTAACAAAGTCTTGGAAATATTCACTCGAAAAGGTTCAGGTGCCCCATCCCGCGGATAGCTTGCGTATGTCCAGCTCTTCAGTCATGAAAATCTCCTCCTTTTGGTAAGGCAGTAGCCCGTCATCTCTCTAACATATGTCTGATGTTATCGGTGGGGGTCGCTGTTTTTGGACGTCCCAATGGTCACCATCCGCTTAGCTGGTACGATGACGTTTCAATTGAACTGACCATATTTTCACAGTGGTACCGAGTTTGCGCATTGTCTTCAAAATATTCCACTTTTCACCACCTTTCAAAACACAATTAATATATTTCAATTATTTATTTAAGCAATTATTTATTTAAGAAGATATAACAAATTCCATAGATCAATCTTAGTTCCTGAGAGTTTACCATTGTGACACAGTTGGAAGGGATTTGGTGTAGGCTAGTGAACCCCCATAAGCGAAGGGAGCACTCTTAACCAGAGTTGGAGCTGAGAAGCTATGGTGAACGGCAGGACCAGCGCTATAAGTCAATGTGGGCTCAAATGTAGATTTACCAATGAAAGCTGGAACGGACTTGACGTGAATTGGAGAAGTATAAGCAATCGGTGACGACTTGACGAAAGTTGGTGCAGAGTATGCAATTGGAAGAGATTTGACCAGAGTTGGGGCGCTGTAACTGATTGGAGCAATCGATTTGACTAATAGAGGCGAGTGCTCAACAGTCTTAAGGAGGACAGGAGCCGGGACATGTTCGATGGTCTTAATAGCAACTGGAGCCACAGGCAGAGCCTCCACGATTGGTTTCCGATCAACGACAGCATTGAATCCATTCAAAGCATCAGCGGTGTACTTGACGGTCCTTCTGTAACCATCAGCATCGTTCAAAGCGTATTCACCATGAACAACGTCTCCGTGGCGAGTCTCGGTTTGGGTCTTTGAGTCGCCAGAAATGGAATCCTCCACTCCGTAATTGAATGTGTATTCAGGATGGGAATTGGTCTCCTCAATAGTCCTAACCTCCAAGTGATGCAAATTTCCTGCACTGGCGACAGCGACGAGGGCGAAGATAGCAACGAACTGAAAGGATTTTGGTTAAAGAATAAATGAAAACAAATATCTTTGTGCAACTTACTTTGAAGAACATTTTTATCGATTGAGGGTTTCTACTGTTGTTGACAGAACTAAACACGAGTAATGAGTGTCTTCTAAACGATATCGAATCACCTTTTATAGGAAACTATTACAATTTGTATAACGATGACAACAACTTTCACTTGTTTGTCAAAATGTAGGTAAATGTTATATTACAAGTACAAGTATGCACAACAAGTGGCAATGGGACTTGTTTAGAAGAGAACTGGATGGGTAGCATGGCTCACGGCTAAATTACATTAGCACAAATGTTTATTATTCATCGTATGCACTTTTCTGTTTGCAAACAACCCAGGGACAAATTGGTAGATTATGAAATTTAAACTTTAGACCAACATAGCAATGTACTTTAATATTACTTTAGTTCCTAGCTATATTTGTTATTGTTCGTGCTGCTGCTGCAAGACAGTGGAGTGATAATCTTGCTTGACAAAAACCCGTAGTGTCAAGACGGAGCTTGTGAGCGCTGCGGAGAGCTATGCTGGGAGCAGAGAAAGATTAGCTGTTTCTTCCTCCTCCTAGTCCATGCAGCTTCTTTAGTGAGGAGGACTAACATGCTAGCATGCTTTCCTATTATGGAGTGACTGCTCACTTAGACCAACAATTCGGTTCCATTGTGCCCAATCGTTTAACCCTGAGAACGCTGTAAAGGATGTTCGCTGTTAGAACCACCCACATAGTAATATGAATCTCAGGAGGTCCGTCAGATCAACGTTGCTCCAAGAAGAAATGACTGCCAAGAGTTCCCTTTCTTCTAATAGGGCAGGACAGACACACAGTAGGTAACGAAAAGATTCAATTTCTTCTTCGTCTCTGCAGCTTCGGCAATAGTCATTATGCAGCACAACGAGTCGCTCTGCGTGAGGGTCAATGGCACAATGGCCTTTGCCATTGACTTTAACCAGAGTTGATGATCTTTTCTTACTAAAGGCTGGACATAGCCCTCTGGCCGTTCCGCATGTACCCAGCGTCTGTTTGCACGACGGATGGCTCCACCTTTTTCTGATTGGAGCTGCTACAAGAGGAAGGATTCGCGATATATGCAGCGTCGTCGACCCTTTCCTAGCAAGCTCATCCTCCTTTTCGTTTCCTTCGATATCCATATGCCCTGGTACCCAACTGAGGGTCACCGTATTGGCAAGTTCTCACGCCACCTTAAGGAGTTTCAAATTGATAGCCCTGCTAAAGGGTAAGTCAAAGTGCCAACTTGTTAAAAATGAAGGTAAAAGGACTGCCAATTAAATGTCACATACTATGGTTTTCGTAAAAATATGTTCTAATATCATTGTTCTAAATTTAATTTTCAATTTCTCCTAAAATTACTCAAAAACCAGATTTTTGTTTTGAAAAGTGGGCGTGTCAGTGGCTGGATTTTGAAAACATGAACACACAAAACTAGTTTTCCCGGGTTTATTTGTTAGTTCGACTTACTTTCATATGTTGTGCGCTAAACAAAAGTCCCTCAGCCAAATAAGCAGTGTGGGAAATTTGAAGTTTTGTATAAAATTCCTTACAATTTTTAGGACAGTAATTCGCTTTCAAATATCATTCGCCAAATTACCACATTCATTTTCGAATGTGTAGATTTCGATTTTGTTGTAAGATCTATTTATATGATAAATTCAAATTAATTTGTTTATTTATTCCAAAAGAACTAGTGATTCATAAAAAATTGAGCTTTTCAAGAATTATTAATTAATATTTTAAATCTATTTAAGTGGCAGTTAAATTAAATTTTAAACAAAGGAAATGAATTTATGATGTAAAATTAGAGAAAGTCCGACATCCTCGAATAGTTTTCTTTGATGGAATATTTTATGTGGTTAATTACAATTGTATTTTCCCACGTAAAATTTATTTGTTACAAAATCAAAAGGCAACCATTTTAAAATTTCCCTCAAGACAGCCTTATAGCAACCACTGCACTAATAAATATTCAATTGCGTGCTTCGTTTCTTTCACAACGCTGAAAAATGTCGGGTGATTTTTCAGATTTATTCAAAACGGAAATGAAATTTTCAGCCGAAACGAAAGCGTTTCGAATCCATTAAAAATGCAAAATTACCGCCAACCGCATAACATTTCTTTCTGTTTTTTTTTTTCTATTTGCACAACGCAGTTTGGTAAAAAACAATTACTTTTCTTGTCCTTTCCTAAACTTTATCGCAACTTGTGCAGTCGCCTTCAAACTCATACCACAAAACGAGCGAGAATTTGTTTTTCACAACGCGAACATAAATAATATTAAGAAATGTTTAAAATTTATGCGACGACAAAACCATGAAAAAAAAACGGTACAAGATTGGAAGGAATAAACCTAAAACGACCATAACCTAGTTAAAGGCTGTTACTGTGCTGTACACCCGTTTGGGGTTAAAAAAAATATGTTCTCCGTTCTTTGGATATCTTACTTTTTCTTTTCGTAAACTTCCCTTCATTTTGCATATATTTTCTTCTTAAAAAAAAATAAAATGAAAACCCGCGAGTAAATTACTTTTTTAGGAATGCATAGCGGTGAAGGGTGAACAGTCTGTGTTCTTGGAAACTACAAAAGTCACCGATACATTTCTTTTTTACTTGTTTTCTTTGCAGCATAGTACGACTGTCACTGGTGCAAATCCTTTCGAGTAGAAAAAGAGGGTAATTAGCTGACATTGGATTTAATGGGTGCGATGGCAGCTTAGGACTGTGAGAGTTAACCAGGGCTGCGAATTGTGGTTAGTTTTATCGCAGTTTGATTCTGATTTATCGAATTTCGTTTTGTGTGCAAATTATGTGGAAAAGTTATTTTCTTTAAAAAAATAAAAGTTTTTTTTTTACTTTCAAAAAGTTCGAGTACACAGTGTTAAATGTTAAATTTAAATATGTGATAAAAAATATATGAATTTTTTGTAATTAAAAAATTGAAGTCGATACGTACTTATTGACGTCTCACCTGGAAAGAAAAATAATATTTTTTTAGTACTTTCATTAGGATGGTAAAAAATAAATAAAAATAATCTTGATTTAGGAAAATTATTGGAATATAGAATTCATACTATTTCTAGAACTACACAGTAGAATCTCATGAATCAAAAATTATAAAATAGGTTAGTGTTGAATAAAAACTATTACAAAACTAAAAGGTGGGCGTGGTTGGACGTAATGTACTAAGGATTAGTGGAGTAAGCAAATATCTACACATTTTTGCTTCTATAGGTTTTTTTTTCGATTTGATAAAAAACAAATTAAATAAAGTGCACGACTTGCACCTATATCCGAAGAGTTTGTTTGCAGAAATCTATCGAAATATAGATTGGTAATAAAATATCGTGACTTTACAAAATTAGCTCAAATATGAAATTTAACCAACATTGTCTTAGTCGTTTATATGAAAAGGGCTTTTTGTTAAGTTGGCTATAAGTAAAGTACCATTATTAACAATTTTGGCCAAAAATTTGGTACGCCATTTTATAGAATTTTACTAAACTAGTTTAAATATGCAATTTAAAGAAAATCGTTAGGAGCGTTTTCGATAAAAATGACTAAAATTACCAGCTTGTAGTTGTAGTTGTTTTACTAACTTTTGGCCAAAAATTTTGAGCTTTTGTAATTTTTTTTTATACAACCTTTAATTGAATCGTTATATCCGTTTTGAAGAAAAACGTTTTTTAGCCGAATTTAGCCATAAGTAGATACCGTTACAACAACCTTAGGCCGAAATATGGTAAGTCATCTTAGCGAACGTTTCCAGTCTCAGTGTAGAATTTGAAAGAAATCGTCTGAGTGAAAATCTAATTTTTGTGAAATTGGCCATAAGTAAAGTACCGTTAATAATAGGGCTTAAACAAAATTTTGATTATGACACAGACCCTAGATATGAAGTTTGACCGAAATCCATCCATCCGTTCAGGCTGTGGCGTCCAGGAAACACAGACAAAATTGGCAGACCTACTTTTTCGAGCGTCCCTATCATTGTAATGTCAAAATTGGTTAATATTTCGAGTTCGAATTTTTGCCCTATGCTCTATGACATAGGTGCAAGTAAAAATTATGCACTTTTCATATACCAAGGTCACAATTTAAGTTATATTTCTATCTCTTGATAGCGCTTTTGGATCGAAACTTCATAGAAACACTCTCGGTCGAAAATTTGAACTTGGTTCGGTGGTCTCGAAGTCTATAGCTTCCGTGCATAACGTCCAAGACTATACACACTATCTTTCAAACTTGAACCCACTCCACGCATTTGCAAAGTCAGTAAAGTCATCATTCGAATCGTGAGATATGGTCGCTAGTTTATACAAAAATGTGATGGAAAGAACACTTTCAGTTTTTACCCAATTTTCCACTTTTTAGGCAACTTTTTAAATTTTACTTTACGTAGGTAGGTACCTCATTCCAACTATTACGAACATTTGACCAAAAACAAAAACATATGAAATTTCCTATAAAATTACTTTGAAACATGAATTTTATCAAAAAGTAGGCGTGGTAGTGAGCGGGTTTTGAAATTTTGCTTATATATACTGTATTTTGTTCCTAAAAAGCAATATTATTCTAATAAAACCGTCGAAAAACTGTGTTTTAATAAAAAAAACAACGTCCCTTAAAAGTTGGCGTGGCGTATGGAGTATTTGTAGAGCAAGAAAATATCTACGTATTTACATAAGTAAAATTTATCAAGTTTAGTGTTAAAATATTGGAAAAAAATGAATATTTGGTAAGTGGGCGTTTCAGTGGATTTGACTCGGCTGGTATTTAGTAGATGATCACATGGGTGTTGCCCTCAACTATTCGGAGAGAATATGTTTGCATTCAGTTCTTATAATTCACAGTAATATCTTCACATAAAAGTTCGAATGCACTTTGTGCTGTGCAAATGCATCTTTCAATTGAAAAATGTAATGCATTTCATTTGAAATTGAACACATACCCTTGCACCCAATGACCGACTACATTTCGATTTCACTATAACTACCGTGACCAATAAAGACAAAGTTTTAAAACTTAAATACCAATTGTATTCCGCTGATTTTAAGAAGTGGAAAGAGTTGGCTTCACTGAATTATTCACGCATACGAATTATATTGTTGGCGATTTTTTTGACCAAAATCATTTGCTCACTCGAACTCAAAATCTGCTTTCACAACTCGCACCTTTCAAAACAAAAACAAAAAAAAACAGATACCTACATATGCAAGAAAACATTACCCAGATAAACAGACAGACAGAAAAAAAAAACATTAAGAAAAATATTTCAGTTGCGTCAATGTCGCTTTAACTCAACCTTGAGATAAAACGCCGGAAGGGTATTCAAATGAAGTGCCTGAACGTACTCAAGTGTGTGCATCCAGTAGAAGAAGGAAAAAAAAAATCCCATCTATCATGTGGAAAAGTTGACTTCAACTCTCTGGCAGCGAAACGTTAAAAGGGGAGTTTCTGGCTTCGCTCAACTTTGTCATTCCACACCCTCTGTCATATTTTTTTTTGTCTTGCCTCTCAACGATGAAAAATTTAAATATTTTGTCTCCATTCACAATTCAAATGAAATCTTAGTCACAACGGCTGGCAAGATGGCAAGAGGTCTCTCAGTATAAATTGTGATGAATTTTTATGTCTTTTTTTCCTAATTTTAAATAATTTGCTTAAATATTTCCAAAAAATGTTTTGGTTTTATCTCTCATATCCTGTTTTTGGCAAATCTGTCTATTAACTTACTTTCAAGTCTGGTCACGATTTTTGAACGCAACAAAGGGTTGATCTTTATTAACCCCTGCGTCTGGTTGTGCAAGGACCTTTATCCAGAGTCTATAATGGATTTTCGTACAGACGGCGATTTTATCGACTACAAAACTTCGGTCAACTTTGGTTAAGTTTTGGTCAAGAAGGCCTTTCCTTGTGGAGGAAGTTTTTTTTCCCCAAAGGAAGTAGCCAATAACACTATCTTGCCCAAGGATAGCACATGCATACATATATCGCTTAAATTTCAAATGTGGATGGACTATTTTTGTTAGTTTAAAGTGTTGTCATCTCCTTTTTGTTTAACTTTCATGCAAATTGCTTAGTTTTTTAGGTTCAATACAGACTTTGCTCCCATACCAATATTTTACACGGAAATAGATCCATCATCTATCATCGTGTGATTGTAAGTTGTAAACGATTCGACCCGGTTATCTACCATTTTCCATGAGGGTGAATGTTTCCGTTTTTATCCTTGTTGGTTGGCTGGGTCTTGATTGACAGGAGGTGTGGACATTGCAACCCTAGGTGGATAACCCTGGAGAAATAGTAGGACGATCCGTTACACATTGTGCGTCATGTGTTCGAGCATCGAGCTTACAATTACATTTTTTTGTCTATCCTTTCTGTGGGGGTTAATTTCAAGTGCTGTGTGTGAGGCTGTACATGAATATACACATACATATGTTGTATAATTCATTATTCGAGAGGACGTGGTGGTTTTAGGTGTGAATGCATAATGTACAGACGTAATAGTCTATTTAGTAAATAAAATTCTGATTGATCTGTCGGTAGTATACTTATTTTTACTTTGTTTCTACATTCCATACATTATGTTGTGAATCATTCACTAATAAGCGAGCCTTTCACAGTCTCACGCACACAGAAAACAAGCGAGTACGAATCATGAAGAAACGAAATGAAAACGAATCATCATGGCGCTAGTATTCATGAATGCTTGAGTGACTACTAAGCTCACATTCAAAGTATTCATTCAATCAGAGTACTCACAAAAGCAGTGAGATATATAAGTGATTCACAAGCCTTCGAATGGCTAAGAGTACAAAAAACAAATACGACAAGCAGCCACTCAAAACATTCATTGCCTTTGTCCAAATTCAGTGCCAGGCAACGAAGTGTAAAGGTAGATTATCATTCCTTAGAATGAATGTGAATGGAAGCTCGCTTTAGATTCGTTTCATGAAAGGCAATAAAATGTGAGCCCATCGAATACTTCTGATGAATGAATACGAATGTGTGTGCAGGTCTCTGGTCCCAGGTATGCTGCTTCCAGTTGTAAAGGCCAAGTCTTCTTCGCCATCACGAATCTGTGGGTTGTGACTAGAAGACGCTCATGACTGCAGCTTTTCTGTTCTTTCACTCGTTATAGCAGAGCTAATGTAGTCGACCTTTTTTGGTTTTTTGGACTTAATCCTCATCCTGGTAAAGCGTTCGCAGTTCTGCCATCTCCTACCAGTCCTACTGTATGGACGATAAGTAAGAAAGCTGAGCAAATGTTGGGCACCTTCGAGCGAAAAATATTTCGTCGGATATTAGGTCCCTTATGCGAGGAGGAGAAGCTACAACCGCGAACTCTATGAGCTGTACGAGTATGTGGATGTAGTCAAAAAACTCAAGATACACAGACTACATTGGTTCGGCCACATCGAGCAAATGGACAACAATGCTCCAGCCAAGAAGATCTTCGAATCCCCCAGGTTCGAAACGAAGATGCCAGAAAACTTGGTCTGCATAACTGTAAGTACCGTTCCCGGGACAGCAGAGATTTAAGGGAAACGATGTCTCAGGCAGGGACTCTACAATGGTAGGGTGCCCTTTAGTTAAGTAAGAGGAAAAGGAGGTCTTGATCTAGGGGGAACGTTTCAAACCTTTCTGCAACTGGCTAATCCTATAAAGGACCACAGAATATCAACTCGAAACTCACGATTATTGATGGACGCCTCGAGCTGTATACCAGGCGATTGGACCATTCAACATACCGTCAAAACTTATCCAATGCTCTGCCTTACTTGGAAACTATTGGGAAGAGCAGGCAATATTGATATTATCGAAAGATCCAGGCTACCCCAGCGATGCAACTAAGAAGGCAGCTTGCCTGGGACAACGGAAGATAAAGAAGAGCCCTGTATCAATTAGAGACTACTGTGGTCTCCATGTGAATCTGTAAGCTTGGAAATCTTAGATAAGTTCCATACTTTGTGGATATCTAACCTATAAATCTGTCGCTAATAAGATTGCTGTCACTTTAATACTCAAAAACAAACTTTTTTAAACTGTAATCCCAAGAAGTATCTGGCTATTCCAAACGGCTGTCAATTGAAAACATCAGCTCCATCCATTATCATAAAACTGCAACTCCAAAGTGATAAAAAAAAATAAAAATTCCATCTAACCAGCCGTCAATTAAATATCACACAAAAAGAAAGAGGCATAAAGCAAATATGCGATGCTCCCCCGGAGGAGGAAATAGCGATTTAAAAATTTGCATTGGAATACAATTTGTTATGTCAATGAATGGCACTCTGTGTACTTAGTTACTTGAGTCACAAGTGACTGCTGGCAGAGATGTGTACCACCCAAATTCCTCTAAACAACTGTGTTTAATGTTTTCCAAATGCAAAGCAGATTCAATTTAAGTCCTTCAACCGCGGCAGTGGCATTCTTTTAGCCATAAAATCCCGCCAATGATTTACCAAAAATTTATCTTGGAATAAAAATTTAATATATACGCCAAAATTAGGGCCGCCATCCACTGTAGAGCCGCAGATAATCCCTGGCTAGAATTCCCGCCAACAAATTTCATTTTATTGCTCTGCACCTGATAGCAAAGCGCCGCACGAGTTTGTTATCACCTTCGTGGCGGTTTCACCGTCCGAACCATTAAAAAGAAAGAACCCGAGGAATTTCCCAATATATCAATGAGGTATTTTATCTTAACCTCGAAGAACGCATCCACCCAAGTATCGGCTTCATAAATAACTTTCATTTCGTCGTTTCGTTGTACTTGGCTGCTTCTGTCGTCCTCGAGCTTCTTATCTAATTTTAAAATACTCCTCAATCTATAAAGCGAAGAAGGAAAAAATTGTTTTATAGACGTTTATATCTGAGTGCGGCTATAAAATTGTCGCTGCCATTCGAGTGAGAGACAGAGAATACACACCAAAACGAAATGAGCTGCATGAGTTGTCCTTTCTCTTTTGTGGTTTGGTGATTATTTCCACAGAGGGAGAGAGAGAGAGGGGAGTCGTGTTTGGTGCATAAATTTCCCTAAGATTCCTGAGCTCCAGTTGCTAGTATACACCACCACCTTCACTTCATCATAAAAGGAATTTCCGCTGTGTTGATGGTATGTGGGTGCCAACAGGAAGCAGGAGTATATATATTTTTTTTTTTTTGTTCGATATCACCTCCGTTTCGATTGCACACAAAAGAATCAAGTTACAGCGCCGCGAATCTAGGATGTGGGTGCTTGGTGCTTACCCTCTTTCGGAGTTGGTATATCTAACCAAAAGGTGTTGACTCTTGAGTTGAAACTGTTTCGAGTGTGGAACCAGTGGGAGCAGCTTTGTTGCCGGAAAGAAAGGAAGTCGAAATGATTTCATGGTGGTGAGCATTTTACCTGCTCGTTGTAAATTTTGTTCCTTGAATGGGGGGTGAGATTGCATTCTTTAATATCCTGCGCCAGCGACAATAAACAACTTATCTATCGGAAGAAATGAAATGTAGTATTTTGTGGATTTATAGTCGTCGTTGGTTTGTTTCTCTTGCATTATCTGCTTATTTGTGTTTTGCACTTTTGTGGGGTGTTTTAGAGGACACAAATGGATGTACTTTTGTACTTTGTTGCAACTAAGGGGAGCGTACTCGGTCATTGAGTGAGAGGTTTGGGGTTCAAGTGCCCAACATTATAGTGCAAAGACGAAAATACTGTGAATTCAGACGAATGCAAAAATTCCATACAATTCTTCTCAATAATTTGGACACCAACTACGGAGGGTAAAGAAGAGTAGCCAGAGACCATACATTGTGTATTAATAGCCATCTCCAATGGAACGATCATATACATATGTGAGGTTGCCAAAAACGCTGCAAAATGTCTACGATTCCCCTTAGCGGTACTTTACCCCGGATGACCTGGTGCCAATTTATAAAGCATTCATCAGCCCAAATCTGGAATTCGGCGCCCAAATCTTGGCAGATGCACCTAAGATCGCTTTTTAGTTTCTGGATAGGGTACAGAACTAAGACTTATACAGGGTGGGCCATGTAGTGGTTTCTTTTTAAATCATTTTGACACTGACAGCTGTTTTCCGCTTGAAGTCTGGACAGAAAGTCAGTACCATACCTCCGCGGAACGAAAGGAGTCGTTTTACGCTTGAACAACGTTGGGAAATATTGAAAACATGGCGTTTTTTGAACAGATGTTTCGGCCGAAATGAAGCATCCATGTATCCAAGCTTGTGCAAAAAGTTCGTGACTCTGAGATGGTAGTGGATAACACTCATGGTCGTACTGTGCGCACAGACGAGAATGTGGCTGCTGTAGCCGAGAGTGTGAGACTCATTTCGGTCAACGCTGGGCGTTACAGAGCATGTTAACCGACTTTTTTTTTACTGAAATTGAAGACATGGATTTGGACGATCTTTGGTTCCCGCAGGAACAAATTATTGGCCGTCTGACCCCTTTGGACTTTTTTTTTATGGAGAACTCTGAAGGACCGATGTTATGCCAAGCAATCCGTGAGTTACAACCCGAAACCATCAACAAGAGCCTGGAAAATTGGAGTGATCGAATGCACTACTGTGAAGCCAGCCGAGTCAGCCACTTGAATTGAGGACCCGTCTAGCTTCAAGGACGCAACTGTAAGCAATTAAGTCAGAATCAAGAAATGTGGCTAATGGACCTCACTTTCATATATGTACATACCTAGCTACTGTAGGGTCTGTAGGGAGAATAGATGATACCCTTGCTGAATGTCAGGACATTATTGTTGTAGTAAAATTCCTTGCCACAAGATAATGAAAGATCGGAAGTATGTTCATCCGCCTAATTGTAGCGAAGAGAGCATTCTATAAGTGATTATACGCCTTGATCAACCCTACCAGCAACAGGGTATAGGTTCGAGCCCATGGGGTTCAAAGGAACTAAGCCGAGGAACTAATTTTCACACAAAATCAATGAGACCGTAGCATACTACTGATACCATACAAGGTTGTATGGCTCCAACTCGCTGATAAACAGGTTCGCACATGTCTTGTGAATAGAACGACGTACTCTGGCGCCAATTGGAATTGGCTTCAGCCATCAACCACCAGTTGTAGTCAAGTCCTTTCTTGAAGTCCTGCTTCTACCATCTACAGGACTGGCGAAAACATTGCTGGCCGTCTATGCTCTAAAAATTACCTTAACAAATTTGAAGACGTGCACCATCATCAGGCAGATGATTTAACATGAACGAAGCTTGGAAATGAAACAGCGACACTGGCGACTATAGTTAAGGAGCATAAAAGGAAGAACTAAACACAGAAACGATAAGTACCTTAGGCTGAAGACCCCTCGCACTGAAAAGCTTGACAGTAGATTTAGCTTGTGAAAGTCCCACGCTGTACGGTCCGAGTTTCTCCTGTTTCGACTTTAAAAGGAACTCTATTCGAAGCCAAAAGCTGGAAGATTTTGGTTGTTCTTTTGAAAAGATCACAACCCGAAGATTCGATACCGGAAGTGCCCAATCTCATCATCGATTTCATGTACGGAATCTAGTGGATGATAGGTTTTTGAGTTCTCCCAAACCTCACATGACAAAAGACGCCGCTTTATGCTCCAAAAGCATCTCCAACAGAACTTAGTTTATAAAAAAGCAGTGATTTTGAACCTTTGACTAATCAAGAGCACGCGGATGATTTCATAATTTGAAAATGTACTAAATTTTGACTGCTTGAGCCATACATCTTCTGTTTAGATTTAGAAACCACCTTTAGGACTGCTTTTTATTGGAACAATTTCCTTATTTCTGAAACAAGATTTCAATAACTCAAAATTCTAATTCAAAAACTTTAAAATAAAAAGCGAGAAATCCATCCGTATGTTTTGCGGTCAAAAACGCGTGCAATGACAATAAAACTCGAGTACATAATTCCCATAAACTCGGCGATAAACATCCTTAAACTACCATGTAAACTGTTTGAATGGTGCGCGAGCGTTCACATCTCGTTGCTTTTTTTTTTGTGGATAATTTATGGTCCTAGAATCACGTGTCAACCACGCGATTCACCCCTTGAATATTGCTTCCGCTCTACGAAATGATACATGACTTTGTTGAAACTTACACTCCGGTATATGGTATACCCAGCCGCATCCTTTTTTTTTTCGTTGAATCTCGGTCGGATCGAAATCCATATATTTGGCACAAGGACACACGTTAAAACTCGATGACACATACAATCCGCGCGCACTTAGCTGTAGCGGCATGTGTTTACTTTGACTTTTCATGCTCTTTTAGGCAACGCGATAAATGGAAGAGAATTCATCCCTTGTTCAGGACTTCCTCCCCCTGGTGATGTTTAATGGAAGAGATTGTTTATGGTCCCAACTTCAAACTTGAACTGTAAGGAAATTAAAATCTTCTCCAGGGGAAAACAAGTCCTTGGAGTTTTTTTTTTTCTTTTTTTTTTTTATCGTGACAAATTAAAACTTTAAACCACAGTGAATTGCATGACCCAGGGGGAAATTATACTTTGCTTTGAGATTGTCCATTTAGAGGAAAAAAAAAACAAGAGATTATCTTTGGTTTTATCGGATACTTAGGCTATTAAAATAAAGTGTGCGACCACTTGCTGTGAGTGAGGCCAGGGTATAAATAGCAAGCTATAAGCCCAAACTTACTTCAAAAAGGACATACTTATATAGTGTTGCTGTCAAGAGGACTCTATGTCTATGAGATTGCTATGTATGTTGCACTTTCGCACGCACCCATGTTTTGAGATACTCGTAGGTCAAGGTCTTTGTACATAGCACCAGCGCAAAGGCAACTCTGTAACTTCCAAATTATCTGTCTGAAAGATCTTCCTCTGATACTTAGTCATCAGCCTCATACACACAAAAATTGAAAGATGTTACGAAGGCCCCAACAAGAATGCTTGTAAGCCATTCGTAAATGGAAACCCTAGCCAAGGATACAGGACGCCGAAATCCTATCTGAGCAATACCTTGCATTCGCATCAAAGATCTCATTGCATATAGATACTCCCAGTAGGAATAGGGACCCCGATACGAGCCAATGAGTTCGTAGTTTAGAGGACTCACTGAATCCTATTCAAGCTACTCCAACCTAATCTAAGTTGGTGTATAGCTCAAATTGTGCCTCCATTATGCTCAGAGAATGCATTTTCAACTTAGACCAGCCCGGCGCGAGCGTTTGGAAAATGTGGAATTGGAGCAGAGGAGGTACAAGTGCACATTGGCTTTGAATGTTTACGACAGAGCCTGGAAGATTGTTCGATATTGTAACCGGAGATTTTATATTAGAATATTCCTATCAAATAGGAGCGCGAAGACAGCGTGGTCTGTATAAACTGGCTCACTAACGAATCCAAATTAGAAATAGTTCTACGAAAACTGCAGATTTCAAGGCTGGTATTGGATGAAAACCTCCCATCTAAAATAGAAACAGTAGGTAAGGTATCTATGTTACCAACTTAATATATCGAAATCTTTCCGTCTCCCAGACTCTGCTAACGTGTTTAAGGCGGAGCTCCTCACGATTCGAGGAATTTGCCAGGTTTTTAGATCACTCAAAATCCAACTAAAATATTGTCATTTAAACAGATAATCAAGCCCCTATTAAGGCCATTGATGCAGTTTCCACTTCCTCGAAACTGGTAGAGCAATGCCGTTTTGAAATCAACCAATCAAGTATCAACTACATAGCAACGGTACATAGTAATTTTGAAGGTAAAGAACGAGCCGACGTGCTGGCCAGAAGGGGATCTCCCCTTGATGGTTGTCTAGCGGAAACTGTCGATTCTCCCATAGGCTTTGTTAAGGGCTGTATATATTTTCATATGGTCCAGCTTGCGCATCACAAGTGGAATAGTCTTACTAGCCATAACAAGAAAGACATAACCCAGATATAATGAACACAAGTCAACCGAGCTACTTAGCAGATCAAGACCTGGTATCGCTAGAATTGTAGCCATTGGCCAGAATCTCTGTATCACTTCCTCTGAAGGTGTCAGGCCCTAACAAGGACCAGGCTTTCTTTGCTTGTACACCTCTTTCCTTATTTAAACTCCATGGGTTGCGTTTAGCTGCTTATAATTACAATGGAGGGGGAACTCAACCAACTTGACGTGCACAACGGTAGGGAGCTCGTAACCGGGTTTGCTGGAGAGGTTTGTTGGTTGAGGCCCAGGTCCACCCCGGACTGTAGCGCCACCAAGCTTACTCTTGGAAATTTTTCAGACGATAATAAGTTAAACTGAGAATCCAGGGCAGGAAGGCCCAATACAATGTGTCAAAGTCACTGTTTGGTGCGTCGTTTGCTAAGGACTCTTAATTGGCTCATGTATTTTCAAGGAGTCGTTACAGGATTGTAAGCTTCCTGCTGCTAAGAAATACAGGGATTGAGGTTAGAAAAACATGCTGATTTCAACAGGACGAAACAACTGGACACATCGTACAAGAGAGAGTATGTATTCTGCAGGAAATCAAGGTTCTTTCGTTACTTGTTAGTCACTGGTCTAACAAGCCACATCCGGAAAAAAAGTGAAAATTTAACGCCAGAAGATTTTATCTACAAAAGCCATGGGAAATGCTATGGAACGACCCCGGATGTGGATCAATACCTACTCTGGTATTATTATTATCGCAACTTAATTGATAAAACCTAACACTGCCCCTCAACAGTAGCTATAGTCGTGGCAGCTCCTTATCTCAGAGCTAGAAACCACTGATTTAAACAAGCTAATAGATGGACATGATCATTGGTTGCAATTTACAATTAAGGTAAACAGAGTTTTAAACAAATTGGAATCTGCGTGGGCCACCCATTTATGCAGACCCACGGAAGCATGTAATTCAGTTCAGTCATCCGTTAAACAACCCTTATTAGAAAAACAAAATACATATATCAATAAACTATTATTTTATTAAACATTTATTTATAGACTGTATTATTTTATAATGACATGCCAGACTTAATCGGTTAATTACACCGTACTCGTCGAGCTGGCGCGTCTAGCACCACATACTTACTGCTTGATTATGCCAAACGAGGTGAACCTCAACCTAGTCTACTATTATTTCTAGAATAATTGCATGTGAATTCCATTTGAAGCATGACTAATCGCTTCTAGGTGGAATTTTAAAGCCTTTTTCGATAGGAAAGTGATTACAAATAATAATATTATTATGAGAGCCTATTTCGAGGGTTGTACTGTAACTGCGCCGCCAATTTCGCCCCTCACTCGAGTAAAACAAATAAATCATCATTCCCGACTCAATTTTTTATCAATTCACCCAAACCTAGTGATCGATCACTATCAGATGGATAAGGAAGGAGGAACAAAAATCAAAGTTCAATCATGTCGCGCATAATCAAATTTTGATGCAAATCAATCAGGGGCTCTTTAATAGGACACACAATTTCGTGTGACATTCGCTCCCTTCGAGATGAGACATCTGCAGCTGTATGGATGTGTGTATGTGTGTGCCCCAACATTTGCGACAATTGTGACAGCAGAAACAATTGCGGTGACAAATCATTTGGACTTTGTTCCATCATTTCTGAGCTGACAACAAACAGGGGGAGATTAACTAGCTGACCATTTGGATGATGAAAATCTTTTCACAACAAAGCGTCAAATTAAGAATTCGATTAAGGCATAAGGATGTGGTAATACACCCGCATTAGATGACACCATGCAGCATAAGTACACCCGGACACAAAATGTAAATATAAACCAAAGATGGTTCACCTAGCTTCATCATTTGAGAGCAAAAGCTCCATCAGCCAGTCGTCGTAATATGGTTGACGGCAGAAAAAAAGGTCAAGTCCTGAGTGATAGATGATGTTACCTAGACGAGATGACATGTCGAAATCTTTCTTGGGGTGAGTATGTTGTTCGAAATCTGCCTTGGTATGGGTTTATTCTTGTTCTGCGGATGATACGGATAGATATTCCTTGAAGGGTGTTTAACGTAGAAAATACCTCGTATGTTAAACCGATTGAATCCTTTAAACTTTACGTGACATGTTAAAAGCCAGGATAATCGATCTGAGTGAGGTCTTTAAATTAGGTTACATAGATGGCACTTGAAAGAACTTTAATGGTATTTTCCTGGATTCGAATTTGGAACAGTAGTCCAACCAGTAAGCCATGGTACCCACCAGGATGAGAACAAATTCTGACAATAGGAATCTAGAAAAAGGTTTGATTAAAAATTGAGTTTCCAGGCCTAATTCATAGATTTCAAGATTCAGAACATCATTCGCAGTTACGAACTCAAGTTTCCCATTCGACTGGAGTGCCTTGTGCCAACCCAAAGAACTTTAAGCTCATACGAATCAGAGTTATTCCCCGGCCTTATTTGTGTGCTGTTAGTTTTTGTGTCTGGCGAAGGTGTATTCAATACCTTCTTCATCTCCATCCTTCCATACTTTACTTATGTATCCCTTTGTGGGTCCTAGGGCCTCTACAACGCCTACGCACCATCGTGTGTGGTTTCTGAAAATGTCCCTCAGCTCTCTCCAATTCTTTCCCAGTTGCCGTGCTTCCTCCTCCACTGTTCTGCGCCACGTACTCCTAGGACCGCCGCGTATCCTGCCATCCTGGGTAACCGGGTTCCATTGCATCGCTTGGTTAGCTATGGATCTGTCACCCTTTCGTAGAGTGTGACCAATTTCGTCCTTCCATAGCGACGAGTATAATATTCAATCTAGATGAGCAGTCAAATGTTCCTAGTGGGACATAGTTTCCTCCTCACAAAATCCTTTTCATGTTCATTTCTTCAAACTACTTTCATCAAAATCCCCCGATGATGGCACCATGCATACGTGGGATTTTATTACTACAAATTGGATTATGTAATAATCTACTGCAGCAAATCAGATATTCCTTAAACCGGTAAAATGACAAATTGATTTAAGAGCACACATTTGCAACGTGTAATTGCATAAATTGCAATTTAATTGCTTAACAATGCTGCTCCCTCAGCGCGACAGAGCGCCAATAATCTACCGCTCTGGCAGATTAATTGAAGGATTCACAATTTATGATACATCCACATATGTATGCTATTGTATGGGTATATTCAACTCGTCCTAGCGCAATTTAATTGAACCAATTGAAAATCAAATCTACGCGATAGATCGCAACGACTGCTCTGTGGGTCTACATATGTACATCCACCGTCAGGACATAGCAACAGGATACATTGTGGCGACACACAACAGAGCATAAAAACCATAATACCCGGAAGCAAAATAGGCGGTAATTTGTAACGATACACTTGCTTTAATCGGCATTTAAGTGTAATATGTTAAGGACTCCATTCCGGGGATAATCGCTGTGTCCTCGCCTCGTACTCGTATGTGCAAAGGGAGTTTGCAAAAAAGAGGAAACAAATTAAGATGAACTACATGAAGAATGTATTGACAAAGGACCTCAGTCTATTCCCATAGAACACGAAGGAAAAATCCCTAAAAATCCCACTTTGAAAGTAGTATACAACACCGAACAAGGGCCAAAGGATGAGAGAGAGAGAGCTGCTCCTTAAAATTGAGTGCGTACCATTTGTCTTTATCACAGCATGAAGTCGAATGCCGCCGCAGAAGATATATTGACCCTCAAGCGAATGAATATTTTGCTTGTTGCCATATCAGGGTGGTAGCGGCGCGGCGCTTCGGGCTGGCATCGACTATGGCCACAAGGATAAGCGTGGCCTTGTGGTGGCAGCTCACTGGGGAATGCTCAGAGGTGTGTGTGCATGAGAATCGAGTGTGGATATGCTTCGAATTAGCTGTGGCTATTTATCACACCGAATATTTTCGGGGATAATGCTTCTAGTGACATGGAATTTCCCTTTTTGTCGGTTTGTTATCCTTAAATAGGGAGGAGCGCATTTTTTTTTTTTTTCCTTCACTTCAGAGTTTGTTTATTTTTTTTCTGTGTTCAGCGGGGGTGCATGTTAATCGACCGATTGTATGGTCAGTCAGAGATGTCTTGATTAAGATATATCTTATTGCGACATTTGTTGAACAACTGTTGTGATTTGTTTTTAGGTTATGGCTTTGTGTTGTGGATAATGAGGGGAATACCTCAAACTGTCACCTCATGAGACAGCACGTAGGTGTGCAAAACGTTGTCAATCAAACGACTTAACAACTTTCAAACAATGATCTGATCTTGCGTTGAGAGCAGCAAAAAGCAAGTAATTTTTGGCGTTGAATGTTGCCCATGCTGTCCTTGCAGAGACTACAGAAGATTAATTAAGATTGCAGGTTGACGAAGGAACTAGTCACCTTGTCACTGCGGCCTCCGTGGGCCTAGTGTGACTTCCTCCTTTATAGAGCCCATTCAATATCCCAGTAAGAAAGGATCTGCAGAACCTGTTCTGGCTAGTTGGTCAGCTATTTCGTTTCCTTCATAGCCGCTATGACCAAGTATCCAAATGAGATGTACTCTGTTTGTGCTGGTTAATAGTTTTACGCTATTTTCTAAGCCTTAATTGCTAATAGAGCTGCCTAACTGTCTGATAAAATATCATATAAATGCTCTTATTGCTAAGCGATCTATTTATAATCTCTCTGATACAAAGTTCTATAGCTAAAATTCCGGCTTGGAATACGGAGTTACACTTGTCCATAGATGCGTAAATTAAAGTTTTAGTGGTAGCTCCGTATACTCCAGCCCCAAACCCCTTAATTTTTCTTGGATCCATCTGTGTACCAAACATGTGAGTCACTGGCAAATAATGTTTTTTCCTGTTCCCAGTTCATGCGGTCTAGAAATGTAACCTCGATGTTTGGGTAAACATCTGTAATTCATCTGTGTTAAGTTGTAGTAGAATTAGCTTCATCTTCTGCAATGAGCGTAAAGGCGTTGACCATAGTTTCTCTCTTTATGCGGAGATGACGTGGTAGTGGGTCCAGAATGAACTCACGTGTAGAACATACACCCGCCAGTCTTTGCAGTTTGTTGAGCCTGTCCTGTGTAGTCCTTTGCTGCGTTTTTTGCCACCATACTGGTGATCCGTACGTAACAATTGGTCGTGCTAGTCATAGCATCATTTTAGGCTTTAGACTCCAGTTTCTGACAATAAAATTTATTCTGGTCCATAATGCGGTCTTGGCTTTGTCTATGGCTTTTTTTAAGTGAGAACAGTTTTTCATCTATTCCTTAACAAAGAACGTAAGTGCTCTTTCCCCGCCAAGATCCAATTATGAAGACGTGCGAGTTCTTCAATATTTTAGCCGTCTTTAGCTGTTTCAGCCTTTAAAGTCTTAGATGCTTGGTTAACTTGCGAAGTCATTGATCATGGTTCTAAGCGGTTGGCCATTCTCGTAAAATTAATGGCAGATCCTTGGTATTTGATTTCCAGAGGGTATAATAGTGTCCCGAGAACCAATCATGACACTTTGTAACTTATGATGACTTTCAATTGACATTCTGCAGGCAATATCTGATGTACTGTTTGCACTCTGTACAGGTATGTATAAGTCTTTAAGTCGTGGTTCATTGTCTGGTTGATAGTTGAGGCTCCTTTTGGACAACAGAGATACTTTCAATCAAACAGTTGCAGCAGACCCATCCTTTTCTAAGTGTTGGGCCAGTATTCTCGCCAATGTAGTTAGTGCTTTATAACCAGTGTTAGGCCAAAGCTGCAAACCGAATATTTGTCAAAACAATTCCGCATTCTTGAAGAGCATAGTAGGGTGGGTGTAGGCTGTTTGTTTTAGAAGTGCCAAAGTCTCAAAGAAGTCATATGAAAACATAAGAATGTCTGCCGATAGACTGACGATTCTTCTCTATTCTAATTCACTAAGGAGTCAGTCTCAAGTACATTGTACAATTTTTCTAATCAACATCCCCATCGACATTCGCCTCCTTTGCTATCAGAATGCGAGAAGAGAAAAGACCTCCAAAAGAGTAGACCCTATAAAACAGCATTATAATACAGTGAGGGTCATTTAATATTAACCGCCTAAGTAAAGTGAAACTCATTGGAATAAATAGTCCACAAATTGAAAATGATACCTCCTTTTTGTGGTCCTTCACTGCGAAGGGAAAAATATTTAAAAAAAAATTCCTTAAAGCATCATTCTGGTGTCATTTAAACTTTATTTGAATAGCCCAGCCCTAAAATGTTAAGTACACTTGGTTGATAATCCCCTGCTAAGGAGGGTTGTTTTCTTTTCTTTCTTTTTTCACAAACAATTGGGGAATGGGGATAAAAAAAAAAAACCTTCATGGTCACCCTATGTGCTAACAAAAAATGTATATAAAATTTTAAAATCCTTAGGCGAGGCACTGAATGGCGGTTTCATTAAGCGCTTAATTTAAAAAGCAAAAAAAAAGAACTTATAGCGCAAGGATATTGATTTTTCTTCCATAGACATAGACAACCACCCCCTCTAGGAACAAAGATCAATAGCTTGCGCTTTTCTTTCTAATTTTCTAAGTGAATTGATATCAATTACTTAATCAACTTTAAAGCGAGAAAAATTCCACTCCTTTCACCTATTATTTTTTTTTTTTGTTTTTATCTTCCATGCATAGAAAATTTTGGGGGAGGAATTTTCGGTCAGGATTAACATCCGAAGAACATTATGGAAAATAATGACAAATCACTCTCGAGATAACAACCATTTAATCCTGCCGCAAATAATAATTTCTCCTTTTAGTCAGAGGCCTTGGAAAAAATGAAGTAACCCTTACGACATCATGATATCCTTCATAAGCGAAAAGAGAAAGAAGAAGAAAAACTCCTCCATATCCAATTAGTCCAGCACTAATACACTGAAAGAATAAGGAGAAGAAAAAAGACGTCAAAAAAAAAAAAAGGGTATCTCCGACCCGAGACCATAACAATTAATCGCATCTTTATTTTTCATACTTGAAGCCGGCACAGGGAGCGGAGCGGGCAAGGCTGGCATATTGTCTGGCCGTAAGGGCTGTTTTCCTACTACGAGTATGCACCTTTAATTTTTCACAGCGCGAGGTAGAGTTATCCTTAAAGGAGAACGTCTCCCTTTGTTCCCATTAAGCGGGTGCTTAAATTAAAGTGCTAATAATGGCGGAATAGGCAAAGAGATGATGTGAAATTTTATAGACAAAGCCACCGCAGTAATTGGGTAATTTATTTGCGAACTCAATTAATTTAATATGCCGCGAAATAATTATTGTTTGTCTTTAGATTTGTTTCAAGGGTTGTTATGCCTTGAGTTATGTCTATTGTTAAGTAGGTTAGGAAAAAATAAACAAACTTAGTTCGATAGCACTTCTAAGCACTTTTGTAGATTTTGCAACTTCATCAATGCAAGACTAATGTTGGTAGTTATAACTCCACTGTAAAATTTTGTTATGAATCTTCAGGACATCCCGAAACCTCTTCACCTCTTCAGCTATACAAATACCAACCATCTTTTTGAACCCAACGGTTGGTATGACGTAGGACGAGGTGTTTGCATGACAGCTGGAGTACCGAACTTTCCTGCACAATCATGGAAAAAAGGCAGACGACAAAACCTCTGGATCACACAAAGGCAAACACACCAGCAATTGATTGGCCTCAGTGACGAACTGATCCGAAACAGGGACTTACTTTCTAAGATTAAAGCGTCTTACCCCACAGGGAGCTCATTAGATATGCAGTGAAGTGGAAGACTTGTGATCCTTCTATTCCGAAAATATAACCTCGTCGTATAGGAAAAGAAGAAGAACCGGAGGTTGGTTTATGTAGCCTTTTGCCATCTGCCTTCCTATGTGGCTCGCCTCAAATTGATTGGTCTAGAGCAGTGGTTGCCAACCTTTTCCTCTGTATATCCCCCCGTAGCAAATTGAAAAGCCTCAAGTCCCCCAAAAAAAGGCCAAATTCCTGATGTTGCAAATTCTTTTTTCCAGAAAAATAAGGAAATAAAGGGCTTTCCAATAGGGATTTCTGAACTTTGATATATGACTGCGGCCATGCTGTCCAAGCTACATCTATCAAATTTAGTTTGTTTTATTAGATCTGTTTTGCCAAATTAACACGAGTGAGACATAATGTTCAACAAGATGTGCAATTGATTGAACTGCCTTCTATTCGAAGAACACTTCGGGAACTTCGCCCATTTCACGGTCACCATAATCGTCCTCTCTAATCGAAAGGACTACTCGCAACGTGGTGGCTAAATGTAAGTAGACTAGTTCAGTCAACAATCAACGAAAGATCTTCCGAAGGAGTGTGCAGAAGAATCCGCGGTATTCAAGAACTCACAAGAACTCGGCCTTTCGCAGACCAGAAATTGACGAACTTTGCGTCATGACTTGGCCCTACACCCGTACAAGATTCAACTGACCCAGGAGCTCAAAGTTCGAACAGTTCGAAGTTAACCCCAATTTAGGTCGAAAAATCATATTCAACGACGAGTTCGAGGGTTGGAATGTCCACACACTTTAGTTGAAGCATGCAGCATTCATTGTTACCTACTGTCTTATTGTCTGCTG
The DNA here is from genome assembly GCA_949716465.1 of Chalcosyrphus nemorum. NCBI lineage: Eukaryota > Metazoa > Arthropoda > Insecta > Diptera > Syrphidae > Chalcosyrphus > Chalcosyrphus nemorum. The sequence continues at coordinate 32,041,505 of OX454333.1, forward strand.
AAAGGCGCTTGAGAAGTAATAAAACCTTGATAGCAACAGGGCAGGCAGCTATCGTTTTAATCAGTAAAACACTAGCCCTGAGAATAATACGCCTGACATTCGCATCTTGGCAACTAGAATTTGACAGCTAAAACTGGACTAAGAAAAAGGGATGCTGGACTACGCTTCTCAGCCACCGTCTACTTAAGGAAGGACAATCTATTGCAATATTAATGAACACGTACTGGTCTAAGTGAGTCGACTTGGTTACAGGTCATACACGGGTCTCGCAAACTGAAATCTCCAAAGAGATTGCTCAAAACTCATGATACATGATCTCATTTACAGCTTCCATTCAAGGGCTGTCTAACTATTCCTAGTTAGAATAAAAACTCTCTTCCATAAATGTCCACCTTGATTTTGACTAATACTAAGCATCCAAATACTTTTTCGTGCCACTCTTTCATGGATTTGCAGCTCATAGCCTCTCAAAGGTAGAAACAAACATTCATACCTACCTCTTAATTTTTATCTCAAAAAATCCAGCTTAGCTCCGTAGCCCATTAAATTTACTGTACCTATGGGACAAGCTTAAATTTTAAAGACATATGGTCCAATGACACATCCAGTCAAATTGTCTTCATTCTTGTAGTAAGACACGCAAGTCCTCTCAGATGTAAATAGACATCATCTCGATTCTCCGCTTTACCAGGCTGCTTATTCAGCACTCAGTGGCATTGTCAATGGTCTATAGGTTTGAGATACTGAGTGCAGTCAAATCAGGAGGGTTTGAACGACTCACAGCTAGCTGGCGCAGGTAGAGGATCAGAACTCCTTTGGCAACCCTTTTTGAAGGAAATAGGATGAACTGACAGATAGTTTTTGATCGCAGCTATCAAAATGCAAGTTATTTCGCAGGACCTACATATGTTTTGGTTGCTTGTATCCACCGTCGCATCCCCTTTCTTAAAAACAACAAAAATGTAATCTACCTCTTAAAACTCCCGCTTTCGTTTGCGATCATCATTTTTCAAATTTCACTTAAATCTCGGCACAGACCATTAATTTAACATTTTAAAAATTTTTGTTTTCACTTTTATTCTTCATCACATCATTTTTTAAACGATAGCAGGTCATAAAATCCTCTCAAAAAAAAAAAAAACACATCCCTCAGAAAGGCAAGACTCAAAGGAGAAAGACTAACTCCGGCCCAGGATAAGAGGACATTACGCGGTTATAAAATACGGAAATCACCCGACAAAACAAACAATCACCGCGAGGATTTCTCAATCCATCCCTAATTTTAATTTATTCAAAAATCTATTACAGGGTGGCATTTTGTGCCGACGTCATCGTTCGTAATGTCTACGAAATATATTGCAAAAAAATCCTCGTTGCATTTTGTTTCCTTTTTTTTTGTTGGGTATTTTGCCACCAGCATGCGTGATGAGTATTGAAATTCATGCAACGCCAACGACTCCCTCGCAGAAAAATTATTGAAAACATACGTGAGAATGACGAGTCATAAATAAATATTGGAAAAATTATTTCAATTCGAACGTGCAACGCCAAAAAAGGAATACAAAAATGGATTCATACGCCAGTGAGTCCTGCAACACATGTTACTTCTACCTTTTGGGGGCGGGGTGGTGACCCAGACGTGTAGATGATAAATGCATTAAATTTCCCAAAATACAATTTTCGGGCTGAAATTTAAAAACTTATCCAACACACCCTTACCACCAGGGGTTGCGTTGTGAATTGTAGCAATAATTGTTGGATTAATTTATGACCCCCATTCTGAGAATGGTTACACCCTCTTTAAGCACAAAATTTTTATGGCATTTTTATATCGCCTCTCTATCTCTCTGGAGCACGGTTACACTTACAATTTTTCGCATCTCGCAAGTTTCCTCTGAATAAAAGTTAACGACTTGTATACATTAAATGCTCATAAAATACTCAGAAAGAGAGTAAAGTTGAACTTTGTCGTGAACAGATTGTGTCGTGTAGAATTTTTGATAATTGAGTTATACATATTTTGTGGTAATAAATGATCATCATCTGTATGGTGGTAGCAAATTGGAAGATATTTTGCACTAGATGACGCTACTACTGTGTGAGTTATGAAGCTATAACACGACGCGAGATGATGAGACAAGAATAGGTAATTCAGCTAATTGCTGACAGTTAACCTGAAGCAATGAATTATTTTAATTGTTTTAAATTTTCTTTTTTGTTTTTTGTTTTTTGTGGGATGTTGGTAATGACTTTATTAACCTAAGCCATTGGGAGGTATTAACATGGTTTAATCATTTTAGTTAACCCACCATTAGGAATTAGAGGAAGTGCCATTAGCACAAATGTAAACAGTGTGAGTAGCAAACATAGATACACAGAAGATAATAGTTGTTTTGACAGATCGAAAAGCATAGCAGACGAATGGCTTCCTGCTCCGGTTGTCATCATTTGGAAAATGTCAGATTTGACTTATTTGAGTTCGCGAATATCATTGCATTCGTTTCGATTCGAAAAATTGATAAAGGAGCTTGTACAGACTGAAGTAATTCATAAGTCCTTCACTGGGATTGGGACCAAAAGTAAATCAGTGGATAATACATTGATAACGCTAGAAGCATCACACTAACCAAACTAGCCAGTGGAGGAATACCTCAATGTATTGTATTGGTATTGTAGCTCCTAGTCAGAAATATGAACCATCTTTAAAAAAGGCGATCCTATATCTTGTTAGAACTACCGCGTCATATCACTGTTAAATGTCGCCTATAAGATCTTGTATACCTAACGTATTGTGTGAACGTCTAAAACCTTTCTGCAACACACTAATCGGCACGTACCACCACACTGGGTTTCCGGCCCGGCAGATCGAATTTCAAGTCGAAACCCACCACCTTTTCAACGACTTTAAAGCCGCCTATGACAGCATTCATCGTCTTGAGCTGTACCAGGCGATGACCCAATTTGGGATACCGGCAAAACTTATCCAGTTGTGTCGCGTAACGCTATGCTCTGTGCAATTTGGAAACAACTCTTCTGAGCTCTTCCAAACGTGCACCGGACTCAGGCAAGGAGATGCGCTGTCATGTGATTTCTTTAATATCGTGTTGGAGTAGATAGTGCGCAGAGCACAATCTTTTACAAATCCGTCCAACTGCTGGGATACGCAGACCTCGGCCACATCGGGCGAATGGACAATAATGCTCAGCCAAGAGAATCTTCGAATCCTTCGAATCCCCCAGGTTCGAGACGGAGAAGAAGACCGAATTTCCGATACAAAGACCAAACAGTCTCGGATGCCAGAAAACTTGGTCTTCACAACAGGAAACAGAGTGCTCGGGACCGCAGAAGATGGAAGGTAACGATGTCTCAGGCAGCGACTCTACAAGGGGTCGGGAGCCCTTTAAGTAAGTAAGTGACTCAGGACTAAAATCCTTTCAAGTGGTGCTAGTGTCAGAAGACGTTATGAGGGAGGTTAGCGCTTGGGTTAAAAGATGTGGTCTTGATGTCATCCCGAGCAAAACTCACCAAGGTACGTGAATTTACACTATCGCGACTCAGTGGTCGGTCTTAACTGATCTTCATAGTGGACGGATATTGATGAAAGGAGGAAAAAAAATCACCTGGACACCTGGAGAAAGATTGATAATAATCGTAGAGCAACCAAGGCTCTGTTTGTGGCGCTCTTACCAGTGACAACCTAACTAGAAGGAAAGTGCAAAGGAGAAGGAAATGCAATGCTACAAGGGTCAGTACATCAACCAGCTTTAAGGGCTGAAGAAGCAGCTGACACACATGCTAAAACCATCTTAAACATCACCAAGGAGCTCACTGGACCTCAACGAAGAGGTTAGGCGATGATCTTTTGATTTCTGATGAGGATTATCACACAAGGAGAATGGAACATGTTGCTACAGTCTTAAGCCACTTCTTAGACCATGATGATCTCTAACTTTTAAGAGTACCCTGAAGCAAGTCTCTCAAGAGGAAGAAACCAGTGGATATTGATGACCAAATACATTGGTGAACTATATCAGCTTATATGGAGATTATGGGTTACAAAGAACTACGAACGGGCAGTCTGTCGCACTGAGAGAAGGCTCTTGATTGCTGGATTCGAAGTACTATTTGGTTCGCCTTTCACAAAGGAGGCATAGGTGCTCAAGTCTCAAAATTGCAATGCGTCAGGGGTGCGATCCAATATTTATGGGTGCAGTACTTGCAAGCCGCAGATCTTTGTAAATGAGAAACATTTTGAAGATTTGTTGACCCAATTGACTGCACAAACACAGTTCCGTTCATCCTGGCAGTAGTTGCGAAGGATAGTCGTGCTGTAACTAGGTTCATTGGGAATGGCATAAAAGTCGATAAAATGTGAACCAGATGGAGGTGTACAAGAAGAGAACAGTTCGCAACAGTGAATAAGATGTTAACAACATAAGAAGCGACTGAACATTTGGCCTCCAGACCAAAAAGATTTGCAATTCAAGTCGAAGACCTTGCGCTGTCGTGGGAGGCCCTCGAACAGGGATATTTTCCCTAAAATGTCTTACAACTTCGCTGACAATACCTCACTGGTTTGATCCTTATTTGAATGACTAAAAACCATTCAATTTCAAGCAAAGAATTCCCACCAGCAAGTACTGATTCAAAACCCAGTAGGTATTCACTTGTATCGGCTACCTTTTGCAATTTACCGACGTCAATTAAAAATAGGTAGCACAATCAACGGGGTGCCACACTGCTGCCCCGATCAGTACATGAAAAGTACCGAAAATGACGGAAGTGAGACTACCTCACATGCATTCCTGCTATTTGCACCCTCAACTCGGCGAATTACAACAAGATGTGCAGTAGAACCGTTTCCATTCCAAGGATTCATCTCACACACAGTCAATCAGTGAGCCAGTTGTACATATGGACAACCAGAGGACAGGTTTATTTTCGTAGATTTTGACAAATGAACCTAAATAACAGGTTGTGATCGCATTCGAGATGCTTGTGAGCCTGCGTAGCCTTGATACCTCATTTATTACACTGGACGGACTTTTGACGTAAGAGCATTTTTATAAATTACGCCCCGGACGTCTGTCCATCAACGGCTCACAGTGGTGTACACCGTGTCGTCTATATCTCGTATCGGAGAGGACACAACAGAACCTCAAGAAAGCAGCAGCAGCCCCAGCTTGCACACGGAATAACAGAAACAGAAAATTGTTACAAATGATCGCAAATAACATGTCTTGAGAGACGGGGTTCAAAGAGCCCGCTCTCTACTCAGTCGAGCGCAGCACAAGAGAGAGGGAGCCATGCGACGGCGCCGCCGTTGAAACCACCACACCATCACCATCACCATCATCACCACCACCACTAGTAACAGTAACAGCAGCAGCAGTGGTTCGTGGTTTTGTTTCATGCACAAATGCCGTTGATTAATTATTTTCATTTCATAGCACGCAGTTTTATGAAAGCAATTCATCTCAACAACAACATTCAGTTGTTGTTGTTGTTGGCTCCCAGGGTTGACTTTAGAATGGAAGCAGCGTAAAGATTGCGATACAAATTGGTTAGACAGATACATACACAAACACACACAAAGTTATAGAACTTACCTTGATTGCTGTTCTTTCGCGATGTCTTCTTCTCTTTCATCCAGGGATATTCGGGAACAGAATCCATGCCGTCGACAGCTTGTACAACCGGATATCCGGGAGTACCCATTTTCGGACTCTCCGGACTGAGATGATTGAGGAACTCAGCCATCGATGGCTGAGAATTAATGAAGCCACTTTCGGTGGTCATCCAATATGCCGTATCGGCACGTTTATCACAGTTTGGTCCCATTTTATTGGGTGTAACAGCACCACCACCACCGATAACCCCGTTGCCACTAGTACCAACGACAACGACGCCACCACCAGGAACACCCGCAGTGTTGCCACTTAGCACGGTTGGTGGTACAATTGTTTGTCCAGTTTGCACGTGAAGAGGATTTAATGGTGATTCCGACTTAATCTGTGCACCCATTTGGGGGTCTAGGCTACTGCACACTTCTTGCATCTTACAATGTACAAATGGACGATAATTTTTTTTTTCTTTTTCTTTTTTTGACTTGTTTTTTTTTTTATTATGAAATGTTAATCAGTCGGAGCAGAGTGCTTTTCCCGTTTTAGTTATGACATCTTTTTCATAATTGGGAATAAGTTGTTATTGTTTGTATTTATCTGAAAGTAAAAAAATGGAAACTGAGTGAATGGAAGAAATTTGTTTTATAGAATATTAAAAACGCACAGAAAGGTATTGATGAACACAATCATTTTATGTCTAGATAGACGCATTTGAATAACAAAATCAATTTATAACAATGTCAACACTGACAACCAACAATTCTCAGCAACATAAGTATACAGATATGACATATGTCGAAGATGAAAGGAACTTTTGACACGACATTTTTTTTTCTGTTTCAATAGCTCTCACGGAAAGCACATATTTTAAAGTGCCTGTCCACTTGAGAGTAAAATTTGGGCGTGTAACTCTCAAGCCACTTTCGAGAGAAATTTCGTAACTGGACACAGGCCTGTCAGCGACTCGCAGAGAGCTGGTTTCCTACTCTCAGCTTTCAAACTTTTAAAAAGTTGCTCGCAAGTAGACAGATGTTAACTTACTCTCGGAGATCAACTCGCACTTTTCAAACAATGTTCGTATTCTGAGAGTAGCTAGTCGCAAACATGGCTGACACAAATTTTACTTTCATATGGAAAGCTACACGAGAGTTACTCTCGCGAGTTTACTAGCGACAGGGCTCCCAAGTGGACATGCAGCTTTAGATTCTTGAGAACGACGAAGATAAGGTAGATACAAAGTTATAATGATTTCATTCGAATACTGCTTCAATCTATTAAGCAAAAACTATTTATGGAAACTGTATTCGTATTTGGATCATAGGCCTTAGGGATTTTCACATCTGTGACTAAGTGATAGAATGAATGCAAAGTGTAAGTCGATAGTTCAATTTGTAAGGTAGGAAGAAAACAATGTCTACAATGACATCCCATGTCGTTTAAATGCTACAAAATACTTGATTTATTCAGCGATCGCCCTTAGATTGTCGAAAAAGGGTTTGCTTAGCTAGCGCTACTACCTAGATGTAGATAGGTACATACTTGCAAAGGAAATGGTAAGCTATTTATGTGTCCCTGACAATATTGCTGTTGCAACAATCTAGATCGATTATGAGCCTGTGATAGGAAATGGTACTTGAAATCCTCCGCAAGCGATCTATCAAGACTGACTTGGTCTCCTTTTACTTTGTAAGAGTTGATGCTATTAGATCTCTGTTACCATACAGTTTGGAACACCATAACCCTGTTTCTTTTAGCCCGAATTGTATATTCAACTCCCAAGTAGCTCTGTACCCAAACAAATAGGCAAGGAGTCCATTTTATGCGAGGGTTGCAATAGTCAAATTTTATAAATTAAATTTAATTTTTTTGTTACTTGTAGTACACTCTTTGCAATGTGCAATGCTCTTTTTGAAACATTCAACTATTGCGTATGTAAAAGTCTCAACATTTTCTACATCGCTCATAAAAAATCCATGGGATAAATAATTGCATAAAGTACATGTACTTTCATTAAGCAACCTCTTTTAAGGACTCTTCGCCTTTGACTTAATTAGACTTAATAATTTAACAAGAAAGAAATAAATAGAATATGAATTCAAAGAACTTTCAGTCAAACTGAATAAAGCAAGTGTTGTTATTTGGATTTTGAAAAAGGAGTAGATGGAGCAAAAAATGTTCTGGATTATAAAAGGCGTGGTTAATTTGATATTCCTGAGGTTGGTACATACATATCACTGTTTTATGGATTAATGACAAAGCTTAAGTAAAACAAAAAATGAATGTTATATTACTTGGCAACAAATTAGTCTAAGAAGTGATGTAATAAATTATAGCACATTTCAAAAATTGTTGTAGAAAACGAATAAGTAAGCGTGCGTTTTGAATTATGCTTATAAACGTTTATCAAATTTTCGTTTATTTGATTTTCTTAGAAAAAAATATTTTTAAAAAATATACACTTAAGAATTATTTGAGAAATTACGAAAAACTTCTGAAAAATTTACGTTCAGTTAACTCATAATGGGTGTATGCGTCCGGAAGCATCTGTCAAGTAATTTCCCTGGTTAGTTTTGCGTTTTTTAAAATAAAAAACTCAATTGTTTTGATAAAATTAATAATATAATTCGTTGAAAATTAAAATTTTCCCCACCTGACTGCCGCATTTTCATAAGTGAGACCGGATGGATTCGAACTTTCGGAAGCGAACGAAACCTTTCGACTATTACAGTTTCCGTCGATTATCCGTCTATAACGTAAACTGAGAACCCTATCAGGCTTGTCTGAACTTTGATTTTCAGAAAAGTGGCCGTACCTACTTGTAGACGATTTTATACGAATATTTATCGGAGTGTATTGTTCTCGAATTTCTTTTAAATCTACAGTTTTTAAAAGTCCACCCAGATTTTGAAATGTCCTGCTTCTCATTTCGAAAGACTCGTATAAAATATAGTCGCCGAAGCTAAATAGTTTAGATTTTCAAAATCAAATATATCTCGTGTCACTATATTCGATTTGTCTTTTTTATAAAAATATATAAAAAACGCCAGATCTTAATGAATTAATTTCAGAAAATAATAGCAGAAATACTGACATTTTTTTGCAAAATTATTTTGTTTAATTAATTATTTGTTTTCCAAAAGATCATATCAATTATTTCAGTCAGTCTACTTTTAGCTTAACAGCATCTAAAGAAGCTTTTGTGCTGAATTTAAATTTGAAATCGAATATTTCTTATCACAAAATATTTTAAGTACTCAGGCAATGTATACAGGTTTCTGGTATTTAAATTTAGTAATTTTCTAATAAATTGCAATTCATTTAAAAAACAATGTTTGGCTAAACATAAACGTAGTCCATTAAAAAAAAATTTATTGTGATGCTTACGCAGAGGATGAGGACTAAGCTGAGCTGTAAGGAGGGCTCAACTTATGTAGCTAAATGTTCCCTTCGTTGCTATAGGAAACGAGATACGAAAGATGCTGCTGAAATCAAATTATAATGTCGCTATCGACATTGTTGTAACGTAAGTGTTGCGAATTACATGCATATATAGAACGTCCTTAAAAGTAATCACTGAAAAACATTTGTGCATATGAATGTATCTGAAGTCATTGCAAAATTAATCAATTAATTTAAGTTTACACAGTAATTTTCCTTTTGACACTTAATATATAGGAAATTTAGCTATGAAAATTTTAAAAACAAAACCATGCGAAACAGTACAAATTATAAACTACAAGTACTTGTTAATCAATTTGACAGCTGTTGGCACAACACAGCATCATTGTATGATTTACTTACTTAACAAGTACTTTTAATATTGTGGTATAGGCCTCTGAAGTGCATGACGTAAAGGAGGTTATGAAGGTACTACACGCTTAATCCTTAACGTTAGAAATTAGAAATTGGGTACATGACAGATATTTTGACAACATGACGAATTTTTCGCCAGTACCAGTGGAGACAATATCTTAATATATCGGTTTATATAATTGTAACATTTTTGGAAAAATCGGATATTTACGAAGAATACTGTCAAACAAGAGTTTTAGAATCATCTTGAAGATTTTCCGGCAAAACCAAAGTTCCAACGAACAGCTTCATCAAGAACGGGTCAAGAATAAACTGACAGTAGATTGCACCTATTCTACAAAGATTACTCCATACACCATTATTTTGAATCCGCTTACTCAGGCATGTAGAATATGCAGAAGGAGGCACAAAACAAGAGAATTCGAGGCGGGTTAGACGCGTTGTATTGCAGAACCCCGAAAGAGATGACCCGCAGGTGTTGTAAGCCCCTTAGTTCCTCAAGAAGTCAAATGACTCATGTTTGTAACCATAGAGTTACACTTGTGCAGCGAGATTACTTTGCAAGGAAGACTCTTTTAAACACTTATCCTTTGTTGTGAACTTGCAAATAAAGTTTTTTTATAAATCCAATAACAATTCAAGTTGGTAGACTCTTACACATTATTTTTAAATAAATTTGTCACTTATTGTTCTTGTAATAAACTAAACTCTTAATTTACATCAAATTCAACACAAATTACTAGAAAGTCTAGCTCGCACTTGAATGGTTTTTTATTTGAAAAGCAAATACCCTTCTTGATCTTAAGAAGCTGGCTTATTTTTAGACGAACATTGCTTGAAATTAATATCAACACATCTAAGTACATGCTTTTCGTAAAACTTAAAAATTACACAAAAAACAAAAAATATAAAGAAACACCGATTAAATGTCAACAACTTGGCTTCTTTTTGACAGATGGAATGCCAGCGGCGAATTTTTTGTTTATGTTTGGAAAGTAACTGCCTAGGAGCGAGTTCAATGAGAGGCTTTCACACCTCATGGCGAAGCTTAAAAAATAGTAAATAATAGATTTTCCTTGGATAACTTTTTGAAGAAATTTACCTTTTTAAACTGGATTTTGTTTGATGAATAAATTTTTAGAACTAAACGTAAATTCTTCGGTAATTATCAGAGATAAGAACAAAGTTTTCCTTGCACTTTCTAAAACTCAGGATAAACTGAATTATAATTATGAATTCCTTTTGATCTATCTCAAAACTGTTGTTGAAAAGTTGTAAAATAATTAAAAACAAAGCATGGATTTTGTGAGAAATTTATACCAGCCTATAACCTCAGTACAAACGAGTAAATCCTGGTGACTTCAGCACTTGAAATTCAATAGAATTTTTGTTTACAAACTAGGGTACTAAGTTTTAACGAGAAGTTAAAATCCAAATGACATGCATAGAACATACGTAATATACGCTTGCGCAATATCTTAGAGACGGGATATCTATGAAATTCGACTATTATTTTTAAACTTTAAAGTTATGGCTACTATCACTCAAATAAATCATTGGAACAAATCAGTGAAACATTAGTTTAATATTTTTGACAAGCCAGTTATAGAAATCATTGAAAAATTGCTGAAATCAGTGAAATGGCAATAACAAGGCATAGCTTTTGAGGTTAGAGTTGATTGACAGCAAAACTGACAGATGAGAATAGAATGAGAAATGAACACATCAATGAAGCGATTGTGTTCCAACTAATAGGAATGAAATTGATCAGTAAAATAATGAAATTGGATTTAAACAAAGTTTTAACCAGAATTAAGTATTTTCGCTTGTGAAGCAGTAGTAGTAGAAATAGTAGTAGTGATTAGCTTTATTTTGATACCAATTAGAGTCAATATTGTTTGCTTAATTGTCTTAAAATTGGAGATCAAAACGTTTAATGATCCATTTGAATGATAGCTATAACTCGCCCCTCAATGCAAAAATATTTACTCCTAAGTACCTATTAACAATTTTATTTCAGGTTTCAGAAAATTGTCGCGCATTTCCGACAAACTGTTTGATTTTGTTTGGTTTTGTTTTGCATGCGTCGGAGAGTAGTTGCTAAAAGGTTAACAAAAAAGTCAAATGTCAAACTAAACTTTAACTATTCTATAATTTCAATTTGAAGTGTCACAGTCACTAAACCACCCCTTTGTATTTCCTTTTCAAAACTATCAATATTAAATGCAGATGAAAACATTCAATAAAGCAAAAATTTGTTTTCAAGAAACTGAATTTGACTGAATCAAAACCTGTGTCGAGACTGGCTGTTTAAATTTGTTTAAGGTAGAGTGAAATTTCGCCGAAATTACGAAAATTACGAATATAGAAAATACATTTTTGTGATAAAGCTTTTTTCTATATTCTATAAATTTTTAAAACAACTATCGCTTGCAGTGATTTTTAGATCGAAATTTCGCCAAATTCTTCAAATTTCGCCAAGACTGACAGTTTATTTTCTCCCAAATTTGATAAGATTTTTTCGAACCACTGGATGTCAAGTTTGTTTTAGTTGTAGAAACTTCATAATACATATGTATATAATATTGCAGCAATAAGGATAATGGACGGAAAGGGCAATTTCAAAATCCTTTTTTGTTTTCAAATTTTGCATTGTACCTATTTGTAAGTTGTAGTCAGCATAAGCTACGTTTGATTGTGCATATGGATAAAGCTAGCTCACGTGATGAAATTTGTATTTATTTATATGCCCAAAACTAGTGTCAAACTGACAGATTTTCCATACAAAAACTTGACGTTAGGTAAAAGAATTCTGCAAATATTAGACATAAGTCAGTTTGATGGCATATTTTTGTTTGTCAAAAAACCAATTTTGACAAGATTGACAAAAACTCCACTTTGACATGCCGAATAGTTATTGCTTACCATAAAATTGAATAACGGGGTAATCCACTGAAATCCTTTTACTTTTACACTTGTTTTTACTTTTTAACTTTGTTTCATGAAACTTTATCATTTATGTATTTATTTATTGCACTTCTTTACACAATTTAGTAAATAAATTTAATTCTCCATAGCACTGGGAAACACTTTATTTTTAAGCACATTTTCAAATAATTTTTTCCTTTGCGAACAAATTTTTAAAAAGCAAAAACCATCAATTATTATTTTATTTATAATTTCGGTAGGCAAAGCAGACAACAAAACACAATAACAACAAGAACCAACGAAAAACAAACAAAAAAAATATTCCCATTCAACACTTTAGTATCCGCGACAACGTCAACGTTGACAATCAAACGGGTAGAACCGTGATGAGATGTTTACTCAAGCGGGACGGCCCCGTAATGGTTGAACCCACCATTGTATGGCAGCAGTATTCACTTGGACCTGTTTGTTTTGCTGGTACTTTTTTTTTGTTTTCTTCTCTTTTCTCACTTTTTCCAATTTGACAGCACACACTCCCCGAATTCCACACCTACACCAACACTATAGGAAAGTGTCATCCAACAAGACCAACCATTTGCATCGATCTCACTCTAGCACGCGAATGCTATTATTTGTAGAGAGTGGGTTGCCTACAATCTCTCCACTCATTCACATACACTCACACAGATTGTAGTTTACCCGCCCGCCCGCCTATTTTTCTCAAGGCGCATTCACTTCGCGACGTTCAAATACCACATCACTGACCGCCACCATTCTTGCGTTGCATTCGTTCCGAACGGTTGACCCTAATCAAATGACAGGCGCATTGACATTTTACCTGCGGCGCGGCAACTGTCACCTTATTCTCGAAACTCGAAAGCGAACAAAATTCCAGTTTGATGCTTCTAATCCGATTTAGTGGCGACGAACACAACACTACCTTCCTAACCAATGGCACTGAACGAACTGAGCAGATTAGAAGGTTAGTCCACTTAGTTGAACAGAGGGGGCGCGGCTCCAGCAACCCATCCATCACTGACAGTTGTGGAAGCGGCATGCGCATTTCTCAGCCAGAGGAGGAGTTTGTTCTTTTAGTACCTAATAGAGGGAATAAAAAGTCTCCACTCTTGTGATTGGTCGAAACAACTAAAAGTGTGTGCGTAGTTTTTTTATTCACTGTCAGTGGTTGTCAATCCGGTAGCATGTTTTTGTTGTTGCATCTGGTCGTGTTCGTTTTTCTCGTTTCTGCAACATTTATGGCGGCGAAAAGTTAAAAATAAATTGACACATAAAAACGGTTTTTTACACCGACATTCTGCTGTGAAGTTTTTCTTTTGAAAGCTGCCGACCTACCTGCTGGAAGACAGTGTGACTTGTTATGCTTGGTGTTGTTGCAAGCTGTCATTATAGCCGCGCACCGCAAACATCATTCATAGGCTCAGTAGAGCGTCGCACAGTTGCATTCATCTTTGCTGAAAAAAAAATCGCATTATCGCTAGGGTGGATGCGGGAGGGTACCTATACATATATCTGTCAGTTAGTGTCATCAAGAAAATCAAAAAAGCAAAAAAACTGAACTGTCACTGAACTGACAGTTCGTTTAAGGTAGCCTCTCTCGCTGACATCTCGTTGCGCCGCCACCCGCTGAGTAACGAAAGTGTAGGGAGACAGAGTTCAAACTTCAGGACTGTGTGGCTGTGTATGGGGTGCCATTTTATTTCGATGAGTCAAGGTCATGGCTTCAAGGCAAACTTTCGGTAGCTACGAGGTGAAGTTTTTTTTTGTTTTTTTGATTCATTGTTGCTTTTTTATTTCATGGGAACGTATTTATTTCAACGAAGCGGTGGTCAGTGGTGGGATAATTTCTGTTTTTTTATTTTTCGGTAGCCGATTGAACTTTGGCTTTGGAAGTCAGTCTGACAGATCGCATTAAGCCCGTAATTAGGTGGAATTGTTGGCGGTGATGGTGTCGACAACAACCAAGAGAGTATACCTTGAAGCTAATCGCACGTCGTCGCCATGAATGGAGTGAAGCAAACTAAATTATGAGTAATAATGTTGGAAAATTATAAGCCAGAGGATAGATGCTCGTAGCTCGTAGAGATGTTCAAATCCGCCTTAATGACATTCACACAAATGAAGTTATTCATTTAAATGGGTTTGATCTAAAGTCACCTTGAAAATTTAGAACAATTTGTTAGCTAGATATGAATTTGTGCACCTTAAAAGCGGGATACAGGTGCCATTACAATTGGAGTTTTGGTTGGTAGTTTGAAAATTGAAAGTTTCCAATGTGGGGCAAGGTCTATTAGAAAAAGAAGTAGGTAAATGTCAAGCTTTATTCTGGCTTTAGATAGATTGTTCACTTCCGATTGAATGCAGTCTTTTGTGACTTCCTTCAGTGAAGTCATTGAAATCTTTTTGAAGTCATTTTCAATACAATTTAACCCAAAAGATTTCTAAATTACTGCAAAGGATTACATGAGTTCAAAATGACTCAAATTGACTTCAAAAAGATTTCAAAGACTTCACTGAAGTTAAGTGAATGATATCTTCGACTTCGTTAAAATGAATTTCCAATCAGTGACTTCAAAATGATTGATTTCATATTTTCAATTTAAAGTATAAGTTCATTTGATTGAGGTCAATACGGAGAAGTTTTCCTTGGGACTTCACTGATTGCATTCTTTTACAATACTTTGGTATTATGTTCCATTTGCTAACGCTAGATAGCAGCTGCAAGCAAGTGACAGAATGTGAGGATAAGGAGGGTTACACACGGATAGATACAAAACAGAAGCGGAAGCGACTAACAGTCAAGCTGAAATCTTAACGAGATGGCTGAATAATTCCAAATCCGGGCCACTGCGACATTCAGGGGAACTGTACGGATAATTAAACTGCACAACTTGTTTCATCACTCAGCAGATCTGGTCGCAACAACAACGAAGGTCTCCAACTTGCTATGTGAAAATGCGGTTTGAGCCACTGCAATGACAACGGCGGCAGATTCGTTGATTTGGAACTCTTCGTACTATATTCGACCTCAAGGTCTGCTATAAAGCCCCCCAATAGATGTCAATTGATAGGCAAGGCACTTTTAGGCAAATCGTACCAGAAGTAGTCTTCTAGATCTTTAAAATAGACTAGGGCCGATGATAATCGCAGAGTTGCTGTTCAAAAGCCTATGAACGCCACACGAACGCTTAGGCTCAATATTAACTCACTTAGTGACCCCACAGCCCGCTAAGAACTAGAAGGTCATCTCCCAACTGGTGTGGAGAGAATCAGCAGCTCACTGCTTGCCATCAAAGAGGACAGTTAAAAGCTTAAGTCAGGCGTCCTTGATCGGAATTGCCGGCATTCACACCAGAGATCATTACCGCCATCAAGGCACCAGAAATCAACCAGGCGGTAGGACTTGATGCAATGCCACCGAAGCTATTTTGAGCAGCGGCAACTGCTTTGTCAAAGAGTGGAAAAAAACCTTTCACCTTCTGCTCACTTATTGCGAACATGCGTTTGGTAGGGTCTATCAGGACTTTAATTTGCGTGGCTTCCGTAGGAGAGGTATCCTATGTAACGATAAATTATCGTGCTAGGTTTTGCTTGATCTGCCTAAGGAATTCGAAGTGGGGTTTGGAAAGGCTCTATCCTTTCACCAATATTTTTCTCCTTGCTGCTAGATGGCGTTCTGTCAACAGAAAGGGCGAAATACGATGGACACTCATACGAAACACCTTGACTACGATGATGAGGTACGTGGTACGTCTACTGTATCACTGGATACTGCATCCTTATCAAAGTAAACCAATTGGAGTGTGGAGCTGACTTTGTTAGTTTAAAAATTTACTCGGCAAAGAATGAACGCCGCTGGTGAAAATCATAAGGTCCTATATGCATTGCTGGATCGTATCGTCTAAACCGAAGCAATACTCTCAAGGTACACTCTGATATTGAAGAAAAAAACCACGAGAGAGGCAGAAAATAGGTAATAGAAACCTGAGTCCTTACAACGAAACTATGGCTCACGCTGCACTTAGCAAAAACTGAAAGACTTATTCAGGAAGACCGGAAATCTATATCCACCCGCGTGGGTATCATCACAGAGCACAACAATCTGCGGTATCATATAAAAAGGCTACGCTTGCCATAGGAGTAGCTCTGCTTAAGCTATTGAGACAACACACTTCCAACGTCAATGTCCCAGACTTCAACACGCAAGGTATAAACTCCTGAGAGACAGGATTGTTAAGAAGGTACATTTCATGTGTGTGTACTTTTACAAAATATAGAGTTATACCGAGTAAAAGACAATCTAGTACCTCCACAATGAGTCAACACTGACCTGAGCGTACCTAACATAGCCTATACAAAAGAGGAAGATCGGCCACACTTTCCGAAAAGACTATTGGTCCGTAAGCTAAGCAATGGAATCTGCTAACTTAGTATAGGCGGGCTCGCGGCCGGTGAGCGATGTGAAAAGTACGTGGTACAAAAAAGTTGTACCAAGTTGTCAGAAACCACACACACAATGACACGTAGGCCTTGTTAAGGTAGTGAGACGTAGAAATGCCAGTACTGCTCATAAGTAAGTAAGTAAGTAAAGCCTCAGCCAGTGTCATCATTCCAAATTCAAATATCTAGCTAGTTTAGTCCACATTTCCGCAAACTTCGGCAAGTGAGTCCTTGTTAAGTTGTACTCATCTATCACTTTGTTTTACTGTGAGCAAATGGCATGCACATCGGACTTCCATTATATTGACATTTTTTGTGAATGTCAGTTCACCTTCAAGGTTCCCGATTACCTGAATGTGCTAGCTAGCAAAATACAGTTTTCCAATAAAACAAAAGGTCAATGAACTGACAGATTACTTTGACAGGAGACTTATTGACAATGTCCGTAACCTTTCGCGACAATCACAAGAAAACGGCCTTTGAATAGATAAACATATTAAAAGCTTTCAAATATGAACTTTATTCCCATGTCTGTCATAATGTAATGCATCTCAAAACACGTTAACTCGCCTCGTTTTTTTTTTTTGCTGTATAATATCATGTAATTCGCCCATTCTATGCTTCATGCCTCACACTATATTTATCTCAACTCAACACACAAACCCACAGTGAAGCGGGACGAAAAAATATAACCAACCAACTCACGATGGACAAGTTCTACCACCCCAAAGGATCAATTATGGTCTATAAAATGTAATGACATATAATGATAGAGTACATGCCATTCCCATTCACAATTTGTGTACCTCAGATGGCAGAGTAAAAAGGCGGCGGAAGGACGCCAGGAATTATGTGAAATATCCTGCAGACAAATCACCAAAGAACTGGTCAAAGGAAGCAAAGAAAAAAAAAAGGAGAACCAAAAAATTAAAAAAACGAACAAGCAAAACAAATGTGAATGTCATGTCACGGAGACGTTCGTGTGTGTATGTGTTTGGATGTGAAGATGGGATCAAACGCCCTGTCCATATGACGCTGAGTGATGACTGCAAATGAATTTCAAGCAAATAATTGCAGCTTTTCGGTTCGAATGGGGTCCTTTTTATACAAGCGAGATGGACTGTCTTTCTCGCTTACTTCTTGTAACCGTAGAAAGGGAAATCCGCCCACTTAAGGATCAAACAGTCTTACCTACATGAGTACTGTTTCATTTTAATGATTATTAATTATGGCAACTGTTTTCTGTTTTAAGGAATGCACTGCAAGCCTTTTTTTTTTTTGTAATTTTCCTCAAAACATATGGACAACATACTGCGGATGTCCTTCTCGAAGAAATGAAAGAAAATTGCTTTCCAAATTGCAACTTAAAATTCTTTGCTACACCAATCTGCGCGCTACTATTTGTGAATGTCCTTTATGCATTTAAAAGGGATTTTTTTCTGCCTCCCTTATAATATGGACTTGTGCGAAAGTTTTATATTTGAATCACGTTTTAACGTTATGACATGTTACATGCTTTCAGTTGCCCGGGGTAACACCTGTATGTCATGACACAAGAAAACGTTTTCACAACAAAATGTATCTAAAGGTAAAGTGAATTTAGCTTATCTCTAAACAAAAACACAAAAAAAACCTACACCTAGTCGTGTCTGTTGTTTGAGAAGAGAAAAACAAAATGCTAGCACGTGTGTTGAAAAAATTTAGAAAATGAATTTCAAATAAAAAGAAAAAGAGGACGCACAGGAAATAATCACAGGACTTTTTATTCAAAGAAGAAAGATACCGGCGGCGGTGACGTTTGACACATCTGGCACCATGCTTCAGATGACACACTTTAAGCGTTTGCTTAAGCCCTTTAAGGGCTTTAAGGAGTGTAAGCTAGTTTTTCTGGCAGATTTGAACTTTTGACGAGAGAAAAACTTGGCTTCAATGAGGATTAGGCTCTTGTCGAATGGCTAGGTTGTGCTTCATTTGTCATGTAGCTTCTTCACAATCTCAATAAGATTAGGCTGGTTTTATTTTCAGACATACAAAGGTACCTATCGTTGTTTTTTTGAACAGCTCAAAAGTTTCTAAGAAAAGGTCATAGAAGTATTCATTGTGGAAAATTTTAGCTATATTGTCCTTTGAACTGAATCGTTGTGATGTCTCATGCTAGAATCTCTTGTTACCTAGGTTTGATCTGGTAAACAGATAGTTCCAAGGCAGAAAATAGAAATAGAGAAGAGGTGCTTGTAGTCCACGTCATCATCTGCACAATAAGGCCAACTAAATGGACCTAAACCCAGCGAAAAAGCTCATTCAGCCCAACAAGAAAACAACGAACTAACGTCTTGAACTTAGTAAGGACGATCTAAAAATTCGAACTAGTTATCCACACAGTCTGTTCGCGTATCATCTGATCAAATCAAACACTAAGGAACAACCAGATGCCCGCTCTTGGCGGTGACCAACCCTCTTTCACTCTTTTCCAGTTGCCATACTTCCTTCTCCACTGTTCTATGCCACGTACGCCTAGGACCTCCGAGTATCCTGCCATCCCGGGTAAGTGGGTTCCATTGTTGGAGATCTTGTTGGAGAAGAGAGTAAATTCTAACATTTCTGGTGGATATTTCGGTCATTAAAGCAGAGCTCGAGTCGAAACTCACCATCAAATTTTCGATCTTATGATTGTGAGCAGTGACATTCGATGTCAGAAAAGTATGCAGACCAGGTGGAAGCACTAACCTGCTGCAGCTTCTTTATTATAATCATCCAACTTCTTCTTTACAGTGGGCGTTATGACTTAGACTTGACTGAAGAATGATGACAGTTTCCTAGGATGCGAGCGAATGATTGTTCATATTTTGAAGGAAGAGGTTAATCACGAGTACATAGCAACAAAGACTGCATATTGGATGTCTGCGATGACTGGGACATGTTAAGTGAATGGAAAGCAACATCATGGCTCATAAAGTAATCGAATCTAACCTTATGGACGGACGCAGTAGAGCACATCCTAAGCTAGGTGCAATTGGTGGCAATCAACTCAGTAGCAATTTCGTTGAGAGCGATGTTCCAACTGTAGCCCTCCTTCAGCAACCACACAGTAAGAAAGACTGCACAGTCTAAAGCCGAGTGGAGTTTATTCTTGGTTAAGTTTGACTGTGAAGCAGTCTTTCTCAGTAAGCTTCCTCAATTGATTTAGTAGGCTTTCATGCATTTAAAGCAAGATGGCATGAAATGCATGATGGACTATTGAGAGCTTCTAGTCCGCATAATCCTCAAAACTTCAGAAAGAAGTCTGACTAGGTGTCATCTTGTCAAACTCCCGCAAATAGTTCATCATGATGCGTAAGAGTTTAGATAGGAATATCCCAAAAGATGTTGAGGAGGACTTCTAACACTGGGATATATTAGATATAGTTTACTTCTTTTCTTCAGAAAAGGTCAAACAAAATCCATAAAGCCTCACATTTGTCAATACGAGTACATTCCCACAAATTCCGTTGGCCATGCAAGTAACGAAAAGTATTTTCTTTTAGCTAAATCGGCCAGCACAACGAAATCAAAAATGCGAATCAAATTGTTGTTCACAGTAAAACACTTTGAAGAAAGTCTGAATGAGAGAATCTGAGCATTTGTTCCACAAACTTAACCTATCTACTGCTAAAGCTGGGCTCTGCAATAATATCTATCTTTTTAATCAAGAAAAAACTGTGTTACCAATTCGCTTCACCCTAGTCTTAAGCCCCTTTTCCTCTGCTATTCGCGAATGCGATTAACAATTCACGCTTCATTAGTACTTTCCAAAAGTGTGTGCAATAATTGTCAACACATTAATTGACAACTTGTGCTGAGTTCATTTGTCCTTTATCTCACACGAAACAAATGACTTCCTCCCCCCAGCACTCAGCAGAGACATGTGAAGGCATTTAACACATTTTTTTTTTCGCATTACAACCCGCACCCCCTCCCGGTGACCAATAACAATTAGAATAATCATTGGGGGCTCCAGCAGGAGTACACAAAAAAAAAAACCACCGAATCATCTCCGCTAATAAATCTTATGGACCTTGTCGTCCAATCCTTTGATTAATATGCTTTTGTTGCGTTCTTGCGGTGAACGGATTACTCTTCTATATTTTTTTTCGGCTGCTGCTGTTGATTCTATTAGCTTTGCTTTTATTTTTGTGGCTTCCGTTGGGATATTATTGCTACATCGTCCTTGGGATAATATACTTTGTATTTGGATGTCCGAAAAAAAGGGTTAACCCGTTGGTATTGAAGTCAATTTGTTTGTTTGTTTGTGTGTGTGTGTTCATTGTTTCTGTCAGATTGTTGGCACCGGAATGAAGTCGACGTTTTGTGTTGGTTGTCCGTCCGTCGCCAGCACTGACTTGCCAAAAAATGTCATTTGTCATATTTTGTATGAAATATTGAGGGTAAAACCCCATTGGATGAGATTTTTGTTGAAATCCTTGGCCAGGATTCATCGGCTTCTTAAAGGGTTGCAATTTGTATGAATTTCTTTCTTCATATTTTGCTGAACAAATTTTTATTAATTGTTTTCTGCTTTTGATAAAAGAAAAAGCAACTAAGAACCGCAAAGCTACGGTGAAGGATGAAATATAATTCTATACGATTTGAAGGCGATCGTTGGGGAGTTATTGGGTCAAAGAGAGTATTTCGTATTTTTAGACTTTTTTGGGGACTCTATTGGGGAGATGTGGCTGTTTACATACAGTTTCGTCTTTGAAGGATTGCCATCTCCCAAGCCATAAGAAGTATCCTGTCGGGTACCAAGCCATAAGAATATTCCAGCCACTACTCTGGACATCCTTTCGTAAACATAATCTGGGTATGCCCCTTGATACAGGTTATCTTCTGCTTAGGTCTGACTTTTCCAAAATCCAAGCTTGTAAAGTGCTATCGCGAAGAGCTTAAGATTCTTGGAACTCAGCGTCACGCTCTTGGCATGATGGCATTCCGGGAAATGAAAAGGCAAATGAATTAGCAAGGAAAGCTTCATCGGACCCATTCGAACTGACTGACCACATAGGCACCCCGCCCTGCGTTCTCAGGCTTAAAGCAGGAAACTGGCTACGAAAGAGGCGCACCTGAGATGGAATTCCCTAGAAACTTGAAAACTGCAAGGCAACTATGGCCAACTTTTGACAAAGCAAGAACCGAGAGACTTATTCACAAGGACAGACGTTCACTGTCCATGTTTGTGGGGATTCTCACGGTTACCACCTAAAGATACTGTGTCATACGGAGGAAGAACTCTGCAGAGGATGCGGCGATAAGGATGATGTAGAGCTAACATTCCAGGTACAAACTACTGGATAAGGAGAACTCTCCAACGCAAACACCGAAATGGTATTCAACTTCATCAGATCATCAGGATGGTTTCTATAAACGGGAAACAAGTAAGTACAACCGTGGGAAGTCGTTATAGATATTTATAGGTTGAATGGGCAAAGGGTACATTTTCTAAACCCTCCTATGACATGACACAATGGGTCAGTTCTGATCTGAGTGCGGCGGAGGTATTTCTATTCTTCTGCCAACCCACAAACCTAACCTAACCAAGGTCTGACGCTTTCAAGAAATCTAGTGTCCTTTGGGCCTTTAGGAGAATGGGGATGCGTGTTATATTCCCAAACTGCATCAAAAGCGCTCCACTGATCTGACGCTCATCTCGGCATCCTGATTGATGATAGAACACTGCCTATTTGGTTTTCACTGAGTCGTTTAGGCCGTCATTCAAATGATTTCGGCAGGAGCGGTAGAGACAAGAAGGAGGACAAGAACTATCTCCACCTTGTCTGTACCTGTATGGCTTTGTTCGCAAGAGGAAGACTCCACCTCGAATCGTCTTTCTTCGATAATCTCAACGATCAACGTCAGACAATCCTCCGCTTTGTCAAAAGCTCCAGTTGGTTCAACTGAGACCTGAGACTTCTGTGCTGTGTTGTAATATGGTTACGGGTGTTCCAGTATTTGTGGGTGTGTCTTACAGTAGTCCATCGTGGTTAGTGATCCCTTGGTATCACAAAGGTCCCCTGTAGCCTACATACAGTATATGTAATTATGTTTGTACCCAAGCGTATGAACAGCCACATTAACCTGAGCCTGTGTTTCCCGTTATCCGGGAGCCTTTCCGAGTGGGTACTCCGGGCTGTGCTCTCGATGCACTGCTGAATCTCCCTCCTTTTGATACTTACATCATGCGGAGTTTGCTATCCACAGACTCAAACATGGTGGCCGTGGCTTTTGGTATGAGACACCGGAGCTTTGATGATCTTGCACGACACTTATCCTATGGACATGCAGTCTGATGCTATTACTCTGAGGCTTCAATTGCAGTGCAAGTATGACGTTGACTTTCCTGGTATTCAAGATTGGCTACAGACAGCGTCTGACTGTAGTCATATCTTCACGGATGGTTTCAAAAACGATCAAGGATCAGGGGCCATTGTACTTGGGGAAGACGATAACACAAGACTGCAATACTCTCCTTCAGGCGAAGATATTTGCAATCCTAATGGCTGCAAGTCACATCGTTAGGAATTGGTCTAATGGTCCTAATATCTGTGTTTGTAGAGACAGTCAAGCTGGGTTTAAGGCCTTGCCAAACCCTCTGGCCTCATCCAAATTAATTGGTGAATGCAAGAGAGCTGTGAACTGTGTCGCAAGATTCAATTTATTGCCTCTCATCTGGTCAGACTGGAAATGAGATTGCTAGTCAAGGCTCAGAGAAGAGTTTCTCAGGACTTGAAGCTGTATTAGGTTTTCTTGCATCTACGGTCAGGGCTTCAATAGATGATTGGGTTTCTTATGAACACAATTGGGGCGTGGCATGACTCTCCTGCGGCATTCCTGCTGTCTCTCAGCAGAAAAGACTGAACACAACTTATTGGCGTTCTTCCGGGGCACTTCGCTTTTGCTAAGCATCTTAGTATGATTGACTTAAGTGAAACATCTATCTGCGACGCTTGTGAAGAGGGTGACGACACTGCGGATTGATTTCCCTGCCTTTGCTCATGTCAGGCAGCAGATTCTAGGTGTGAAAGTGGTGAGTGCTGTCAATGTAGCCCCTTCGTCACTGAAGCGCCTACTCGAATTTATTAAGAAGACGAGAATATTTATACAGTAAAAGGGGGCGAAATAGGCTGCCTTCTGGTAGTACAATGGACAAGTTGATGTCTGAGTGCTCCAGTGAACCTTTTCCTATTATATCTCTAGAACTCTATGTATTCCCCTTATTCTTCTCTATTATCCTTTTCAATAAAAAAAACCGTCATTTTATTTACCAACATAGACTCCATTATGTACATGTTTTGTAGGGAAATCGCAGTCCATTGTTGACCAATGACACTATGTAGGTAGTTACCATTCGACATGGCTAACCATTAATCCGATTCCCAATGCCTATCTAAACAGATATTGTTTTCTAAATCAACACCACTCTGAGCAGACCTGTTAACATCCAGCACACCCTTTCGCTGGATGATTCTAATCGGATTCCTATGTTCTGATGATTTCACCGTACTGGGACTGACACTGACGCGATTAAATTTCACAGCACATTTCTACAATCAAATTAAATCGATTCGAAATGATGTGTGCTATCAGTTCAAACAGTCTCTCTCTCTCTCTCTCTCTGGCGCACGAACAACACTCATTTACCAGAAAGCTCCCTGTGTATCTCTGAATATAATATTCAATTTTTTCATATTTTCAATAAAAACATTCGCGCGACATCTGCACGGCACGGCAGTAGATGTACCCAGGAGAAATTCATTTGACGACAGATCGTCATTGGCATAAAACACAATATATTCCATATCGTTCAGCCCCCCCGTCCTCATGGAAAGGATCTCATATACGACGAAAATCTTTTCAATATGCCAAAATGACTTTATGATGTGATGGCACCGATTTATCTAATTTGACACACGCAAAATGCTTCGAGGCCACCACCAATTCCACACGACACGACAGCCAACCGTTGATGCCGCCAATCCACCACCACCCTCCTCCTCGTCTGTCTGTATTCCCCACATCATAGCTGAGGACGAGGAGGAGGACGGGGAGTACACAGTGAAATCCGTTTTGTATATCCTTTGCTGCAGATATGATGGTGTATTTCGTTTCCGAAGTGCTAAAAGTTTTTTTTCTTTGATTTTATTTCAGGATCTACCCTATCCGCGCGGTGTTACATATTCCGACATGGGTCCTGTTTGTGCAGTCCTTGTGTGTGTACTGTGTACCTAGGGCTTTTCTTGCAAAACTTTGGCGGAAATTTGAAATTCAAATTTGCATGACGTCACTGTTTTATTTTTTCTGTTTAATTAAAATGTCGGCTATCGTCCGTGAGAGTTTGAAAATGGTTCTTCGAATATGTTCGTTCACGACGAGGAAGGATATGAGGTGAATCGCAGGCATTGTATGCGAAATGTTTTCGTTGCAAAAAGTTTTTCTCGATGAAAATTAAATAAATCAAATTCGTGGTAAAACTTGAGCGTACGTACGTATCCAAGATTTTGCATTTGTAAAAGTTTCCACAAACTAAAACTATTCAAACAAAGTACTTGTACAATTCGCAGTTCAACAAGTTTGGTTTGTTATAAATGTACTTGCATTTACATAAAAGCAAAAATGGAAATGTACTGGTGGATTCAGGGATTCTTTTGGAAATAAGAAAAGGATGCAATACACCAAAGGTCTTTGTCCTAAAGCATGGAACGTAAACTATTCCAAAGCTACTCCTGTTGTCTAGTATGTAATTATTTAGCCGTCTCGACGCACTTTTTATGAGCTCTTCAGTCCTCTTATTTCATGTTCATAAGTCCTAGAACCAGCAGAAGGTCACATTGGTTCAGAAGGATTTTGCAAGCCTCGATCTAACTACAGCAAAATATGGCTGTTGCCTACTTCTATCGACGGTATTTTTAGCCGATGGACATTATCTCGGCAGGAAAATGATACAGTCTATGTCCCTAGAGCTTCAGTAGTTCAGTATGACCCCTAGCTTCTATGAAAATATGCCTCTTCCTTCCTTCAGTTCACTCTATCAAGAATTCGTAGAATGAAACTTCTTTCAAATGCAGACTTAAGTTAGGTTAGGCTAAAAAAGGGTTATGAATTCATCATTAGACCCTTGGCACCAAAATTGGCTCATCGCGATCGCTTTAGTGAGTCCTAAATGGAAGAAAGAACTTAAAGCCTAAATCGTATAGGTCAACGTCCAAGAATTTGATTGTCTTACAGGAATTCAGTACGTCCTTCGGTTGGTTACATGAATCTACTTCTTCCACACTACCAAAGAACTACCTTCATAGATGTAAAAATCTATTTCTAGAAGTAGGTACCCTAAAAAAGATATCCTCTAAAGCTTGTAGATCCTCGCAATACTTACAAATGTCCGATTCTGATAGTCCCAACAAGTGTGCCCTCTCAGAAGACAGTGTCGAGAGAGGATCCCGACCATAGTCTTCTCTTTAGCTTGATGATTTCACTTGATCTTTTGTGGTTCGTCTCAGGCCATAAGGCTCTGGATACCGTAAGTCCCTCCAAATTAGCTCAGTTGCGGTTAGACAAGTTGTTAATACTTTTCCTCGCAAAACACATAGAGGTGCGCCCTGATGCTGTTGATGACATTCTCGGGTGGGAGTTCCAACGCTAACAGGTAACCAGCACAATCTTACAGGATTCTGCGTGGATAATGCCTTGAGCATTTCTCAGATGACAAAAGACAGCCTGACTGCCAATTATATGGCAATATCCTTGTTGGATATATGTAGATCCCATGAGCACGGCTAGAACCTCGGCCTGGAAATCACTTCCCAAGTCTAAGCCCAAGTCTTTTAAAAGAATACCTGTTCCCAATTCCCTCATTGGTAATCTCATTCAGGAGGTGAACTTCACCAGAGTACACAGGAGCTAGTTTGAAGTCTTTCCTCTGACTTGGAAAACTAGTAAGCTAAACTTTCTTTCTAGATGCGTTCAACGATGTCAGTTTACAGTCCTGACGCATATATCTTACACCGATAAATTGCGAGTCTCATGGTAGACATAGATTGCTTCTTAGTGAAATGAACTACATACCATTTTCTTAGAGGGGCTTTCTCCCAGTTTCTTACTGTGGTGGCATCAGTGTTCTTCATTAAGGATAGAGAGTAATTTCCTCGAAGTCATCGTTGTCCACCATCTCATCCAGTAAAAGAATTCTCGAGATGTTTCTCAACAGACACCCTAAGGAATGCTTGGGTCTCCTAGTGGAGTTTTAGGCGAGAAGTCTTGATAGGAGTTTTAGACCCCCGATTTTTGGGCCCTGGCTCTGATAAAATTACTCTTGGACTTATGATTAGGCCGACAAATCTATCGCAAGCCGTCTACTTTTTTTGAATTTCTGTCCTGCAAATTTTGAGTTGAGTGGGGCAGTTGGAAGTGCTGAGAGGCTATGTGATTATTGTGATTATTTTGAGGCCTTCTTTGTTTGATTGTGGAGCAATAGGTTTAGTTCCTTCATCTGAAGTGAAAGAAAGTAAGGATCATCAGAGTAATCGAAGTATGTAAGGTAAGATTCCCTAGTCCATAGACTTCCATGATAACAATACGATTCCTAGCACACTGCAATCTCTAAAATCTGAACACCAGAAGCAAGACTGAGGATTCTGGTAGACCTCAATAGTGCCCAAAGTTATAAGCCGGAGGATAAGCTGGAGGTGCCCAAAGGAGCTGGGATGCAAGTAATAGTCACTTGGCTTTCGTATTCGAAACATCTTTTAGCAGTGTTAGATGTGGTATATCGCTGATGACTTCGGAAAAAAAGAAGTGGCGACAGTATGCAGCCCTAACGAACTTTACTTTGGACTTCAAAATCATCGTAAACTTCAGTTTTGTATAGAATGTGACACTTGTTGCTCTTGTAGCTATGCGTTTTCCTTGGACTCCTCTCCTGCGTAAGGTTAAATACAAATGTGCATATATAGCATCTCTTTGCCAGCTATCGAAAGTCTTTTCGTAGTTGATAAACACTTAATACAGGCGGGACTTGTACTTAACGAATTGTTCTATTATGATTCGTAACGTGTTCAGTGGTCCATACCAGATCTATTGTGTAAACTGACCACCCAAGAGGTCTTTATAGAAAACAGTCCAACTACTACTTTCAGCTTTTTTAGCCCTGGAAGCCGGTGTCTTGTTTGTTTATGTTGATGTCGCATTTGACACCTTCTTGAAACAAACAAGATGGTAGAGAGCATGTCAAGCTGCTTGGAATAGCTCAATGTTACACGACACATGTGACTTGATTCTCGTACTTAGAAGAGCTTCCCATCACTTCGCCAATCGAGTTGCTAGAGTTGCTTAATTCCTGTATCCCCTTGTGGGTCCTACAACCTCTACAACACCTACGCGCCATCGTGTGCAATTTCTCGAATGTGCCTCAGCTCTACCCAACCCTTTCCCAGTTGCCGTGCTTCCTTCTCAACTGTTCTGCACGTACTCCTAGGACCGCCGCGTATCCTGCCATCCTTTCGGAGAGTGTGAACAATCCACTGCCACTTTCGTCGTCGTATGGTTGTGTCTATAGGTTCATGGCCTGTTCTTTGATAAAGCGGTTCGTTAGAGATACGGTTTGGCCAGAATATCCTTAAGATGTGGTGTAGGCACCACAAAAAGCTGACAACAGATGCCTATCCTAACTGAAGTATCCCAGAACAACCATCTCCGACAAAAGCGCATTGAATTGACTACAACAATCCATGCATGGATATTTTCCCTGAGAAAAAAAGACTATATCCTTTTTTTTCAATATGCTGCATATAAATCGCACCCCATCGCACGAACTCTTTCTGTTAAATGCCGGTCGTCCTTCGGAGGTTTTTTTTTTTTTTTTTGGTTTTTACTGGGAACACCCTTCAACCCACAGAAGAACGAAAATATTGAACGAAACGAGTATGACACTTGCCTTGCCATGACGACCGACGACGCGACGTGCCATCCGCGTTTACAACCAACTGTGCGCGAGTGTATGCCATGCCATGGCAGGCCAGGGTGTTGTTGCTCTGTTACCTTCCGCATTGGCATGAATGAATGAATGAAGGAATCCCAATTTTCCTTTCCTCTACACCACTGAGCTGTCACTTTGGACTGAAAAGAGGAAGATTGATGACCGCCATGGAATTATATGTATT
This sequence comes from Chalcosyrphus nemorum, assembly GCA_949716465.1. Taxonomy (NCBI): domain Eukaryota; kingdom Metazoa; phylum Arthropoda; class Insecta; order Diptera; family Syrphidae; genus Chalcosyrphus; species Chalcosyrphus nemorum. Next base: position 32,070,516 of record OX454333.1, read on the forward strand.
GGGGTGGATTTTTCCTACTTTTTTTTTCTTCTTTTTTTCTTTTCCACTTTGGTTATTCTTTTCCATTTTTTTTATGCCGTTTTGTGTTATTGTCTCTTATTGTTGTTGTTGGAATTATTTTTTTTCTCATTGATAAAATTTCAAACATGTACTTATGTTGATTTGAGTATTTATACATTTTTACAGTGTCCAAGGGAGATAATTTTGTTTAAGCTCTTTTTTTCTTATTAAATCGACGTTTCTTTTAACTGGAAAGGGGGAAGGTCAATAGCCCCATATCTTGGACCAAAAGGAAGGTCTAAATTGCAAGAATTATTAGTTTTACAATGTTAAAATTAGTATGAAGAGTATGAAGAGTAACTTCTGGTTTAAAAATGAAAACGAAGCTTGTAAAGTGTTCTGGAGAAGAACGCAAGGATCTTGGAGCACCATCAGCTCTTGGTAACGCTCTGCTGGATATCTAGCGGACATGAAGGATTGAAAGCGAAAAAGCAAAGGAATAAGAGTGTTCAATTAGAAGCACCTAAACTTGAAGGACTGAACAATGCGATTAGAGAAGCCAACCGCAGCAGATGAACCTACATAAAGGCTTCTGTCAGCCCAAGGACGCTATGGCACACTATGGACAAGGCCAAGGCAAGCCAAGTAATTCATTTCCCCTTTTTAGAGTAATGACGCGCATAACACTCAGCGGTAAATAAAATAAATATTCAGCCATAAGCAACCCATAAAGGGATAAGACCTGGGCATATACCACAAAACTACAACGAGACTACAACGAGAAAGCTGCGACTGTTCGTCAATAGATGCCTACGCTATATTTTAAGGATATTTTGGAAAAGTCGTATCTCTAACGAACAGCTCTATCAGAGAATGAGCCATGAACCTATAGGCACAACCATGCAACGACGAAAGTGGCAGTGGATTGGTAACATCCTCCGAAAGGGAGACACATCCATAGCTAGCCAAGCTATGCAATGGAACCCGCTTATCCAGGATTACAGGGGTACATGGCGCAGAACAATTGAGAAGGAAGCACGGCAACTGGGAAAGAGTTGGGTAGAGCTGAGGCACGTTTCCAGAAACGTTGGACTTGTAAGCTTAAATGATATATCAAAAAAGCGAAATTGCCTTATTTCGGCTGAAGAGCAACCCGAGGAGGTTGAAGAGCTGCCATTACATTCAGACAAAACAACGATTTGGTGAGGCTAATGAGCTGGTGAAATCATCGGCCAGAACTCGTCTGTCAATGGGCCATGATTTCGACTATTTGCTGCCTCAAACTGAAGCCCGTGTTCTCCAGGACATTAGGTACCAAGATGGCGCTACTTGCAACACAGTGAACAGTTAAACAGCTTAGATTCAATAGTTTAGAAAGATTACATCAATCCCAACCTGTGACCTATGGTCCAATCTTGAGCACAAGTGGATGTGGGAGTGATCAACACTTACACTGATGGAACCAAGTCCTCTGACGGAGTTGGTGGTGGTATTTATTCCTTTGAGCTCTGTATAAACATCTCCTTCCGCCTCCCTGGTCATAGTAGAGTATTTCAGGCGGAAATATGTACTAGCAATCGAAAAAGCCCGGTCATGGCTAAAGACAGTCAGGTAACGATCAGATCCTTGAAATAGTGCACGACCTCATTAAAGGTTCTACTAGATTGCCGCTCGTATCTGATGGAGATTTCAGAACAATACAACATTCTCCTATGGTGGGTGCAAAGTTAGAAGGATATCCCAGGCAACTGTAATGCGAATCAAAGTGCTAAACCTGGCTCAACCCTCCTAATAGAACCTGATAAGATGAGGGTTGGCATGCTACTTCGTACGTGAACATTACTGCTCAAATTAGATGCAATAAGGAGGGCTAATGTTCTCAGCGGGAATAGAACACTGGAACCGTTCAAATGAACTGATGGTCTGATGATCATCATCGGTGTCCTTACAGAACTTTGCCTGATCGGCCTGCATGCTAGACGTCTGGGTCTCTCTTCAAATGATTTCTTGAGGAATGATGATGATGAGTGATGAGGAAGGAGAGGAAATCATTCTAGACTCCATCTGGGGTCCTACTTTTTTTGATAGCCTTGGAGGCCTCATAAGTTTACATGTCAGGCACCTTATAAGCTCTGGTTTTCCGCTGATTCGATGCTACCACAATGGTCCTTATAGGCCTAAGTTTGTAGGCCACACAAACCTAACCAAACCTAAAAACAATTTCTTCCAAAATCCTCTCTTCGTCGTAAATCTCCTCAAACCAACTTACACACTTAAGTACCTAAGAATACTCACTAAATAAAGACAACCCTTATTTATCCGAACAACTAGCATCTTAAGCAAAAATCACCCCTTTAATAGTAGTCACAGTCGTGTGTATAAATTGACAGCCACACCCTCTCAACCAAAATCACATCTAACATATCCATTTCCATTACCAATATAAACTGTCAATAAACCGCGCAAAAAAGTTCCCTTAAACGTTACCACCCAAACTCCCACAGGAGTTCACCAGTTCAACCCCTTTATTCTCTCAGTCTCACCCGATTGAGTGCAAGACAACCACAAGGCGACATTCATAGTGAAAGTAAAAATATAATAGAACAACATACAACAAAGCAAAATACCGCAACATAGAGCATAACATCAGAGAGCAAAGCAACATATTTGGTGTATCCCATTTGAGAATCCCTCGGGATGGAAAATTCGCCACAAGGGCTGAGAAAAACACGAGAAAAACCATGAGACGCACATAAGTGTGGTTAAATATCCATAAATCAAAATGTATCGTCGAAGCAGTAGAAGGATGCCTTGAAATGTTGGACACTTGTTTGACTTGAGGACGTGTGGCCTTCTGCCAAGCACATGGACTCTTTTCTGGATATGTACATCCCTTTTGTGAGGTCGAAGGGTAAATGTACATTTAGTACGGGGACGACGGTCACTAAGGTATTTGGAGAAATATTTTCGATGCGCCTTTTCGGTTTTTCGATGAAAAAAAAGGAAATAAAGTGTCACACTGACCAGAAGACGTCGTCGAGTGCAGACCTTTGGGGATAACCATTTTATGGTATTTAGTTGAGAGAGTTTTTCTTTGGAATTTTAAGAAGTGTCCTAGAGATGGATGTGGTATTTATTTGTGGACAATGTTATAGATTTGGAGTGGGTGTTGGTGGACAAATATTACGTCCTGCACAGGGGAAGGTTATTCGAGGAATTCAACAACGATAATGGTGTACTTCAAGGCTGTATTTTGTCGCCTGTTCTTTTTGCATTTTAATGATATGCGTTGCGAATATGGACCTATGAAGTACTTATTGTCATGTAGACAAATGGGGACATTGAAAATCTTCTCAAACGATGTGAATTAGTTATTCCCTACCACACGTCTTCTTCTGCAGCATTGCATCCTGGAAACTAGTTTTTATGGTCAGTAGTTTTGCTGCTTCACCCTTGCAATCTATTGGAATCATGAAAGCTATTACGTACGCTGACTTATCAGAGCCAAAACCTGCTTATTTGGCATTAAATCTTTCCTCAGCGTTTCTTGCTACGACTTGAGCTACACCAAACACCACACACTCTATATAACGTGTCCTGGCTCATTGAGCTTAAAGATTTCACGTCCTCCCGACTTAAACCTTCATTAAATGCTGTATCTATCTAGGGTGACCAGATAGCATTGATACCTTTTTCGATTATTATGTTTCAGCTCCTGTCAAAGTGAGCTATGCTTTCTAGCTGTCAAAATGTTTAGTAGGATTTGCCATTTTATCAAATTTCACATTTGCCGCACGTGCGGACATTTGTAAGAATTTTATCGAAATATTGGACTAGTATGCAAAGTGCAACTCGTAGTGACTTCGTTCGTAATTATGACGTCAGTGTGAAGGAAATTCGTTGCACCGTTGTAAAGTTTGAGTGCGAGTACACTCTCTTGGACTTTAAACTACCAACTAGATAGAAGTTAGTCCGAAATGAAGTACACATAGCCGCCATAGCAGCTGGTATCGAAGAAGACCCAGAATTTTGAATTCGGCGTCCATCAGTTGAACTTAGTCATCGGCAGATGTACCCGGTGTACTTTGCTTTATGATATGGTTCTAGTTCCATAGAGAATTGTACTGACGCAAAAGTAGAAGCCCGACGACCATAGACATATATATCCAAGCTATGGTTCCAACAAGACGGCGCTGGAAGTTGTGAAGGTCAAATTTGGCGACTGGGTGATCTCATGGCGAGCGTCCATCATGCGACTTCACATCACTTGATTCTTTTCCCTGGTTCTACGTCAAGTCTATGGTAACAAGCCAACCACTTTGGACGAACTGTTGGCCAACATTCGAGACGCTATTGCCGGAATAACGCCGTATATATTGAACCAAGTCTTAAAGAATGGACCGATACCGCTTAAAGCACTGCAAGCGAACCCATGATGGCCATTTGAATGATGTTTCATTTCACATCTAATGACATGAATTTAGCTTCAAAATAAAGCCAAAATAATGTTTATATCTAACACCGTTGTTGTTTTATTTATTATTTTTTTTCCTATCATTCTTATCTGGTCATCCTTATTTACTCTTACTTTCTGCGCTGCCCGCCATCAGTCTTAGGCGTTCATTGGATGTTGATTGGAACTGAAGTTCCTGGCAAACCAATCTAATGCTTCTTTGATTTCTAGCAGCGGTCCTTAAGTGATTGCGATACATTGTGCTCTTCCTTAGTTAATATAGGAACCAGTCAGTGCTTAGAAATGGAGGCTTTCTGGACATCTAAAAGAAATCATACCAGGCCAGCAACCTGCAAGAGAAACAAGGTTTCGCAAGGGGGCACAGGACGAAGTAAGGTTTAATCTATAATAAGTTGTATTCAATCCTCAGGAAGACAGTCATAGAGTCTCAAAGTATTCATTTGCTGTTTCTGTACCCATTTCATAAAGATCAAATGAACTTTTCACACGATGAGGAGAAACAACAAAAAATATAAATCGAAATAGGTATTTCCCCAGAAGAACCTATTAATTTCAAATTAACAGTCCACATCCCACATCTCGATCAGTTCCCCTTCCCCATTCTTCTGTACAAGTAATCTGGTTCAATTTCCTCCGCATCTCAACTTCGTTCGATAGGAAATATCATGAACTATAGACACCCGATGTTGATCAGAGAAAGTCCATACACTCAGTCCGCGTTTGCATCCAAAAAAAAAAAAACCTGTGTAATGTGCGTAGCTTCATCTCCATACCACGAGTGCGATGAGACCACCCAGAAGCGGGTTAACACCGCATTCTTCCGGCTGATTTCTTGCACTTAACCAACGCGCCATTCGCTTTAGTCTCGCTTACCATCGAGAGATGTAATTTCCGGCCGCACAACACAACAAAGCAACAAAAACTCATTTCGTAATGACAAACCACAAACAATGTTCCAGGTTGTGTGCGGTGACAATTAGGACAACCTAAAACATCAGTAATTCACACTACAAGTCCTTGAGGCAGGGATTCCTTCTACTCTCGAAAGGATTTTCACTTGTGTAAGCGATAAAGGTGCACAACGAAGAAATTCCCTTCCCAAAAGAGTAATGAGAAAATTTCACCGTGTTCCCAAAAAGGACAAAAAGGACACTCACCGAAGGATGCCACTAAATTCACATTTTAATAACAATAAATTCAATGTGCCCAACAGATATCGTTTCTTCTTAATTAAATTAAATATTCCGCTTTTGGAAAATCACAGTTAGAAACCGCAACACAACGAATTTAGTTAATTTCGCGGACGAGAGCGGAAACCAGGGCTGCTGGATTTTAATTAGATTGAATCTATAATTTGAATTGGGCAATACAGCTAGTCGTCGCGTTCGTCGTCTTGGTTTGTATTATTGCCAAAGTTTAATCCATTCAGTTGTAATTCTTTGATTAGAGAGGAGGAGCGGTGCTGGTGGTGGCGGACCACAATGTAAGTTGGGTTCATTATTTTAAAATAATCTCTCTCAACTGAGCAACTGCTTTGGAGTACGCATTAAGTTAGCGGCCAGTCGCGGTGTTGTAATGGAGCAAACTTTGGGGATTAGCTGAAATAATTTTTAAGTACTAAGTTTTGCCAAATGAATGAACTAACATTTGTGTTGAATGTTGCAATTTCTTCAATTCTTCGGCGACAATTTGAAGTTGAGTATTTAAAAACGAATGGCTAATTGAGACCAGATGCGTGCAATAGTTTTATTTATGACTACTGTCAGACGAAAAAGTGGGCCAAGGACGCACGTTAAAGTACAGAGATACAGATCAGTGGTGGCCACACTAGGTGTCAGTATATGCAGTATTAAGAATGTCATTCAATTCGTTTGAAAGTACAGACGTCAATGCTTAAATGCGACTGATAAATGTTGGGAATGGTCATACTAATTTCCGCTTAAAATTTTTGCTCTTCTCTTTGTGTACGAACGTCGCCATGATTCTAACCAATCATCGACTTGTCAAGTATCCTTTTCACGGTTCACCTTTGCTGTACTGTCATTTATAAATGCTTTGTTCTCTCTCTTTCTTTTTTGTACTCTTTAGAAAGGCTTGTTGTTCTTTTCTAATGACATACATCATATATTCTAAGATGAGTCGGTGTACAGAGTTCATCTCCTTCTCTCTGCCTAGACCACGCATTCTGCATCATGCTCGTTTGAATAGTGTTCGCGTGATCCTTGTCATTGCACGCATGCTGTGTACCATATGCCTGCCAAGCCGACTGAGATTGGTACCGACTTCTGCTGAACTTGGCTCAAATATGCTGTCAAAGCTCAATGAGTGTAACTTACTTATATACGTATGTCTTGTATAACTCCATATGGATCTTGGGGTCTCCATAATCGTGTTCGATTTCTGGCAAAGAATCTCAAGCCTCCCTCAGTGCTCCCTCCAGTTGCAGTGCTTCCTTGTGGTCTCTTCTGTGTTATGTGGATTTCAAACTTAAATTCCGTTTCCTTTTTCTCCTGACTATTTAATTAGCTAGCTATTCACATATCATGGTTATTCATACCAATCTACTGCCATTTGTCCTGTTGGGTAGTAGCTTACTGGTTTAAGGCCTATTATCTGATAGGACAGGTGCCAACGGCTCACTTATGCGTCCAATGTACCTTTAAGACTTGATGGGAACCTAAATTTATTAGATCCATCAACTAAACCACCCACACATGTCTATGAATCCCAGAAATTTGTTGAGCTTGTCTGATAATCAGCTCTTCATCGAATTCGGACGTGTGAGCCAAACGAATTCTTTCGTTTCCTGTAGACAAGGCAGGCATATACCACATTGCTATTCCCAGCAAAATCAGTATTGATGAAAGTATGCATTCCTCTCGGATTCCACTTTGAATTTCAAATTTCTTAGGCCATAGGATAATGATAAGGTCGTAGGTAGGTCTATGGATAGAGATGCTACTGGATTTGCTCCAGAATATATGTGGACATAAGAAGCAGACAGTATATATGTAGACACCTCTCCAGTTTTCACACTTCATTATGCTGTTTTTGTAGGAAGCTTAGCTACCATTTACATTTCTTACTCCTACTCTCCCACTCAAGAAGTGGAATCTTAGTCGGTATGCAAACAGCGGTTCAGTACATCGATCGAGGTAAAGATCTCACCGTGATCTTACTCTTATTTGTAGAGGGTTATTTATTTTCTCGTGGAGTTTGTACTTGGTTCAATAACATAGTGAAAAGCTCCTTCTTTCCCTTGATGATCCCATACACTAAAGAGCCATCTAATCCTTCCATTAGATGTTGGGTAGAGCTCTGTGTACCTCTCAGTTCATTGGTGATTCTATGGGTTGTGCTCTCCATCTTCTGGTGCTTCTTGTGCTACTGTGATGTATCTCATCAAGCGACATTGTGACGAATTAGGGCTTAAGCTCGACTGTCCCTATACAAACCATGTTTGCAATTAGAGCCCTTATACAGGTAAGAGTATCATTCTTCGATCTTTCTCCAAGTATTCAGTATTAGTTTGGAGCCTCCTCCATGGCGGCGCACTAAGCTCATTAAGCAATCTGGATGGGAAAATGGATCCATTTTCAACCAACGACACTAACTGTTTGTAGATTACAGACATGCATTTGGTAGGCCCTATCTACTCTAACAAGGGGAAGATGCAACTTAAGGATTATACCTAGACTTAGATTTCACTACGCCATTTCTGGGAATTCACGTATAAGTGAAGCTGGACAGATGGTTAAAAAAAAGGTAGTGTTTTTTTCCAATATTTCCAGAGCAGGCTCCGTGGAATCATCCTGAAGGATTTATAAAATTCAGCGATTGGTGGCTTATTAGGAATACTGTCCAAGGGTAACCTTTCTTATACAACAGGAGCTAGGACATTGACACAGGTTTTGTTCTGAATCTTCCTCTGCGTATGTTCTGGGTTAACTATCTGCATTCTTCTTCGGTGGCCCATCAGAAGATTGTAGCTTGTAATGATACGTATGAAGAGCGCTAAGATTCGTTTGTTTAGAGCGAAAAGGTATTTGGTTTTCACCTAATCATGTACGTCCAGAGTTTACTAGTTTTCTTTTGAATTCATATGGTATTTTGGACTTGGCAGATTGGCATTGACAGATCTTGCGTCCAATCACATTCTTGGCATTCACCTCTGACCCGCCAAAGTGTTATCGTTCGGTGAATATTTCGAGATCTTCGCGGCTGTATGTATTCAGTCCTCATTTGATTATCATGGCTTTAATAGTAGCCTGGCTTTCGGTGTACAAATCCATTTCTTCATATGAGATGAAGCCTCTTTCTATCCTCAAATGATTTCGTACATTTACGATCTGCTTGTAGCCTAGGATTAATTATTTTTTGCACATGGAACTTCACATATCCTATTCAAGCTTTTGTTGCAACTAGAGCCACCCTGAGTAACTTAATTCGTAATGACATACATTGAAGCCTGAAACAATTTTCAGTCTCATAATATCCTGATATTCAAACTTTCCGTTCATTCCGAGAATGATATCTTTTAAAATTTAGCTTTTCCTTATTAAAATCATCATCGGTTTTTTGTGTAGAACTCAATATTGGGACCATCTGCCACATGCTTATCTGCGAAACCTTTAAAATTAAGTAGACTGTAAGCTTTATTAACAGTTTGCTATGTTCGCACTTTTTACATAATACCTCGCCTACACCCACACTCAAATAAAGTACTTAGGTACATACACCATCCGCCACACTATTAAAAACAAAGATAAGCTTCAATATTTAAATAATGACAACCATTTCCTTTCGCCTCTTGAACCATACTTATCTATCGTTATCCATAAAAACCACTTCAGTCCGATGAACACGCTCGCAAAAAAAAGCCAAGATTAAACCCATGCCATCCAATAGATAGAGATGTGCATGGATTTTTAATAAACCAAAGTATTTCAAGGCGAAGAGAAGCCACCTCCCTCATCGCAAAACTGTCACTTTTCCCGCTACGACAGGTGAAAAAACACTTAAAACATTAACCAACGTAATGAAATGGAATGGGCGAATTGATAAGGTTATATTTTCCTGAATTTGTGTTGCTGTTTGCTGTTTTAGAACAGAATTTGTTGTGTTTATGAAAATCGGAAAATGCTAAGGTTAAAGTGAGAAATGTAAGAGTAACACCACAACAACACAACACAAGGACAACAAACCCTCATCAGGCAGGGTGTGTTTTTTAACTGCCCTTCATGTAGTTATCAGATATACACTTTTTTTTTTTGCTTAAGAAAAAGCTCTTCAAGCATTCATTCAGTGATAAAAGGAATTTGATGTACGAGCAATTTCGCTTTACGATAGTGGCGGTTTTATTTTGCTTTTAAAATAGAATCAACATTCGCTTTCAAATGTCCTTCAATGTCTCGTAATATGAAGAAGCTTGAATTTAATTTGTTTGGCCCAATATACACCCAAACTCGACTGCATGTATCAGGAATTTTAACTTTTCAGACCACTCATGGGAGCAACAATATCGATCTAGGGTGGACAACTCAATTCATCCTTCATAACAATGTATCAACAAAGTTTTAGGTATTGAATACCACAGTAATGCTCCTTTCATCACTCGCAAATAAGACTGAGGGATTCTTAAACTTCTTCACTTGTATCCATATGGCTACACAAATACAAATAGTCTACACCACGAAGGTGTCCTGTAAACTGTGGTAACTTACTTAGTCATCGAGTTCCAACAATTTCCACTGACAATTTCCTGGGACAGCATTTAGTGTTTGGCAATACCATCCTGTGAATTATAATACGAACACAAAAATCAAATACAAAATCCCTCCATTAATTTAGACACCACTACTGTGGTGAAAGAGAAACTACTGAACTCGATATTGGTCCAACATCAAGAGACCATAAGCACACTTTGGAATGACCCAAGGATTACCAAATTGTCAGCGGAATGAAGGTGATTATGTAGTTTCGAAGTTTCCCAATTCAAAAATTGTTTTTAGTACAATTAACTCTCTCAGTTGACTGGGAAGTGGGAACACATGTGTTGGATATGCTGTACGTTTCAAGCGGTGCCTAGGACCTAAAATGCCTTAATATATTCACCTGGAGCAAAAACAAAAAAGATACAGTAGACATCCAATCAGGAAAATAATGAAATTATACTAGTATCTGTATAACAGTTTCCTAAGACAGCAACTATACAACAAAATAAAGAAAGCGTGTACACAAACCAAGCTGTCATTCGTGGTACACTACGAAATAAGTTCGATAGTTTCTCTCTTCTTCAGTACGACATATAGGTGGCGCAAGACAAATAGCAGATATCCATATGTGGAAAGGACTCATAGCCTCAATATCTAAGCAAAAATAGTTGCATGTTTTTATTTTTTAAGAATAATTTTATTTGTTTTAAGCTAACTAACATACACAAGAACAAATTCAAATTATAATCAAATATTTGGCTTAATTTAAAAGATATTAAAGTCCTCGCCGACAAAAATTCCTTTGCTTTGCAGCAATTCGTCGAGCTGTCGCACGTTTTTTTTTTTTTTGCCAAAGGGGTGAGGAATAATCTCATGGCCACGAGAAGCAGTCGCGCACTGCATAGGCCCCACTCACTACAAGATAATGTCATCAAAATCGGGATTTCAATGTAAATTTGAACTAATGAAAGCAGATTCTAAGAGCGAATCATGGTCAATACAGTACTCAACAGGTGCAAGAAGATCTCATAGAGAAAATGAACAAGCGATATTTATTTTAATCAATGTAATTCACAATGCAGTGCGCTCGGCAGCTGCACAAAAGATGAGTAATAGGCTTCCCGTCGCCAATGCAACTTTTGCAGAAGGGAGGCCCAATCTAGCTGCGTACTTTCCAAAGATGCAGTATCCTGTGATGACAGCTACCATGGTATCGGAGTAAGTTTGATTAAAAGTGCACCGGTAGTAAGAGGAATCTTTAGATTCTCCTTTTCGGGTAGAATCGGAAGAGCTGTATCTGACGAGCTCATCAGCCACAGAATTACCACAGTGACCTGCCACCCTATTTCGAAGGACTTCAAATTGTTTCGCCATCGCATTGGTTTTAAAGTTAAATGTTATGTTAAATCGCATCTTGACTATCAGTAAGGATGGATATATTATAAAATATTATTAATAGTTTTTATCAACAAATACCAAATCAGAGACATTCTGTACAAGGTTTTGCACAAATGTCAGCTTCTCTCCAACTATCTTTGGCTGCAAATTCTCCGTCTATGAGGATGATTTCACAAAAAGTTCTCAGCAATTCAATGTCTGGATCCTGCTCCTTAAGCAAACTCGCAGTGCAAGTGACCCTGGTGTAATTGGTGGTAAAAGTCCAAGCGCTCTGGCGAGGCAATACCAAGGATATCCTTGTAAGGAGGTCCTCAAATCCTTCAAAATAATAGTTAGAAAAGCCAAGACTCTTCTCTTTATATAGAAGAGATCTTTGAAGCCTCCATGTTCAGAAATATCCTCGCAGCCACGCCTAGAACACTCAGCTATCACAAAAGAGCGAATGGCTTGTTGACCTCATCAAGCAAGGAGTCCCTCGATCAGCTGATGGATATCAACTTCCCTAACAGCTGCAACGTCAACTCGGGTTCAATTGCAATCTCGACAAGATCGGCATCAAGCATCATTAGAAGTCGCCTGGATCTGTCACATTCCCAAGTCTTCCACAGAATTCAACGTAGTGTTCATATCCAAGGCAGGCCAAAGGTCACATAAGACCACGCTACAAGTCTGAGATCTATATCTATCACCCCAGACTGTAGCGGCAGCACTTAAGGGCTTAAGCAATACATTCTGTGTTCTGAAAATCTGTAATATTTCATAGTATAGTTGCATTTGTTCCAAAGATTCGGTAAACAGTTTAACCCCTGTTTCAGCACCCGAATTCGGGGCCCCATGACAAACACCCAACAACTTGTTCTCATACATTTTATATGGATAACAAGCATTATACTTTCATCAAAAGTTTTTACGGTAAGCCTTCGGGTTACCAGAATGCCACACTCTGCACAGTAAGGACCAAATACAAAAGCAATTGGCTTATGTGTGAAAAACAACGACCAGTGGACTTATACATACCTATATATGTGAAAATTCAAGTGTCGACGGGGAAATACAAATACAGAGCGATAGCGAAATAAATATCACCAGAGTTTTTTACAAACCAAATAAATATTTCAAACAAATGATCCTGTTTAGTATAATGACTGTGGGAAAAAACACAGCCAGCCACACGAAGAAAGGGTAATAAAAAACAGGACTTAAAAACGTCACAAGTCACAAGATTTTGGCAATTACCAACAATTACAGGTGCAATAAAACAAGTGCAACCAAGGATCATGTGATCGTTAAACATTTCAAAAGCCTTGGATTAATTTTTATTGTTTAGGACTTTTCTAAGCGTTATGTCCTGACCACTCTCGTTATGTCCATCCCTGTCAAACCCACGTACGCCTATATGACATTTATGGCCCATGATTTCCCAGGTCTAGCGTCAGCTACCTGCGAGCATCCTGCCTAAAGCACAGCTACCGATAATTATCAGGATGATTAGAAGGACTGATCATAAAGTAGATCCTTTATAAAAACGTGGCACGCGCTAAAATTTGCATCATTCGCTACGAGTCCTTTGTTTTAGCAAGACAAAAAAATAAATTCAAAATGGAGAACTACGTTGGATATTCAGGTTACTCTATGGTAAGTAAAGAAACACAATATTTCAGGATTGTTAAGCAATAATTACTCTTTTCTTCCAGGATCAACAGTTTTACGCATTAACAGATTACCCAGTTGTCACTGCGTGCGAGAGCTACCACATGGTAAGTTAAATTATTACCTAAACACAATTTAAAAAAGAAAATAATAAAAAAACATTTTTTTAAATTTTTCCAGGATGAAGAGGAAACAGTGGAACCGGCTACACAAACAAACTTTGACATGGGCCCATATAGCCCAATATCGGATGCGGGGGAAACCGATTGTGAAGCAGGGATTGAGGAACTGACGGAGCACACGGAAGAGGGCCGTCGTGTTCTGAGAGCCTTGGAGCCCTTCTTAAGGTTCAACAATCCAGCTAACACGGAATGTGCATCTGCAGAGGATAGAGGAAGCTCACAACAGCCAGTTGTGGACCCGCGACAGGTGCGACAGCTCGACGAATTGCTGCAAAGCAAAGGAATTTTTGTCGGCGATGACTTTAACATCTATTTAATTAAGCCAAATTTTGCCTTATAATTTGAATTTTCGAATTAATTTGTTCTTGTGTATGTTGTATGTGTGTGTATGTAGTTAGCTTAAAATAAATAAAATTATACTTTAAATTAAAAAAAAATGCAGTTACTTAAATTGAACCTTTGGGCTAAAAAGTTTTCCTAAGAAATTGAGGCTACGAGTTCTTCTCACTGTATTCGAATGTTGGCGTTAAAAGCCTAGCTTCTCTGTTGAATAGAATAAGAAGGAATAAATGGAATTGGGCCATCGCCCACAAGAAATTTTCATTCTTTCAAAAGGATACGCCTATACACAGTACACTTCTTACTGCACCGAGCAAATGTGTGTTGTGTATGGGCCGCTTAAGAAACGCCATAAATTAAGTGAGTGTAAATTTTGCCTTACTTTGTTGTTTTTCCACCTCACTTCATCTCATTCAGATTTAAAGCTGTCTGACTCATGTTTTGCCTTTGAAGCAGTTTTCTGCTGACCTACACTGACTGATCATTTTGCGCGCGCTTCTTTTTTCATTTGAGTGGAAATTGACTCCATCTTCTCTTCTACCAGTTGGATTATAATTTTCGTTATTTATTTTTTTCTCCGTGTGAGTACAAATTTTAGTGTATGCTCTGCCGGTAGCAAGATTTGGTATTCACCACTCCTTTTTTCTTGTATTTATACTCAAACCTCATCAACCACGCCATTTGTTGGACTGCTTTGGTTGCTGTACGTGATACCGTGATAGTTACCTCTGTATTTCAACATGTTCACAAGCCTCATCAATTTCATCAACCATAATAATTTCTGGAACTCATTTGGTTGCTGTATTTACTTTACTTAGACCTATCTTTAAAATGGGCAAGTAGAGCCACATTGCCAACCATTTCTACAATTCGTGTGATGGCTGCCAAAAGCTGTTTCACATTAATTGTGTGATGACTTGAGGAACACCACCTCCAATGGCCTGCAATGGTTTTGCACGCAGCGCCATACATTCTCAACTTCTGCTCTCCTTAGATGACTTGATGAGTTCAGAGGTCCATCGAAGTTCCTTTTTGGCGGAGTTAGAGCGCTTACAATTGCTGTTCAAGAAACATGTGGATAATTGTGACCTTGTTTGTTGTAACGATAAAATATAAAAGGCTGGTAACAGCCACCAGAGGCATGCTAAGCTGGTGATCTGAAATCACTGTCCCATCTTCTAATCTTAATATTGTAACAAAAATTCCGTCCCGCCGAAGAATTTTTACCGAACTTTGTTTCATTAAAAATAAAGAAATTAAACAACTACACAACTTTTTCTAGAAAAATCTAGTACAATTTTCTTTAAGCTCAGCTTAGTCTCTTCACTAGCTGTCAAAGCTTCTTACCGAACCCCCTTTTATATCGGCCATTACTTCCCAGGCCAATTCCAATACACCCAATTCGCCGTGGAAAATCTAGCTGTCAATGATTTATCCACTTCTAGATCGGTCCACGCGTTTCTCGGTGTTTCGGTGTTTTATGTTGATGTTTATGATGTTTTATTATTTCAATTTGCGATATGTTACTAGTGATGTGTAGTGATGTCTAAATTGATTGATTCGGGAGCACCTACGTGTCTACGGCTTTCTGTGAATACACCTCTCATTCAGATACTCATTGACTACTGTTCCTATTGGGAATGTAACTGATCCTACTCCTAGATCATCGCTTGTAGCTGTAGCGATGTAGCGATGGATTCATTCAGTATCAGCAGTATTACCAGGATAACCAGCAGCAATACGATTACCCTATTGTCATTGCGTGCGAAAGCTACCACATGGTAAGTTAAATTATTACTTAAACTCACTTTAAAAAAAAAATTAATAAAAAATCTTTTTTCAATTTTTTTCAGGATCAAGAAGAAGTAGTGGAACCGGCTGCACTTCTTGCGGACAGCACAAACTTTAACATGGGCCCATATAGCCCAATATCGAATGCGGGGGAAACTGATTGTGAAGGTAGGATTGAGCTACCGACAGAAGAGCCCTTCTAACCCTCAGCAATCCCACGTCAGAGTGCACATCTACACTAGGGTGTCACCTCAACAACAGCTAGACGAAGACCCGCATCAGGTGCGACAGTTAGATGAGTTGCTGCAAAGCCAAGGGATATATTTCGGAAAAGATTTCAACATTTATTGTATTAGGCCAAAATAAATTGTTTTTTTTTTTTATATTAAACTAATCATATATGTTCATTGTCTTTAGATAAAATTAAAATAAAAAAAATTATACTTAAAAAAATACATCTTCTTATTTGTAAACAAAAACATGCTTAATGCTGTGGTTGAAAGAACAAAATTCTGCTGTCTGCCTAAGTCTTTTTCACTGTCGATTGTTGGTGTTAAAAAAACTATGGCTATGGCCAGTCAATCAATCACCTGCAAAAACAAGCAAGCAAATCCCAGCGACATCTCTAGTGAGTAATCGTATCAAAAATTACACATACCAACAATGATAAGAATTTTACCTAATTCCTATGCTGTGCTGAATCCGAAAATATTAACAAAAAACTCGTATCACCGATATATCACATTTTAGTACTCAAAATATGAAAAAAGGATAATTTTTGATAATTCAAATGTTATCATGTTGGCAGTAAAATCAGAAAATGTTCTGTGTACCAAAATGTTGCGCCTCAATCGGCTACAATTCTTCAGGGTTAGAATATATACACATACATAAAGCGAAATTTTATTTGTTTATTAATTCCGCGAATAATAATGCTTACAAATTTTTCATATTCTTCCTTAAGCTGCCAACCAAAAATTGTACCTTTTTTTCATAATCAATAGAATACATATATTGGGGACATAAAACTTCTCGGAACAGAACAGAACAATTTAAATAATTATTTACAAAAACAAGGTCAAAAATTCTGTATCATGAATTGTGACAGTAATCTAATTTTTGAAACAAATTAAATGAAAATAAATTCAACTTTTAAGAGCACAATAAAAACACGTCTGAACACTTCAACAGTTGGATCAACATTATTCACGTGACAGTGCGATCATTGCAAAATTAATAATTAAATTAAAACAGTACCTTCTGCCAAGAAAAGTATATTAGGTAATTTAAATAAAATTTAATAAAAAAATTACCATTCACAAAACTTGTACATTATTCAATTTATGTCCTTTTTTGAATTTTCACTAAGGAGGAAATTGCGAGCATAATTCTGTGTTTTTGTTATAATTCGGATTAATTTAGTTTTAAGCCTGTTTGCCGGATGCAAAAATAAGACAGCCATTTTCGATCAAAATAAATAATTAAATAGTTTTTATTGAAACGCAAATATTTAAATATTAAAACTTAATCTACATTTAATTTAATCTTAAATTTCTAAGAACCCCGCCGATAAGTCCAGATCAAATGCCAGTGCCGACGTCCAGCTTCCATCGCTTGTCGTTGGAGATGTCGAGCTCAGATCGTCTGCATATTGGCAGACAGACTGGGATGAAGTTCCGGGTAATGAGCCGAGAAATGAATCCTGCGGAAGCTCTGTGTCCCAATAGCTTGACGAATATTCAAAGCCAAACTGAGCCCTGTCCATTTCCTTGAAGTCCGCAGAACTACCGCCGTAACTTGGCTCAATACTTGTCGGTTGGACAGGAGAATTGCTGAGCATTTCGTAGGGATTTATGAAATGCTGCATATCCTGCATTACTGGTGGTAGCTGCTGCATCACTTGGGGCACTGGGGGTAAAACTTGGGCTGGTTGATCTCGCTGAGGACTATATTGCAGTAGTCGCTGAACGATCACCTTGTCGCTGCGTTCCCGGTGTTGCGGAGGAACTGACAAGCTTCCTTGGGTATCCGAGCTTGACCGAAACTGACTGCTTTGGTACTCTGCTACCCCACGAGCCGCATCCTTCTTACTCTTCATGCGCCTGTTTTGGAACCAAATTTTGATTTGACGCTCCGCTAAATCCAGGCGCAGTGAAATTTGGATCCTTCGTGGCCGGCTCAGGTACTTGTTGGTGAAGTACTCTCTCTCCAGTTCGATGAGTTGGGTGCTCGTAAATGCTGTGCGGGGTCTTTTAGTCCTGTTGGTTGCTGTTCCCGCCGCTGAATTATTTGTTACTGTCGCTTGTTCAGGCGTGGCATTGATCTGTAAAAAGGAAAATAAAAATTAGCTTAATGTTCAACATGAAGAGAAAATATTTCCAAAACATAGTTTTTGAAGAGGAAAACTTACCGATTGCATGTGTGCGTCATAGGATGGTGGTGAGGTGTTTGCGAAGCTCACAAAGTTACTTGCGTTGGGCATCATGCTTCAGAAGATTTCTTGTTGATCGATGTTCGTCTGACTGGCTTGTCAAGTTGTTGTCCTTTGAAGGAGGAAAGTGGAAATGTGCTCTCTGCCGGCAAGGATCGTGGTTTTATACAAATTCGAAACTAAGAACAGCAATGCATCTTTCCTGTGTGTTCCTAGTGCGGCTGAAGCAAGCAGGTACCACAGGTTGGTGGTGATAGCACACAGGTATGGCTGAGTATACTGTCGGATTGTGTTCGACGGCTGCCATTGGTCAGTTGAATTTTTGTCAAATAATAGATCGAAGTTACACAGGCACTGGGATATGAGTTTTCCTTGTCAAACAAGGAAGTGGTTGTAGGGGTTGTGATGGCCGATCTTTTCATCTGCATGAAGGGTGAATGTCGTACATTCTCTTCTTGGCTTCATTTGTTATATTCATTTTCATGAGTGAGATAGGGAAATAGGATAGCACAGTGGGAAAAGGGACACAATAGTTGAAGGAAAAATGTGTGACAATGATCCTGTTCAGCATTTATTTGAAATAAGATGTGCTGATGAAAACGATCGAAATGCCTAAAACTTAGAAGTACACTTACTCGTAATTCCGACAAATTGAGAATTATTGACTGATCACTCCTTCCCATATGACTTTGGAGAATATTGAAACTTGGATCCTTCACAGGCGACTTAAGTACTTATTTTTAAATAGCCTCTTTTAACTCTATGACTATAAGCAAACGCTGTGCGGATTCTTTAGCACTTTTCTTTGCTTGGTGCTGTTCCTGCTGCTGAACTGTTTAATCAAAAGGGATAAATGATATGTCGGTCAATAAAAAAAAGAGAAAAAAAATATCAAAATACAATTTTTTCGTCAGATTGACTTACATACAATGCAATGGAACCCTAACTTAGGATGTCAGACTAGGCGACGGATCGAGGAGCACATGGCAGAACAGTCAACAAGGAAACATGGCAACTATGGAAGAATCGAGGCATGACAGACTTACATATGCATACATTCTTATACAAAAACTAGTGAAGGCAATGGAACATTTAACCTTCCAAATTTGGGTAAAAATCCCTCTTTCAGTCTTTGTGCGTTCATAACGAAAATATAAATTCTGAAATTAATACGAATAAAGACATATATCCTCTGACGGCATATGTCTATCAGGTACTTGAAGTTTCTCAAGAATGTCTCGATCGCCTAGCTCAAGGTGAGACAATCTTCTTTGTCTAGATACCAAACGACACGTGTGTTTTACCTTCTGGCGACGACGGCGAATATCCCAAGCAATGCATCGCACTCATACTCGTAAATTGTAATAAAACTTTATAAGGGATTAGGCGGGGTTTATGACCTGTTTTCCAAAACGGATATTATTTAAGCATATCGTCAGGATTTATAGGATGACGTCTGTACTTATTCTGGAACAAAGGGAACACTTGTTTCATGGTGACGCCAAAGAGTGCCATATATTGTATTCATATAGGCTTAGCTTTGTTTCTCCATCTTGAATAGCTATTCGAAATAAAATAGGTATCTCAAAAGAGATACCTTTCTCGCGAATACACGCCTTCCAATCGATCTATTACATTTTCTCTGTTTTTTGTTGGATTTTTTACCGCATATAGGCAAAGTAAAGTATGCAAATCTAGTACGGTATCTTGAACTGAAAGTAAGTTTTGTAGTCGGACCGTTCAGCCTTCAAAATGTAGCAAATCTGACAGCTGCCTTTCGTTTTCAAGTATTCCAAAACTTAAAAGATTTGATACTTTGTCTTTCTGTTCGTCAGTCTGCTGCAGCCTTTTTTAACTTCTGACCCGTTGGACATAGAGAGGTGAAAATTGTTTTACTTTTTTGTTGTTAAGCATCTCACTCAAACCGGTCATTGATCACTTCTTCTGTTTTACTCTTTGTGCATTCTTCCATTTTCCCTTTCATTCTTCTTCGTCAAGCTCTTCAAATGACGACCAGTCCTTTTGATTTAAATAACCTTGAGGAATTATTACTAAAAAGATGCCGAAGCAGTACTCAGTTCCAGTTGTGGTTTATGACAATTACATCCCGACTAAAGGGAATGACACTTGTCTATGACGTGTCATTATCTGATCAAATTTAACTATAGCGCTGAGTAAATGTTGTTGCTGTTATATTAAAGGGTTTCTTTCTTCAAAGATATCTAGTTCTTGCGCAGTTCGAGGGTCTACCTTGCACCGTCCGGTGTGAACTTGACTCCCAGATACTCCCACTCATCGGTTCTCCTCAGCGCTGGCACCCTCTGTCCGGAGATATTGAAAAACCTTTGCTCCACGACAGTGATTTTATGGTTGCGCTGATCCTTGATGCTGATGGTGATGCACTTAGCAGCAAGTCAACCATGGTAATGTTAGTCTGCTGCGATGAAGCCCTGTTGCCTGTGGTCGAGACGAATTGCTCGCATGAGTCTCTTCGCCAAAATGCTGTGAAGCTGTCTCAGGACTATGAAGGCAATGGTTATGGGACAAAATTCCCCTGGTTCGGTGGAAACCATATTATTGTTTCCAATCTCAATCTTCAGAGTACAGAAGGTTTAAAGAAGCGTGGACATTTGCACTGTTATTAAAATTTTTGCAACGTTTGCTTGTGTCAAAGAAGCGTACATCATATGCTTCAGACAGGACTATAATTATTGCAATTAATTGAAGAGTACCTACCACTTGACACATCACGCTATCCTTGCGACTGCGAACGGAATAAAATGCCTTGCATTTCGTCCCAGTGTGTGTATTCAATCAATCTACCCTTAGCTGTGACAATGGGCAAAAAGTTATTCTTCAACAACTCCCAAAGGCTCTTCAAACTATTTCGTGTTTGGTCCTACGAGGAAGGCGCTAATAAGACTCTGTATGCACGTTTTCTCAAATGGATGGTAAGACTATGGCATGACGTTCTCTTCCATTCCAAATCCTTTTTTTTCTACCTTTATAGACAATCATATCTACAGGAGCAATCATGATAGTCATATCTTTATCGGAAACAATTGATGAAATGCGTCATGGAGAACTGGATGTCGTAGTAATCAAGGCACTCTACCTTATGGCACTCGGCGGCACGACCTATAAGCTAACCTCGGCTGCTTTATTCGAAGACGAGATCAGCGCTTGTATTAAGCAGATGGAGAATTTCTCAGATAAATTCAAGAAAACACAAGAAATTGAGCAGGCCTTGAATCTGTTCAACAAAATGTTCCTGCTGGGAATGTTTTTCATTAACATAAGCTCGCTTCTGTTCTACATAGTACCATTGACCACCGATGAGTACAGATCCCTGGCTTTTACGCCACATTTGCCGTATCTGAATATTGTTAAGACTCCGAACTGGCAGTTGATATATATCTATGAGTTTGTAGCTATGATTGTTCTAACAGCTTCAATGATTGCATACGACACGGTAAGTTAAAGGATCTGTAAGGATACGATAGTGTAAGCCAGGAGTCCATTGAATGGCGGACACTTTTGGCATCAAGGAGACTTAAAGACTTACATTTCACAGCTCTTTTGTGGAATGATGTGCCTCTGCTCGGCTATAGTTGGCACCATATGCCGAGAACTTCGAGAGCTGGATGAGTACATTGACGACCATCAAGTTTCCGATAAAATGATGAGAGAAAAAGTCCTTCAAATCATTGAAATCGAGGAGTAAGTTCCTTGTCCCATAAACACCAATAGATCTACTTTGGAAGTATCCCTCCAGGTTAACTGGTGAAATGTCTGACATATTCTCTGGTCCGACAATGATTCACATGATCTACGGCTGTAGCTCGCTGGTCCTTGCGCTGTTTATGGTAATCCTTTTGCCATTCACCGACTTGGCTTGCATAACCATGATGATGGTCATCATGTTGGAGGCATTTCAACTTTGGATCTATTGCTACTTTGGACAGAATTTGGTTAATCAGGTTAGTACCAGTCATGAGATTGTTATGGAATTAAATAAACAAACGAAAAAAAAGAGGGAAGTCCTTCAGATGGAATTGTATTCGGTTAGATGGTACGACGCATCGAAGAACTTCAAAGGCATGTTGATGTTGACACTTATGGAGTCACAGGTTGATAAGTACATTTATGCTGGAAAAATTATACCCTTGTCGCTGGAGACCTTGGCAACGGTAGCTATGTGTTGGTACCTCTTTATAAAAACTTAAATTTTTGTTTCAGGTGGTAAAAAAGGCGTACATGATAGTGACTTTCTTGAACGAAGCGATCTAGACAGAGTATCACAGGGCACACAGCAGAACACCTCAGCAAATTAGTATATAGCACAAAATTGCAATAAAAATTGAAGTGAAAAGCTACACAGTTTGTTTTACGATTAGCTTAGTCCCTCCTCCAAGATTAGGTGTCTCTTTGAACTCATTCTAGACTTGTCTCAACCTCTTTAATGTAGCAGTTCTAGGATTCGACCTATGAACTCATGCACTATTCACTAAGCCACGTTGAATCTCTAAGTCCAAAAGTGGATACTAAGCACCTTTTCTTAGGGTCAGTGACTACTGTGAATGGGGTAGCAGGTTCAAATTCTGCTTACGAGCGTCTGACTGAAAACTTCTCTCAAAATATCTTTGCCTTTTGGAGACGCATAAAACTGAAGGTCCCATCGGTATGTGCAAAAATGTATCCCACGCAGAACAACTGCATCTGTGAGCAGCTAGGTCTTTGCCCAACATCATCAACTCACCATCAATCTCAACGGTGGGCGTTACAGAGCCATGTTAACCGACTTCTTTTTTACTGAAATTAAAGACATGGACTTGGACGACCTCTGGTTCATGCAGGATGGCGCGGAAGGCCACAGAGCACATGCCACATCGATATATCGCGCACCAAATTCCCAAATCGTGTTATCACCCATCTTTGCGATGTCAATTGGTCGCCTCGGAGCTGCGATTTGACCCTTTGAAATCTTTTTTTGTGGGGAACCGTGAAGGATCAATGTCATGCCAACAATCCTTAAACGATTCAAGCACTTAAGGTCTATATCATCCAAGCAATCCGGGAGTTACAGCCCGAAACCATCACCAAGGTCCTGGGAAATTGGAGTGACAGAATGCGCTACTGCGAAGCCAGCCGAGGCGACGTTGTATTCCATAAATGAATGGGAATGTTTGCTTTGACAGACTTGAGAGCTTCCATCAATACAGCCAAAGCAACTCCCGTACTCTGTCGAGGACACTTATTTCTGTAAAAATAAAAAAACTGCAAAATTTCTCCATAGACAAAAGGATGTCTTAAAAATTTCCGGCTGACCAGGAGGACGAAATATCGCTATCGCAAATGAAAATATGAACCATTTACCCTATTTATGTGCACTGTATTACTTTTGTTCAATCTGTCAAAGCACCGTTCACTCAACTTTAAAAGAAATGTGCTTCTTGTGACCAACTGACAGCATCTCTAGCAAAGGGCATGTATTGTTTTCGTGCAAATTTTTTGATTTAAGGATTTTTAATGAAACGTGACAGTTGTGACTGTAGAGAAGTTTTTTTTCTTTTTGTCGGGATTTATGCTTGATGAATCGTTGCTATCGTTATAGGGCAACACTTCGAGGAGGAATGGGAAATACCACCTTCCAACTTAGGAACTTTCTTCGAAATTTGAATTTTCGTTAGATGCTCTGATTTTTCAATATTTTTGTAGTTCCACAGGTATTCCCTTGGACATATATCGGAGGCAAGGAAGTTTTAAAATGGAAAATATTTCTGTACCGAGCGGTCTATTGTGGTAAATCTCTTAATATTCGTTTAAATTCCCGCTGTACTCAATCATATACATAGATAATCCGCATTTGATTGTCAAGTTTGGACTTGAGGGGATCCACAGCAATCAAAACCACTTGTTCACGTATTGCCACAACTTGTGCCTTACATCATTGTGGTCTCATACCCATCACGTAATCCATAGTCGTGTACATAACCTGCAATAAAATGGGCACTGGGTGCCTAACCGTCCCAAACAGGGGAATCTCTCTACAGGATGACGATGGTGAACGTTCGCTGCACTTGCACCTTAAAAAATTCAGGGCATGTCACGCATTATTGTGCAAGCGATGTGTGTAACCCGATTTCATACCTTTCAATTATCTGAATATACAATTTTTCTGACAGAAGTCACCTACAAACCAGCGGTAAGGCTCACCGACCCACGAATCCTACCTTTTCATAAAATACCGTCAACCAACCGTAATAAATAAATCAATCTTTTTGTTCTCTCACTTTATTGCCTTGTGCTATGAGTCAAACGCGTTAACGCCTTTCCCATTCTGACTAAGGAATCGTCGCAGCGTCACCAAACCTATCACCCAATTAAGTCTATGCGCCTACAAAATTCGCGGATAGTCCCGCCGGCGGCGCCTTGGGACAGAGACTATATCATGTCACCACGATCACGACGCTCATATAAAATTCCATATTGCGAGGTCTAGTGGATATTTAGTCAGGCTGTGTGCTATAAGAACTTTAATCCTCTGTCCAGGTAAGATATTGGCAACCATTCGCGCACTTAGTAAGAGAATGACATACCTACTGACCTTGATGGGTTCAATGACTGGCGCTAAGGGTACGATCTGGTGGCGCTAGAGCCTTACAATTGTTCCAAGAGTTAACTAGGGTATCTTAATGACCTACGACGCACAAACAAGTAGACGAGACCGACAAATTGAATGGGATATGGACTCGCTCTCAGCACTAATAGCTTGTTGTGGTTACGTCAACTCAGCAGGGTAATTAGCTTGAACAAAAGAGATTATCGGAGGCGTACGCAAATCATCCACAATGGGATGATTCCTCAATTAATAATTCTAATCCTTGTGATTGTTTGTTTTCTTTTCGGGTTTGAAGTTGGGAAGAATGATTATGTCACAAGGGGTCCTACGAAGTTGAGTCCTGACCTATATGTATGTTAGAAGTTGAAGTTGACAGTCAGAAGCAAGACTTTCTAACGTCTGTCTATCTTCGTTTTCATTTACTGGAATCCCACCTTCGATGTTTACCGGGTTTTGCAGTCCTTTTTAACCTATGGATTCCCCAATTCTATTACTTAACCAAAGCCTTTGATAATTTACAATGCTAAGCACCCTATTCCTTCAAACCAACAACCTTTCAATAGATTGCATCTCCAAGTCACTGCAGTCCATTCCGAAGTCAATCGGTTCTCGTAATTACTTTTGTAACTTTCCTCAAACTCAGACTTCTGTTCCTATAAGAATCTTACACAAATTAATGTCACTCTATAGTGTCCTATACTGCCATCAACGACAGTCGAGACTATAACTTTAGCGTCATTAAATACAAGTTAATTGTTAGAGCGCATTTCAGTCGCATAGGTACATTTGCGAATCCGCGACGAAGTTTCAGGACTCAGTGACAATGATTGGTTATGAATTACATATTTAAAAGCAATTACTAACTTGTTGTTGAATTGACAGTTTTGGCTGCGAGTTTCATGGATTCCTATCAGGGGTCTGCTGTAGAGGGTAGTTCTTTGTAGAGGGGACTCTTTTTAAAAAATGCAATTAGTTTAAAAAGGTATCTATGCGGAAGGACTTTCGATCGCATTTCACACCTCAACGTCTCAAAGAACTAGTGCATCTTACCCAAAACCTTTATTGCTTTCGTTTCTTAAACTTCTCTATAGCTTCTACTCCTGATGACTCCACCAAAGTGATCGCTCTCCAGCTCCTAGTGCTCCTCACTACAATAGAGTGTCACTTCTTCACATCACTATAGTGGTAGTACGCCAGTGATCTGGATGCCATCACCCCTCAAATCGCCTTGTGGCCTCTAGTTTCACACTAAAGTTGGAGTACTAGGACTACTATCTTTTTTTAAATCCTATATTCCCTCCTGGGTTAAATAAACTATCTATATGCACCTAGGCAATTTGGGACCTATGGCCGCTTTCCCCCTGAATCACCTTCGTCAGACCCATCCTTGAACCCCACAGCCCAACTTGGTCCCCTCACTCTGCTTTCCACTTCTGATGTATTGAAGCCATCCAATGCCCTCTGTGGTATTCCTTCGGTTGATAGTTCCAATTCGAATGAGATTGTATTTCTGAAACTCAAAGGTCTTGGTTTCCAATCTAAATTTATTGCGTTCTTTTTAGACCCATCGAATCCAATCCTTTTGTGGCCACATCTCGAGTCCCTCAGGCAGCCATCTGGGTCCACTGACTTTCATTCCGTAAATCAATGACGTGGATAGCTAACATAATAAAAAATATTCTCGCGTATCAGTATCCGCGGGCGACATGCTCAGTGTTGTTAGCTTCTGTGAGCTTTAAGATTTTAGAAATGTTTTACTTCCAATGATTCAAGCAAAGATGGAGCTGTTTATCTCATGTATTTCAAGAAATCGATAAAATTGATATTTTACCAGAGCAAATTCAACCGAACTCTTCCACCTATAACACATCACTACTTGCTGAAATTCTCGAGACCTCTGCCGACACTACTCAACTTATTCAACTGCTTCAACACCATCAATCAATATCCCTTCCACCACGTCATCGAATGTGATCAATCGTCTGGATACGACATGGACCCTTACGGATTGGAACAAGACTTTCATGGTTAAACACCATCAACACGGAACGAACGACTTTCATCATCAGAGGCGCTTCCCAACTGGCCGATGCTTCCTGGGTGTAGAAACTTTTTCACCAGATGTTTTCCATCATCATTGAATGCTGTGAGAAGATCTCCCCGCCCAATTTGAGTTACCTGAGCTGCTTCAAACTTGGGATTCCGTCCAATAGCTCTTCTCGACACTCCCTGGTGATGTTTTCGACTAGGCAAAATGACTAAATCTTATAAAATACCTAAAAATGAGCGTAGTTCTAAACCTAATTATAATACAGCATTATCAGAGAACGGGCCATGAACCTATAGGCACAACCATACGACAACGAAAGTGGCAGGGGTTGGTCACACTCACCGAATGGGTGACAGATCCATAGCTTACAAAGTGACACAATGGAATCCGCTTACCCAGGATGGCAGGATACGCGGCGTTCCTAGGAGTACGTGGTGCAAAATAGTGGAGAAGGAAGCACGGCAACTGGGAAAGAGTTGGAGAGAGCTGAGGCATATTTCCAGAAATCACACACGATAGGGCGCAGGCGTTGTAGAGGCCCAAGAACCCACAAGGGGATACAGGACATAAGTAAGTAAGTCACCAACTACGCTAATATGTATCTGCCTGATGTTTGTTAAGCTGGGTAGTTATAAATCTATATAAGCAGGACTATTACCTCTTCAATTGATGTCAGAAGACATATTCAAAGATCCAGATACTGTGTATGTTTCTAACCATAAACACCCCTGAAAATAGGTATTTCGTGAATTTTCTTTGTATAACATTGACGTCGCCGGTATATTATTGCACAGCAGACTATACTTAGACACATACGACTTACCAGCATCCACTTGCAATAAAAATATATAATACCACGTCCTGTATTCTTCTAAGATTCAATAATCGGAGTCACTTGAAGTACACACTCAGGTGCATAATTCCATGCAAGACAGACGCTGGCTACCTACGCAGTCGCGTCTTAGTTGAGTATCATAGACAGCATCTTTGGTACATCGGCGACAGAATCCTTAATCCCTATCGGTACCGAATTCTTAGTAGATCATATACTCGTAGTTGGAATATGGGAGAGAAGAAAAGCAATCATATTCAAAATTTCAATTGCATTCCCTCATGTTTCTTATTCATGAGGATCTGCGTCATAAATGTATCAAAAGAAAAACCTTAAGTCTTGAAATTTAAAAAAAACAAAATGCTGCCATGAACCCCTTTTTTGTGTTCTGGGCAAATGACTTTTCCTAGCCATCAATAAAAATTCGAATAAAAAGCCAGTGATTGTAAATTTGGACTACGGGACTATAGTCTTGCACTATATGTGTATGTTGAGTGCATTAAATTTTTCCAGGAATATGAAGGACCAACAGTTCTATGCCGTATGCGATAAGTAAGCAAAGGGGGTTTGAGGGGCTTCTTCATAAAAGTAATACTCTTGATTGAACCAGATACGAATACCCCAGCCATTGACACTGGGTTACAAAAGCGGTGACACTCTCTCCAAATATTTGGTAAACAAAACAAAAGTACGTCATCTATTCTGCAAAAACACAGGAATAAAAAAAAAAACATATGAAAATGCTGCAATCCCTTTGGAAAGGAACCTGTGATACCATATTCCTTTCCTATATACATTACCTCCTTCCACCAAAAACGCACTTGCTTGAACATTTTTTTTATTTTTTATGAAATTACTCAGACTTGGCTCTGACTTTAAATTGCTTTATGTTACAAACTATATATCAAACTTAATATACCCTAAAGTTGGTCAGAGTTTCAGGTGGCCCCTAAATGCATTGGACTTAGCGGCAGTTTAACAGATCGAATTGATTGATATCATTGACATGTGATACAGCGAACATTCACTGCATTTTAGGGTAAGTATACACGGTGAGCCAAAATACAACAGTCTCGGTTGCGGTTGCTATTTAAGAGAGTAGGATAACTTGCATGCACCGTGAATAGATTCGAGCTCGAGATAACAATCAATTCTGACACTACAATGATAGAGAAGCTCGGATAATAGGTCTGTTGATTCTCTCTGTCTGTCTGCCTGTGAGGATGTTCGTAAGACTGCAGACTAAGCGGATGAATCTGAGTAATTTAAAAACTTCAACAAATGGCTTTCTTTGAAACTTTTGGTCAAAATTCATACAAATCTCGTGGTTTCAGTTCAGCGGGGACCTGATGGGACGACATAAAGTTGGAATCATAAGCCGAAAGTGGACGAAGCGGTTGTTCATAAGCTGGACATGACTGCTATAAATGGTTGAATATTGCATACAAGAATAAACAAACAGAAACACCGGGATGGGAACACCCTGAGGTCGACCTCAGCAAGGCGTCAGCAATTGAACTTAAATAAATAACAAACGCATTCAGCACAAAAGTAAATCCAAGCTGTCAAATTAGTAAAGATGCATGGACTACCATAATTAATAAAATAATTTTATTTATCTCCTTTAAAATATATTAATTTTTAATTCTAAGTTATTAGTTAATAATTTCCAGTCAGTTTTGCAGATTAAGAAAAAAACTCCAAACAATTCATTATTTATCCAATAAACTAAAAAAATATAACCAAAGCCAAACAAAATTTCTTTGAGAGTAGACGTGGGGGATTAGTGCCCATTATATTTTTAAAAATACAGCATTTTTTTGTTTAGTAACTTCGTTAAAAAAAATATTTTTTTTCCATCGAAATCGGCTTACTTGGGCATTTTAATTAATATCTTAAGTCTGTAGGGGAGAAGGCCAATAGGACATTAAGATTAGGTTCTCCTTAGCTCCACCATCGATTTTATGAGGGACCTCTGTTCGCGATTTATGTATGCAAAGCTAAATGACCTATGCATATATGTACCTTTCGTTTTATGGAGGTACATAAACCATGGATTTTAAAACGAACTGAAAAAGCAATCTTCGGTATTTGTTCGAGAGTTGGGTCCAAATCGGTCAAGTGGTTTGGCAAATTTGCATTTTTGCTGAGACAAATTTGTCGCTCCACGTAATTCAAACAAATTATTTTAATAATCTAACAAGTGGACCAAATCAACGCTCTGTAATTTATTGAGGTCACCTAACATTTTGTATTGATATAAGGGAATTGAAAAACTTATAAAAAGTACAGTCAACGCGACCAAAAGTCCAATTGCTTGTCTGTTAAATCTACTGAATATAAAATGAACTACGAAACAGGGCGATATGTCAACCAAGAGAATTTTTTAACTGTGATTGACGGATTGAGGTGCAAGCTTTCAAGGGCACGACGGAATGGATGGAGACCTTTTCAAAATGCTCGCTGCCGCCTCATTGGACCCATCACATCAACGAATCACAACTTGCCCACAAACATGAGCCTATATAGCCCAACATCTGATCCTGGGGAAACTGATTAGGAAATTGGCATTGAGGTAACGAGCAGTCTTCCGAAGACCGTCGTGTGCTGGGAGCTTTGGAGCCCTATCTAGCACTCAGGAATCCCACATTAATTGGTGGGGAATGTACATCTGCTCTAGGTTTCGATGAGGGGGATGTAGGAAGGGTGTTTCCCCAACAACCACCAGATGAGGACCCGCATCAGGTGCGACAGTTGGATGAATTGCTGCAAAGCCAGGGAATATATGTCGGCGAGGATTTCAACATTTATTGTATTACGCCTAACTGCCCATATGAATTGTAATTTATTATTTAACTTTTTCTTATATATTCATTGTCTTTAAGTAGTTACACCTCAACTTCGAGTGACAGTGCAGTGGATGCCCATGCAACATCATATTTACCTACATATGAGTTCTAATTAAGAAAATATATTGTTAGACTTTAATTGAAAAGGGGTAATAAGATCCCATACTACTGCATCTGTACTTTAATCACTCGTGTATTGATGCTTGATACCTCTATTCAATTTAAAACATTTCATTTAAAATTAACCCTTTATTTCCTACAATTTACAGAATTACCTTCAACCACTTTTTCAGAGTTGGTTAATGATAGCTTCGTATTTTTTTTTTAAATCAACAGTTTTACACGGAACAGGAAATAGCTACACCGTTTGCCAGCTACGAGGACAACCAGCAGCAGCAATGCGACTACCCTGTAATAATTGAATGCGAGATCTACCAAATAGCAAGTTCAATTATAGCTCACTTTTAAAAAATTAATAAAAAAATAATTCCAGATCCAGATATTCTAAAAAGTGTGCCACTTCAAAAGCAACCAGATGAGGAACCGCATGTCCAGCACATGACCTGGACTAACAAAGTCAGGTGGGAGATATCTTCCAAACGTCCAAGTCTACAATACACATTACTTTTCCAACTATTTTACATCATAAGCTCCGAAATTATTTAATATTTTCCCTTTTCAAATTCGCTCATTGTATCCATTTGTCATATTAAAATGTATAATTAACTAGAAGAGAGCACTAGCAGCAGAGGCTTTCGGCTCTAAGCTAGTTATTAAACTGGATGTCCTTCTACAATTGTATTAATTCTTAATACATAAATATAAAAACTAATAAAATTTATTTTTTTTTGACTCAACAATAAATTATTAAACTAATAATATTAATAAAAACAACAAATAAATTGATTTTATTTTTTTATTTATTTATATTTCTTATATATTTTTTTTTCTCCTATTTATATCTCTGCGCTGGTCCGATCTGGGCATTAGTTGACTGGGTGTTGTTTGATCGTATGGTCGTACCAACGGGAATTTATTTACAAATTTTATTTCAACATTCGAATACATACAGTGGAAAGGACTCGTAGCCTCAATTTCTTAGCAAAACTTTTTAGCCCAAAGGTTCAATTTCAGTAACTGCATTCTTTTTTTGAAAATAAGGAGTTTTTTTTTAATTTAAAGTATAATTTTATTTATTTTAAGCCAACTACATACATACACAAGAACAAATTCAAATTATAATCAAATATTTGGCTTAATTAAATAGATATTAAAGTCCTCGCCGACAAAAATTCCCTCACTTTGCAGCAATTCGTCCATACGGGTCCTCATGCGGCTGTTGTTGGGGAGACAAACTTCCCATATCCCCCTCATCGGGACTTAGCACGGATGTGCATTCTGATGTGGGATTGCTGAGGGTTAGGAAGGGCTCCAAAAATCTGTGCTAACGTAGATCGTTTTCCGTCTGCTCCCTCGGTACCTCAATGCCAATTTCCATATCAGTCTCCTCTGCATCTGATATTGGGCAATATGGGCCCATGTTTGGTGGCAAGTTGTGATGGAGGATAGAGGGTGCTTCCTTTAGCTGAGGATGGCTTATGCTGTCTTCCGCAAGAGGTGCAGCCGGTTCCACTATTTCTTCTTCATCCATATGGTAGCTCTCGCACGCAATGACAACTGGGTAATCGCATTGCTGCTGCTGGTTATCCTTGTAACACTGTCGATTCTAAAAAAAAAAAGAGTAACAATTGCTAAGCAATCCAGAAAAATTATGTTTTTTGTTCTTACCATTGAGTATGTTGAAGATCCAAAGTCGTTGTTGTAGCACTGGTAAAAATTGCTTCCGAAGCTCTGCATTTTTAATTGAAGTTTTGAATTTGAATATCGCTTGTGTAGGTTAAAAGTTAGGACTGCTCTTCTTAAATCAAGGGACTCGAAGCGAATGATGCAAATTTTAGCGCGTGCAACATGCAAAAGTCTTCGTAAATGCATGCTGCCATTCTTTCTTTCATATTGCCAGTCGAATGCAACATAACTTGGAATTGTCTTCACTTCGCAATTTTACATATTTAGAATGCGGACTACATATTTCATATACCTACTAACATTTTAGGAATAGGAGAAAATAAGTGTTTCTTTGGTTTCGAACATGTAGATGTTTTCATTGCCAGGTCACAGAATTTCCTAAGATCATGTCGAAAAATGGCTGAGGTTTCTGTTCGCAAACCACGAACTTTCTAATTGTTTTTTGGATGCCTAACGGATGCAGGAACAGATGTCATTGGTGATGAAGCACCCTTAGCTGGAGGAATAAATTCGTGAACGATAGTTCCATTAAGCCAGTAGTCAGTAGAACTGAGCAGGTCAAAATGCACATCTGGTGTAAGAATTTTAAGAGATGTAATTTCGCTAGGATTTCTAAAATTTGTATTTGATGCATTTAACGGAGGAGTTGTGCACCGAAGTCTTACTGCTTATGTTGCTTATTATATCAGCTTCAGTGGTAGCAGATGAAAGCCTCGAGATGAAAGTTGCCTTACGAGGCTACCTTTTTACTACTACCAGGTTGACGGACGATGATGAAGATGATGATGATTCCTTACGTAAATGAATCTCAGGAGAAGAGACCACAGGCGGCAGGAGCGGTTGAGTAGGTATGGGGACGGCTAAATCCCCATTAGGAACAGGAGTTATTGGGTAACCAACTAGTGGTGCGCTAACAGGAAGCGATGAAGACGTAGCGGCATCAGGTTTGCCAAATTCATCCTTTTTAATTTAGGAATTGGCTTAGGCTTTGTAGATTTATTATTCTTAGTGCTTGACTTTGATTCATCCACGTTACAACAAGCAAGATCATAAAGTTTGTCGCAACTGACAAGATGTTTTTTGAGAAGTCCAAAAAAGGGGTCTGGCGATGCCGTCTGTTTGTCGGTCTGTGCACAAAGCTACAGCCTAAACGCGTGGACGGATTTTGATCAAACTTAATATCTACGGTCTTTGGGATAATCCCTAGAGGAGAAATTGAAATTTTCATTTTAGCTCTATTATTAACGGTACTTTACTTAAGGCCAATTTCACAAAATCAGGATTTCCTCGAAAACTGCTCTAAGGATTTTGAGTAAATTTCATATTGGAATTAGTCTAGAGAAATGCTAAAAGATGGCGTACCACAATTTTTACTAAAAATAAGTATAACGGTAATTTGCTTAGTAACTTGTATAAGATATATTTTGGTCTAAATCAGAATGTGAGCAGAATTAAGTGTATGCAAAATATGGAATTAAAACATATGAATAATTTGAAAAAAAAAATTTCATACATATTTTGTTCCTTCATTTTCAAATAAAAGCATAAATGTGCAAGAAGGTCCACTTTATTTAAAAACGCAACCAGATTTGTTGTGAAAAATTTCGCCAAATATGCTCACAGAAAAAGCCGTTAGTCTGATGTCAATTTAGTTCGGAACTCAGATTATAAAAAATATTATCTAATATTTAGAATCTTCTTTTTTTATCTTCTTCTTTCTATGCTGCTCTTCGGTCACCGTTGTTCAAAAACGAATAAATTTTTAATAAAAAAAAAATAATTAAATAAATAAAATTTTTGGAAAAAGTATTTTTAAAAATTGTTCATAAGGTTAAATGCCACATTTTTTTCAAAATTAAATATTGTCGACATTTCGATTTTATTGGAAATCCATTGACAATAAGAAAAGTACCGATATACGTATTTTTAGCCGAAAACCTGAAGCAAAAGAATAATCATGTCACAGCTTCCTTTGCGCTACTTAAGTCACCTATGCTCTGGCAAAGAAAAGTTTTCAGTTGGTCGTGCACATGTAATGCGTATTAAGTTAGCCGCGGGTAAAAATATCGAATAAGTCGGTATCGGAGACAAACTTTAGTCGACCTACCACAACCGATGTATAAATTGTACCGGAGTTCAAAATGAACTTTAGGAAGCCTACCTTACCCAATATTTCAACATGCTATGACAGAGTTCTTGGTTGCGTTTCAATTACGTCAAGCAACATTTATTTTAAAAGCACCAAGTTTACAAACAATGATGGGCCCCCCAATTCATATTTGAATATATATGTGGCTTTGGCCCATTGATAAGCCCAACTGGAGATTAAGTATTCTGGAACTTACCTAGGTAGCTGTCAGATCCGGTCAGATCAACCTTCATAAACGTTACAAGTCACAACATTTTGGATATAACCAACGATTTCAGGTGCCCAATTTCGCACCCAAAAAACAAGGACAAACAATGATTTGCCATATGTAAGCGAAGCATAATGTTCTCCTTAAACATTTCAGAAGCATTGGATCAATTTTCATTGTTTATGACTTTTTTGAGCGTTATGTCCTAACCACTCTCGCTATGTCCATCACAATACGTGGCACGCGCTAAATTTGCATCATTCGCTACGAGTACCTTGATTTAGGAAGAGCAGTCCTAACTTTTAACCTACTCAAGCAATATTCAAATTCAAAACTTCAATTAAAAATGCAGAGCTTCGGAAGCAATTTTTACCAGTGCTACAACAACGACTTTGGATCTTCAACATACTCAATGGTAAGAACAAAAAACATAATTTTTCTGGATTGCTTAGCAATAGTTACTCTTTTTTTTTTTAGAATCGACAGTGTTACAAGGATAACCAGCAGCAGCAATGCGATTACCCAGTTGTCATTGCGTGCGAGAGCTACCATATGGATGAAGAAGAAATAGTGGAACCGGCTGCACCTCTTGCGGAAGACAGCATAAGCCATCCTCAGCTAAAGGAAGCACCCTCTATCCTCCATCACAACTTGCCACCAAACATGGGCCCATATTGCCCAATATCAGATGCAGAGGAGACTGATATGGAAATTGGCATTGAGGTACCGAGGGAGCAGACGGAAAACGATCTACGTTAGCACAGATTTTTGGAGCCCTTCCTAACCCTCAGCAATCCCACATCAGAATGCACATCCGTGCTAAGTCCCGATGAGGGGGATATGGGAAGTTTGTCTCCCCAACAACAGCCGCATGAGGACCCGTATGGACGAATTGCTGCAAAGTGAGGGAATTTTTGTCGGCGAGGACTTTAATATCTATTTAATTAAGCCAAATATTTGATTATAATTTGAATTTGTTCTTGTGTATGTATGTAGTTGGCTTAAAATAAATAAAATTATACTTTAAATTAAAAAAAAACTCCTTATTTTCAAAAAAAGAATGCAGTTACTGAAATTGAACCTTTGGGCTAAAAAGTTTTGCTAAGAAATTGAGGCTACGAGTCCTTTCCACTGTATGTATTCGAATGTTGAAATAAAATTTGTAAATAAATTCCCGTTGGTACGACCATACGATCAAACAACACCCAGTCAACTAATGCCCAGATCGGACCAGCGCAGAGATATAAATAGGAGAAAAAAAAATATATAAGAAATATAAATAAATAAAAAAATAAAATCAATTTATTTGTTGTTTTTATTAATATTATTAGTTTAATAATTTATTGTTGAGTCAAAAAAAAATAAATTTTATTAGTTTTTATATTTATGTATTAAGAATTAATACAATTGTAGAAGGACATCCAGTTTAATAACTAGCTTAGAGCCGAAAGCCTCTGCTGCTAGTGCTCTCTTCTAGTTAATTATACATTTTAATATGACAAATGGATACAATGAGCGAATTTGAAAAGGGAAAATATTAAATAATTTCGGAGCTTATGATGTAAAATAGTTGGAAAAGTAATGTGTATTGTAGACTTGGACGTTTGGAAGATATCTCCCACCTGACTTTGTTAGTCCAGGTCATGTGCTGGACATGCGGTTCCTCATCTGGTTGCTTTTGAAGTGGCACACTTTTTAGAATATCTGGATCTGGAATTATTTTTTTATTAATTTTTTAAAAGTGAGCTATAATTGAACTTGCTATTTGGTAGATCTCGCATTCAATTATTACAGGGTAGTCGCATTGCTGCTGCTGGTTGTCCTCGTAGCTGGCAAACGGTGTAGCTATTTCCTGTTCCGTGTAAAACTGTTGATTTAAAAAAAAAATACGAAGCTATCATTAACCAACTCTGAAAAAGTGGTTGAAGGTAATTCTGTAAATTGTAGGAAATAAAGGGTTAATTTCAAATGAAATGTTTTAAATTGAATAGAGGTATCAAGCATCAATACACGAGTAATTAAAGTACAGACGCAGTAGTATGAGATCTTATTACCCCTTTTCAATTAAAGTCTAACAATATATTTTCTTAATTAGAACTCATATGTAGGTAAATATGATGTTGCATGGGCATCCACTGCACTGTCACTCGAAGTTGAGGTGTAACTACTTAAAGACAATGAACATATAAGAAAAAGTTAAATAATAATTTACAATTCATATGGGCAGTTAGGCGTAATACAATAAATGTTGAAATCCTCGCCGACATATATACCCTGGCTTTGCAGCAATTCATCCAACTGTCGCACCTGATGCGGGTCCTCTTCTGGTGGTTCTTGGGGAAACACTATTCCTACATCCCCCTCATCGAAACCCAAAGCAGATGTACATTCCCCACCAATTAATGTGGGATTCCTGAGTGCTAGAAAGGCCTCCAAAGCTCCCAGCACACGACGGTCTTCTTCCGACTGCTCCCTCGCTACCTCAATGCCAATTTCCTAATCAGTTTCCCCAGGATCAGATGTTGGGCTATATAGGCTCATGTTTGTGGGCAAGTTGTGATTCGTTGATATGATGGGTCCAATGAGGCGGCAGCGAGCATTTTGAAAAGGTCTCCATCCATTCCGTCGTGCCCTTGAAAGCTTGCACCTCAATCCGTCAATCACAGTTAAAAAGTACTCTTGGTTGACATATATCCCTGTTTCGTAGTTAATTTTATATTCAGTAGATTTAACAGACAAGCAATTGGACTTTTTGTCTTGTTGACTGTACTTTGCATAAGTTTTTCAATTCCCTTATATCAATACTAAATGTTAGGTGACCTCAATAAATTACATAGCGTTGATTTGGTCTACTTGTTAAATTATTAAAATAATTTATTCGAATTTGCCAAACCACTTGACCGATTTGGACCCAACTCTCGAGCAAATACCGAAGATTACTTTTTCAGTTCGTTTCAAAATCCATGGCATATGTACCTCCACAAAATCAAAGGTACATATATGCATAGGTCATTTAGCTTTGCATACATAAATCGCGAACAGAGGTCCCTCATAAAATCGATGGTGGAGCTAAGGAGAACCTAATCTTAATGTCCTATTGGCCTTCTCCCCTACAGACTTAAGATATTAATTAAAATGCCCAAGTAAGCCGATTTCGATGGAAAAAAAAAAATATTTTTTTTAACGAAGTTACTAAACAAAAAAAATGCTGTATTTTTAAAAATATAATGGGCACTAATCCCCCACGTCTACTCTCAAAGAAATTTTGTTTGGCATTGGTTATATTTTTTTAGTTTATTGGATAAATAATGAATTGTTTGGAGTTTTTTTCTTAATCTGCAAAACTGACTGGAAATTATTAACTAATAACTTAGAATTAAAAATTAATATATTTTAAAGGAGATAAATAAAATTATTTTATTAATTATGGTAGTCCATGCATCTTTACTAATTTGACAGCTTGGATTTACTTTTGTGCTGAATGCGTTTGTTATTTATTTAAGTTCAATTGCTGACGCCTTGCTGAGGTCGACCTCAGGGTGTTCCCATCCCGGTGTTTCTGTTTGTTTATTCTTGTATGCAATATTCAACCATTTATAGCAGTCATGTCCAGCTTATGAACAACCGCTTCGTCCACTTTCGGCTTATGATTCCAACTTTATGTCGTCCCATCAGGTCCCCGCTGAACTGAAACCACGAGATTTGTATGAATTTTGACCAAAAGTTTCAAAGAAAGCCATTTGTTGAAGTTTTTAAATTACTCAGATTCATCCGCTTAGTCTGCAGTCTTACGAACATCCTCACAGGCAGACAGACAGAGAGAATCAACAGACCTATTATCCGAGCTTCTCTATCATTGTAGTGTCAGAATTGATTGTTATCTCGAGCTCGAATCTATTCACGGTGCATGCAAGTTATCCTACTCTCTTAAATAGCAACCGCAACCGAGACTGTTGTATTTTGGCTCACCGTGTATACTTACCCTAAAATGCAGTGTAAGTCCGCTGTATCATATGTCAATGATATCAATCAATTCGATCTGTTAAACTGCCGCTAGGTCCAATGCATTTAGGGGCCACCTGAAACTGTGACCAACTTTAGGGTATATTAAGTTTGATATATAGTTTGTAACATAAAGCAATTTAAAGTCAGAGCCAAGTCTGAGTAATTTCATAAAAAAATATAAAAAATGTTCAAGCAAGTGCGTTTTTGGTGGAAATTAGGTAATGTATATAGGAAAGGAATATGGTATCACACAATCTGTTCCAGACGGATTGCAGCATTTTCATATGTTTTTTTTTTATTCCTGTGTTTTTGCAGAATAGATGACGTACTTTTGTTTTGTTTACCAAATATTTGGAGAGAGTGTTACTGCTTTTGTAACCCAGTGTCAATGGCTAGGGTATTGGTATGTGGTTCAATCAAGAGTATTACTTTTATGACGAAACCCCTTAAATCCCTTTGTAGGACCTTCTTATTCCTGAAAAAATTTAACATACGCAACACATACATATAGTGCAAGACTATTGTCCCGTGGTTCAAATTCACTGGCCTTTTATTCAAATTTTTATCTATGGCTAGGGAAAGTCATTTGCCCAGAACACAAAACAGGGGTTCATGGCAGCATTTTTATTTTTTTTTAAATTTCAAGGCTTAAGGATTTTCTTTTGATACATTTATGACGTTTTACATCTAAGCAGATCCTCATGAATAAGAAACATGAGGGAATGCAATTGAAATTTGGAAAATGATTGCTTTTCTTCTCTCCCATATTCCAACTACGAGTATATGATCTACTAAGAATTCGGTACCGATAGGGATTAAGGATTCTGTCGCCGATGTACCAAAGATGCTGTCTATGATACTCAACTAAGACGCGACTGCGTAGGTAGCCAGCGTCTGTCTTGCATGGAATTATGCACCTGAGTGTGTACTTCAAGTGACTCCGATTATTGAATCTTAGAAGAATACAGGACGTGGTATTATATATTTTTATTGCATACGACTGGTAAGTCGTATGTGTCTTACTATAGTCTGCTGTGCAATAATATACCGGCGATGTAAGCTATACGGTTGACTCTAAGGAAATTCACGAAATACCTATTTTCAGGCGTGTTTATGGTCTGTATTATTAGAAACATACACAGTATCTGGATCTTTGAGTATGTCTTCTGACATCAATTGAAGAGGTACTATCCTGCTTAAATAGATTTATCTACCAACCTTAACAAACATATACACATATGTATGTATGAGGGTAGTTGGTGACTTATTTACTTATGTTCTGTATCCCCTTGTGGGTCGTAGGCCCTCTAAAACGCCTGCGCGGGTTTCATTGCATCGCTTGGTTAGCTATGGATCTGTCACCCTTTCGGAGAGTGTGATCAATCCACTGCCACTTTCGTAGAAGGCATACATTATCGGGGTAGTCGAGGTGTCGAGTGTGACTTTTGATAATTCAACACCCAAAGTACCTTAAGTTAAATTTAATATCGAAGTTGCATAAACTTATGACAGAATAAGCGCACAAAAGTCGGAAGCCGTAAGAAGCTAATGTCAAAATTTTACGTCATCATCCTTTTCATCAGAAAGTCGCCATTCTTAGCATTTGCGACATGGGCTCGTTTTGTCCATAATTTGGCCAATGAAATTTCAAAAGGACTACAATCAATATTGCCTGCTATTAGCTGATGTATAAAATGTACATCGGCAACTTTAATACTCTTTAAATTATTTTGAAGTGCAACAGAGTCAGCGGATGTACTAATGGACTTAAAGATTTTCATGACTTCCGGGTGTACTGATAGACGAGAATATTTTATGAAGTCATCCACGTCATTAATTCAAATCAGCGTACCCAGATGGCTGCCTTGAGAGAAACGAGATGTGGCCACAAAAGGATAGGATTCGATGGGTGGAGAGCTAGCAATATGGTGGAGTCATCAGGAATAGAAGCTATAGAGAAGTTTAAGAAACGAAAGCAATAAAGGTTTTGGGTAAGATGCACTAGTTCTTTGAGACGTTGAGGTGTGAAATGCGATCGAAAGTCCTTCCGCATAGATACCTTTTTAAACTAATTGCATTTTTTAAAAAGAGTCCCCTCTACAAAGAACTACCCTCTACAGCAGACCCCTGATAGGAATCCATGAAACTCGCAGCCAAAACTGTCAATTCAACAACAAGTTAGTAATTGCTTTTAAATATGTAATTCATAACCAATCATTGTCACTGAGTCCTGAAACTTCGTCGCGGATTCGCAAATGTACCTATGCGACTGAAATGCGCTCTAACAATTAACTTGTATTTAATGACGCTAAAGTTATAGTCTCGACTGTCGTTGATGGCAGTATAGGACACTATAGAGTGACATTAATTTGTGTAAGATTCTTATAGGAACAGAAGTCTGAGTTTGAGGAAAGTTACAAAAGTAATTACGAGAACCGATTGACTTCGGAATGGACTGCAGTGACTTGGAGATGCAATCTATTGAAAGGTTGTTGGTTTTAAGGAAGAGGGTGCTAAGTATTGGAAGTTACCAAATGCTTTGAGGTATTGGGGAATTCATAGGCTAAAAATGGCTGCAAAACCCGGTAATCATGTTATCCATGACGTTTTCCGGTGTGGGATTCCAGCAAATGAAAACGAAATAAAGACCGACGTCAGAAAGTCTTGCTTCTGACTGTCAACTTTGACTTCTAACATACATATGGGTCAGGACTCAACTTTGTAGGACTCCTTGTGACATAATCATTCTTCCCAACTTCAAACCCGAAAAGAAAACAAACAATCACAAGGATTAGAATAATTAATTGAGGAATCATCCCATTGTGGACGATTTGCGTACGCCTCCGATAATCTCCTTTGTCCAAGCTAATTACCCTGCTGAGTTGACGTAACCACAACAAGCTATTAGTGCTGAGAGCGAGTCCATATCCCATTCAATTTGTCGGTCTCGTCTACTTGTTTGTACATCGAAGGTCATTAAGATACCCTAGTTAACTCTTGGAACAATAGTAAGGTTCTAGCGCCACCAGATCGTACCCTTAGCGCCAGTCATTGAACCCATCAAGGTCAGTAGGTACGCCATTCTATTACTTAATGTGAGAATGTTTGCGAATATCTTACCTGGGCATAGGATTAGAGTTCTAAATAGCTCGCAGCCCGACTGAATATCCACTAGACCTCGCAATATGGAATTTTATATGAGCGTCGTGATCGTGGTGACATGATATAGTCTCTGTCCCAAGGCGCCGCCGGCGGGACTATCCGCGAATTTTGTAGGCGCATAGACTTAATTGGGTGAGAGGTTTGGTGACGCTGCGACGATTCCTTAGTCAGAATGGGAAAGGCGTTAACGCGTTTGACTCGTAGCACAAGGCAATAAAGTGAGAAAACAAAGAGATTGATTTATTTATTACGGTTGGTTGACGGTATTTTATGAAAAGGTAGGATTCGTGGGTCGGTGAGCCTTACCGCTGGTTTGTAGGTGACTTCTGTCAGAAAAATTGTATATTCAGATAATTGAAAGGTATGAAATCGGGTTACACACATCGCTTGCACAATAATGCGTGACATGCCCCTAAATTTTTAAGGTGCATGCCACGCATTGTGCAGCGAGCGTTCACCATCGTCATCCTGTAAAGAGATTCCCCTGTTTGGGACGGTTAGATACCTGCACCCAGTGCCCATTTTATTGCAGGTTATGTACACGACTATGGATTACGTGATGGGTATGAGACCACAATGATGTAAGGCACAAGTTGTGGCAATACGTGAACAAGTGGTTTTGATTGCTGTGGATCCCCTCAAGTCCAAACTTGACAATCAAATGCGGATTATCTTTGTATATGATTGAGTACAGCGGGAATTTAAACGAGATTTACCACAATAGACCGCTCGGTACAGAAATATTTTCCATTTTAAAACTTCCTTACCTCCGATATATGTCCAAGGTAATACCTGTGAAACCACAAAAATATTGAAAAACCAGAGCATCTAACGAAAATTCAAATTTCGAAGAAAGTTCCTATTTTGGAAGGTGGTATTTCCCATTCCTCCTCGAAGTGTTGCCCTATAACGATAGCAACGATTCATCAAGCATAAATCCCGACAAAAAGAAAAAAAATTTCTCTACAGTCACAACTGTCACGTTTCATTAAAAATCCTTAAATCAAAAAATTTGCACGAAAACAATACATGCCCTTTGCTAGAGATGCTGTCAGTTGGTCAGAAGAAGCACATCTCTTTTAAAGTTGAGTGAACGGTGCTTTGGCAGATCGAAGATAGCGATATTTCGTCCTCCTAGGTCAGCCGGAAATTTTTAAATCCTTTTGTCTATGGAGAAATTTTCCAGTTTTTTCATTTTTACAGAAGTAAGTGTCCTCGACAGGGTACGGAAGTTGCTTTGACTGTATTGATGGAAGCTTTCAAGTCTGTCAAAGCAAACATTCCCATTCATTTATGGAGCACAACGTCGCCTCGGCTGGCTTCGCGATAGAGCATTCTGTTACTCCAATTTCCCAAGACCTTGCTGATGGTTTCGGGCTGTAACTCATGGATTGCTTGGGTGATATAGGCCTTAAGTGCTTGAATTGTTTCCGCATTGTTGGCCCTTCACGGTTCCCCACAAAAAAAGATTCCAAGGGGTCAAATCGCATCTCCGAGGCGACCAATTGACATCGCAAAGATGGGTGATAATACGATTTGGGAATTGCTGTGTAGCATGGCGCGCCATCCAGCATGAACCAGAGCTCGTCCGAATCCATGTCTTCAATTTCAGTAGAAAAACCAGTGAAAAATGCTACATATGATACCCTATCCCTATCTTATTTGGTCGTGTCAGTAGGCGGTGGAAAATGTATTCACAAAATTTTCTATTTTGCCCCATAAACTAATATTTTTACTCGAAAATTAATTTTTGAAGTAAACGC
The DNA here is from genome assembly GCA_949716465.1 of Chalcosyrphus nemorum. Classification (NCBI taxonomy): domain Eukaryota; kingdom Metazoa; phylum Arthropoda; class Insecta; order Diptera; family Syrphidae; genus Chalcosyrphus; species Chalcosyrphus nemorum. Next base: position 32,113,941 of record OX454333.1, read on the forward strand.
CACTAAAAAGTGGGCGTGGTCATATACAATGTATAGACGATTTGTAGGTTAGGTGGATATCTACATATTTGCTCAAGTAAGTTTTTTCGAGTTTCATATGAAAATAGTGAAAAAATTTAATTTTTGTGAAAAGTGGGCGTGTCAGTGGGCGGATTTTAAAAATTAATTAACACTTGTATTGCTTACTTTTACAACCTAGCTCAAAATTTAAGGCCCAAAAACTGTTGACATACGGACGGACGGACGGACGGACGGACGGACGATTGATGCTGATCATTTATATATACACTTTGTTGGGTCTATCTTTAATATTTCTCTATGTTACAAGCTATGTGTCAAACTTAATATACCCTTAGGATAGGGTATAAAAAAAAAAGTCGGTTAACATGGCTCTAGAGCGCCCACCATTGAGATCGATGGTGAGTTGATGTTGATGATGTTGGGCAAAGACCTAGCTGCTCACAGATGCAGTTGTTCTGCGTGTGATATATTTTTGCACGTACAGTTTTATGCCATATCCAAAGGGCAAAGATTTTTTGAGAGAAGTTTTAAGCCAGACGCTCGTAAGCAGGATTTGAACCTGCTACCCCATTCACAGTAGTCTAACACAGCAACCACTGACCCTAAGAAAAGGTATTTAATATCTCTTTTTGGACACAGGGTTTCAACGCGGCATGAGTTCATAGTTCTAATCCCAGCACTGATTGGAGACCAAACGCTCTACTTTAAAAAGGGTCAAAGAAGTCTAGGTTGAGTTCAAAGAGACACCTAATCTAGGAGGATGGACTAAGCTAATCGTAAAACAAACTGTGTAGCTTTTCACTTCAATTTTTATTGCAATTTTGTGCTATATACTAATTTGCTGAGGTGTTCTGCTGTGTGCCCTGTGATACTCTGTCTAGATCGCTTCGTTCAAGAAAGTCACTATCATGTACGCCTTTTTTACCACCTGAAACAAAAATTTAAGTTTTTATAAAGAGGTACCAACATATAGCTACCGTTGCCAAGGTCTCCAGCGACAAGGGTATAATTTTTCCAGCATAAATGTACTTATCAACCTGTGACTCCATAAGTGTCAACATCAACATGCCTTTGAAGTTCTTCGATGCGTCGTACCATCTGACCGAATACAATTCCATCTGAAGGACTTCCCTCTTTTTTTTCGTTTGTTTATTTAATTCCATAACAATCTCATGACTGGTACTAACCTGATTAACCAAATTCTGTCCAAAGTAGCAATAGATCCAAAGTTGAAATGCCTCCAGCATGATCACCACCATCATGGTTATGCAAGCCAAGTCATTGAACGGCAAAAGGATAACCATAAACAGCGCAAGGACCAGCGAGCTGCAGCCGTAGATCATGTGAATCATTGTCGGAGCAGAGAATATGTCAGACATTTCACCAGTTAACCTGGAGGGATACTTCCAAAGTAGATCTATTGGTGTTTATGGGACAAGGAACTTACTTCTCGATTTCAATGATTTGAAGGATTTTTTCTCTCATAATTTTATCGGAAACTTGATGGTCGTCGATATAATCATCCAGCTCTCGAAGTTCTCGGCATATGGTGCCAACTATAGCCGAGCAGAGGCACATCATTCCACAAAAGAGCTGTGAAATGTAAGTCTTTAAGTCTCCTTGATGCCAAAAGTGTCTGCCATTCAAAGGACTCTTGGCTTACACTATCGGATCCTTACGGAACCTTTTACTTACCGTGTCGTATGCAATCATTGAAGCGGTAAGGACAATCGTAGCTACAATCTCATAGACATATATCAACTGCCAGTTGGGGGTTTTAACAATATTCAGATACGGCAAATGTGGCTTAAAAGCCAGAGATCTGTACTCATCGGTCGTCAATGGTACTATGTAGAACAGAATCAAACTTATGTTCATGAAAAACATTCCCAGAAGAAACATTTTGTTGAACAGACTCAAGGCCTGCTCGATTTCCGGTGTTTTCTTGAATTTATCAGAGAAATTCTCCATCTGCTTAATACAAGCGCTGATCTCGTCTTCGAATAAAGCAGCTGAGGTTAGCTTATAGGTCGTGCCGCCTAGTGCCATAAGGTTGAGTGCCTTGATTACTACGACAGCTAGTTCTTCATGAAGCATTTCATCAATTGTTTCCGATAAGGATATGATTATCATGATTGCTCCTGTAGATATTATTGTCTATAAAAGTAGAAGAAAAAGGATATGCAATGAAATAGAACCTCATGCCATAGGCTTACCATCCATTTGAGAAAACGTGCATACAGAGTCTTATTAGCGCCTTCCTCGTAGGACCAAACACGAAATAGTTTGAAGAGCCTTTGGGAATTGTTGAAGAATAACTTTTTGCCCATTGTCACAGCTAAGGGTAGATTGATTGAATACACACACTGGGACGGAATGCAAGGCATTTTATTCCGTTTGCAGTCGAAAGGATAGCGTGATGTGTCAAGTGGTAGGTACTCTTCAATTATTTGAAATAATTACAGTCCTGTCTATAGCATATGATGTTCGATTCTTTGAAACAAGCAAACGTTGCAAAAATTTTAATAACAGTGAAAACGTCCACGCTTTTGTTTAACCTTCTGTACTCTGAAGATTGAGATTGGAAACAATAATATGGTTTCCACCGAACCAGGGGAATTTTGTCCCATAACCATTGCCTTCATAGTCCTGAGACAGCTCCACAGCATTTTGGCGAGGAGACTCATGCGAGCAATTCGTCTCGACCACAGGCAACAGGGCTTCATCGCAGCAGACTAACATTACCATGGTTGACTTGCTGCTAAGTGCATCACCATCAGCATCAAGGATCAGCCCAAACAGTAAAACACTGTTGTGGAGCAATGGTTTTTCAATATCTCCGGACAGAGGGCGCCAGCGCTGAGGACTACCAATGAGTGGGAGTCAAGTTCACACCGGACGGACGGTGCAAGGTAGACTCTCGAACTGCGCATGAACCAAATATCTTTAATGGAACAACCCTTCAATATAACAACAATAGAATCTGCGCTATAATTAAATTTGATTAGATAATGACATGTCATAGATAAATGTCATTCCCTTTAGTCAGAATGTAATTGTCATAAACCACAACTGCAACTGAGTACTGCTTCGGCATCTTTTTAGTAATAATTCCTCAAGGTTATTTAAATCAAAAGGGCTGGTCGTCATTTAAAGAGCTTGACGAAGAATAATGAAAGGGAAAATGGAAGAATGCACAAAGAGTAAAACAGAAAAAGTGATCAATGACCGGTTTGAGTGAGATGCATTACAACAAAAAAAAAAATGCTACAATCCGCCTGGAGCGGATCGTATGATACCCTATCCCTATCTTATTTGGTCGTTTCAGTGGGCGGTGGAAAATGTATTCACAAAATTTTCTATTTTGCCCTATAAACTTATATTTTTACTCGAAAATTAATTTTTTGAAGTAAACGCCCCTAAAAAGTGGGCATGGCTATATACAATGTATGGACGATTTGTAGATTAAGTGGATATCTATATTACATTATATATTATTACTACATATTTGCTCAAGTAAGTTTTTTCGAGTTTCATATGAAAATAGTGAGAAAATGTGATTTTTTTTGAAAAGTGGGCGTGTCAGTAGGCGGATTTTAAAAATTTGTACACTTGTATTGCTTACTTTTCCAAAGACCTCGTATACAAAATTTCATCAACCTAGCTCAAAATTTAAGGCCCAAAAACTGGTGACACACAGACGGACGGACGGACGGACATAGCTCAATCGACTCGGCTAGTGATGCTGATCATTTATATATATACTTTATTGGGTCTATCTGTATTATTTCTCTATGTTACAAACTATGTATCAAACTTAATATACCCTTAGGATAGGGTATAATAAAACAATTTTCACCTCTCTATGTCCAACGGGTTAAAAGTTAAAAGGCTGCAGCAGACTGACGAACAGAAAGACAAAGTATCAAATCTTTTAAGTTGTGGAATGCTTGAAAACGAAAGGCAGCTGTCAGATTTGCTACATTTTGAAGGCTGAACGGTCCGACTACAAAACTTACTTTCAGTTCAAGATACCGTACTAGATTTGCATACTTTACTTTGCCTATATGCGGTAAAAAATCCAACAAAAAACAGAGAAAATGTAATAGATCGATTGGAAGGCGTGTTTTCGCGAGAAAGGTATCTCTTTTGAGATACCTATTTTATTTCGAATAGCTATTCAAGATGGAGAAACAAAGCTAAGCCTATATGAATACAATATATGGCACTCTTTGGCGTCACCATGAAACAAGTGTTCCCTTTGTTCCAGAATAAGTACAGACGTCATCCTATAAATCCTGTCGATATGCTTAAATAATATCCGTTTTGGAAAACAGGTCATAAACCCCGCCTAATCCCTTATAAAGTTTTATTACAATTTACGAGTATGAGTGCGATGCATTGCTTGGGATATTTGCCGTCGTCGCCAGAAGGTAAAACACACGTGCCGTTTGGTAGCTAGACAAAGAAGATTGTCTCACCTTGAGCTAGGCGATCGAGACATTCTTGAGAAACTTCAAGTACCTGATAGACCTATGCAGCCAGAGGATATGTGTCTTTATTCGTATTAATTTCAGAATTTATATTTTCGGTAAGCCCGCACAAAGACTGAAAGAGGGATTTTTACCCAAATTTGGAATGTTAAATGTTCCATTGCCTTCACTAGTTTTTGTATAAGAATGTATGCATATGTAAGTCTGTCATGCCTCGATTCTTCCATAGTTGCCATGTTTCCTTGTTGACATTTCTGCCATGTGCTTCTAGATCCGTCGCCTAATTCTAAGTTAGGGTTCCATTGCATTGTATGTAAGTCAATCTGACGAAAAAATTGGATTTCGATATTTTTTTTATCGACCGACATATCATTTATGACTTTTGATTAATCAGTTCAGCAGCAGGAACAGCACCAAGCAAAGAAAAGTGCTAAAGAATCCGCACAGCGTTTGCTTATAGTCATAGAGTTAAAAGAAGCTGTTTAAGAAATAAGTACTTAAGTCGCCTGTGAAGGATCCAAGTTTCAATATTCTCCAAAGTCATATGGGAAGGAGTGATCAGTCAATAATTCTCAATTTGTCGGAGTTACGAGTAAGTGTTCTTCTAACTATTAGGCATTTCGATCATTTTTATCTGTCAGTACATTGGTTTGTCACACATTTTTCCTTCAACTATTGTGTCCTAATTCCCTCTGTGCTATCCTATTTCCCTATCTCACTCATGAAAATGAATATAACAAATAAAGCCAAGAAGAGAAGGAACGACATTCACCCGCCTTCATGCAGATGAAAAGATCGGCCACCACAACCCCTACAACCACTTCCTTTCAATGGTGTTTGACATGGAAAACACATCCCAGTGCCTATCTAACTTCGATCTATTATTTGACAAAAATTCAACTGACCAATGGCAGCCGTCGAACACAATCCGACAGTATACTCAGCCATACCTGTGTGCTATCACCACCAACCTGTGGTACCTGCTTGCTTCAGCCGCACTAGGAACACACAGGAAAGATGCATTGCTGTTCTTAGTTTCGAATTTGTATAAAACCACGATCCTTGCCGGTAGAGAGCACATTTCCACTTCCCTCCTTCAAAGGACAACAAGTTGACAAGCCAGTCAGACGAACATCGATCAACAAGAAATCTTCTGAAACATGATGTCCAACGCAAGTAACTTTGTGAGCTTCGCAAACAACTCACCACCATCCTATGACGCACATATGCAATCGGTAAGTTTTCCTCTTCAAAAACTATGTTTTGGAAATATTTTCTCTTTTTGTTGAACAGTAAGCTCATTTTTTACTTCCTTTTTACAGATGAATGCCACGACTGAGCAAGCGACAGCAGCAAACAATACAGCAGCGGGAACAGCGACCAGCAGGACTAAAAGACCCCGCACAGCATTTACGAGCACCCAACTCATCGAGCTGGAGAGAGAGTACTTCACCAACAAGTACTTGAGCCGGCCACGAAGGATCCAAATTTCACTGCGCCTGGATTTAGCGGAGCGTCAAATTAAGATTTGGTTCCAAAACAGGCGCATGAAGAGTAAGAAGGATGCGGCTCGTGGGGTAGCAGAGTACCAAAGCAGTCAGTTTCGGTCAAACTTGGATACTCAAGAAAGCTTGTCAGTTCCTCCGCAACACCGGGAACGAAGCGACAAGGTGATCGTTCAGCGACTACTGCAATATAGTCCTCAGCGAGATCAACCAGCCCAAGTTTTACCCCCAGTGCCCCAAGTGATGCCGACGACGCAAGAGTTTCATGCAGCGCCTCAAGTCATGCAGCAGGATATGCCGCAATTCATAAATCCGTACGAAATGCTCAGCAATTATCCTGTCCAACCGACAAGTATTGAGCCAAATTACGGCGGTATTTCTGCGGACTTCAGGGAAATGGACAGGGCTCAGTTTGGCTTTGAGTATTCATCAAGCTATTGGGACACAGAGCAAGGACTTTCCCAGGATTCATTTCTCGGCTCATTACCCGGAACTTCATCCCAGTCTGTGTACCAATATGCGGACGAACTGAGCTCGACATCTCCAACGACAAGCGATGGAAGCTGGACGTCGGCACTGGCATTTGACCTGGACTTATCGGCGGGGTTCTTAGAAGTTTAAAATTAAATTACAATTAGATTAATATTTGACTTTCAATAAAAACTTTTTAATTATTTATTTTGATCGAAAATGGTTGTCTTATTTTTCAAATTTTTTCTCAATTTTTCTAAAATTTGGTTGTCGCTCAGTGTTTTCTATTTTGAAACAATTTTTTCAGAAATGTGTTCCTCAATAGCAGACAATTTGGTTTAAAATTTTCAGCATGCGTTTTTCAAAAAGTCGGATTCACTCATGAGTGGTGTGCGGGTAAGTAACGGCGCCATACTTCATACCAATAACATCCGGTCAACAGGTATACGACTAAATTAATCCGCGAAACAGCGAATTTAAAATTCTAACAAAAACACAGAATTACGGTGTTAGTCATGGTTCAGCTTTGTGAAGAACATAAATTGAATAATGCACAAGTTTAGTCAATGGGAGTTTTTTTTAGTACGCAGGTTATATCTAAAATTATCACCGTCATAACCAGGAATGCCGTTTTCCAATGAAGGGGAAACAAGGATTTTAAATGATCAGCATCATATGTCTGTCCGCACCAATTTTTGGGCATTCAATTTTGAGCTAGGATAATGAAATTTCGTATAAGAGGTCTTTGGACATCGGGGCGCCAATGACACGGGCAAGTATTGGATTCGTGAACAAAAATCGAACTCGAAATAATAATCAATTCTGACATTACGCCAATAGCGAAGCTCGAAAAAGTGGGCCTGCCGATTCTGTCTGTCTGGCTGTGTGTATGTATACTGGACTCCAGTCTAAACGGCAGGATGGATATGCTTCAAACTTCATATCTAAGATCTATAGAGTAAGAGTTCAAGGTCAAATTTTTGCTAGTTTGAAATGATACTGCGACAACCCTATAAGAGCTTTTGTTAAAGTAGCACATTCTACATATTAAATCCTTCATAGCTTTCGATAGCTTTCCCCTCTCATTTCAATTTTCTACAAATCGTCACTCCAGACACTTCACTGCTTCATTCCCATCCACGTCCTCAATTGTGTTTGACTTCAAGCCCCCGAACTCAGTCAAAGGCAACCTTTTAAGTCCATATTTGGAAGGAACTTAGTAAATATCAATCTGCATTCATGCCATCATTCTTCTGCCTCAGTAATCATTCCAGGCGGAGGTAATACGCTACATATCCGCAGAGCATATATGTATGTACTTATTTTTTATTGAGAGCCACACAGCCATGGATATTTCTTGTACTTAATTTCCAGCAACTCATGTCCCTGACCCTAAGTGATTAAAACTACCTACTATTTAGTGGGTGCCGTGACACAGTGGTTAGTGCATTGGACTACCGCGTATGGGGTTCCGAGTTCGAATCCAGAAAAATACCATCAAAAGTTTTTTCACGGCCCTACCTCTTCCGAGTGTCTGACAGACATTCAAGAGTGTATTAATGTCATGAGAAAGCTTCTCAAAACCTATGCCCTTCGGATACGACAAAAAACTGTAGGTCCATTCTGTATGTGCAGAAATGTATACCACGCACAACACGTACAGTTGTGAGAAGCTAGGCATTGACAGGAATCCAATGATGACCCAGCGAGCCCACTGCCTTCATTACTGACTGATTTTGTTAAACATTTTCTTGAAGTCCAGGATCTTTTTAAATTTTTTTTAAGTCCAACGTTTTTATTTTTTTTAAATAATAGGCAGAATTAGTTATGTCCTATCTCAGTCTATTGAATTTTCTTTTGTTTTTCTTCAATCTTTACGATTTCCTTAAGAAATTTACAATAAACATAAAGGGGTGCAGTAAAAGTATTCCATATCGTTCCTTCTTTTCCATCTCATATTCCATCATATTTACTAGGAATTTTGGTGGGATTAAGGATTCTGTCGCCGATGTACTACAATACCCAGCATCGTACATGGATGCCACTAAAGGAGAAAAACGTCGCGACTGCGCAGGTAGCGAGCCAGGGTTTCGCTGGCAGTTGTACACCTGAGCGGGTACTTCTAGTGACTCCGATTATTGAAATCCAAGAGATATAAAGGACGTGGTATTATAAATTTTTATTGCGAGCGGATGAAGATAGTTCAAGGGTAGGTACTAAGTTAGGTATACCTTCTAAGAATAGTCGACTATGCCGCGTATATCGGCGACGCCGCTGATATTCAAAGGTGTTAATCTCATATGGAAATTCCTTCTTAAGATACAAAAATATCTTTTGGGCATGTTTATGACCTGTTCTAGTGGGAATATTGCTGGAATTTTGCATATCTTTCATGTCATATAATGCAAAATGGGATCACTTAAAACCGAAACATCCGGCTTAGAAAGATTTATGGCTACCTAGGTTTTTGCCAACATCTGGAAGATATTATCGTGTTTTGTTGTGATAAACTTCCGCTTTCGCAGTTGGTTACTTAATCCTCGTGGTATTTACGGCGGAAAGCGAAAGTACGTCCTCAAAATAAGTGGATGCAGATGCTGATAGAGGAGTGCTAGAAAAGTGCATATAAAGTTTTATCGAAACTAAATGTGCAGTTTGTAAAAAAAATATGGAAAGCATGTATAGTCTTCTACACTTGTAGGCAATATTAAAAAATTTTGACTCAGTCGTGCAGTTCAGATTTCAATTTTCTACATAGCCTTTGCCTCTTAAGTATCTTACAAAGATCTAGAGCCCAATGTGCACAGCCTCGACGGTCATGGATCGAGGAACACCGCCCTTCAATCTTATACCAACAGACTTTAAATACCTAGCTGAGATGAGTGTTCTATGATTAAACTTCTTTATCTTTATGTATCTTTCGACAGGGTTAGCATGACACCACCTTAAACAATCACTTGACATACACCGACTTTAGCCGCAAAGTTACTGCAGTCAGCCTAGTACTGAACAACCTAAAATCTTAATTCTTCTAAGACTCCCTAATCACTTTTGGATTCCAACATTGATAGCGCATAGGTCCTATTAAATCCAACACCCTGGGTTGGATTCTCCTGGTGGTTAGTGGGTGACGCCGCTCAGTGGTTAGTGCACTGGACTAAGTTCGAATCCAGAAAAATATCATCAAAGGTTTTTTATACGATCCCACCTCTTGTGAGCGTCTGGACAAACATCCAAGAGTACTTCTGTCATGAGAAAGTTTCTCAAAAACCCTTGTGAGAATCTAGGCCTAGGTCCTCTATGAGCCTAATGTTTCTGTACTCTACCCAAAAAGTTGTAGAGTTTGCCAGTATAGCCTGTCTAGCAAGCCACCGAGCAGGATTCAACTTCTTCTCTGTTCGGCTTACATGTATCCTCAACCGCTTTTTTTTGTCCTTACGAAAGGGCTTCCAAAGAATTGAAGTCTTATAGAGTATATCTCGTTGTCAACACAATCAGTGCGCTAAATCATAACCGGAATAGGACAGACCCTACAACATTGAAGGCGAAATACTAGGAAGAAAAGGACTAGAGGCATCCTAGTAACCGTAGCTCAGAACAATTCAGAAAGAACCGTGCTCCTTGGAGATGAGTTCGAGATAGCTCAAAACGCCTAAAACCTAACATTGCTGTAGATTTTGGCCGTTTCCTCGATATATGTACATATATACCTATGTATGTAAGCTGTGAGTGCACAATTAACGTTTTCCTTTTACTCTTTCTCTGCCCTCACATTGCATCCATTCTGATCTGCCTACTGGTTTCCACAAAAGCATGACTCACAATATACATTTCAAAGTAAATAGTAAATGTTTGCACCTTTTTATAAACCCAAATTTTAGTCGATGTTCCAAGCAAAAAACTCGATTTCTCTTCAATTGTTTTGCGATATGTTTGCCTATGGCGGTCAGCTTTCTATTGCATTCCACTGTACCGCATTTTTCGCAACACATAACAGCCATTTCCCCACAAAGAAATGCATTAGGTATCTTGACTTGAACCCGATCGGATTCAGATAAATTTGTTAGCTACGACTGTTCCTCTACAACGTTGAATCTGTGATGGCACTTCGAGAATGAGCTCTACTCCAACGAGAAATATGCACACGTTCATTGGTTGTACGTTAGGGTCACATAAAGACACAATCATGCGACCACGAGAGTAGTAGTGGATTAGTCACACTTTCCGAAAAGGTGACAAGTTCATAGTTCTCCGAAGTATATGACACAGAACAGCAGATGAAGAAGCACGGCAACTGTCAAAGAGTTGGGGAGAGCACATTGCCAGAAGCCATACTCGATGCCACGTATGCGTAGGTGCAGCTCTACGGACCAACAAAGGGATATAGGACATAAGTGCGTAATTTGTTTTCAAAGATGTATAGGACTCTTTAATCAAGGATGGAGTAAAACACAATAGGATATTGACAGGGAAGTAAACGACTTGCGCAAGTCACTTAACAGGGCGTTTGATGAGGTATGCCATCTCAAAAAGGCTCCCAGGAAACCCCAGCCACCATGTTGGAACAAAGATAGGGCCAAAGTTTGTAGGCGACGGAAACACTTGAGACAAATATATTCAGAGCGAGAAGGAGTTTAAATACTTAGTTAGGAAGTGTAAGAAGAAATCTTGGAAGCATTACAGAATAAAGCGAAGCCTCTAGAGTCTAGATTATTGCATTTAAAGGAATTTTAAGGCATTTTCACTTGCTGCCTTCCTAGACATCGAAGGCGCTTTCAACAATATTGAGGACAGAGCTACAAGAATATAGTCAATTGACTCTTAAAATGCTCAACTCAAGATACATTAATTCCGCGTACTAGAGGCACCCCTAGGAAGGCGTAATCTCCCCGCTCCTCTGACAAATCTCATCTTGTAAGCGATCACTGCTAGGCAAAGATTATCCTCTCAAAAAAAAAAAAAACTTAAATTCCTTCGCCTCCACCTGATGCCACGATTAACTAGTTTAAGACCACAACCTACGTGTTCCTAGTCCGACTGAAAGTCCTTCGAACAATGTTACCTTTTTTAACTAATTACATTTTTTTTTTTTTTTTCAAAGAGAGGGAACCCCTCACCAAAGGTCTACTCTCTCTCTGTACAGTAGACATCTAATAGAATTCTAAAACTCAAAGCATTTCAATCTACCAATAGGTTAGTAATTGCTTTTAAATATGTAATTCATAGCCAAGCATTGTCGCTGGATATCCTGTGTCCGGAAACCTTCAGTCCGGAAGTATTTCGTCATTACGGCGAAATTAGAATCAACTCAGCCCATAATTAATTTTGTCGCGGATTCGCAAATGTATTTCAGTCGCATTTCTCGATTCAGGTCAGTAGCGAAGCGCCGATGGACTGCTGGCACTTTTAAGCAATTAACTTGTCTTTAATGACAGTAAAGTTATAGTCTCGACTGGCTGGTGAGTGAATTCTTTGGTTCTTATAAGAATGATAGTCGCGGGATCTAAAGAAAGTTTTACAAGTAATTACGGGCACCAAATTGAGTTTGAGATACAATTTTGGGTTCGGAATAGTGAAATCTTTAGCATAAATTACTGAAGGTCAATATTGTCACCAATGTCTTAGGGCAATGTTGCTCATCTTTACTCCAAGCGCATTGCCTGTATACGTAAGAAAGGTTAGCTTTAGAGGTTTTCTAGTAGAAGATACATACGTGGAAATGAAATAAATTAAAGAGATTTTGTTGAATTAGATCCTTTTGAACCATCATGCTCTCATGATGCACATTGCACAGAGCATACTTCCGAGGACCGTTCTCCTTGTTCTTCTAATGACAAGCATTCATGCTGGCAGCCTGCTGTGCTGCATTGTGTTGTCACCACTGTTGTCGCAATTGCCTCCTAAGCAGCTTCCGTGTTCATTATGTGCCCGTTGATGTTGTTTGCGGTTAGACCCTCATCCAGTGTGTTCACCAGTAAGTGTTGTTCTTCATAATAACGAAGACAATGGATCATGATGAGTTCCATAATCTCTACTGTTTTCGTGTACGTCGATACGTCTAGGAATAGTGGTTGTTGTCATACCCAAACCTGTGGAAGTAAATTCTGAAGAGCATCCATCGCAAGTAAGCATCTGGGTGGGGCTCCTAGTTATCCAAACGTCTATATAATGAGGATCAAACTCTGCGTCCACCTAACTTTATCATCTCTCCTGCTATTCTTCTGCTATTGTCTCCACCGATGGCGGAACCGAACTGGATAGACGACGCAAATTCAGTGCTCGGGATGCTAACCGCAGATCGGAGAAGCAACTACTGTACTGGTCCAACGTTGAATCCCTGCTGCTATATGGATGTGGTACCTAGAGAGTGACTGTCACTATCACGAAGAAGCTGCAAACTATATTTGAAGGATTTTCTGGCCAAACAGTATCACTAACGAACAGCCATGAACTTATGGGATGACTTTCTTTAGCAAGAAGATCTATTGGTAACTCGACCACGGCATATGATGCGACGAAATGCTCTATGCACTCTCAAAGTGCGAATTCTGTAAGATGTCTTTGTATTCCTTCTGTAGGACTTTGTCTTCATGGCACCAGGCTATTATTTAGAAGCCAAACAGTGTATGCTATGTCGAAGTTCAGACTCCTTTTGTGCATTGGAAAATCACTATTTCGCAGTAAAATTCCCTTTATGACTTGCTTGCTACTGATGGTCTCTTCTTTTGCAAATAGGCCACTGCATACTAGCCAGTCCTAAGCCATCTAGACAGCTTCGTTGCAGTAATACTCCTACTTCTTTTGAAGGAGTTTGGTCACTATAACGATTAGATAGAGGAGCTGGCATAGATATCTGTGTAAGCACGGCGACCAAAAGAGATGTTTCATGTTATCCTTCATTGCCTTGGACTCCCTCATTCCCAGGGACCCAAACAAGAGTGACTTTATTGTGTGCAGGGAGCTTCAATAGTACCTACTTGGAGACAGTTCCAGTTTCCAGCTTCAATAGTACTTGAAGACAGTTCCAAGCTTTACAACCTGCTTGGTTATCTGACACTATATGTTATGTTCAATCTCCAAAGGCTCCTTCTGATGTGTTCTCTGGCACATAGCTCTTTATTGAAAGATAGTAGGGGATTGTCCAAGTGTAGTAGGAACGGCTCCAGCTCCATTTGACTTATTTGAACTGTTACCAATCAAGTGAAGATATGCTTAGAGAGTTAGGAGGATTATCTCAAGGTTTCCGAGAGATCCTGTGGACTATTCTCTTCCAAGACCTTAACCCCCTATGGTACAAAATTGAGAGCAAACCGCTACATAAAGGCGCAATCACAAGAATAATAAAGGCTGCCAAGTGTAGATGGCGCTATCAAATTTCAAATTGATTGCTTCCCTTTCAAACATTCTAACTTTTAAAAGTCAAAGCATCATAAAACATGTTCTACCACTCTGATGGTACACGTGACAGCTGACCAAGTTTATATCTTATTATCTTTCTTGGAAACATTTTGGACAGAGTAAGCTACACAGATATGTCAGAGTGAATGTGGCCGGCGATGAGGTTTGTCCACTTCTCGCTTTTCCCTATTTTTCCAATTACATCACTGAGTTTGGATGAATTTTTTTCAGAATTTATCGTTCTTAAGGCGTCAAATGACAAACTGTGTAAATACACAAACTTCTGTTCTTTTAAGTAGATTCTTCCAAATCATAAGTCACCTTATGCTTGTTACGGGTATGCTGCCCATGATTCACTAAAAGCCCCTCCAGTCATAAATAAAATACATGTTCAACCTGATAAGGCGGCCGTTTGCCGTTGTTCGGAACTCAACCTCACCTGGGGACATTTAAATTTCAAGAAAAAAACGCATGTATGTAGGTATCCAAGCACGTAGGTATTGTCTTAAAGAATTTCCATGTCATAATCAGTGTCTCAGTTATCTCATCCCTCCCACCCCAAGCATGCGACCTTCGCCAGCTGTTGGGCCTAACGCTCGAGTTTCCTCAGTTCCCGATTCGGTAGCGCTGAGTGTAATACGTTTTCAAAAAAAAAAAAAAAAAAAAACTCCCACCCAAATTCAAATCCGAAAAAAAAAAATAAACAATCTGAGGGATTACGCTTATTAATTGCGAATCAATCCAATTGTGTTGATGTTTTGCGTGCGCCTCCGGTGATCTCTTTTGTTGAGGATAGCTAATTATCCTGTCGAGTTGATGCAACCACAGGAAACCCATTAGTGCGGTGCGCAAGTTAGATTTGTCGGTCGAACGGTCGCGTTGTCGTCATTAAGGTTGACTCTTTGCGGAACAATAGCAAAGGTTGTAGCGCCACCAGATCATCATCATAATTTCTATTGATCGCGAGGCTAGCGCCAGGCTTTTATGGATATACTACTTTAATCACCAAGAGGATTGTACATAGAATCATCCAGAGAGACAGTTGTGTAGGTAAGTCAGTCTCATATGTCTACTAATTACCGTGCGAATGGTTGCGAATATATCTATACCTGGATTGAGGATGCGACATATTTCGAGGATTAAAATGCTAAATGGCATACAAGCCCGTCTGACTATCGACCATGACACTGGGTTAGATTTGCCCAATAATGGATGGATAGGTCGCTAAAGTTCGAGACCCAATCTGGATTATTATATGAGCGTCATGACATGATATGATTTCTGTCCCGACTCGCTGGATAGACAGTCCTTGTCGCGGCCCGCCGCCGGCGAGACTATTCGCGAATTTGGTAGTCACTGGGACTTAGTTTTATGGGATAATTTGGTGACACTCTGGCGATTTGGTTAGTCACCGAGTGAGAGGCGTAAACTAATGGGACTTTGTTGGTTTGACTTGTAGCCCAAAAGCAGTAAAGTGATTAAAAAACGTCAATTTTTTTATTGACGATAGGAGACGGGGTTTTTTTTTTTTAGAAAAGGGTTTATGGAGGATTAGATAGACATGCATAGATAATCTTTTTTACATTATGAACCCATAAGTGGAGGCAGAAGGGTTGTGATCCGCTAAATACTGGCTAAGGCCAAGTAGAAGATCCTTTTATTTGATTGCTGACTTTAATGCATCCTGTCACAAGGCTACTGCCAGTAGTTGGTGGCAGGATCAATACTATCCGGAGGACTTTTTCCCCATCGAAGAAGTCTTCGTCCTCAAATGCATATGACTTTCGACGCTGGTGCTTGTCACTTCAGTTGAGTTTCGAATAGGGAATGCAATCTATTGATCATTGCCTCAAGCCATTCACTTCCAGATCCGCAAACCCCACTCCTAGCCGCCCTATCCCCACCAAATCCGAATTTACTCTCAGATTGCTTCCTATTTAGAAACAGGAACATTCTTTTGTCGATCATTTGAGGTTGTATCTTTATGCGAACAAATGGTTCTATGAGATTTTAGTTTTGTACGAGAATTAGATTCAATTTTAATGATTGAAGATATTTGAATTTCAATTACAAATCAATTTGTGCGTCATTGCAACTGATCATCAAAATCTTTAGAAATAGAACATAACTCGGCTTTGAATTTTAAACTCCTCAGTATCTTAGAGAGGTGTCAGCGGTAACGTTGCAGTTGAGGACGTGTTGGTTTAAGGATATAAGTCTGCCTATTTCTTTGAATAGGAAATATAACTCGATTGTGTTTTGAGGTAATTTTAATTTTCGTTACAATCTGATATGCCCAATAGATGGGTTTGAAAATAAAATAAAAATTATAAGACATTTCTGATACTTATTGTCGAAGTATGTTGCCTTATGCAATGTATCTAGCTCCCATATTTTGGTATCAATTTTCGAATATTTTTCATAGTGTAGTTTATAATTGAGTTAAATGACGCATTTGTCTTCTATGACGGGTTAGAAGTTTGGTCTTCTCTTTTGTTTGTCTGCGGGATGTAGTACTTAAGACCCCAGCCTAAAAGGGCTTAGCTGTTTTGCGTCAAACTTCATATTCACAGTCACAATTTGAGGTGATATTGGAACATTTCTTCTAACCTTATCACTACCGATTCTTAAAGCCAATTTCACAGAAAGCCAAGCCAAAAGGATTGAGTTCATAATGCCCGTTAAATTAGTCCTGAGCTGAAAAGAATTCCTGCTGTGTTAGAACCTCTCCAAAGTGATATAAATGGCAGAAGGTCCATCAGTTCCATATTACCCAAGTCCTCCAGATCTTCGAAAAAATAACTGGATTAGATAGGGCAGGACAGTCATACTACAGATGTCAGACGGATTGAATTTCTGCTTCGCCTCTGGAGTTTCTTGAACAGTCGCTGTGCAGTACACCGAGGAGTTCCTCATAAATATCAATGGCCCAGGGGCTAGTAATTATGAGAATTAAGTCTCACCGAATCTCTTTACGAAATATTGAACGAGTTTTAATAGGAGTAGGTATCGGGTCAATATTGAAAATTTGGGCTTAACCTTAAGGATCAATCTCTTTTTAGTAATGAGCCCTCCCATCGTTTTCTACGAGTTGACTCCCAGTCCTCCATCTATGCGCCTCAGCTCTTTTTAACACTTGGGAAACGGTTTGGCGCGATGTGTATATATTGGCATTTTAGGAAAAAGACATAATTTAAAGCAATCGTTTTTTATGTATCTTTCGACGACGCATTCGACAATTATTGCAATTTCAATGGCTTGTGGATACCCAGAGAAGGTAAATATCTTTTATTCGCTAGAATCGCCATTGCTTCTGGCATCCCAATTTTTTCTGAGCAGTTGTAGCAAACAAATTCCACTGTACAGATTTATGGTGACCCTCTGAATCAAGTTGAACGGACAAAACCGCCCTGACTTTAACCAGACTCGTAAGAATCCTAGCCTCAAGTCTCCATATCATGCAATCTTGTTTCATTTCTGTGGCTGCCGTGGCTCCAGTGGTTTAGGCGTTGAAGTACTATGTATGAGGTTTCAAAAGTTTTTTCACGGCCCCACCTCTTTCGAGTGTCTGACAAACATTCAACTGTCATAAGAAAGGTTCTCAAAACCCCTCTTTTGGATTCGGCATCAAACTGTAGGTCCCTTCTTTACGTGCAAAAATGTATACCACGTATATCCTGGGTCCTCTATGGGCTACTTATGGCCTAAAATTTATTTATTTTTAGTTTCATTTCTGGGCTAATCTCAAAGTTCAAATCTCTGAATTGAATTATTTGTTTTCCCAGAAATACTGCGAATCCATTAGATTTCTTCCAGTATTTCAAGTCATGTTTTCTTATGAATCTGTGGCAAAACAAGTGCACATTCATGTGCAGTTTATCTGTTTTGATTTTCTCCGTCGTTGTTGGGTCTTTGTCGATTCTGCCCTTCACCAGAACGACTTTGGTATCGTTAGTCAAGGATTTGATGTGACCCAACTGATGACGAAGTTGTAATGGAAGAATCTCTACATTTTGGGGCAAACAGCATCTTCTTCTTTCTTGCTATCGAGAATGAAAAACCTATAGCAGAGAGTAGCCCTACTCCCAGGGAAATGAATGTCATTGTGGCTATCAAATAGGTAAAAGTTGGAAAATCTGGAGGCATAGATGAAATCCTGACAGAAATTGTAAGGATTATAGATATTGTGTCATAAAAGTGGCCTGGGAATGCGGATAAACACCTGATTGGCATGAGCGGGTGTTTGTTATTTTTTAAAAAAGGATAGCAAAAGGGTTCGCACCCTTTATTCGAAATCCATTCTCTAGCTGTGTTCGAAAATAGTTTGGGTAGATGAGCAAGTTATTCACTCTCCGAATGGTACCTACTTGAGAAGGCGTGGCAGTGTATACTCTCTTTACCTATTGTGGAGAACTGCAGAAGGCATAGGATAGGGAAGTGATGGCGAACCAAATTCTAAGACTCAATGATTTGTCACGTGCTCTTCGCAAAAGACTTTTTGTAATGATGCTGGTACGAAGGTACACGTGAACAAACCTTAAGTCAAATGGTCAGTCAAAGAACCCCACTCAATTGCACTCTGCCTGTTGGAGAATTCTTACTAAATCAGGTGGAGAAGTTTAGTACTTTGGGGTCTTATACAACAATGGCAAAAAGAGCAGTCTTCTATAAGAAAGGCCAAACAGAGTTTTCAAATTAAATTGTAAGTCTCTAGATCAGAGGTCTAAGCGAACTTATTCTGGCTAGTTGTCCAGCTGTTCCATTTCCTTCATAGCCGCTATGACTAGGTATCCAAATGAGATGTACTCTGTTTGTGCTCGTTAATAGTTTTACAGTTGAAGGTAATCCCAAACTATTTTAGACGTTATTTCGTAAGCCACAATGGCTAATAGAGCTGCCTTACTCTTTGAAAGAGTATAAATGTTCTCATTGTTAATCGATCGGTTTATAATCTCTTTGATGCAAAGTTCTATAGCGAAAATTTCTATCAGAGTACGCAATGCACTCAATATTCAGCAGCTACTTCTACGAAAGAAACCGGATATGCTTCAATGGTTTGTTCATGTAGCACGTGTGCCCCAAACCAACCTCCAAGACGTACCATGGCTGCAGCATTTCTTAGTATGCCTCGGAATGGGTGGTTAGATCGATTCCGATGAAAAGATTCCTCCTTATGAATATTGGAGTCAATGGCGGAGGATGGCGAAAGATGGAATGTCCACCTGAGCATCCTACCTCCGCGAACATGATATGTATGAATTGGCGCCTATGCTACTAAGGATATACTTAAATTCATGTGAGAGCTGTTCTATTAGATTGATTTCACCATTTTTATACATAAGATCTGTTAGATCACAATGCAGACCCTGTTGGTTGGTTATATGATTGCCATTACATGATTATTACTGTAGTCGTTGGTCTCACCCTTTCGATTGAGAAATGACTCCATTAAGAGGCTGTAAAACTTTATGTACATTTTTTCCAACATAATACTTTTTAAGCTAAGAAAGTACGTCAAAATTGGGATAAATTTTGACATAACAAAATATTTAAATATAAAGGAACACGCAACTAATCAATATTCTATGTCATCTATCTAAAAACAGGTAATAAATCCCAAAAATGTATAATAATTTGTGAAACCAAAATATTTTCTGACGATATTAATGGTGAAACCCTTTTTTCAATATATGCACGCACTATGCTCCAAAATAAGACACAAGATCGAATCTATATTCTTTGCAAGAAGCACAGATACATATGTATGAACGAAGTACATTTCGCAACATAATTTTTTTCAGTAAGAAATTTTTAAGTATTTTCGAGCAAGTTTTCTCTTTTGAGACCAGTTTTTCGAGGTGAAATCGAACAAAAAATTTCACTTTTATCAAAGAAAAGGTTGAAGAAAAAATTTGTCAAGTACAAATCATAAATTTTCAAACTTTTAGAAACATTTACCGGTTTATTTAAATAATTTAATTTTCTGTTTCAATTTCAAACATCAGAAAAAAATTTTCGTAGCCATTTCGGATTTTAAAAGAAACATAAAGCCGGACAGTGAGTTATTTCTCTTGTCCATTTTCCCTCTCTCTCAAACCAATGCGTAACATGCATGCAAGTGCATTAGTAGAATCCATTACCCCTCTCTGACACTGACAGGAGAAAAGATCAGCCATCGTTTCTGTCATCATCAGAAGAAAACCATTTCAATGATCTACCAATGTCAGCTCTCTTCGGTCCGACAAAATTGAACCAACCAATGGCAGTCATCGGTCGCAAAATACACATTGATACCTGCCTACCGTGTCGTGCACTAGCAACCAACTCACCTGAACAAAGTGTTTCCTACCTGTTCGCTGGAGACGAACTACGAACACTCCTAAGAAACGCACTGCCGTTCATAGTTTCGAAATAGTATAAAACCGCCACCAGTGTCGGAAGAAAAGTACAGTTCCACTTCTCTCCTTTGAAGGACAAGTTGATTTTGCAAATACCTCGCAACAATATCCAACATTTTTCCGCTAAAGGACAACAAACTACTCTGACGAATATTTCGTACTTCGAAACACGAAAACTCTTTCATTTTAAACCTTTTTAATAAAAGAAAAATACAAAAACATGATGGCCAACGCGAATGATTTTGTGAACTTCACAAATACTTCACCACCGCCCTATGAGGCCCACGTGCAAACTGTAAGTTCCATTCCCTGCCCAAAAACTAGATTTTTTTAAATATTTTTTTCCTATTTTTTGAACATTTGACTAAATTATTTTCTTTTCTTTTTACAGATGAATGCCAATCTAGAGTCCACAAGAATGGTGAACCATACACCATCACCTACAACGAGCAGGGAAAGGAGCAAGAGAGCCCGCACAGCTTTTACAAGCACCCAACTGATCGAACTCGAGAGAGAGTTCCACACAAACAAGTATCTCTGCCGACCCCGAAGAATTGAAATCTCCCAACGACTTGATCTCTCCGAGCGTCAAGTTAAAATATGGTTCCAAAACCGCCGCATGAAGAGCAAGAAGGATGCGGCTCGCGGAGTCAAGGAATACATTAACTTGCGATCGAGTTCGGACAGCCAGGGGAGCTCATCAGTCTCTCCTCAACATCGGGGCTTTGGCAGCCCAATACAAGTGCAACAACAATCCCACCACCACCAAAGCAACAGGAGACATGAAGTGGTGCAGAGACTCTTACAATACAGTCCACAGCGCGAACAACCAGCCGCCCAAGTGCCACCAACTCAACTCATGCCCCAAGTGACCGCGATGCCCCAAGTGATTCACCCAATACATCAAGTGTCGCCAATACAGGACATCCCGCAATTTATTAACCCATACGAAATGCACAGCAATTATTCCGCCCAAATGACAAACAATATGCAAACGAATAATTACGGTGGTAGTCCCGCGGATTTCACCGACATCGGCAGGGTCCAGTTCGGGTTCGATGACTACAATCCTAACTACTTGGACACAGAGCTAGGTCTCGAGCTTCCGCGTGACTCGTATTTTAACGCTTTACCTACAACAGCCAACTCTCACTCTGTATACCAGTACAATGCCAACACTCTAAACTCCACGTCACCAACGACAAGCGATTCGAGCTGGACATCAGCCCTGGCATCAGACATCGACTTGTCACCTAGATTCCTAGAGTTATAGGTTTAAGACTAGATTAAGTTTTAATGTTAAGATTTTTACTGTAAAAGAAAATGTATCTTCCTTAAAAATGTACTTCTTTTTGTTTGTTGTTCCTTTCAGTAATGTTTTTGAAAACAAATGTTCGGCAGCCTCCTCTATGGCAGACAGGACCATATATTTCCTCAAAGATTCATCTTTCAGTGTGGGACTCTGCGGAATGCGAGAATTCATCGGCGCCGCACCTCAATAGATATTGGTCCTTTCATTTAAGATAAAATATGTATATTCAGAGAAGAGGTACCTATCTGAGAGTAGCTGCAAAAACAGCAAATTATAGGATTCCACAACAATACTCCATTGTAGACGCAACCTCCTCTTTAGTCGTGCATTTGTTTTGTTCCTTACTTTAGGCGACGGTGCTGTCTGGGCTCAGACTAAGGTTGTGTACAGCGCCTTTATTTTGGGTAATATTTATGAGGATTTATAATTAGTTCCGAACTCTTTAAAATGATTTTTCTCCTTAGGGCACTAGATAAATGCAGAGTCTATCCAGGCTAGGTTTAGCCCCTAACAATTTTGAAATGCATGTTGGCTGATCAAATGAACTTAGGTAGGAAGGTTGGCGTGGCAGCTGATACAGATTTAGGCCTAAAAGGCCCATTGTGGTACCACCGGATAGGCAACTTAACAGGCAACCATAATGGACTGCAGTTGGATGTCGAAATCGAACGAAAAGCCTACCTAACTTTTTCCGACCACTCTAGTTGCCCACGATGAACTTAAGCAAACTTCATAATCTGACAAACAAAAAGGGAAAAAAATAATAAAATTATTCAATAATAAAACTATTAATCTGCAAGGAAGCAGAGGCCCATATTTACTTGTTTACACTATTATAATTCGAGTAAATTCCAATAAAATAACATTTTCTTCTTATTTTATGACAGCTGTAAAATTTACGCAATGAATGTCCCAATGTATTATGCTGGCATAAGCTCATCCGAGTCCTTTAGTCACCTTTGACAGATTATATAATTTAGCGCAAAAATAATTTTTAATTATTAAAAATTTCGCAAAAGAATGCTAAGTAATTGAAGAAAAAATGCGAACAGAAGTTCAATGCAAATAAGCACACCCAACATCTAGTGACTGGCAACACTTGCAGCATCAAATCGATATTATCCGCGTTCGGATAAATCATTGCCACACAGCGCCGTACAAAAAACCTAGTATACACCTGGGCGCATAGTCTGTCAGCAACCATTATGAAAAATCGTTGCATATTCTTGCGAGCAGCTCTCCCGGTAGTGTTGCCACATAGCATGTGTGGTGTAATAAATATATATTTTCATGTGGTTTTTAAAAAGCATGTTCTCGTAAATTCTTTTAGACATTATGGTATGTATATTATATAGCAGTCAATTTGATAATTTGACAAAGGGTTTCTGTGTACACATTTTTTTTATAGAAGACTAGTTTAGTAAATTCTTTTTGGAAAGGTGTTATCAAAATGCTCTACTGCAAGATAACTACTTTCTTCCGACCACAAGATTATGTTAGAGGACTTGGCCATCGAGTAAACGGTAGAATATACCAGAAAGTTTTTTTGAATTTGCTGGATAAACAAATAAAAATTTTACATAGGCCCCTCTTCAACTTATCTCTTTAATTTGTCTGACAATCTGATCTCGCTTATTGACAGTTGATGTAGATGACAATCCCTATGTACATATTATATTGTGTAAAATTATGTAGTCCAATCATTTCGAGTGGTATTACCAGTATTACATATAATTTTGAAGTCAAGCAGACAACTCCAAACTGATTAATTGGTTTTATCGCGCATTCTGTAATTTCTACTACAGGAAATTATATGTACATAAGTGGTCATTGGTGACAGACAAGAATAGGGAAACAAAGGTCTTACAACACCGTCCAGTGCACAAATCTGACACAGTTTGCTACAAATTGGAACAGGAATTCTACGTTCATCGGGCCTCAACCATCATACGACGATCATACGACGACAAAGCTTCTATGCAAATTTATCGACTATTTGACAGTATCGCATCCGCCAAACTAGGGCACCATAATATGGATCACATTGCCTAAAGACTTTGCGGGAAACGACCAAACAGGTTGTCTGAGCTGACCTAGTACTATCAACTTCCTTATGATACGCACTATTGTGGGAAATCAAAATATTCGCCCAGGCTCTAGACTTAGAACTTAAAAATATTTAATATTTAAACTAAGATAAAAGGGTATAAGACGAAATTAAGTTACAAAGTTGCTAATACTTCAAAAATGTCTAAATACTAAAATGTGCTCTCAGTACAATATCCCTTAATAATTGAGTCTATCTCTTTTGTAATGCCTCTCCCCCAAACACTAAGGAAAAACAACCAATAACATAATACGAGTGGAAAATTCCGCTAGAAGAGAATCTCCACCAGAAGGTGGCAAAATTAAATAACACCCTACTGCTCTTCGCTCCCAGTGTAACATTAAACTCATAAAGGTAGGTAGCTAGGATATAAGCACTGGGGACCGCGCGCGCTACCATCATCACTACCACTCAACCACCACAAGCTAACCAGCAACTCTTATTCTAGGCATAGTGTGGTGTTGAGTTCTAAAAGGTACGACGGCCACTCCAAATTCAAGGGGACATCCACATCACATTCAGAGGTGGCACTTAAATGTGAACTGAATACAAAACTTAATGAAAATCGATTTTACCTAGGGATACACGGACACGACGCACCACGACGACGGCACAGTGGTTAATGGAAAATGCGCAATGAGAGTGTATCTCGATTCTCAGTGAATGAGCTGCGCATCTGGGATAGAATGATTTCACTCCAAAGTTGGGGAGGATTGTTGGTGGAGCAAATTTCACACAACACAGGAGGAGGCTTTTGCTAAAGACTACAAAGTGTACGAAATTTAGTCGCGCCAGCGTGTGAATAGTACTCATGAGGGTTCGTACAAAAAGCAGTAATCATTGGGATGGGATTTTGGCATTTTATTATGGGAATTTTCGTCCCACGAAAAGGATAAGGAATTTCATATAAAGCGCGAGAAGTACTTACAAGCTAAATCAAAATACTTTACTTTTATGCGTCTTCACGTTTCAGACACTAAGATGTATGTTTAGTCGTCAACGTCATTTACTTTCAGTAACGTTGACAGCTAGTGGTTATCAGTGATGTTCTCCGTGCAGCATTGACGGAAGGAAATCATGGAATTCGCTGGACTATGACATCTTACCTCAAACACCTAGACTACGCTGACGATGTTTGTCTACTTTCACATCGGATAATGGACCTCCATCTTATGGTCCAGAATCTAGAAGCTGAGGCAAACAAAGTAGGGCTAAAAATTAACACAGCCAAAACAAAAGCCCTGAGCACTTCTGACACCAGCGCGCAACTTAACATTGCCGGACAGGAAGTCGAGAAAGTTGACAACTTTCTATACCTAGGAAGTGTGGTCTCGGCAAACCGTGGTGGCACTGAACTGGATGTGTGCAGCAGAATCGGGAAGGCCAAAGCTGCGTTCGGCATGCTGTCCACCATCTGGAAAAGCAATGTTATCAGCTTAAGAACCAAGCTACGACTGTTTCGCTCCAACGTAGAATCGGTACTGCTTTATGGGTGCAGTACTTGGAAAGTGGACACCATTAACACGCGCCGGCTGCAAGCCTTTGTAAACAAATGTTTAAGAATCATCTTGAGGATCTTTTGGCCGAACCGTATCTCCAATGAACAGCTTTATACGAGAACGGGCCAGGAACCTATAAACATTACGATACGAAGGAGAAAGTGGCAGTGGATTGGACACACCCTACGGCGCGAAGACAATTCCATTGCGAAATACGCTATGCAGTGGAATCCGCTCACCCAAGCAGGCAGAACAGCGGGACGCCCTAGGCAAACGTGGCGCAGAACAGTCGAGGAGGAATCGAGCTCTTTGGGAATGAGCTGGAGAGAGCTCAAACGCGTTGCAGAACTACGAACAAGATGGCGCGCAGGCGTTGTTGACGCCCTATGCCCCCCGAGGGGTTAAAGGATTAAAAGCAAAAAAAAAAGAAAAAACGTTGACAGCTAGTCCGTCTTACCTAACATTGAACTAATATTCTAGACAATTCTAGACATGAGGACTAGCACGATCAATTGCACAAGCAGGTCTTCTATAGTCGCACAAAAGTCCTTTCTTTTACTTTTTACTCAACCAATAAGCCCAACCCTCCACTTAACTCGGTCTTTAGCTAAATGCCTCCAGTTGGGCACTCCAAGTTAGTCGATGTGGTCCTCTATTGCGTCGTCGTCCCTCTGGGTTTGGTTCGAAGACTCTGCGGGCTGGTGCGTTGATGACCATTCGCACTCCAATACCCTGTTTTTTGACTAGGTTGCTCGTATAGTTCAATGTTGAATCTTCTCTTTCAAAACCCGTCAACGCAAACGGGACCGAATATCTCACGAAATTTAAATATCTCTATCTTCATCCGCCTGACATAAAGTTCACATTTCAGCACCGTTAACTGGAATGGTCAGGATCTTAAACAGAGTCTCCTTAGTACTTTGGAATAGGGCTTTACTGTTGAATTGCCTTATTACCCTGAAAAAAACCAAAGGTTGACATAACTCTTGTCTTCGCTTGATTTCTGGTATCATTGTCAGAGGAGGGCAAAATGTCACATCATGCGCGAGCACATCTGGGTAAACTTCAGCACTCATGTAGGCCCGTAGCATCTCTTGTTG
Source organism: Chalcosyrphus nemorum (assembly GCA_949716465.1). NCBI lineage: Eukaryota > Metazoa > Arthropoda > Insecta > Diptera > Syrphidae > Chalcosyrphus > Chalcosyrphus nemorum. The sequence continues at coordinate 32,140,245 of OX454333.1, forward strand.
ACCTGAACGAGTACTGCGCCTCAGAAGTCTAACAAGAGCCCTCAGAAGGAGGATAGAAGGTGGATGAATTCTCTAGATGGAATCAACGGCAGAATCCATGGAATCAGCGTACCCGGGACCGCAGAGGATAGGAAGCAACGATGTCTTAGGCAGGGACTCCACAAAGGTCGGGAGTGCCACTGATATTGGTTTGTGAATTCCGCACAATGCGCTAAGTATGATGTTAAGACGGACAACTTTGGCAGGGATGTCAAAACTAGACGTAGCCTCTCTAGATGCTGTCATCGGCAGTCTTGAAATTGATAGTTACGAGTAATTCCTCGATGTATAATATTTGTCATGATGAAGAGTAACCCGTTCTGCCAAGACACGAGCCTAGTTTTTCCAAGGTTTATTTTCTTCTTCACGGGAATCGTTTTTTACTATACTCATGGTCTCAAATAAATCCTGTGAAGGATCTGAAAAAACGTATTTCAAAAACGCCAATCACATGGTATCATTTTGACTATCCCATGAACACTGACACTATTGCTACTGTGCAAAGTGTTTTGGCTGTCAAGAAACCATTTAAATCGTATTTGCCAATACACCTACCCTTAGTACAAACATTCACTCTCAAGGGTAGTAAAATTGAGTGATTTTCCTTATTCACAATACCAGCCCTCCTGGATTAATTTTCCTTCGACCCACCCTACAATATTGGGGAAATTTTCTTTTTCTACATCATTTCTTCATCACATTCCCGGCTGCAACGTGAACACTAACCAGAGCGGTCTTCTTACAGCGGTCCTATACAATTCCTCCGTTTGCATTAGTTTCGCACGCAAAAAGAAAAGTAAAGCTATTCGCGTACTAAAAACACCACCACTCCGAATCCGAATTCTGGTTGTGGTATATGCGCACAACAGACTTTTGGGTACCAATAGTGCGCTTTCGAATCCTATAAAAAAATTCCATCACTAGTTTGAAATCGACGGTTCTTCAGATTAGTATAGAACGGACGAACGTTCTGAACACAAAAATATACAAAAAAAAAAAAAAACCCAAAGGAAAATAAATACTTAATTTTCTTTTCTTTTTTTGGTTTTCAAAAGTGGATTTTGGTTATTTCTTTCTCATGGACAATTTGTGAAAATAACGGTCTAAACAGTGATGAATTTCGGGTGTTCTAAGTAAAAGTAAAATTTTCTCAAAAAAAAACAGCGAGAAACAGAAAAGAAAAACTCACTGAAAAAGGACTGTAAAAGTGGTGGAATAGAAGAAGAAGAAAAAGAAAAATCCCTTTCCACACAAATACAAATAAGTAATTTGAAAATGAAGTGTTTACTTTTGATAGCAACGGTATGCCTAGTGTTGATGTCATCCCTGGGTGTTGAGGCCAAAAAGAAAAAATACGAAGGAAGCGATTTTGAATTCATTGATGAGGTAAGAGTGGGTGTAATAAAGGGCTAATTCCACCTTTTGGTTTTTTGCCCATTTTTTTTGTTCATAATTTCGCAGGATATATAGTAAATGGTCTGGACAGACCGAAAATACTGCTGAATACCTACTTAGAGAGGGATTGTGTGTATGGGGTAGAGTGTGTCCAAAGTGGTTGTCGTCGTAGTCGTCGTCGTTGGGGCGACAAGAAAAACGAGAGAAAATCAATAAAATTCATTACTGTCATCGTCCACAGAGGCAAGGGTAGTTTTTTTTTTTGCTTTTGCTTTGCCTTGCTCTCGGTCTTCCCTTTGAATGGACGGGTCTTACATAACGAAAATAATTAAATTAATTTATAACTGAATTTGTGGGTCAAAAAGGGGGGTTTTCTGTTCTGACTTTTTCGAAGTTTAACAAAAATTCTTCTAACCACACACTCACAGGGGATGATGTTCTGTCTTGTGCATAAAATGTACGCCTATAAATTTTCACCAATTTATATACTCTCCTCTCAACACGCACGCACACACACACACACACAGACACATATACATCCAGAGAGGGAGAAAAGCGCTCAAAAATCAGGAGCAGAGATGGGGTTAAGTAAGAATGTCGCCTCGAAACGTAGAATAAGAAAATACAAAATACAAAAGAGAAGGCATTGGGTGGCACAGAAATAGGAGGCTTGGTTAGCTGAGGGTGGGTTGATTCATCACCCACAGAAGAAGGGCTGTATGAAAGCAGAGAAGAACCAACAACAACAACAACAACAATAGCGAAAGAAAGCCAGATTAAAGAATTGAATACAAATTATGCAATTATAGGACTTATGCGTTACCATCGAGCGAGAGGGTGATGTGCCTTGCCTTGCCTTGCCTTGCTTTCCTTGGCTTGGCTATGGTACTCTATGTCTACACAATGGTAGTGGGTATGTAACGAGGCTAGTGTGAGTTTTTCTTGGTATTTTTTTTTTTTTTTTTGGCATGGCGCTATTATGATGAGAACATTAGTAATGGCAGCGTTGTTAAAGTTAATTTAGCTCACATAGTAAATCACATAAGATTAATGCGAGATATTAAAAGGAGGGCGGAGGGCAGAGTCCTTGCCTATGAGTTTGTCTCTATGGGAGCCAGATTAGAGGGATTTCATTTGTTAATAATGTTTGATTTATATATATATATACAGGTTTTTGTATCCTTATCCTTCGACGAAGGCGAGGTTTACAGTAAATTTGATTTGTTTTTGTTCCTTCGGAGGAGACTGAGACAAAGATGAGCTTTAGAAGAAAAGAGGGTAATTGCAGCAACGACATTGTGGTGTGTTTGTTTTCATTTTAATCCATGAAATTAAGGACTTGAAGCAGTAGACACAGATGGGGATGCGCAAAAGATACCTCAAATAAAATGATTAAGAGATCTCGTACTTTAAATTGAAGCTTCTTTCTTGAGTGCTTGAGTAGGTTTCATCTCGTCAGACTCTTTGTCGTTGGATACTTTTTATATGTATGTCTATTAAGCAAACGTAGTTCATGACTAGGGTTTGTCCTCACTGGCACCCCTAAGACTGCTCTATGTTTCCCCTTTGGGGTAGGTTACACAGCAGACTAGAACTGAAAACTCAGGCATAAAGTTAAGGGTAAAAAACTCTCTCCTGGGACGAAATATTGTTGATCTTGTTCTGCTTAGATCAATGACACTGCAAGAGTTTTGCTTTCAAATGTGGTTCCACGATAAGGAAACTCGAAATGATCATGCTTATGATGTTGCACAACTTCAATAGCCTGGCCATTAAATGTTCACGTTTCTCCATTTGGCTGTGTACCGCCCGATGAAGGAATATAGATCATGAATTTTGATTTACTCAAATTAATCTGTTGCCATGTCTTAAAGGTTGTGGGTGCCGTGGCTCAGTGGTTAGTGCGTTGAACTGCTGCGCAAGGGGTTCCAAGTTCGAATCCAGAAAAATACCAGCAAAAGTTTTTTCACGGCCCCACCTCTTCCGAGTGTCTGACAAACATTCAAGAGTATAGTTGTCATGAGAAAGCTTCTCAAAAACCCCTCCGCCCTTCGGATACGTCATAAAACTGTAGGTCCCTTCTATACATGCAGAAATGTATACCACGCACAACATGTACAGTTGTGAGAAGCTAGGCCTTGGCCCTCTAGGGGCTGCTTAGGACCTAATATTTATTTATTTATTTTTATGTCTTAAAGGTTAATGTGTTGGACTTGGTGTTGTATGGTTCAGGCTCTAGGATAGATTTCTGATCTAAATCGGACATTTAATGGAATTCGGTTGAAGAATATGGACCGAACACTACCTGACCAAGTTATTAGAACATAGAACATACCTTTCATGAAAGGAGCTACCAAATGACGTGTGGAGTTGACCGCGTGTTTTGAAGTGCGTAGAGTAACGATTATCGCTTCCGAGTTTTCCATGTTGACCTCCATCTTCGCATCATCACAGATGACTCTAAAGGCATATCAAGTGGTTCCGTTTTGAGAAAGCACTATTTAAATTATCAGTGCAAAGCAGATCACCAGCATTCTTAGTCACGGCTGCGCTATAACATCAATCGAACGCCATTTACACATCTTCTGAAGTTTGAAATGATTGAATCGTCTTTCAAAGGGTCCTCCTGCAGAACACAAGAATCTGACACTTCCAAGCCGTCGTCTCTGACCTCATATGGTCTAATCGATGCTCCTTTTTTTTACTTTTTTTTTTTTTTGATGCGCTGGAAGCGATGGACTCTTTATGGATACTCGCAGCCCGTACTACGAAGTTATGCCCGACTCCATGCTCTAGTATGTTTACGTGGTAAACCACCGCCCCCCCAATACTGTCCTGTTGCCCCCTACGGTACCGCCGATCAAGGCATTCCTTCGTAGGGGCAGGTTTTTGACGTCAATATTTTCTTCGTTATATGGCAGAGCTGTGTTCTTCTTCGGCTCTTTGTGCTCCTGTCTACGTAGATTCGTTATGCCACTTGTGAAGTGTCTGCGCTGGAACATGACGTGCTCTTCTAGGAGTTCTGGGCAAAAGGTATTAATTAGAGGGGCTCTCTGCGTTCTTTTTCTCCAAGTTTCGGTATTAGAAATCAAATTGTGAGGCTATCTACCTTTGGTGTTGCCCCACCTAGTTTGCCAGAGTGCTGTATATATTGCCCTGCTTTTCTCCTTTATCCTCCTGACAAGTTTAGGATCTTGTCGGTTCCCCATAATGTAAGCCCTTTGCATTTCATTGGAAAGTTTGTCGATAGGGACCACCCCGGCTACAACACAAACTGCTTCGACCGAAATTGCCTGTAAGCAGATGAAAGTTTCCTCCTTATTTCCTTCGTTGTGAGTACCGCCGCCTAAAGTTGGGCAACATACAAAAGATTGGACCTTCCAATCTTGATGGCGAGTCCAAGACCAACTGAAAGAGCGTTGCTTGCATCCATGACACATTTTCACTGGAATACTCGTCATGTACTTTGAGTTTCAGCCTGTTTTTTTGTTTAAATTTTAATGCCTTCTTAGACCGGATTTTATACCTAATTACGAACCCAAATGCCAATGGGCCTGATCTCCAAAGAAGGTGATACCAGCTATGCGCATGGAAGTGGACGCCTTCCTGCCCATGACCTTATCCGTAGAACAGGCTGGTAACGTGGTTACATCAGTGACTGAAAGCTACCCCTTCCTACTATCCTTCCTCCTTGTGATTTGGCTCATCTAGACCCGTGGGTTTCAAATCAATTCAAAGGAAAGACAATGACCCTTTCCCCAAAGTCTGCACGTGCTTGCGCTGGTCGTCGATTATCTCCAAGCAATTTTGAATTTTTGTATACTTGAAACAGACACACTTGTCTCAGATAAACGACTTCTTACCAGAATCCATCTCTTTCAAGATTAAAATTTAATTAAGGATTTAGTTACATCAAAAAAAAAAAAAAAACTCCATTCCTCCATCGTTCTTGTTGGTTTTTCTTTTTGTCCTAGACTGCGGCTGATCCTATTCATATATATTTTTTTTGTTGTAACATCTGACCCGTTTGCATTATATTACTTCGTGGTCGTCGTTTCTAAGTGACAAGTACCTGACCTTTTACCATTGCCTAGTAGCAGCGTTTTTGTTCTTTTTTTTTTCTTTATCCCCCTGTCATTGTCCAAAATTTGTTTGCAAAAATGTATTTCGTTTTAGAATATAATTCTTTTATTTCTATTTTCATCTTACTCCCCCTTTGATACCATCTCATGGCAGCCACAAGTTTAAGGAGTGAAAGGAAGAAAAAAAAAATAAGTAAAAAATGATTGCACATCAAAGGGATTTCATCTTATCCTGTGCCTGTCCGCATATGCTCCAACAAGCAGAAACTATTTTTTTTTTTTTTTTACAGTTTTTAAGGAATTTGTTAGCCGCAGCGGTTTCTCAAAACTATTCTTGTAGACAATGCTGTTGTGCAGGGAAACTTTGAAAAACTCACAGCCTGCAGACACATTTCGATGGCGAATTGAAGAAACTACGGAAGTAGGTATCAGATTTGAAAAAAACAAAAACTATGTGTAAGAGTTTTGAACACGAAATATTCTTTACAAGAACTTTGCTTGAGGCTTTCATGTTATATATTTTGTTTAGTGACCTAAATTAAAAATGAAAATCTGGTAACAAAGTTTTGGTACCAAGTGTTGTTTGGTGTAAAACAAAAGAAAATAATAGGACCGTTCGCGTACATTTTGGACTAAAATTTGTAAATTATCAAATTTCAAAGAGTGGGGGTAAAATTTTCCCAGATAGAGCTGAAATTACGAAAAACTATTCGAACAAATTGAGCAAGAAAAAGGTGAAAATATTCTAATTTGCCACATTTGGGAAGTTTTCGCAAACCAGTCCAAAGAAGTCCGAATTTCTTGCACCAAAATTCGTAGATTGGGGAAATTTCTTACGCTCTCTTCTGTGAAAAATAGAAAGCAGTATCTCGCAAGGAAATTAAAGTGCTAACTGTCACTATCATTTGAAAGAGAGCGATAGGTGGCGCTAAGAACAAGTAGTTGTTGTGGCTCCCTAGAGGAAGAAACTGTTTATTATGAAATCGCGAACAAGGTTGCGAGGACATCTAGTACATGACTATAAACATGATATAGAAAAGCCCCGGTAGGGGTGTTAAATAAAATTTGTCAGTACTAAAACTAAGCCATTCATACGAAGAAGGTTAAAATCCTTCATTGTAAACATATTTGAAGGACGAATACGTTAAAACGTATAAATTCCTTGAAAAAAATTCGCAAATTTTATCCTTGACAAACAGAAACAGGCTGTCTACATCAGGAATCAGGAAATTTTCTCGAAATTGCAGCACATAGCTTAGTTGGAATCAAACTCACAACAAGCATAAGGAGTTCCCAATGGAGGAATAAAATAGTCACACTTATACCAACCTACATGCACAGCAAGTATATAGTGCAGCATGAAGGGACACATTTTCCTGCAATTCTTATGAGACTCGGAAATAACAGTTGAGTACCACCTGCTGCCTAGAATGTGTATAAAGAGATTCTCCTGAGTGTTTTTAGATGGAAATCCTGAATGCTGCAGAAACGGCAAATCCAAAATAAATGACAGCTCAATTCTGATAAAGTTCAAAGAATGTACCAGAAGATGAAATAGAGTGGTCGTGTTCAAAAAGTAAACAGATTTTCTGGAATACGAATACAATGTAGTAATTGACAAAAATGACATTGAGACACACACAAAATTCATAGATGTTAAGAAAAACTGTGTTTCAACCAAATTAAATATTTATATTAGGCCAAGGACAAGGGCTATGAAGGCATACAGAAAAGAATAGTCCACTTTCAGATCATTCAACAAGAGGTTTCATTGCGCCATTGTTGAACTGTCAAGATTCGACTACCATTGATGTGATTTTTGATAAGTTGAAACCGTTTCATCCGCCAAGACTTATACGCCACTATTTGGTTTGGATTTTTTTTTTTTTTGACTGGCTCATCGGTCCATATTTCCTGATTATTTGCTGTTGCAATTCGATGCCACGTCTAGGAGCTGTCTGAAAATTATAATAAAAATTGTAATGAAAATTTGTACTTTGGAATATCAAAGGCAAAGTAGATATCCACAAAAAGACTTCAGATCCGACTCCGTCCTTAGCTTTTGTCCCGACACCGTTTCGTCATATAGGACTTCGGGTTGCGCTCATAATGAAGTTGTACTTATTGAACAGAAAATGGATGGTCTTGGGATGATGCCAATTCATCGATAATAGTCTGAAAATTCACTCCCTAAATGCTGAGTGGAGCCTGGCTTAGAATACCACTGTCTGAGAGGTCATCGGTGTTTCCAGGACAGAATTAGTTGGAATTTTCCTCAAATCGAATTTGTACAAATATTAAAGTGGATTCCTGGAAACTGTATCCCTTAAATCCTTCTTTCATCAGCGTTACAATGTAATCAGTTTCTCTGGTCTGAGTTTTGTATCCCCTTTGTTCCTCACACTTCATCTGTATTGATGTAAATCAGTTTCGGGATTAAAAACAATCCCAGACCGACATGGATTTAATTACATGCGATTCAAGGGACATCAAAGTTGTTCTGTTTTCTGTGACAGAAATCGTTTTTTTTTTTTTGTTTATCTATACCCTTTTTTCTTCATCGTCTCTTATACACACACTTCTTCTATTCGAAGTTTTATTTTATTTTTTTTTTTTTTCGTCTTCATTCGTCTAGACTGGTATAATATAGTAAAAGGCCATTGCCCATTTAATCCCTTCTAAGAGCATTTTAACCCTGACTAAGTTGTATACTCTGAAGTATCACATGTGTGGGGGTAGATTTAAATAAAGATAAGGACATCCTCATATTCACATTTTACCGCCACCCGCCATTTATCACTTGTGTCACAATTAGACATCATTTGCATTCTTGTGGTGAAGATTATTAAATGTCCTTGGCGTTTAATTGCAAATATTTGTCCTGACAGCATACATTTTTAATGGGCCATTGATTAATGGACATTCCATTGCCGTGTCCTAAATTCCTTTGCACCGTTTCAACAAAATAAAAACACGCAAGTGATATACACTGACGTTGAAAATTTGTACCCAGCTAAACTTGAGGAAACAACTAAATAATTCATTTACTCTACCCCACCCTCCACCCTCCGCCGTTAAGAGCTTTACGCCTTTCGATAGCACATTTATCGAAGCCATATTTATTTATCGATTGGCTTGTGTGTATGTCTTATTTTATTTTTTTTTTTTGTGTCTTTAAACTTTATGGACTGCAAAGGAATTATTTTTCATTTTTATGGGATGGCTACTAGATAAATTCCCGACCCAGACAATATACGTATCGTATCTTGGCCCGATTTAAAAGGCCCTAGATCTGAGCAGATACACCGGGCTTTGATAAAATATGAAGCAAAAATTCGGATCGATGGGAAACCAATTACTTATCGATTTTTTTCGATACATATGTACGTAACATGGGTGGGTGGGTGGTGGAGTGATGGCCCAAAAGATGTATTTTACACGCTACGTTGGACTAGGCTAGGGGCTTTGGGTGGAAGCCAATGTCAAAAGGGCGCCTTTTAATGGGCATATATTCTTAGAATGGTATTTCTGCTGAAATAGGTAATCGGTTTTAGAAAATGTGTGTGCTTTGTGAAACTAATTTGCGGAGTGGCACTGTTATGTAGGTTGGTATGGTATCTAACGTGTTTAGGTGGGTTGTTCCGTGCTCGAGTGGACTTTGATTCGTGTTGTGTGTGCAAATGCAAATGTAAACAAGTTTACAGTGATTTCATTTGGATCTCCTTGACTTGAGTTGAACTAAGGCGACAATATACACACATACTACTTACAAACTGTTAAGGGAGAGATTTTGTTTGTTATTTCCTGCAAAATGTTTTCAAGGAGACTCTTTTATAATATACTGTTCCTTAAGAGAGTGCTGCGTAAGGGTAAAAGCTTTATTGTCCTCGTAGTTATTTATTATTTAACACTTAAGAACTTTGATTTTCCTTCCTACTTGCTTGTACTACATTTCCACTTGATGGCGTTGGCAACTCTGTAAGGCAAAGAAAATTACATGCTCGTTAGATGAGATTGCATAAAGTATTAGAATACACTTCCTCTGTTTTGATTTGAACTTAAAGGAAAGTTTGCTCTGATGTAGATACATAAAGTGCAACGAATTATGCAATACACAAAGTGTAGAAAATTTTGTAGAAATTTGCCTCAGAAGACATAAGATATAATGTATAAGTAATCAAAATTTTCGATGAGATTTTTTGTGTTCTAACTTACAATACTCCATGACAATAGCCGTCGTTTAATCAATTTGTTTTGAAAGGCCCTCCTTAAAGCAACCGTGGCTTAGTACTTAGTTGGACAACTGTGCATGGGGTTCAATGTTCGAATCCCAGCGAAAAGAATAAGGGTACGGAGCTCTTCATTTTATGTTTCTTTTTGAATGGCTAGAAGATTCTGTTGAGAATTGGTAGCATCTGTTTCAGAGATGCAGTCTTAACTGAAAGGATCTATTGTTCTCCAGGGAGTCTTTATTGATGGCTTTTCAGACAGGTGGACCAGGTTATTAAAAAGATGTTTGACCAAGATTGGAGCACATGCTAAAGAAGTGGTCTATTCTTTTCTCTGAGTCTATCTTGCCTTCGTCTTCGTCTGTTCTTAACCCCATTTTTCTGAATTAGGCATTCAATGGATTGTAACCACTGTTATTCAGATCCCTGTCATACTAATTCATCGGCAATTTCATAGCGTTGGCCTTCGGCGCCACCCAAAGTATAAAGTGATGGCGCTTCAAGTTATAAATCATTGCGTTTCACTAGATGAAACCGGAATACGTCTTTCTAGTTCCTTCGACTAACTTAGTAAGGATCGAGTGGAAAATAGCAAAGTACTCGAGTACATTAGGCGTTTCTTATCTTTCAATTTAATGGCGTTACGGTGAAAGCCTTGAAAATGTCCTTCTTACAAAACTTTGGAGCGATAATACGTCAAGTCCAAAATCCACACCAAACAGTGACTTTCTCTGGATGCCGAATGCTATCGTCCCAAATTCGACAATTTTGCTTGCCATTCATCCAGAAATAAGCCTCGTCGCAGAATATGATTTTTCGACCAAAATTGGGGTTAACTTCCAACTGCTCGTTGGCGTTGTCATTAACTTTATGATCCTGGATATGTTGAATCTTATGCGGGTGCACGCCAAGTTGTGGTCTTCGAAAGGTACGTCGCGGAATCGACTGTCTCGGCTTCTCCTGCACACTCTCGCGCAAAGCGACGGTACTTTCGGCAGATCTAACGTACGAGTACGGTTATAATCAGTTAATTTGAATTTATTCACTCAGAAAGACGACTATGGCGACCGTATAATGGACTAGGCACGCAAAAAGTTGCTCGAACAGAAGACCCCCTTTCGTTAAACAATGAATTCATTTGCACATGTTGGCGAAAGCTAGAATTCTTTGTGTTGATTTGGCGAAAAAGAAATGACAGCCAATTTGACAATCGAACTTCAACAATATGGCCGCAGTTACCTGTCACACATTACATTCCACAGACATTGCGAGAGTTTAACCTCACAATTTTGTTTCTATTTGGTAAATGTCAAATGAAATTTGCAGATGGCAGCGACTAGTGAAATGAAACGTCATAATTAGCGAATATTCGCTCATTCGAATTCGCAGGTTGCTGAGCTGTAAATAGAAAGTAGCTAACGACAACGCTTGCAACACTCATAAACCGACAAATTTTCACCACAATTTCAAAAATTGTTAACTAAAAAAAACAAACAGTTTCATGCCTAAAGGATGTTCGGCTTATGATGCAGCAAATTGTTGCAGTCATGACCTAAAAAAGCGATTCCTGCCAATAGTCAGCCGCATGGCCTCAAACTAATTAGCATTCATAATGAATGCTACAAATATAATCCACTTCACAGGTGTATAAAATTGTCAGATGTTTCCGTTTCCATTGCCTTGCAATAAAATCCCTTCCATTTATCATTGCCCCTGCTTGTGGATATCTGCACTGTTATACATATTTATATCGTTACTCTAGTGTTGGTAACAGAACACATCTCTGGCAGTTAAAAACTAACGATTGGATGATAAAACGGTCGATGAACCCGAAATGACAGTGCATTTCCTTTTTGCAGAAAAAAAAGAAAAAAAAGGAAAGCAAAAACCCCTCTGCACGACCGGAAAAAAAAGAAAAAAAAAAAGGGATCTTAAATGAACTCCTTCCAGTCACATTTGTAGGGAATATGTGTTCCATAACGACACCCGGTTGCAGTTGAATAGATTTTTGGCAAGATTCCGAATTCGAATCCTGAATTTGAGTCGTCGTTTCGTCCTGCATGGGAGGACACAATCACAATCTGCTTATACTTCTGTCCTCGTGTTGACGATATGAAACTATGCGTAGTTGTATGGTACTTCTATCGATTTGTTGTTGTGTTTTTGAATGAACAGTTGTTTTTTTTTGGTTATCTATCAGGACAAAGATGCAAAAAGTTTTCTCATTTTTCTTGCATAGTTTTCAGACAAGTAGACGGTACGGTGTAATAAATTATTGCATCTGACTCATCGACTAGCAAGGATATGCCATAATTCAGTCTACCCTGTTGTTCATTAAAATGACTCACATACACATAAAAACATCTGTGTGCATGGAGGAAGGGGAACAAAAAAAAATCGATTAGTGTCTGCATCTTATGCTCTCTTCCGCATGGTTAGTCTAATTGCTTCCATCCAGGACTTTCCTTCTGAGAGAAAAAACACCCGATAGTTATTTTCTTCTGAACTGGGACACGTAATCTTTTTTTTTTTTTTTTGCCACCCAAACGCATTTTTGTTCTGAAGGAAAGGGGGTTTGTTTTTTTAGATTTCGTCCTTACGACAGATATACATAAGACTATCAAAGGGATTAAAATTTGTTAGCTAATGCGGCGGCGTTTATATCTAAAGCTAAAGGGATGCCAGGTCAGGAAAGCAATTTGCTGGCACTCTGCTTATCCTTTATCTCTTGAATCAGCCGAAGTACCAAATGGGATATTCCAAGTCCTTAATTGGTCAAGTGAAATATCGACCGTGTGCTCAGAAATGCAACGTAATCAACATCGCATCGGCATGAGAATTTGATGGATAGCTTCAAGGGGACATTAGAGGAGAGGATGATATGACAGTACCTTCGAATCTGTTATAATTGATTAATTAACGATCTCTCTTTCTGGCAAGGACATTTGCTTTATGCTGCATGCCCTCTGGCTCATGTAAAAGTACACACACTGACCGACATACATATAAAGTTCAAAAGGTAGAACAGAGACTGGACCATGTCGGGGTACATTAAGGCTACTCGCTCGTCTTTTATGCAACACTTGTACAAGTATGTGAATGTGACATGGCAGGCATGTGATTTACATAATTGGCCATGTCAGCATAGTCGTCGGCTTGTTTATTTGGGATTTAAATTTTAAACATTGTTAATGGCCCAGTGGCACATAATGATATTATGAATTTGTTTGTGCGTGCATATGTTCAAAAGAGAGAGAGAGAGAGAGGTGGGTCCTTCAAAAGAAAACTTCTCAGAGTGGTTGGCAAAGTGGCCAATTAGATTTTCAAGTGGTGACTATAACTTTAAACTGAATTATGTTTAAAATAATTTGCATGTTCGTAGAAAATTACAAAATAAAATGGGAGAGTGGAACGAAAACCTAGTTATGTATGTGGTCATGGTATGCCTCCTAAGTAGCACATCTAGGCAGTCATAATTTGATTTAAGACTTTTGTAAAGTCATTTTTAGATGCTGAAACCCTCTTTTAGCAGAAGGAGAATATGAAATGTAAATTGCAAGACTGGACCTACTTTTTGTGCTTTGAAACTTTAAAGCGTAATGACTTTAGGATCATGTTTCTAGAGTTAAGGGGAACAAAGTTGGTTCAATCAGAAATCTATACTCTAGAAACTGAAGTGTGCGCCATGAAACAAACTGCATAAGATTCTTTGATTAATTTTGAGTAATCTTGGATGGATAGTAGAAGAAACTTCTTAGCCAGATGGTCGATTTGGGAAGAAAAATTCAAGTTACAAATGTTGAATCTCTTGCGGAGGATGTTGGTCAATAAAGTTCGGCAAATCAACGCAAAGCCAAAATTTCACATTAAGCCAAATCTTGGGAAGGACAGCCTTAAGTCGAAATTGACATATGAAGATGGCTAAACTTAAAATCTCATCAAAACTGATGCATCGTACGAGTATAACGCTGAAAAATACACTGTGTACTTTGCGCAGTTTGGAAAAAGTTTGTTTTAATTTGGAAAAGATTTCATTAAGATACACTGTTCTTCAATCTTGTGCTGCAACAACAACCGGTGTCAATTACCAACCCATTCACCTCCAACAGGGTATACAAAGCTGTCATAGAGGCATTAAGACCTGCGTAGAACAGGTGTTACTGTTGAGATAGGTGGTAAGGGATATACGATGTATGTGACGTGTATGACTTGTGATGGTCACCACTGTTATTTCAGTTAACATCAAATCAACATTTTTAATCTTAGTCATCCTTATTTCTCTGAGCCATTATGTAAGAATGCTGAGAAGGAATAGAAAACTATATATTTTGTCGAATATTAGGTTGAGGGTAGAGAATGAATTACAGCAGCGAAGCTGAAATATGGGAAGTATGTTGACATATGCAAATTGGACATATTTTGCCTGAGACGACAAAGCCAATGAATATCCAGTATCAGGCCAAATAACCCCGGATGACAGTAAAGAAGCTCTGCGAATTTGGAAGCATTCCATTTACTGAAGTTCATATTTATCAAAACAAATTTCCAATTTTAGAGAAGCAACTTTAACTGCTTCTCGTAAGATCCATAATTAAAAATTCAAACGTGGTGTGTGGCCAACATGAACGCGAGAAAAATACTGTGAATTACGAACGAGTACAAAAATCACACACAACTCTCTCCCCAGTCAAATTGGAAACCACCCAAATTTCAAATACCACTACACCAACTACCTAACGCCCGTTCCCTGTTAATCAGGAAAAGGATATTCATATTCATTCCTTTGGCAAATTATAAAAAAAAATGCATAACACATAAAATAGTCCTTCAAATTTTCAGATTTTATAAGGAGCCATTCTGCAGCATTTGATTGTTCCTTTGCCATTCTCAAATGATATTACTTTAAAACTTATCAGCCGGTAGAGTATCAAATAAATAGAGTATCTACAAACTGTTTCGGGCACAAATTTAAAAGCGCAACCAACATTTTACCAGCATGAAACAAACGTTTTAAAAGCTCGATTTCCGCTTAAATATTAAATTTCCAAACACCCCCTTAAGCAATACAAAAAACTCAAATGAATTAGAGAAAATGGTATTCCCAGGATCGATAAAATCATATCATTTCATGGATTATTTTATTTCGTTTGACTCCTCTACAAAATCGCTTTTCTACTTTGACTGCGAAAATTCAATTAGATCTTGTCCAAGCATTTAAGAATTTTCCTCCTTTTCCCTTTAGAATTTCAAATCCAGAAACAGAGTGAAAAGCCATATGATGAATTAATGTTTTTTTCATCAGTAAATAGAATATCTTCCATTAGACAAAAAAAAAAAACTATTTTATTAAAACGTACAAATGGAAATGCAATATGTCAATGAGAATGGATGGCACAAAACTATCCTTCTTCGTTTCTGGTTATGTGATTATTGATTGAAATTTTCCACCAATGAAATTTTCTTGCGAAATATAGCTAAATGAAATGCTGTTTCTTTTTTCTTAAAAAAAAAAATAAAAATTCCCCTCATTGCAAATGCACATCGCATACACACGAAGACGAGTACTCGTACGATGGGTTTTTGGTATTTTTGTTGACAGTATGTAGTTGGATGAATAAAAATTGGAGTACAAACCAGAATTGCAAATTTGTAATTACTTACACATCCCCGAAGGCAATCATAAGTATTACGGGAATGATTAGTTCTTGTAACTTGTACGTACTACCATCAAGAGATATTTGCGATATATACACACGTACATATGTTTTTTGCCAAAAAAAAAAAAATGAGATGACGTTGAAAGCGTTCCTAAAATTTTACATGCAGGACTTCTTTTTGATATTACGTCCCGAATTTTATATCTGCTGTCTAGGGTGAAGTATAATTTTGCTGCACAGAAATATGTACATTAATGAAAGAACGGTGGTAATGTTGCCAAAGAAGGTATTGAGATTTTATCTGCTAATGTGTTACACTTTTCTGGTGTCCATTACTGAATAAGTCACAAACGCAAATGAAAAAAAAAACATGCTACTGCTAATCGTGTGATACACTATCCCTTTCCTATATACCAATGTACATATGTAGTCTTTTCCACAAAAAAATTGCCTAAATTTATATATATGTATATATTTTATTTTATAAAATTACTCCAAAAGAACTTTATTTCAAGAAGTGGGCGTGTCAGTGGGCGGATTTTTCATATATTTTAACATATACTCAAGTTTGCTTCTAAAGGTGCGTCCAGACCGAGAGAAACATTTCTCAAGCACTGTTTCGTGAAACATTTCATAAACATTTCTTAAAATTTTTATAAACTTTTCATAAACATTTAATAAATGTTTCACTAGGTCTGGACGTTTTGTGAAACATTTATTGAATGTTTATGTAATGTTCCCGTTTTCCATTTTTATTTGGGAAAGTAATTTTGTTTCTCAACCTTTAAGTGCAGAAAAAATGCAGTCTTGTGTTAATATCTGTAAGTGAATATCTACATATTTGTTTAAGTAAGTTTATTGGAGTTTCATATACTGAAATATTGATGTTTTCGAAAAGTGGGCGTGGCAGTACGCGGATTTAAAAAAAAAAATTACAATTGTGTTGCTTACTTTTTCTAGGAACTCGTATACAAAATTTCATCAACCTAACTCAAAATGTAAACCCCAAAAACTGGTAACATACGGACAGACGAACAGACGGACATGGCTCAACCGACTCGGCTACTGATGCTTATCAGATTTCTGATCTGATCCTCATTTAATTTAAGGACTTCCTTGTAGGAATAATAAGGCTTGGTCAAGCACTCGGGTTCTCCAAAGCACGGCTATACAAAGCTCGTGTTTCTAGTCGTTAAACAGTGTTGAGTCGTCACAACTTGTATGATACCTTGTATTGCTCAAAAGCACCTGACAAAGGCTACATTTTACTGCCATTGTTCCCTCTTTTTAAGTCCAAGTCCAAGTATACGCTTCTGTGATGATGAACTTAAATCACCACATTGGCACATGAAATCTGTAGTCTTATACGAAGAAAGACAGCACAACGTGTACTACACTATAAAACTCAAGATGATATGCAAAGGCAAACCGCTCTGTAGGAATCCTCCAAGAACTTGTCCAAAGCCGTTCTCTCTGTAAAATAATAAGAACGCGACGGATTTGTCCGTAGGAATCAGTTTATTTATAACTCATAGACCTCGATAGTATACTATACAGAATTCGGCTAGGTTAGGTTAGGTTTGTGGGTTGGCAGTGAAAACGAAATACCTCCGCCGCACTCAGGACAACACTGACCCATTGTGTCACCCAAAGGGAGGCTTAGAAAAAGTACCCCTTGCCCATTTAGCCCATAAATACCTGTAACAACTTTCCATGGTTGTACTTACTCGTTACCCGAAATATTTGCCGAGGAATTTGTACCTGGAATGTTGGAGTCCAGGGCACTGGCAAAGAAAGTGCGTAGTGTCCTCTATAACATCCTCATCGCCACATCCTCTGCAGAGTTCTTCTTCCGTCCGACGTAGTTTCTTTAGGTGGTACCGCAGAGTGTTGTGAACCGTGAGTATCCCCACGAGCATGGACAGTGAACGTCTGTCCTGGCGCGAACGGCTGGCGCGGTAATTGGTTTGATAGCTGCCTGGCTGTCGATAAGGAAAGTGATACAATTCGGCTAACAACCTGCTGAGTTGCACAGTCTTCAGTGAATGTCTTCAAGTTTCTCTGGCTTTTGATAGACTATCCTTCTAGTCTTGTGCAAAAAAAAAAAAAACTCAAGAACTACACGTAAGAATGTCACAGGACATTACAAACTTCTTTTATGGTACTGACGTTTGTCGTCATCCTGCACAAACTAAAAAGTCAGAACTAAAGGGTTTTCCAAAAAGAGATGTGAGTTCGACTTTGATAATCTTCAAAGTGAACTGCTAAAAAACAACCCTCAATCTTCATGCCAGACATACCCGTACGTAATGACCATTAGTATCTTTTTCTAGTATTTGAAGTTGAATGACTACACAAATGGCAATGGTGATTGTATTAAAATGAGTTTCCAACTTTTTGTAGTAAAACTTACTGACAATAAATTGAGTCCGATTCTTGTTCTCTTTTCCATCGATTTCCCCCATGACGTCTATAGAGACAGGAGCCTGCTTCCAATGCTCAAATGAAACTGCCGCGGTATTTTCAGTCCTATTGAAATTTTCTGTACAAAACAAGAATTTTCATCCGTGTGAGTACTTCTATGCGAGGAAATGGTATGCAGTAAGGAAACCCCAATTCAATTTCGAAAATTTAAGAACCCCTATTTGATTTACATATCCAAACTCGGAATTATGAAGTTAGCCTGGATAACCTTTCTATTGCAAGATTCCGAGAGCCTATTTCAATTTGATGATTCCTAAAATATGCTCCAACCACAATGAACAAATAATTCAATTTATTATGGCACAATAGATTTGTCCCATAAAATATCGACGCATAAATGTGTATCTATCTATCTGTTGGCATCAATTTCCGGCAAAACATTTACAGAGATAGATTTCGGAAATAATTTATTATGACCTGATCTGGATTATTCAAGCACATAAATATCCATTTCGCACTTATGAGCAAACAGCATAATATCAACGGATGCATGTACATATTCGACATTTTACGTTTTCGAATGCTTGGCTTGGCTTCGTTGCAATAGTGCAGTTGCAGAGAGCGAGAGAGAGGAAAAGCGCTTGTCAATTGAACTGACAAAATGTGTTCGCATTTCGGTTTAAAATGCACCAGTATCTCATGCATAAAAAAAGAACCAACACAACATGAATTACCCATTTGAATCATTGGATGTACTCTGCTTAGCTTGTTCTAGTTTTTTTCTCCCCTTATACTAAAATTTGAAACAAAAAAAAGGAAAGGAAACAATTTCAATTCGAAGAGTAAATATTCGAAAGAATGGACAGTAAATTTCTGGAATAAATTTTATTCTTTTCCCTTTTTCCTCCCCCGAACCCGAACCCGAAGGCGAAGGATAGATGGAGGTAAGTACACACTAACAACGCCTACACTACAAGTATTATATAGATATATTGAATTTCATTCCTGGGGATGGGTCTCAGAGTTCGCTTCAGGTCTTTTCCAGTTGATTTCATTCCACGAATGTTCTGCGCCATTTGGTTTTAAGGACGCTGTTATTCTTTCATCGTCGCAATGAAATTCTTTACCCCCAGGTCGATCGTAGGTTATGAACGATTCATTGATACCTTTCAAGTCATGACTTCCTTCTCTATTCCATTCTGCTGGCACTGTAATGTTTCTTCATTCGAAAACAAAATGTTTGGAATGAGGACCTTATGGATGGGAACGATTTCGAACAGTTGAAGCTTTGGCAAAAAATTCTTTCGATAAAAATAGCTTTGAACTAATCGTGATTATCCTCACATCTTAAAGAGATGATTTAAGTATGAGTTCTTAGAGGAAAATTCTACAAAAGGTTGTAAGGAAGAATGTTCAAGGTATGTTCTTTTCAAAAAGACTCGAGGGTAAAAAATAATTTAATTATTATTCATACATCAGATGTAGTTAGGTTAGGTCAGCTGGTAGAAAGTGGGATACCTTCATATAGGAGGGAAACTGAGTCAATGGTTTTCTTATATTGATACATGTCCTTGGAGAGGTCTACCTATTGTACGCACGCTTAAGTAGCAACTAGAACTTGGGATCGATATTGCCTATAGGCTCATGAGTTCTAGGAATACTGCGTACGACTTTTAATTGCTCTTCGGGAAAATGCCTGAATCAACAATTCTGTCCACTTTGGACCCATCCGTCTCGACCAAGACGTTGAGTGTATAGCTGATAAAGGTTTCTGAAAACAAGGTATGTTTTCATGCTGTCCATAATATGCACATACACATGTACTTAGGTCAACTAACTTACTTTCATCTGCTGATACCTATAAGAGATCCTAGCGTAAGACGTCAAATAAATAATAAATGAACGTTGGACTCATTTTCGATAAAAAGAAATAAGGACCGATGATGCCACCAGCCTGAAGGTTTATTTGAGTCTCAACAGGCTGTCATGTGCTTAGCCCTCTTCAGAAACTAAAATTTTGCATATTTGCAAACCCATCGGGTCAAAAAAGTACCTCGCCACATTTTTTTTTTTTATAAAAATAAAGAAACACTTCAAGCTGCTCAAAGGTCCTTTTAGCGAATAAGCGATGCAACCCTTGTTCTAATGGCTTTAATTCCTACACTAACTGTATCTAATAGTGCTCTAGGCCGAAATCTTTACACAAAATTTTCTACATAGTCAATGGAAAAGGTCTAAGCTGTTTCTATCAATTCCAGATCTTGGGCAAGGCTTTCATACACTCACAGTGACACGACGAAATTTATTCATAACACAAAGAATACTTACTTACTTAAAGGGCTCCCGACCCTTGTAGAGTCCCTGCCTGAGCACGCTGCTTCCAGTTGTGAAGACCAAGTTTTCTGGCATTCGCGACAGCTTGGTCTTTGTACCGGAGGTTCGGTCTTCTTCGCCGTCTCGAACCTGGGGGCTGAGATTCGAAGATCCTCTTGGCTGGAGCATTGTTGTCCATTCGCTCGATGTGGCCGAGCCAATGTAGTCTGCGTATCTTGGCTTTTTGGACTACATCCACATCCTGGTACAGCTCATAGAGTTCGCGGTTGTACCTTCTCCTCGCATAGGGGACCTAATATCCGACAGAGTATTTTACGCTCGAAGGTGCCTAATATTTGCTCGGCTCCATACAGCAGGACTGGTAAGATGAGCGTTCTGTAGAGCATTAATTTGGGCCGTCGAGTTAGGAGTTTTGAACTCAGATGTTTTGCCAAACCGAAGTAGCAGCGGTTTACTAGGGTTATTCTATGTCGGATCTCTACAAAGATGTCATTTGTAGGATTAATATTTGTTCCGAGGTAGGTGAACTCCTTAACTACCTCGAAGTTATAGCTATCAACAAAGGTGGATGGGTGTCCGACGTGATGAATTATTTTTTTTAATGATGTTAGACGTAAGGTACCAGATTCTTCATAACAAGGTCATCAGCTTAAAGTGTACATTTTTGAAGCTGTCTATTATTTGCTGATTTCATTAAAAGCTATGGTAAACAAAAAGATAGTGGTGATCCTTGGGGGATACCATTTTTAAGCTCATAGTGGAGTAGATGTTATGAAATTTGATACGAAAACTCCATTTAGATAGAAAAGACTTAATGAAACCAAAATTTTTTGGGCTCTGCTACTACACAAAATGTTCAACCCCTAAAAACACCTACAAAGCCTTGTTTCTTAACATCGCTAACAATTACAAATCTAATGGTTAGAACCTTTTCTTTACTGACGCGTATAAGACAGATAGCCACACATTATTTGCTGTTGTCGACGAAAATGGCTCACCAATGTTCCCCAATAATGTTTCCAAAAAAAAAGCCAAAGATTTACATCAGGCTTAGACTTGGCCACTCATACATCACGCACAAACATCTATTCAACAAGGAACCGCCTGCATCATGTCACCTTTGCGAAGAAAATCATACGCTTACCATGTGTCACCGGCATTTATTTAACAATATAGAAGGATAAGTATATCTTTTGACATAAATGTCAAAGCACAGTCAAAAGTGACAACACTGTTTAAAACACGTTCGGTACAGTAAAAACAAACCGTCCTTTAGTTCTTATTGCTGATTATCCACCTAAAAAAGGAGGGCTTTAGAGCTGTATTAGTATTTTCCCTTTGTTAATGGATTATTCCTGCTTTGCGTTCTGAAGCTCGAGCTCTAATCCACCTTTTCCTTTAGTTCCTTTCGTTTGCAGGCGAAGGATTGAGAGAACTTTACCAGGAGTACTGTATTATCCCAATAAATGTTGGATATACCACTGCATCTGCGTTGATAGTGTTCACTTTATACTATTCATATTTTTCTCTCTTTTGAGTTTGGATTAGCACTGCGTCTTCATGCACACGCATGCACTGAGTACGTCAGAGCGAATGAAGATGAAAATTGAAAAAACTCCGTCTCGTTCACTCGGATTTTGATCATAACTCAAATTAGGTATTGAGAGAGTTAAAATTACCGAAAAGAAATAAAAAAAGAAACTTTTCTGGAGTAGGGGGATCACAGCCCTCTCCCTTCGCCACAGGACAGTTCGGTATGGAAAGTTAAATATCAGGGGGAAAATAAAGATTCGAAGTGCGAGAGATATGAACAGAGTTAAACTACGCACGTCATGGATCATAGGTTAGGTTATGGGTCTATCATAAGGACACAAGGAACCCGAATGAGCCCATAGCGATCCCTAGTGTCTAAAATAGTAATGGAGTAAGTGCTTCATTTTTTTCTTGACCTCTCTAGATTACTAAAGAAGTACTAGAAGCCTAGATATAAAGATCTATTTTCGAGGCGCACCTCATCAGGACACAATATCCAGAGAGGATCTCAATCATAGCCCTAAGTTGTGATCTTTCAGATTAGACTGCGATGAGTTTTCTAAAAAAAACAAAAAATTCACAGGTCAGCACAAGCTACTCATTGTTCTGGTGTTTTGTTTGCGTGAATAATTAGATCAAACTATTAAAAGGATTCTTGATATATTAAAGGCTCTTTCAATTGGTTTACATATGAAAAAATATTAACTTTGCCTTCCTCTACGACTCGTCTCAGTCCTTCTGCATTTAAGTGCTTTGAATGGAAATAGCTGAAATGAGTTTAATTTGCTGTTTTTTACTATCAAAACTATGCAAATCAGATGAGTAGGAAGCGAAAGATATTTGTATGCAAGGTATGTACATATTTGAAATATTTTAGCAATTCAAGAGAGTTTTCATTAAAACGATTGTGCATTGTCCTGGCAAAATAAAAATCAAACTGTGAGTTGACTAGGAGGCGACGCACATCTCACGACTTCTTTAGGTATTCTTGTGAACAAAATCGAATTCAAATGAAGTGGTTTCAATATACTTTGCAAGCATCTGTTACTCTTTTTTTTTTTTTGATAAAACTTGCAAATGTATGTACAGATACTTTTTTGTTATTTAAAATATCCCATGAAATGGTTGTGTATACAGTCGAGTAAGTAAGTATTGAACAGTTCTAAGAAAATGGGTATGAAGGTAATAGATCTTGCATACTCGTAGCTTTGATTTTTTTTGCTCGTTATATAGGATTTGGTACATCAGAGGAGCGATAGAGGATAGGGTTCTTAAAATCTTTTTTTTTAATGATGCTTTATTGAAGCAACATCCTACAGATTTTAAAGCAAGTTGATTGGACATTAAATCATTCACTGAGAAGATAAAGAGAGCCAATATGTGGATTAGGGTTTCTTCAAAATGACCTTTTCCATACCTAGCTTCGGCTGATGTTTCTAGACCCTAAAGTCACCTGATAAGATGTGAAACCGAGTTTTTACTTAGATTTGGTCAAGTTTTTGCTTCTCTTCAAATGGCAGCACTCCAGGCATTACTTTACCTATCGTCGACATGAAGAATAAAGATAGAACCGCCCATTGGTTCTCATATGTTTGTGGTCCTATAGCGGCTTAATTTCCTACATGTCCTGGTACCCGAGGTGACTAACTCTAGCGACCTATCCCAGTTTGGGAACTTAAGTAAGACACCCCGATTTTTAAATCCGTCCGTTAGGTATTTACTTACTTGTGCAGTTCAGTGAGAGCAACTACTGGAATTTTTGTTTCCATGACTAGGTTGTCTTCTCTATTTCGAACAGTCTGGATTCTAGATGTGAAGTGGCTTGGCTTTCTCATAACAGAACTGCTTGGTCTCTTTTCTTTTCACCCTCTTTTGTTGAATACGCTTTTCATCATACCAAGAGCTCCTTCTTGGTAGCTAAGGATGGACACGGCTACAACCTATTATCTGAGAAATTTCGGTTCTGCTTGCTTTGGATGTGCTATATAGCCTTTACAGTCAAGCATCTTCCTCTGTGGGACTTGGTATTCTTATCATTGCATTGTTGCAACAAGAAAATTGTTAGATCCAGAGTTGCTTTGGAAGGGACACAAGTCCTGAAAACTCGTTGTGTGTTCAACCCGAAGGAAAGCCAGCTGCTGTGTTAAGGCACTATCACCTTATTATCAACTGCTTTACAGAAGATTAGTGGGAAACCATTATCCTTTGTCCATATGTGGAAGCTGTGTTTATTGGCTATATTACCAAAGATGTTTTCCCTTCCATTGAAATGTCAGAGTACTACAGACAGGCTCCATCCAGGAGTTCGTTGCATGCAAATCTCGGTGAAATTCGCATTCAAAGTATTTGGCTTGGATCTGCATGAATGTGTTATATTCTTCCAACTAAAAACTAATTATATTATAATCCATGCATTAAGTTTCCAAAAATAATTTATGCACAAATAACTGGTTGTTAATTTAAAAACTCAAAAAAGACTATTAGAAATAAGTTTACACTAAATTTTCATAGTAAAGTCTCATGCTTCTGACAGTACTTGCAGCGCTGCGATAGTAATTAAATTTTCAAAGCGTATAGCTCCGTCTAGCTTCGCATATACTCGTACACTCTCTTTTCTTTTTGGATGAAATACAAACTTTCTTCATTGGATATTCTTTTGTGATGCAAACAACAAGAATGCCCCCCAGTCATCTGCATTTTAAGTCCTTGCTACAATTTCCATTGAATACATATTTATTCACAAAATTTATACGTCCTCGAGAAAAATAAAAATCTCACCAGTCAATAAGAATCAGGGTACAAACAAAAAATACAGTCTTTCATTTAACAATGACAAAGAGCAGTCAGTAAATTGTAGGTCAATTATACCTTCGAGACAAGGCTGATTGGAAGTGGTGTTCTGACAAAAGGCCGGCCATGGAGAAATTAAAAGAAAAAAAGGATAACAAGAAATATTTAATTACGTCTGCAGTTAAAATTAGCGAAATTAAACATGTCAGGACAACGAACTGAAGTCGATTGCTTTTAATTTGTCCTTTTTGTGTTCATGCGAGGGTTGGCAAGGACTGCGGTCAACTGAGAGACATTTTGAGAGACATGCGATAACAGAAAGCATTTTGATGGGCATGGAGAGGACAATCGAATTCTGTTTTTCGACATCAATTTAAAATATCCTCGTTTTAGCTAGCATTTTGATTAGAAATGAGGTCAGCTTGTCCTTGTCTTGGATGCTTTTAGACTGAGTGGGACGTTCCTGTATCGACGAGTCTTAACAGAAAAGAGACGAAAACTCAATACAATATGTATATGACTGACAGTTAGTCAGTCTTAGTTCCTTTCATAAAAGGTTATTTTTAGATTAGTCCTGATTCTGGAAATAAGTTGCATGGATAGGCTTGCAATGTATGAAAACTTATTTGTTTGTCACTCTGCAATTGACTTTTTTTTTTTGGGTAAAGCAAAGTTTGACTGGACAGTGATGAGGAACTTACATCAACAGTATTCACCACAACATCAGCTAGAATTTGCAACCTGATATAAGAAAAGGCAGGACAATCACATAGGCAGTGTTCCGCAGTGTCGCAGACAGATGTTTCGTCTAAGCCAATCATATGAAAATGCTTTGCAAAGCCAGGTGCCCCGTAAGCACGCCAACAAGTTGTCTGCAGTCTCTTCTGCTAAAAGAGAGCAAGAATGCCGCGGGTTTGTCACTAACATCTAGGAGCATCCGTCACAGGTCCTGAGAAACTCTCCTCTGAGATTATCGGTTATCTCATTTCCCATGAATCCAGTTTAACCTGGCACTCAGATGAGACTCAATGACTTGAATCTTGCGACGCAATTCAAGGATCTCATGCTTTCACCAACTAATTTGGAAGTGGTTAAAGGGTTTAGGCAAGCGCAGTTTGACTGCCGCTACATACATAAATACTACTCCCTTTCAGCTATTCCTAGGATTGCAAAGATCTCCACTTGCTTGACCAATCACAGTCTTGTGGTGTCGCCTTTTACAAATACTCCGGATCTACTGATCTTTGATCAGTTTTGGAACTATCTGTGAAAACATGACTACACTCAATTCTTGACACAGACTCCGGCCATATCGAGACCTGTATAACAGGAAAGGACATCATACTTGCGCTGCAGCAGTATCAGTTAAGTGGACAATAACATGATGCTGATGAAGGTTTCTACAGGAAATATTGTTTCCATCCTGGAGTTCAAAGGCAAGTTCTTGACCCTGCATGTCTAGACTTAATCGAGTCAATATTCAGAAAGTACTCCGAAACTTCTTCTGTTTCAAGGAAGAATTTATCTACATAATGATGATGGGGTGATAAGTGATAAAGATTCTTTCCCTTCTTGGCTCATTTTGTAAGTTTTAATTGTTAAGATAGCTTTGGTGGCTGCCTGACTGTCCAGCAGGCCTCGGCTATTACAAAAATTAGTTCTAAAATACTTAGGTTAAATTAATTTTACCCTTGATTTGCTGTCATCAACTAGGGTACCCTGATGGAGGTAGATCACACTCTGATAGAAAAAGATTTCAAATTTTGTTTTTTAAATTACTGCTTCACATTCCTTGAAAATGTGAGTTCCAGTTTCTTCAAGATTCAAAAATAGTCTGTAGTGCACGTTCTATCCCTGAGTTGTTCTTGAGTCACCAGTGACTCGTGGCCTATCTGTCAAAATGTAGGCCGATATACCTTCACAAGCTTAAGAAAGTTGTTTCTTCTATTGTAATTGGGTTTTTATAATCACCTGTGTGAGTTAACCTGTTAGCTGTTATAGTTGAAGAAATATGGAGGAAAACTCAATGCACTTCCACTACATAACGCAATCCTTTCTAGCTTGCCTTGCCTTAGGATCACCTGAGCGATTTCAAGCCATGTCTTGTTAAAGTTCACATCCTGGTACCTAGTAGATAGTTACTTTATTGATCTGCCCAAGTTTGCAAGATTTATCAAATCTCCTCTGACTTGAGTACCTTGATTCAAGCTGGAGTGAATAACTCAAGAGCGATGGCTTTACCGTGGTACCCCCGGCTGACATTGAGTTCACCGCGAAATCGGACTGCATAAAACTTGGCTAGAAGTTTATGTACATCTCTAGGACTAGGACAAGAGTCCCTGGTTTTAATCAATTTTAAAAGCATGGAACTTTTAGCTATTGGAATTCTTTATAATATTCTTCTTATTTAAGTTAATTTTCTATTATCTAGCTTCGCAAATATTACTTGAAACTATGCCATGGCTCTCAAACTATTCTGGAACTGACATATAGACCAAAGGACTTCCAGTACAAGTCCATATACATAGATATGAAAATAATATCGAACCTACACAGTCTACCTAAACCACAACAAACTGATCGTCTAACTTAATATAGCCAAAGTGCCAACCCTTTAATAAGGTCAAATATTAACTACCTCAACACCAACTACCCTGATAAAACATCACCCTAATTTGAAAAGAGCTGTAAATATAATACACCCTCCAACTGAATGTTTCCCCTCCTTGCTTTAGTAGCTCTTACAACTTTTCACACATCCGTAGGCTTCCATGTTAACAACAACTGCATGTTTTCATCATTTAATCCGTTTTCCTTCCTGAATACAAATTCAACAATATGCCCCAAGGCATACACGAAACATAGTTTTTTTTCTACCTTCCTTCCCCATATCAAAACTAACTAAATACCGTCAGACAAAAAATAATCCGCAAAATATATAAAACCAATTAATGAAATTTTTAATTGGTTTTAGCGTTCAAAACGAGTAAATAAATACACTCCTCGCTAGTTAATCAACCCGAACTTTTGATTTCGATTTTAAAATCAAAGCAAACACCGTTAACACCGCTCTCACCCAAAAGGGTGAGTTCAGTGACAATGTTATATTTAAAACAAAACACCCAACTAGGCATTAAGTTTGACAACTCATTCAATGTAAATTTATTCTCATGAATGAGTCCATTTAATCCGGATGGATATATGCGATACATGAATACACCATCGGCATTTATTTATTCAGGATGTGAATGATGTTAATATCCACTGTACGAGTATCAAGTTGAAATTCCCTTGACTTAAAATGCAACCGGATTATTGCAGAACATAAATATTTTACCGGAAATTGCAATAAATGCAATTTTAACATTTCGATTAATATCATTCATTAATAAATCGGTAAACATCCAACAATTATGCCTATCAGTGTAAAATAAAAATAGAAAATTGTTTTTAATTGGGGAAAATACTTTTTGTTTCTCATAATTTTATGGAAAAAACTTTATTCTGGGAAATTTGAGAACCAATTTAAATAATTTTTGCGTAGTGAATGATGCTCTTCAAATATTTCTGAGAAATATTAAACTTTTTTATTTTTCTCTATTCATTGCAGGTGAATAAAAATTCGCAAGCATCACCGAAGTCGTCAACGGATAGAAAGAAATGGATTCATGACCCGACAAGTAAGTTTTTCAAATTTGCTAATTGGATAGTTCTATTGGAGTTAATTATGTAGGTACTTGTGTAGTTGTATTTAAGGCTCATTTTTACATTGCCACCTTTCGAATTTGAAGCTAACTAGCTAAGCTTTCGACAGTTGTTAGGGTAGTAACATGGTTTGATTGGATTGTAGTGGTTCGTGCAGCATGGGGTACCAGCCTTGAACCAAAAGGTTTTTTTTTTTCACAGCCAAAGTTAGGTTTGTGCAGATGCGGATTAAAGTTTGCATATGTCGAAAACCATTACCTCGTCGGATGGACGATTCGACCGTAAAATAGAAGCAAACTGAACCACGATTTTCGCAATACATAAGTTTACACAGTTCGCAAGCGGCTTAAGGATACTCACGTTAAAATGTGAAGGCAACCTCGGCATAAAGCCGCTTTCAAATGTCAAATAGCCTGCCATTGGAAAGAGTGTTATTGTTAGTCAAACATCTGAGGATTGAATACGGGGACCAAGGACAATCGCTAACCAGATTAGTACTTATCGGTGTACCAAAAGAGAAGAGACTACTTAAGGCTCCAATATCGATGAATCCCTACAACTCCCAAATATACGTTGGTGCCATTAAATGACTCTCTCAAAGAGAGACAACGTTTTTCAAGCATTTTTCCATCACGCGACATGTGCAGTGACTGAATAGCACCAATACACCATATCAAAGAAGCCCAAGAGAAATATCATCCCAGCAGGACAGGAACAGGAATAAGTCAGGATGGTACTGAAGTGCCAGCAAAGAAAAGTCTTAGAGAATGGCAATTCTGGGACAATATGATTCAATTAAGAGGTCTAGACTCTATGCTAGTGCCATCCAATGATTTCTGCAGAATCTGTAGACTCACAAAGAAAAAGATACAATAACATATTTTCTCTGCAATCGCCCTGCAAAACCTGGACTTCTTTTTAGATCTGACATTAGCTTGTCAGGTTTTTCGTCGAATTTAAATAGTTCCTAGATTCCTAGGTGCATACTGTTATAATTCTTATAACCTGCCTCTTAAGAAATAGTCAGGAAGCATTCTTACTTTTTATAAAAGGCAGAATTCACATTAGTCACTGGACCAACGCGATGCTTTTTGAATTACACCTTGCCTCCTCCTTGAATTATTCCTTTCTTTTTCACATCTCGTAACCACAATTTCCTACCAATGAACGTTCGAATATCCCATCCCAGTTCGCAAGCGATAATCAAACCTTGGATTCGATCATTGTTATGCATATAAGTTCAAGGAAGGTTGCATACTTTGCCCCTCTCTTGTTGTGCTTGCAGCTCATTCATTCGGCATATGTTTGTATTCTATCCAAATTTTCAAAAGTCAAAAATGTATTCCTGGCAAATTAAATATTTCACGAATCCTTATGCCTTGTGTCCGTATAAGCCACAACAATCCATTAGAGAATTTCAAATAAAATTTGGTGTCTAAACTGAAATGAGATCTCTTCCGGTTAAGTAAGATACCTACCACAAGACGTTTACACCTTACACCCTCTCCATGAAGTCGAAAACGTCATGTAAAATTAAATCTTTACTCTTGAGCCACTCATGTCGAAGAGCCTCTTTTGTACAGAAAAGGAAATCTCAGGTATTGCGGCTTTTTGAAACGAATTCCAAAAGTGTATGCGTATGTAATTAACCACAATAACTCCTGCCTGAATGCATCCTTCTGCCATGCAGATTACAGCTGTTGTTTGTGAAAATTTATTTAAATTTTTGAATTTAATTTCAGGTGATTTGTGCCGACCGCTCAACTGTAAGAAGCGAGAGATTTGCCTGCTCGAGGATGAATACAGTGCCGTGTGTGTTTCCAAGAAGGAGCTGCACAAAAATAGGTTAGTATTAGTTAGGACTCGAGTTCACTGTTATATCTCTCAAGTGGCACCTTGTATGTATTTAATTTAATTATGTTTTTTTACTTGTTTTTTGCGTAGAGATGAAATCATTTCCAAGGCCAAATATCTAGAGGAGGAAGCCAAACGTAAAGTGACTCAAGAAGATGACGAGGATAAGAGCACCAGTTCTGAAGAGGACTCCAAAGAGGATGATGTATTCTATGAAACCGATCCAACTGACAAGGACGAAGAGTACGATGAGTAAATTGAATATATTTTATCGTTAAACTTAAGCATATACCTACATATATGGGAGTGGGATATATTCCAAAGGAGTCTGGTTGAAATAAAAGTTTCCTCAAGGCAGACATCTCATTTTAAATATTCATAGATACGAGTGGGTTTTATGAATGCTGTTTTGGGAGTATTGTTTATTCTGAATAGGACATTATTATCTAGGTCGGCCATTGTCTTGTAAAAACAGATACAACATACAGATACAAATTGTAGCTTGCTTGGCTTCGTTGGTTTGTTTGTTCGTCAAGGTAAATTAGGTTTCTAATCGTTGTTCCATCGTTTAGTTGTTTTGTTTTCGTGTCTGTGCAAGGACATAACCTACATTTATAGCTGCCATTCTATTTCTTTATCTCATGAACATACCTGTAGAAATGAGTGCTTCTATAAAATCTGTTGGGGGTCATGCTTTTTGAATTTTTAAACATTTCAACAGATTATTGTCTGAGGAAGGAGTAGTATCCACGTCTTCTCTGGGACTATGAATCATTTGGTTTTTTTTTACATAAAAAGCAAGATACATTTTCGCTTGGAAGTTTTAGCAATAAAGTAATTATTTATGGAGAAACTTACTAAGAGAGTTGCCAAGCAAAAGAAGTGAGGCAATATAGACCATTAAATAGGTTCTTTGAGTGCTTTATACTTTCATGAAAATGGATTAAATAATTTGTTCTACATAATACAAGGTTAAATTGGCTGAAGTATATATGTTTTTTTAAACGAAATAGACCACTTGGGAGCTACCGATATTCAGGTCTGGAAGGCAACAATGCAAACATCATCTTCACTTAGGTAATGTGCAGAGCCAAGTTCTGGAAAAATCATGTAAGTTCTTACCAAACTTCTGTAACTCATATCACAGGGATAAGATGGGGAATTTGTCTTCTACAAATAAGCCTCTAACTTTTGAGCAGGGCTCTAAGCAAGGAATTAAAATTAAAACAGAGAGTCTGTTCTCTTCGTGTAAAAATTAATACCACATATAACATGCATAGTTTCTTACAGAGTTAGAATGTACAGACCACGGTATAAGGATCTACCTTAAACCAGATATCAGACAAACCGCTCGAAAGTCAAAATAATATGCGAAAGTTTTAAGCCCTTAGCAGAAGCTATTAAGCACGAAAGGACACCTGACAGTACCTATTATCACGCTCAATGTACAGGACATGTAAAAATATTTCTGCAAACTATTAAATGGCGATGAAATCGCTCTCAGGCAGATGGCCGATTCACAATGTAGCGTGAGAGTGCCTCACTCGTCCAGTGCGAGTTGTCAAGGAAATGTCAATCAATACACAATGACGCGAGACTCGTTTTATTCCATTGCGTTCTTTTGGAAAGCTCTTGCGACCTGGCTGTATGACAGCAGGCTGATGTAGCTTTGTAAGGTAGACAGAAAGAGAAAAGTGGTATTCAATTGCAGGGCACGTTCACTTAGATTATATGAGCTCACTGCCAAGAATATCGCCTTTATTGTATACTGAGAAATTTCGCTTTTCATCATCTTGAAAAGGGTATTCGAGAAATTCTCTCATAGTTTTGGACATTTTTTAGACGTTCGGGAAAACTTGTTCATGGAAATTTAACCGTGATTCGTTTTCAGAAGTCCAAAGCACCTACTACTGTGCCACCGCACCTCCACAATAAATCTTATCGAACAAAAGTATTCCCAAAGAATGTAATCCGAGAAATATTTACTTTGATTTCAATAAGAATGGAGCCCTCTTAAATTAATATGAACACAGGGCCATTAGGTACAAACAAAATCTAAAATAAAATAAATATGTAAAAAAATCTCAGATATTGGAAACGACCTAAGAGCCGAAAATCAATGTCAAAATCGCCTACGGAGACGTCTATAGACAGATGCTAGACATGTTTCCGGGAAATCTTTTTATGGACCACCTTCGAATTGAATAACTGTTTCGTGTTGCACGTTCCTTCCTTTTTATTTGTGAGCCTGTTTGGAAGTTTTATCTATTTCACTCTCACTTGTGTGAAATTGCGACAAATTGAGTTCTTTTTGTTTCAAAATCAAGAGTTCAGCCCTAATGGAACCTAGAGTGCTCTTGCCTTTGGAAGTTCACACTGGTTTCAGGAGTACCTCGTCGATGTGCCTTGCTGTATTATCTTTTTCAAGGTCTATGGTGGTTTATTCGTGCGGGGGATTCTTTCTCCGTTTTATCGAAAGCATATTCAAAAAGTTAAAGTCCTAGTTAGGAAGTTCGAACTGAAGTTTGTCGTGCCCGGGTGTCTTGACATAGTTCGTCAGGCCAAACAGGCTCGTCAAACATAGTGATGACACAACAGAAGGTGAGGCAATTGTCAACTCTGTCGGAAGTGTCAAGTGTTTTTTCCTTAATGTTGCGATTCGGAAAAGGATTTTTGCGTGCAATAGTGTTACTATAGAAAGTCCTTCAAATAGGCGAACTAGACAGATACCCTTGTCTGCAGGGTGGAGCCTAAATTCCCTTCTTTTTTTTTTGGATGCGCCACCTTTAAGTAATCTTTACAGATACATACTAGTAATCCGAGTTCAACTAGAATGCACGATTCGCATATGCATATTCGTGTTATGACACCTCTTTCTAATCATGCCTCCTGCATTTTCTGCGGCTTCCACTGTTGCTTTTCCTAGCCTTTCTATTTCCCGTAGCTCATTTTGTAGTAGTGTTCTCCTCCAGCTGTCCTCCAGTTATCCTCTTTCTCCTGCATCATGTGATAGAGGATTAGCGATGGATTGGGCAGAGTAGTTCTCTATGCCATAAAGCGTGGGCAGGAAAATATTGCATACTTCGTATCTTCGCCTTCATTTGGACATTCGGAACTAGAAGCTGAGCTGTCACGTCCAAATCGGTGAAGATACTAAAGATAATTAAGGTGACTAGACAGGCACAGCGAAAGGTTGTAGTTTTAGTCCCCATTTGTTGCGACTTATCTAGTCCTGAATTGTTCTCTAAGCTTGCGTAAAAGGTGTTTAAACTCCCATTTAATTCTGCCGGAAACGTCAGAATACATTTAAAATCGGTGTAAGTTTCCAACTCAGTGTCTATTTTAGTTCGTCTATGGTCTCTGCTACCGCATCGTGATGCTATAAAACGCAGAGAAATAAACTTTAAACGCCTTCATTTATAATCTTATATGAATTTTGTGAAAAATATCTAAAAACAGAAAGTTAAATCAAATATTACAATTAACACTTTCTGTTTCATTGACCTAAATTGAAATAAAAAAATCGCATTTAATAGAAACATTTTAGCAAACAAGTATCCCACAGTCAGCAAAGGACTTCAATTTATAAAAGTGTTTTTTCTCTCAAAAGTTTACTTTGCAGTACCCAACCCACTTTACGGCTGCCAAATCTTATTTCCGTCATTAAAAAATCGCAAACTGCAGTCATAAAGTAAATATTGTTTGTATGTATGTTTGTACCTACGAAACTTCCAGTAACTGCCTGCCGAATGTAATTATGCAGATACTCCACTAGGTAACATACAATTTTGCTTACACTATTCCTACATCTACATACATAAGTCATTATTTAGAAATTCTAAGGATGTCAGTGAATTCCGGTCACGGTTAAGGAAGAATGTTTTAATGAGGATGTTTGCTCTTACGACTCTCTGCTCTGCAACCACTTTGCTGACGAAATTTTGTGGCCATAAATTGCCAACGTAAAAAGAAATCATAAAAAAATAAGCAAGCCAAAAAAAAAAAAAAAACGAACCTAAAATACGAAACAAAGTCAGTAAAGTACACACGCAACACAGTCTGCAAATAATATCCTTTTGTGTGGTGGGATGATGCCGTGGGTGTTAGGACAATAAATTTAGTTACCTATACTTATGTTGTGGTTTAACTATAAATGCGCAAGGTAACGATGTGCATGCTAAGGTCAGAATAAATAAGCCTCCTGTTCCGTAATAATTTCTGACATTGGGCCATATTAAATGAAGGGCAAATAGCACCTATTCGGTCAGGATAATGAGTTAATGTTGTGTTGAAATTTAAATGTGAAAGTTGCCCGTAAAACCATTCATCAAGTTGGTCATTAAATAGTTTACTTTTAGTTTTCGTCTGTTTTGGAACAACCAGGAGTAGAGTAATTGTTATTGGGTTCTTTTATTCTAACGTAGGCGACAATTTCCATGATATTAGAACCATTTAGTGTTTGGATAGTAAAATGGTTAAATTGCAGTTTAGAGGAAATTAGGATCCACGGATAGTACATGGATTTCTTATTTCTTCGAAGTGCAAAGCATAAGGAGAAATAATTCATAGTGCAAAGTGCAATCCTATGGTTATGGTCCTTTTGATGACGTTTTGTGGTAAACCGCTATTACTATTACGAAGGCTACATACGCGTGCAGTAAGTGTCACGTCTTTTACACAAGTAAAGTGTCAGAAGAATATGAATTCCAAAGTGAAGGACGTCAAGGATATTCAATGAAGTTCTCTCTGTGAAAGGAAACTATGGAATTCCTTAGACTATTACATCTTATCTTAATCACCTAGACTGCGCTACGTTGTTTGTCTCCTTTCGCATCAGATAACTGTGATTGTAATTGTTTCGGTTCACAATCTAGAAACTAGAGACAAACAAAGAACGGCTCAAAATTAGCACACCCAAAACAAAAGCCCAACTTAACTTCACCGAACAGGACGTATGCAGCAGAATCCGGAAGGCCAAAGCTGCGTTCGAAAGGCTATGCAAATATTATGTTATCACCTGCGATTCTGTCGCTCAAACATAGAATCGGCGTTGCTTTCAGGAAGGTGGTGACCATTTACACTCGTAGACTGAAAGTCTTGGTAAATAAATGTTTAAGAATTATCTTGAGGATTGTTTAGCCTAACCACATCTCCAAGAAATACGTTTTATTAGAAAAAGGCCAGGGACCCATAAACATTACTATACGAACGAAAAAGTGGCGCAAAAACAACTACTCAACAAAGCAGGTAGAATAGCGAGACGCCTTAGGCAAACGTCAAGGAAGAATCGAGGTTTTTAGAAATGAGTTGAGGGAGTTCAAAAGCGTTGCAGAAGTTCGAAAAAAATGGCGCGTAGATGTTGTTGACGTCCTAAGCCCGCAGAGCAGGCATTTCGCAATTTACAAGACGCTTTGAAATTATTCCTTCATTTTTAAGGACAGATACACGACGCTGCCTTGCTCTTTATTTAATGCAAATATGTTCGATGGATTTTTTTTTTTTGACAATCTGCTGAGAACTTTAGAACTTGCAAAAAGGGTTCGTTGATACTTTCATTGTAGTACAACTTGTGTATGTATTAGTTCAACTGCTTCAACACTGGATAAATTTTTACCCCGTTTCTTAGCTCACACTTCATCTCTCTCTCTTCTAAAAAGTCAGTTTTACTCCGGTGTAATTGCACCAGTGAGTGATAGCTCATTCAATGAAATAAGAGTAACAATGTAATTAAATGGTTTAAAGGGAGTAAAATCAGGACGAGGGGCGGACGGGCAACCCTGCCGCAGAGGATTAAAGGATTTAAGTATACAGTTTCAACTTGCTTGCTTCAACTTGCTCTGAAAATGTTTGTCAGACGCAAGTAATGTTGCGCTCAATGTGCTTCGTAGACATCTATTAGGTAACGTTAGATACTGATGCGGTCCATGATATTTTGGCATGTTCTCTACTGAAGCCCACAACTGAAGCCCACTCCATAACATGTCTTCAACTAGGTAATGAGAGACTGTGTTATCTTGACTACTGCAACCATGCAAAATAAACTTATTTTTTATTATTTATTATAAATCAGTAGAAACAGATATTCCGCTCATTTGATAACACAATTGAACGCACTTGTTCTTACTGAATCCTACCGACCAACTCTTTTTCTTAGTCATATTTGTTATTACAATAAATTAATCTCTATAATTAAGTCGAAAGACATAGATTAAGAATTAAGTTTAGCTTAGAGCGCCCGCATAGGACCAGTAAGTTAGAATAAGTTACTCAAGTTATTTAAGCTAGTTTTAAGTGTTTTTGCCTAGCATAAGTGTTATTTGTTTGTTCAATAAAAACCTTTAAAATTGAAATTGAATTGAATCCTACCGACCATTGGAACTTTGCAAGGAACCATACATAAATATTTTTAAAAGAATACCAATAAGCTCAAACCCTTTGACCTTATAAGCGGATACACCAATCATCATTCACAGAAAATGTCTATAAAAATCGTTGCGAAAAGAATTGGATTTGATTAACCGAATCCAGAAAAATTGACAGAAATGATCGACAGAAATATGTACATGCAAACAAATTTTATCCTGTGGCTGGCATTAAATCTGTCGACCTGAACATTTTCCGTGGAATAAATAATAATCCTTTTGAGTACAAAGTGAGCTTACTTGAATACTTATTCATTAATTTCGAAAATGGAAACATAAATCTTTTTTTCCAGCCATTCTTCTCAGAACGAAGCAACAAGGACTTGCAAATCCACCGCAACACAAAATGAAATCAGCCATCTGCCAAAAAAAAAACCCAAAAATCTCGTTATGAGTGGAAAAACAAATTTAGGGTTACGTCCGATTTTGACGCCAATAACGAGGGTACAAAACGAAAAGCTGACAGCTTTTGGTCGCCACCAATCCTAAGTCTGGGCGACAGAAATATGTACTCCCTTCGTTATAGCATGGAAATAAACCAAGCATAAATATCTGGGTATATATTAAATATGAGAGATAAATAAATTTATGAATACCTACTACGTACCCAATGTCTGATGTCTGTCCGAACGTAGTTAGTTTTCAAGTTTGAAAGGGTGACCAGATTAGAATGATAAGAACAAAAATTTTAATAAAACAACAACCGGGTGAGATATAAGTAAGTAGAACTGATTTTGGCCTTATATCGAAGCTAGATTCATGCCATGAAATGGAATATCATTCAAATGGTCGCCTCGGCGTCCCTGACTCAGTTCAAAATGCACGGCGTTATTCCGGCAACAGCGTTTCGAATGTGGATCTCCAGCTTCTCCAATGTAGTTGTCTTGATAGCGTAGACTAAGGACTTAACCTAGTCCCAGAGAAAATAATCGAATTAGTCAAGTCGCATGATGATGAACCCTCACTGTGAGATGATCCAGTCGCCAAATTAGAACCATACCACGGATGTCTTCAAACTCTGACCACATAAAGTCAGTCAACATTGTTCTATACCTGAGACCATTGACGGTAAAGCTAGATACACACGAGGCAACCGTTGAAGCAAAGTGTTTCAGCAACCTATTTTGTTTGTTGACTACGTGGCAACTGTCGCAGTACACACGAAACAAGAAGTTGCGGCAACCGCCTAAAAATATCAAACATTTTTGATACATATTTCTAGCAACAGTTGCGGCAACACGAAAATCAATGGGCAACATAGCTACACATGCCATGTTGCAGCAACCGTTGCCTCGTGTGTATCTAGCATAATGACATACGAGTAAACCGCACCAAACAGTCAATCTTGGTCGAATTGGTCGCAAAAATGGCACTCTTACTAAATATTTTGACAGTTGAATATCATTGGTTACTTTGACAGTAGCTCAAACATAGTAATTGGAAACAGTATCATTGCTATCTGGTCACCGTTTATTTCTTCCCTAGCTTCACTAGCTGTCAAACACCAAACTCTTCTGATGTGTACCTCCTTTCAGATGACTGCATTAATGAACACCCTTGAACACGGTTGTGTTCCTTATATGTCAACACACTCCCACATGTTGTGTCGCACATCCAGCAATAAAAAACAAAATACGCCCAACTCTTCTCATTGCTCGTATACCTTGTGAACATAGCCGGCATCTGATCTACTCCTATTAATTGGAAGAGAAAAAAAAAAAACAGAAAACAATTCAACCTTCCACGTGTTTCATTTTACAGTACCTAGACAGCATGCATGCGTCCCAAAAAGCACTTAGATCCTTCGAACCATGTTCAATTAATAACACGCCTCAGTGCAAACACACCGATACACAATTTATTTGATTTCACAAAAAATAAATCCATTCCCATCCCAAAATTGATCAAAAGGCACAATGTACTGCGTATCTACTGCGTTTTTCGATAAATCCAATTATATAATTCGCTTTAATCTTCAGCAAAAATTAAATTACCACATCAGAACGCCAGGATGTTCATATTCATTGGCAAATCAATAAATTGCCTCTGATGCGCGATGCATGTACATAAATAATTTTTTTTTTATTAAATATTCTATATATAGTTATTTAATTAAATTCTTTCGAAAAAGTTAAATAAAAATTGCTCTTTCGTGCAGTAGCCGAGTTCCAGGCCAGTCATGCAAATAAACATTCCAAGGTCGGCCTTTTCACTTGTGTTCTTATTCCACCAAAAGGTCAAAAGATGCATTTCATCAAGAACACTAGCGTGTAGGCCTTCTAGCGCTTCAATTTGCAAGCCAGCCATAAGTTTGCGTGCGAAATAATAGTTTAGCTTTGGGTCAAATGAAATGCTCTCTCTATAGGTATATACATTTCATCCCTTCTTTGTATTTTAACCTATTTCAGTCTATTTTATATAACTGCGGGT
This sequence comes from Chalcosyrphus nemorum, assembly GCA_949716465.1. Lineage (NCBI taxonomy): Eukaryota > Metazoa > Arthropoda > Insecta > Diptera > Syrphidae > Chalcosyrphus > Chalcosyrphus nemorum. Next base: position 32,179,139 of record OX454333.1, read on the forward strand.
GAGTCATCCTCCCTGTGGCTGCTTTAAGGCTGGAGAATAGAGAAAAATTTGTCAACTGAATTTCAACTGATAAGGGAAGTGCCAAGGTGTATATATAAATATTTAACACCGTTTGCGGATTACCTTTAGGGACTGAGTGAGGACAGTTTATTTCCTTTTCGCTTTTAATAATGAAAATGTGAATAACCCTCCCTCAGTGGGTATTACAGTCCAATATACCTACAGAAGGACGAAATGAATTTAAAATTGTACCCAGAGCACAACATTGTGTGTGTGTAGGAGTTGAGAACATCAAACGCCTTCGACGTGCAGGTTTTTTTTTTTTTTTGTGTTGTTTTGCCTTCAAGTCGTAAACTCAGAGCGGGACATAAAAATTGAAGGAATTTAAGCTCCGCACAAGGCGATGAAAAGTTAGGTTTTCCTTTTAAGGGTCTGAAGGATATTTTCTTTGAGGGAAAATGTTTTGCCAATCAAATCAGTGATATCGCTGTTTTTTTTTTTTTGTTTTAGTTGCTCGAAAGGTTGTAGCCGTTGCCCAAATTATTTGAGATAATAAGTAATTTATTAAGTTGTTTTTCTGTAAATTAAATTTATGATGTTTTAGCGGAGAAACTTGTAATAGAGATGTCTCTTGAGAATGATAAACAAAAGTTGTTGACTCAGGGCCGTAGGGCATGGCGTGAAGGAAACTTTCCTTTCGATGTCTTGGGAAAAGGGGTTTACTTGCTTTTTATAGGAAATCCTAAATTTCAAAATAATTAATTGCCCTACAGAATTTGAGCGAATCCGTGAACTGGTTCTGTTATAAGTTATTTAAGGAAATAGCTTACGGGCAATGCCCTCCCATTGGGCACAATGTTCTTCGATATGTGTATGTTGTAAGAGTGTCTTCTGGAGTGCATACCTAGAAAGCAATTTCCCATGAATGACCCACAAAAATGTATTCTTTTGGTTTAGATCCAACCATATTGTACACCTTCTGGTCGTACTTACATTGACATTTCAGTTGCCTGCTCCTTAGACAAAGTAAATCTAATTCCTGCATAAAGCAAAACTCCACATTGCAAGATATTGCTTTGTCTGTCCCTGTACTTGAGAGCTTGCACTATTGTAGGAGTCCTTAAGGGTTATAACATACACAAACCCACTGATTCAGATGGTATTCCTCCTACAGTTCTGAAGAGGTGTTCCTCCACCTGGCAAAACATCTGAGTAAGCTTTTCTACCTGTTCTACTCTGCTAAATGGAAAGCAGCATCTTTCTAGTCTGTCCCTACATTTGACAGAGTTTGGCATCAGGCTCTTTTGCCAAAAGTGCGTTCATATGGCATCGATGAGTTTCTTCTTCTATGGATAAGAAATTATCAGTCGGCCTATTTGATACAAGTTCTATTGTATGGCTTAAATTCTGATATCCACCGCATAAATGCAGGAGCTCCCCAGGACTGAGTTCTGACCCTGACTCTTGTCTGACGCCTCTAATCCAATCCATTCCTTTTCTAATAACATTACCCTCAGTTCTTCCCCAACTCACGTACCCGCTCTTTGGCCATAGAAGAGGGACAGCAACGTATGTCAAATTCATTAAATTCTGATCATCTAACAGAGTGGAATTTAATGCATCCAAATGTTTCCTGTCACTCAAGCGGAACCGAAATCTGGTATCTGCATCGTCGAAAGACTTATATATTCTCGGTAGGCGTATCAATAATCATCTTCCATGGATGGAGGTCGCCAAAAATGCAACCCTCACAGACCTGGACTCAATTTTTAAGGTCATCCGCTGGATGATCCTTTTGCACTTCTTAAATAGGGTCCAGACGCGTGTTTGTAAACTTGTAGATGATAGCGACATTGTGAGCTCTATAGCCTCACTTAGAATCTGAACGCGCCCATTGTTATTAACTGTTCTCTGCGACTGTCAAATTCCAAATGGCGGCACATAAAAACTCTCTTTACATCTATCCCACAAGAAATCAGTTGACTGTTATCGCAGTTATTACTCCCGAAATGGCCACGCGCTAATCTCGTCAGAGTCATGAGACTTAAAGCAAAAATTCAAAGAGACAAATTTGTCGGGCAAAATGGCTCGTTAGATTGCTCAATGTTTCTCCAACTGAATTAGGGTTTCTGTTTTTTTTGTTAAAATTTTCTGGTTACTCTGTTTCTTGTACCTTATCAGTTTGCATAATGCCCTATTTATTGCGAAGCTTTCATTAAAGAAACTTTGGAATAAATAAGAATTTTTGAACAAACTTCCACTAGTGTACTCCCTTTCTGATAGACAGATACATAGCCAATTAATATCCAACTCATTATTCATTTCGCAAAACTCGCCGGGTTACAATTTACAATTTACTCAACTTTTTTTTTATTAGTATCGACCTCTGTCAGTGAGAATTCATAATTTTACAGTAGGTACCTACTGTCTATTAATTATTTTCACTAAATTGTAACATCATGCATAATTTGAACCTATTTAGGCCGCAATGGATTGCTGTCGTCCTTTAAGATTGACATCAAAATCTAGATATTTATATTCATTGGAGTCTTAAATTATTCATTAGCCTTTTATTCACTAGAGTGACTAGCAATCTCATTCCTATTTAATAATAATAATCTGATTTAATGAAAAACACATCACGAGCCCGCATTGTACAACGACAATGATAACAATAGATGCAATAATGCAAACATATGTATATGTATATGTAGCTAGTATAAAATATTTATTCATCTCCTTTTCCGGCCCACAATAGGAACTGCAAACCGTGCCCGGTTGCCAAGCCGACCTTCTTGTGTGGCGCCGACAACAGGACCTACTCATCTCTATGCAGATTAGATTACCACAACTGCATCCACGCCACATCGATCCGGATAGCATGCAAAGGATTCTGTCCCTGCAAGGGTGAGTACTACAATAGTTTGCCATAGAAACTATAAATCGCAAATCGCAAGTCGCTAGGGTATACACGTTGTAAATCTCCCACCCAAGCAACGTCTGTCTTTTTCATTAAGGATTCTAATTTGGTTTCTTTCTTTTTTTTTTCTTTTTTTTTTTTTTTGAATAGATCCTGCTGATAGCAAACGACTGCAACGAGTCGGAGAACGTCAGAGCGCCTTCAATGCTAAGTACAAGAAAACTCTTGAGCAATACAAGGATGCCAATAATAATGTGAAGGATGTAAGCAAACCTATACACAGACACACATCTAGATATAACAGATTGTTAACGAATCATGTTCCGCGCGACGGAATATTATTTTCTTTGCCTTTCCAGGATAAGGACGACAACAATCGACACTATAACCATATTAATTCGCAATTTACTTTCACTCCAGAGGAAATCAAGTACGATAACAAACACTACAAGTATCTCAAGTACACTGCCTACAAGAAGGTGAGTACGATGGGGGTTTGTATGGAACCGTGTGGTATCTTAATCGTTTATCGTTTCATAAATCTAGACATACAGATGGTGTATGGGAAAGGTGGGCGTAATTTAACCAGATATGCAGTGAGGTGCGATGAAGATAGGCACATGCGTTGGCGATGGCCTTTGCAAATGTTTAGATACAATACAAAGGACGTAGAGTATCCTGTTTTTGAATTTTGTACTGGATATTGCAAGCAATCCTGTATGTTTTTCAAATTGTCTTATGCAGATGTTGTTGATGTTGGTTGGGTGTGGTGATGATTTCCCTTTGCCTGGATCCTATTGAGTGATTTAAATTTCAATTACTTCGCTTCAGGCTGCCGTTTCAAAGTGTGGTTAATTGGTTGGTACAAGCTTTTAATAGGTTCTATTTTAGGATATTCAACTGGGTGATTGGTTGCTGCAAAAGGACTGACACACGTTAAACATTGAATTGTTTGATTTCAAGAGAATCTCTTTGTGTTGGCAACTAGAAATGGGAAACAAATATCAATCCTTTCTTGTCACTTACTTTCAATTCACTTGCAGGCTCTCCGGTTTTGAACATGTAATTAACTTGAGTCGCCTTCTATCTATAGTCGATTACTAAACGCTGTCCTTGAATAAATTTGAGGAAATGTATTCTTCGCCCATAGCAATATTATATTAATGAATTTCGTAGTCAGAATTAACCCAAATTTAAATAGAGAACCTTGCCGCATAGGTTCGGGGCATTTAACCGAACAAAAGACTTTGAGCGAAACGTTCGAAAAATTATGTTTGTCAAGAAACCGCCACCTCGGGTGAAAAAAATACCCTCCAAATAGAATTCATCCATAAATGTGGATGTTGAAAGGCAAACCATCGCATCGACAGGCTCTTGACTTTAAAGGGATGATAGATGAATTAATAATCTACTAGAAAAGAAAAAGAAGATGCATGACAGGACGGTATGAAAATATAATAACCAAATTGTATGAAACCATAAAGAATGATTGGCCACACTTTAAAGATTGATTCATGGAGATTCATCACTCTGACTCACTCCGAAGAAAGAATGTCATCTTTCTTTCTCGTTGACTTTTATTCAGTTGACGTCTTCTCAGCTCCAACAACGCTCTTTATTTTCCATTCAATGTGAATGCCTTTATCTAATGAAAGGATGGCAAGTTGACTTGCTGATCATGGAAAGCAACACGATACCACATGTAACCACTTCTATCTCGTGAGAGCCAGTCGCCTTTCCTTGGTGCGCTTAAATTTCGACAAAAGTTGAAAGAGAAAGAGCACGATATTTACTGGGATCTTTGATATTATAATTTAAAAATAAAATAGTTCACAATAACAGCCATCATACTTATGTATGTAGTTCACCATAAAAGCACTACGCCATTGTGACAAATCATTTAACCCTGGATGCTCTGTAAGTGAAAGTACGCTGCTAAAACCACCCAGATAGATAGATAGATATGAATCTCAGCCGGTCCATCAGCTCAAGTCTTAAGTTGCCTAGGTCCTCCAGCTCCGAGAACAAATGACTGCCAAGAGGGCAATCACACATCAGGTGTCCCATTGCAGAATGGACACAGAATGCCCGTTTCTCGACCTACAAAAAGCTGGAAGAAATTTCCCCGAAACCAGTATAACCACATCGTCGCAATAGGCAATCTTGTTGAAGTCATTCTGCATCATATTAGTGAGATATTCTTCAACACTCCCTTTCTTCCGATAGTAAGATTCGCTTGCGATGAGAAAATAACTTTGAAGTGGTTCAGTGGTTAGTGCGTTGGACTACTGCGCAAGGAGTTCCAAGTTCGAATCCAGAAAAATACCATCAAACGTTTTTCACAACCCCACCTCTTCCGAGTGTCTGACAAACATTCAAGAGTATTCACTGTCATGAGAAAGCTTCTCAAAACCCCTCTGACCTTCGGATACGGCATAAAACTGTAGGTTCCTTCTGTACGTATAGAAATGTATACCATGCACAATACGTACAGTTGTGAGAAGCTAGGCCTTAGCCCTCTATGGGCTGCTTACGGCCTAATATTTCCGTATGTACTACATCAAGAAACTTCTTGAATAATTTTTGGCAAAACTATGAAAAGTAAGTCTGCTAAAAAGCATTGACATACTGGAACACATCTGTACCCTTGTCTGCTAATTAAACTATTATCTGTCATGTTGCGAAAAAAACAAATTGAACTTCCCCCTCAATCCATTAATATGAAAGGACATTCTCCCCGCACTGCGGTGGGAAAAACCCTTTGTAGCCAGTGTTAATGCTCGCGGTTCCATTTACTCTACTATTTGTTAAATAAAAATCAAATATGTATGTAACACGCACTTTACTTTTAGGACAATCAATTCCAGGATGATAAACATAAAATTCGCGGCTACAACGAGGTCGTAGACAAGCCACAAAAATATACTAAAAGCAGCAGCCCCAGCAGCAACGGTAAGTACGCACAAAAAAAAAAAAACCCAAAACACACACATTATGTCAACGGACGTCATCGCGCCCAGCAATGTCAAATAGCATCACTCTAAAACCATTCAATACTTCAATCATCCCCCTTCCCCCCGCAAATCCAGGTTATCCATCAAAATCGGCCGACTGCAAGCCACAGCAATTAACAGCGATTGGTAATCGGCTCCTCGATTGGTTCTCCGTCATAATGGCCGACAGCAAGAAACGCCGCCAGCACAATCAGAAATCCAAAGCGCATTTCCCACCCGCATGCAAAACCGAGGCCAAATGGATGTTCGGCCATTTGGATTTGAACAATGACGGCTTCCTGTCCCTGCAGGAAATGTACGACTTGGAACATGACCAGAACGAACGTTGCATTAAGCCATTTATCGATACATGCGACCTGGATCAGGATAGCACGATTAATACGCGCGAATGGTGCCGCTGTTTCGAGAAGACAGATCGTCCTTGTGCCGCGGTTCGACGAAGAATCGCTGGCGACTTTGCAGGTGAGATAGGTATATATTGATTTTTTATTTGAACATAAATATACCACCCGTCACCCGCTAAGTGTGTCCTTACGCTACACCTATGACAGTCAAGTGGTTGCTTGCGGATGAAGGGCGATTGCTTATTGTGTGTGTGTGTGCATGGTGATTTCCTTCGGAAGCTCGCGTCGCACTGGTACTGTCTGCTTTGACGTTGCTTGCAGCCCAACTCCCCATTAACACATTTATTTTCTAGATCCCTGAATAAGCAACAACAACAAAATTGTATTGTACACATTTCCTCTCACAAAAACACCCACACACGTATGAGCCTGTATTTTGGTATTCTGTCTTTGCTTCGCTGGTGCCCTTTCTAGCTGCTTTTTGAAACCCTTTCAGGATCAAACACATGCTCATGCCTTTTGGAATCCCTTGCTAATTAGAGATTTTTTTCTTTTTGTTTATATTGAAGGAGCCTATGCACCTGACTGCGATGTTCAAGGATTCTATAAGCCAACACAATGTCACAATTCGGTCGGAGTGTGCTGGTGTGTTGACAAGCATGGAGTAGAGTTTGCTAACACCCGCACCAGAGGCAAACCAAACTGCGGTAAGTACATACCTACCTATTTTACCCTACCTACCCCATTTTGCGTTGAGTTTTAGAATGCACTTTAACACAACTTGAACCAGAAAGGAAAGTTAATGCACACACTATGTACACAAAAACACACATGTACACATTGAATGAGTCCTTAAATGGGCTAAAACGATTTTCTGAATTCCCAAAGCAAGCTAAACGCTTTAACATTTTATATCAAAGCCTCATTGGAAGGAATAAAAGTAGAAGCTATCTAAAGCCATAGCTTAGTGAGAGCGACAGGACTTAAACTAGATGGCATTTGTATAGCAGGAAGTATAAAACATACCTCTATACAGAGACGTAGACGTTTGTTGTGTTTTTTTTTTTTTTGTTAATTTGGTTGGAGTAGGTATCGTTATCAAAAGGACGTCATGTTGACACTTGGAGACAGTACTGGGATTGCCATTTGGTTACTGAAATTACTTTCGAAAGGAGAAACATGCTAATCCAAAAATTGTTTATTAAACTTAGTTGGAGGAAAAATGACTGCAAAAGCCATGTTTGACGGGATGTCCCCCTGGAACACATGTTCTGTGGGAACATGTATCGGTATCAAATCAAATATGCCAAAGGGTTGATCTTTTCATTTTTCTCTTGTTCTCCAATGGGGGATATGAAATAAACACCGAAAGAATTCGCAGAAGATTCCCTAAGGATGTTTGGGACAAAAACTGTGCGTGTGAATAGTCTAATCTAAAGAATCGAGTTAAAAAAGTTTCCGAATATGACCCAGACCAGATGCTTTAGAAGAGAAAAATGGAAACATTTCTCTGAGCCTCCCATGAATGGCAAAAGTATTTAGACGACGGAGTAGTAAAAGAATTAAATCATTTCAGAATTTAACTCATTCGATTTATCTCATTGATTGAGAATTCATTTTCGATAAATCAAAGAATGCATTCAATTGAACTATTTCATGACTTCAAAATTAATATAATCACTTCGATGATTTGAAAAAGACTTCACTGAAGTCAGGAATGAATATTTAAATGAATGCAATCTTTGATTTAACGAAAATGAATTCTCAATCATTGACTTCAAAGCGAATGGTGATTTTATATTTTGAAGATAAAGTCTTTTGTTGAATTCATATGATTGAAGTCAATATGAAGAAGTTTTTCTGGCAATCAAGTGAATGCATTCTTTGACAACTCTGTTAGACGAGCCGGACGATCCGGTTCCGCCACTGTATCTCTCATTCAAGTCCAGTCAACTGAGCGTGTCGGGGAGAGTGGTGCAGGAGTCTTCTAAAAGAGACATTGAGAAGAAGAGAGTTTTGAGATAGTATGGTGATTGCGACTGACTTAAAGAAAGATTTTTGCTTTCGAAATATTCCTCTGGTGTAGTCAAATGCTTTGGGTTGTCCGACATTTCTTCGGCTTTCTGAGACATAAACGTTATTCAAATACGTTTCTTAGTCCACGAAGGCACAAATTTGAAAAAAAAAAAAAATTTCATTAAAATCTTAGAAATTTTGGTTCTAATGTCGGATTTCATTCATTCTTCAAGTTAAGTTTCTGGAAAAATAATAAAATCAAACAGAGGACTATAAGAGAATTCAACAAACATTGAAAACAGTACTACACGAGATCCAATCTGCCAATGGCCAAATGCCCACAAGTGTCCCGACGGCCACGCTGTAAGCGGATTTTCACAAATGGTTTTAAACTTGATCAAGGAACAATTGCTGGCCGGCGCCTTGTAGTGCGATAACATAAGACAGTAGTACCTATTGCTCGAATAGCAGAAAATCTGAAATAGACGTATTAGGACGTTATTAGGACCGCATATCTTTGTCTTGCAGACGAAAAACTTTGAAATGGTAATAGCCTTGAATTACATTGTTAGGGAAAGAATCGTAGTGTCTTCCCTAAAGGCCATGCTTAATTCATTATCAGCTTCCAAACTAAGTGGTGAATGCAAGAGTCCACTAACCTGCATCGCAGGATCCAATTCACAGACTCTTTTCTCAGAAACAGGTCATACTGCGGTTCCAGGAAATGAGAAATGCGATAGAATAGACTAAGAGGAAATTTGGAAACCCCGAAGATACATTGGGTCATTCTGGAACCTCGATTGAGGCTTTCATTTCTGAGTGGGTTTCTTTTTATTGATTCTTATATCTTGTAGGACCACTTAAGGGTCCTCCTCTGAGACATCTCGCCTGGGTCAAATTCGGACACTTTTTTAAATCTCAATACCAGGGTAATCAGACTCACCACACCGGACCCGTTTTCCTACCAACTAATTTGATTTTCTACAATTGATACATATTTTATGTAAAATTCTAAGGAAAATTACAATAAAAACCTTAAGTTTAACAAAAATAAAAAATAAAGAAACATTTTTAAACAAATAAAAAATAATTAAATAAACAAACAAAAATTACATTTTTTTTTTCCTTAATAAATTCCACCAAAGACCACCTGAAACGTTATCCAATTTCACGTGTTCATAATCAACTTTATTCTCAATTTCAGAAAATGTACTCAACAACGCATCATCCTTAACATCAGACGATGAAGATGAGGAAACAGATGATGACGATAGTGCGGAAGGCAGCGCAGATCAAATGTTAGTTTTTTAAGCCGCAAAAAAAAAAAAAATCCAATGTATTTACGAACACTCAACAACACACACACCATAATCAACCTCTTTCGTGAAACAAACAAAAATGTAATTTTGCCTCCAATAATTCAACATCAACCAAAAGGAGACATTTACCGAAAACATCAAATAAAATAATAACAACAACAACATCATTAAAACAACACATTTTTACTAAGCAACTCACTACTAACAACAAACAAAAGAAAAAACAAAAAACAGGATTTTGGCAAACTAGGTAAATAGTAAATAAGCGACTAAAAACAAACAAAACAGATTAACTTTTATAATATTTCAAGTGAAGCAAGCTATTCCATTAATTGTAATATGCTTAAATAAAATTGCTAAACAAAACAAAAAACAAAAAAAAATCAGTGTGACATAAAGCAGGAGAAAGAAGATCCTCTTCCTTCGGCCAACAATCACTTAAAGTAATCGTAGACAATTTCTACTCGTATGTTCGATGTCAAAAAAAAACCATAACTTAGTGTAAAACTTAAAAAAAAAAACTTAAATTTTTTCCTTAGATATATATATATTTATGTATTTTTTAATTTTAATGCAACGAGGACTAGGCAAAAACCAAAAAAAAATTAAAATTTAAACTAAATGCAAGAAATGTAGTAATATTATATTTTTTATCAGAAAAAATAAATAACGCAAGGACTTATCAAGAAAATAAGAAAAAAAAGAAAATCTTATACCTTTGTGTACTCGTATCTTGTGTTGCGCGCGCGCATAAACTCATAATGTCCTGTGAAAGGCTTTTTATGTCTCGCATTAGGTACTATCTTTTTGTCATAGTAATCATACACCCACATATAGATATTAGATGAGTGAAACATTTCAATTTAGAATTCGAATACATGGATTAATTATATCAGTTTTTTTTTTTTTTAATATTTTATGCAAATTTGTATCTTTTTCTTTTGTTTCTATCGAATGAGCAAAACCTTTTCGAGGAGCAAGCTAATATTCCGCCCATAAATGAATAATATATCGTGTGATAAGTTTAAAATAAAAAAAGAAAAAAAAAACAGTTGAAATCGAGGTTTTACGTTTATTATTATATTAAAATTGAAGCTTTGTTAAAAAAAATTATAATAAGTATGTTCCAGTCTTGTATAGGTAGAAAGCCCTAAATTCTATCGGCTTAATCACTTAACCGCTATTATTCTCAAAACCCGCTTATTATTCAATGGGACCCAATAACATGAAGTGTGAACTGAAAACGCGTTCTTCACATTCAACTTCATTACGGAATGTCACAGATGGCTACGCTATTCTCAAGTGCACTTTGAAGTTCGTTTCATCCCCAGAGCTTGGCTCAAAGGTCCCCATCGTATGCCTTCTCTAAATCTACAACACGACTGTCTTCTCAAGCTCAAGCACCATTCTAAGAAGAAGACCAACCGAGATTGGGCCACATCTCTGCATACATTACGATTGTGAACCCCGGTGTTGACGAAATATACTCCCCCAAGTTTCGTGTTCAAGTTTTAGCTATTTCCAACAATTTGTTTGCAGAAATATAATTAAATGATCTATTTATATAGCAACAAGTGCATTCAAATATGTACACGAAAAATTTACTGCGAATTATAGTCGATTGCGAAGATCAAAAGCAATCCTTCCCAAATATTTGGACACCAACCACGTAGAGCATATAATCGGACTGAAACTTTATTGCAACTGAGCCAACATTAAATCAATCTATCTATTTATGCTAACGCTGTGCACTTAGTATGAGTCAAAACTCTAAATTTAGATCAAAATTTTCACAAACTAAAATGACAAATACTGATTTAGGCTCGTCCTAGATCAAACTCTATTTCACATTTATAATATCATGCACTGGAACTTCTTATATATTTTAAGCTTTTTCATATATAATTGGAAAATATATATATATATACATATATACATACAAACTAAATCAAACAAGAAAAAAATATTAATGTACTTAGAAGTTTTAGGGACTTATTATATTATTTGGTTTTTCGTAGTTGAAAATTTGTACCTATAATTAGGAGAGCTGATCCATGTTTAGTTGTATTATTTTTTATAAGGAAGCAATTGGTATTGAGAAAGTATATAGAACCTTATAGAAGATGTGGGTATAATAGCTAGCATCTAAGGCGGACTGAGTTTTGAAGAGAGCGAATAGGGAGAAGGGTGTCTGCAGAGACTTTTAAGAAAGATCATAAGCCTTATGAATACAAATGAAGTCAATAAGTAGGAGAAAATTAATCCTACACAGTTGTTTGCATCATGATTAGCTTCAGCGTCTCACAAAGGATTTAGTAAATCAGACGAGCTAACATTAGACTCACTAGTACGTACTATCGAATGCTCCCTGTTCATTATATGTACACGATGGTTGTCTTCCTTGAAATAGAAGGCTGTAAGGTCGACAGCTAGCTTTGCGAGTTGATTGTTTTGCTGCTTGATCGGATTCTGAACTCCAAGCTGGGTGAGATGTCCACGAGAAGATCTGTCAGCAGAAGCACTCTACATGGAAGTGTTCTATGCACCTTCTTTTTAATTTGGTGGCCAACGAACTACTGATTACCCTGGAAGGCAAAAGATGTCAAGCTAGCTAGCCAGTTGGGCCGCTCGATGTGGATTAGGTGTAAACCCTCACGAAACTAAACTCGTGCCCTTCACCTGAAAATATAAAATTCCGACAACCATTTCCTCTCTCAATGGCAGCAAATTAAGTTTCTCTGACAAAGGAAAATATTTGGGTTCTATCCTAGATAGGAAGCTAAGCTCGAGAAGTAACATTCAGGAAAGAGTCAATTGGGAATAAACTGCCTCTACATCTGAATCATCCGATTGATACTCACTTACGGCGTTAGAAATCGTATATCACTGAATAGTTACAACCACATCTTCTTACTCTACATGACTCCAAAGGGGAAAAGCTAAAATCTAATCCTTTTTTGCGGGCACAACCTTTATTGCTGAACATCGCACAGTTCTAGAGCTAAAAGGGAACGCTGCTATGTAATTCTATAAGTAAGCGATGAAGAGAGTATGAAAAGTGGCGTTTAAATTTGAAACTTGCAAGACCACTCAGATATATCCAAAATTTAGGACAAAAGTACCACATCTAAGACTTACTGCATCCAAAAACCCAAAGAATACCCTCAATCGAATTGTGGAAAATATTTCACATTTATTTACTTCATTTATATTTTCTTTTAAACAATTGAGTGTGCAATGCAAGGAAACAATGAAAAAAAAAACTTATTTCTATATATACACTGAGTAAAAAACAAAACAAAAGTAGTTTTTAAACAAAATCTTGACAGCACGTAAGTTAAGTGTGCAGTAAATACAAAAACAAAAAATAACCGTGCTTACACATAAAAAAAAAAACAATGAAATCAATTAATAGCATTAGCTATATCGCTACCTTAAGACAAAATTTATTAATAATATGCAAAACTAAAAAAAAAAAAAAAAAAAAAAATATATGTAATTAAGCACTCATAAACAAAAAAAAAACCTAAGCTTTGATAAAAACAAAAAAATATGAAAACAAATTGTGAAAAAAGTAAAAACAAAAAATGCGAACAAAATGATTTTTATAAAAAAATATTAAAAGAAAAAAAAAGAACTAAAAATATTTATAGGTATAGTTACGTGTAAAAATACAAAAAAAAAAACAAAAAACATATATTTAACAAAAACATAAAAAATAAAAATTAAAACAAATGCAATTGGATGTTATTTATGTTGAAATTGAAAATTAAAGAAAAAATTACATTTTCCCATCCCTCCATTAATTATTAAAAAAAAAAGATTTATTTAAATTTTAAAATTTAACAGAACTTCGTCCTTAGTTCTTAGACAAAAATTTAAGAAAAAAACACAGTTAAGCAACCAAAATAGCGAAAATAAATAAACTAATTATACGAATCGATTATGTTTAACATAACTATTTATATTATTATAATTATTTATACTCGTACCTATATAATACACTTACACACACTCAAACACACAACAACAAGAATTAATAAAAAAAAAACAAGAAAAATAATATAAAAGTACATAAATATATATAAAAAATGATTGTGTTTGATTAAGTTGTTTTTATGATGTTTATTTATTTAAATAAATAAAAGTCATACAATATGCTAGTTGTAGTTTTTTTTTCTTCTACTTGTAAAATAATTCTTTTTAGGTAAGTACACTTGTAACTGGTGTATAATCCTAACACAAAAGATAAAATATAAAGTACCTTCTTAGGGCAGCAATACTTTTCGATACTTTTAAAACGCACGCAGAGTATCCTTTTCTACTAGCTTTATTGGATGAATATATCATCATACATCACCTCTCTTTATACCCTATCCTAAGGGTATATTTAACAAGTGTAAAAAATTTCAAAGTCCGCCCACTTTTCGAAAAAATCTATTTTTTTCAGTACTTTTATATGGAACTCGAAAAAAAACTAACATAAACAAGTACATATGTAAATATTCACTTACTCTAAAAAAATATAAATTAATATATTGTGTATGGCCCCGCCGACTTCTTAGGGGCGGTTTTCTAAAATCTATTTTTCGTAGATTTCAATCATATAATATCAAACCTTAAGAGTAGACTTGAATATATGTTAACATTTTTGAAAAATCCGCCCACTAACACGCCCAATTTTTCTGTATATAGAAAAGATAAGGTATCACACGATTCGCTCTAGGCGGTGTGTAGCATTTCCATATGTTTCTTGTATGCGCCTTACTAAATTCATAGCCCACCCACATTCTACCGAATCCCATGTCGTAAAATGACAATATTTCTGTTCAATATTTATTGTAGCTAGTTTCTAGAGGTCGTCTGTTGTAGTTTCAAGTGCAGAATCTATAAACTGACACTTGATTCCTAAAATTTGGTGCAGTGCGAAATTAGGAAAGATTTGAACTTTTACTTATAAGAAACTGACAACGGTTGATTCCCTGCCAAAGAAAAATCACCAGTATTGGTTATTAACGGCAAGGTAAAATTTGTTTCAGTTATTACGCAACAATGCCGTCGAACCCTTTGCCAGTTTCTTGGATTTCATTATGATTGTCCGGTGTCTTGTAATAAGGGCCCATTTCAGAGCTGATTCTCAAGTGGGTAGAAAATGACAGACATTTGAGCAACTTCCATCCCAGCAGAAGTCTATAACGCCGTTCTGGTCTATTTACCTCTTTCTTGTTGATTGCATTTTCGTACAGAATTTGGATGAAATAAATGAACTCATCTGTAACACCTTTTACAAGGTTTACCAAGGGTCTTCTATGAGTTCTGGAAGAATATTAGTGAATCCGCCCCTCAAGTCCTGTGCAAAATCTATACTTTTGAAGTTGATGTCAATTCCTTTGGACTTAAGTTTTCCAAGAATAATAGTGCCAAGTTGTACCCACAAATGGGGGCAAAATGAATCCAGTTGATTTACGAACAGAGCAAAGTAGTTTGACATATTTGGTATTGGAAAAAAAATTCGAGTGAACATTCCCACGCGACCATTTCATTTTATTCCAGGCGCTCCTTTATTTGGAGCGGTGGTGAAAAACTTTGGTAATATGTATTTATTTCTCTGTTATAAGTAGATAGCTATTTCCTCGATTAGGCACATAGAGAAAGCAGAGATTACACAATCTACTGCACCACTCATGGCATGTAAAATCAGAGGACGAATTTGCCTACCTTGTGAGATTCTAAAAATAACGTTTAAAAACTCCGACTCTATTTCTCTATTTCTCAACTTATCCAATCCATTTCTTCGCTGATGACACTTCACTCAGTTCTTCATATTCGTTCCCCAACTCACGTCCCTGCTCTTCGGCCGTAGAACAGGAACGGCAACGTATGTTAAACTCCTTAAATTTCGATCTTGACAGCATAATGAAATGGGCTTCGACCAACAAAGTGGAATTTAATGCATTCAAAATGCAATACTGTCTCCTGTCACTCAAGCGAAACCAAAACCCCCAACCATTATCCATGAATGGTACTTACATAGCAGAAACCGAAAGATGTGTATCAATAACCACCTCCGATGGAACGATCACATATTCGAGGTCGCCAAAAATGCAGCAAAGTGTCTAGGATTCCTTAAGCGGTGAAAGAAATATTTCACCCCGATTGATCTGGCCTCAATTTATAAGGCATACATCTGCCCAAAGTTAGAGTACAAGCCCATATCTGGTCTGGTGCACCAAAGACCGTTTTGCACTTACTAGATATATAGCGTGCATTGAAACTTATAGGTGGTAGAGACATTGTGAACTCCATAGTCTCACTTAAACATCGAAGAAATGTCTCAAGTCTTTCGCTGTTCTATTGCTTTTTTCATCAAAAATGCTCCAGCGAAATAGCCAATTGCAGTTCCTCCGTCAAAATTTCACCCGCAATACGCGTCACGCTCTAAATGCACATTGTGGGTACCGTGGCTCAGTAGTTGGACTACTGCGCAAGGGGTTCTAAGTTTCAATCCAGAAAAATACCATCAAAAGCATTTTCATGGCCCCACCTCTTCCGAGTGTGTGACAAACATTCAACCTCTGCCATCCTCCAATGTGTGGAATGATCTTCCAGGCTCTGTGTTTTCTCGTCATTACAGCCTTCAAGCATTCAAAGCCAATGTACACAGGTACCTCCTATTCCCCTTTTCCCTAAGGGTATTCGTATCCCCCCTAGCCCGCACAGATTATAAAAAAAAAGAATCGGATACAAGGAATTTAAGCATTCTTATCGTTTTCCAAATTAAAAATCAAAAGTAATTACATCTGCTATCCTCCAATGCACAAAGTGTTAGTTTCAGAACACTTATTGGAACCCAACACAATGGGAAAAATTACTTAACTTAACTGCTCGTGTCCAAGAAATTAAAAATCTTAAACTACCAATTAGGTCACAATACATCAAAACCAATGTGATTTAGCAACATGTTCCAAACTTCCTTAAAATTGAACGTACGTACGTACATACATATACATTCACTTATGTATAATAATTGGCAAAACATATCTACCCTGTGAACCATATAAAACGACTACGAGCAACCATGTTGTTTGTCACAAAGGTCACTGCTAGAACATTTACACCTAGGACAAAGAACCTGCTTGTTAACCAACAAAGAGTAAATCACTTCTTTTAAATAGTTAGTCACCTCTAAAGCCATTATTTACAAGTCCCCTCACAATACACAAAGAGCCTTCTCTTCCATAGCAAACACCTTTAATATTCATTTTAAAAACCAAACAATAACCAACATATACCATCCAACTACTATACTGACAGAAAGTGAAAGAAAGGTGACGCAATCGCATGGGACAAAATAAATCCAAATCCAAATCCAAAACGACACATCCAGCGCCACCCTCCTCCGTGCGAAAATAACAATGCATCCGAACACAATCCGGACATTCAGTGCTAACACCTAGTTACAACATGTATCTACAACACATCACCCTCTCTGTGATATAACAAAAAAAAAAGTTAAAGTTTATCGCCTCACCTTGAACCATATTCTAACGATAATTACAAATTCCATGCGATGTCAACACTGTCCATGCCCTGTTGGTGCTCCTTCTCCCCTGCTCCACCTTCTGTACAGCTCCACCTGCTACCCTGAACCACCTACCTCTTTGTTCATATGCAAATGAATAGGTTCGAACAGTTTACCATGTCTGGCAAGTGCTCATGCGTGCGAAATCATCATTCATTGAGAATTCGCGGCCATAACGACGACGAAAAATGCAGAATACCTACCAAAAACAAAAATGCCATCCGTGCCATGAATGTTTCCAGAAATTCGAAACCAATCGATAAGTAGGTATATCGCAATGTCGATGGTAAAATGCTGGCAGAGATACACACCAAGAAGGTTGCAATAGTTTACCACTGTTTACTTTCGGTTTTTTCATTTTATTTTTTTTATTTTCGCACACTTTGTGACAGTAATTGCTTTATAAGGTACGCTATTGAATTTCAATTTCAATTTGGCCAAATTGTGTGACGTTGAGTGTAAATTTTCAAGTCCTCCACCCCTAAGCAATATGTATTTGATTAGAGATACGAGTACCTAATTTGAATTGAAGAGCTCGTTGAATAGCTATTACAGTGTTGCATTTCAGTACTGATCCAGATAAGATAAGGTTGAAGCCAAGTGGTCCTCTTCTGTTGTGCTTCAGGACCTGCAATTAGTAGAATTCTTAGAAACAAAAGATTAAGGCAAAGAGAGAGTTACTCCCAACCACAAAATCACAAGAGCGTTACTATTTGTGTCATAAATGTCAAATTTGATACCGTAGTAAGTAAATTAATAATTCAATTTTGACAAGTGTTTGAAACAAAGTAATCCTTATCATGATAATCCCATTGAAGGACTACTCCACCCTAGCATGATGGCAAAGCATTCGTCGGCATACGATGAAAGAGAAAGCTCCTAGCTCCTGACAGCCTAGGATGGGTGTAGTCAACCAATAAGTTAACAACTAATTAATATACGTCATTAGAAAACAAAAAGCCCCTAGAACCGCCCATAGGAAGGAAAGAAAAAAGATAGATGGCTGACTTGTATTGTATTGACAGTTTAGCTAGACATTTTCACATAAGAATCATCGGCTTTAAGTGCCCTTAGAATCAAATAATCAGTAGACAATAAAGCCTACACTAAAATAGAATGGAATTGAATGAAAACTGACACGAATCTCTTTCAATTCGCCGGGCACATCAAAATTCATCAAACTTCCTATCCAAGAGGACTTTTAAAGCTCCATAGCTAAAATGTGCTTATCTTTCTAAATATAGGCGGGACTTTCGCCTCCAGACTAAAATATCAAACTGGAGACAAGCACATGACGTTCCACTGTGTCATCCCTCTCTAAATAAGGACACGTAGATAGTAGAACTATTGAGTCAATGCCTTGCAAACTTAAAGTCAGTTTAACTTCTACAATCAGTATCTGTTTAGATTGCTTTGGACAGGCATGCTCCACATAATGGCTGCTCATAAGGGACTCAGTCTGAGTCTAAACTAGAAATCTCATCGAAGGGCTCATTTCTCTGGCTTCCAGTGGGACATGAGAATCAGCTAACAATAAAGGTAATGAGTAGTGTAACCAAGATCACGAAGATATTGCATTCACACGCAGCTCTCTTGTAGAAGCAGAAGCTTATATCCTTTCACTTTCCTTTATAAGAAATATAATTGACTTTAGAATAATAAGAGGCATCCTCTCCAAAGGTATATTGAAATTCGTACGACTTCCAGATCATCTCCGTCTTCCAAGCGAAGATCTTGGCAGTCATAATAAATTCTTCTGAGTAAAGGCAATACCACAACCCACCCCAAATTTTCACTTCCAATCATCTTAAAAAGCCAATTGCTGCTATAGAATCTATATCAAAACTTTTGAGGTGCAACTATGCCAGACGCACTCGGTCCTTATACATAATTTGGTAGATATAAAGGTTTTGGGATGGGATCTTTCATCTTTTCAAATTTGTGATTCCAAAAGGGTCATAATCTAAAAAGCAAATCTAATCAACACATGAGTCTTTTGTAGTCCCATATCCAGCACAATTCAAACTACATATCTCTATAACTTTAGGGGTAGTTTATAGCCCTAGAAACAATTCACAACTTACAACTTGACCAATTGACAAGTATGAACTTTTAAAATTAGGCACATGTATACCATTTGTTTCTTAAACATTTATATTCTCAAATTATGAAAAAAATGCTATTAAAATATTGACTTATAAAATTACACCATCTGCTGTTTCCTAAAAAAAAAAAAGAAAACCTAATAACCTCAGAAAGATACAACTTTGCTCTATTTATTTCTCTCAACGAAATATGTATTCACCCACTTACCGCTATAGACATACATCTGTCAGTTAAAAGCGATAATGTCAACAATTGCACCAGATAAAGCTTTTCTTCAATCCACTCAATTACATACAGATAAAAGTAAATAAGTAAAATAAATAGAAAACTTTAATTGAAGGAAACATTAAATAACACATAATTAGCTGTCGATGAATATGATTACAACAAACAAATGAATGGAAACAAACATTTCTCACAGAGAAGATACAATTTCATTCTAAGGCACTTTTCTAAGATAGCTATTTAAATATTCTATCAATCTGTTACAACCGGCTAATGAAAACTTTTTTTTTTCTTAATGTACACAGATATAATAGTTTCGCGGTGAATGTTTATTCAGACTTTGTTTTGTCGTGCAACCGCAAATTCTTATTAATTTGTGTTTTTAGCATAAAGTCGATAATATATATATTTTTTTAATCTATGCTATTGCAATTATAAGATAAGTAGCTGATCATCGACATTCGGTTCATCATTATCAATGAACTGATTGAAGCAATAAGAGAGAGTGTTGCCGAGAGCCTATATGTCTTGTATCATCACGCTCTTAGCAGTGGAACCAGCTTGAGGCGCATTCTGAAAGATGGTTTGCTTTTGTTGCCGTATTATGTTCAATTAATTTGAAGAATATTGCCGACTGATAAACTGTGCAAGTTGCTTAGAATGGTTGAACTGAAACAGATTTTTGGAAGAAGACCATTTCACACTCTTAACAAGTAAAATTGCCACATTCGGGAAACGGAGGATCCACATGAGCGCCAATATTAAACACCATTATTGCTGGATCAAAAAGTGACTATTTGTGCCGCAAAACAGCAGATGGGAATCGGTATCGCTGAATGGTAGGTTATTATTGTCTACCTACAAATGTATTAAAAGGCCTGGACGGTGCTTTATGCCATACTGCAAATGAAACAAAAGCTCCTGTTCTGTCATAAATTGACCCAGATCTCCAGATTTGACTCCTCCGCCTCCGGACTTCTTTTCGTGGGTGGTTATTTATAAAGCAAATGGAGGCCAGCAAACTTCAAACCATTGACGATCTCAAGGCAAAAATTCGTTCCGAAATCACCGCTATACCGCCCGAGATGTGTTGAAAAATTAAAATAAAATAAAATAAAAATAACTGAAGTATATAAATATTTATGACTCGCTCCTTATAATCCTTAAGGTGCGTCCAGACCGAGCGAAACATTTATTAAATATTTCATAAACATCTCTGAAACATTTATTTGTTTCTGAAATGTTTCATAAATGTTTCCAAAATGTTTCACTCGGTCTGGACGCACCTTTATAAAGTTTTGTACCTCACTTGATACTCTAAATTATAAACTCATTCAATTTTATATAATTATTTCTTCTTTTTTTTCTATTTTATACTTGCAATCAATGATTTGCCCCCGACCTACATATATAAAAGAAGATTAAAAATATAAACCAATTTTAATTATAAATATGCATGTATGGCAGTTTGAACATGTTAAATTTAGAGACGCCATGCCTCGAATTAACTTAACCCAGCAATCTAATAATATTCATCGCAACCACCCACCTTTGAACGAAAGCAATACCTTTTAAACTAACCACTTAGTACTAATTCCCGCTTGACCTTGACCAAAATCAGCTACAGCTTAAAACTATTCATTATCTCTATAAAGAAGGGCTTTCAACCCTATCTACAAATAGTTAATCAAATCTCGTCTCAAAACGCACGCAAAAGCTAATAGCCATTATAACAACTTTATTGTTAAATTATTTTTGCACGTTACGCTTCAATAACCCCCCATCAACTGCAGACCACTATAGATACTCCCCAACAACAAATTCAAATATACTATATACACACACTATAATGATAAACCTTTCGTAGTGAATCTCATGCCCAAGTAGTTTTACGTATTTTTTTTTTCGCCGGATACATTTCAGTTTCGTATCGTAATAGTAAATAGTCGAACGAAAAAAAAAAAAAACGTAGAAAAGATACCCCCTCGTAATTAATTCGAATATTCCCATACGTGTGTAAGCTCATCTCACGACAGTACCGTCAGTACCTCGTAGTGCATCGGACCGATCGTATTATCTAATTTTCGAGACACGAAAAAATAAAGTTTTTGAGTAGTACAACGTAGGTGGCCCTTCGTCTCGATCACCATCGGTTGAATGTTGTTTACACTTAAAGTGACCTTAAGATTGTCTAAAAAAAAAATGTTTTAATCTTGTGAGAATTTATTTTTTAGTAAAGAAGAAAAAAAAATCATTCAATTGTCAAGTGTAGATAGATAATTTGTGCACATGATGTGATTTAATCTCAGTGTCAAGTTGAATTCTAGAAAGATATCGAGTTTCAAATATGAAAACTTTCTTAAGAATCATTTATTACCTATAAGATGGTGTTGTATCGGTGCTACTGAGATACATATGTAGTTAGATTGCAAGCTGAATTCGTATGTGGATTATTTTAAGTATGGATATGCGTCTGATTCTATTAGCAACATTACTTGTCATCTGTGGGGTGCATTTAAGTTGTAAGTTTGACTTTATTTTAAGGGATGAATGTGGGTGTCATGAACCTGTGTATTTAATTACTTTCTTTACTGTAATGGATCCCAAAAAAATAAAACAAGCCGGTGGATATGGAAGGTGTGACACTTTTACGGATGTTTCATAAATTGTTTTAATATTCAACCGCGCCCTTTGAAAGCTGATATTACACCCTCCCTTTATGTAAAACACCTTAAATTTCCATGAAAACTCATGTAGAGACGAGGATTTTCGAGAGAGCCTTTTAGAGTCATTGCATGGACAGTTATCTGGCTAAAAGGGGATGAATGCCAAAGAACACATACTAATTGCAAATGCGGAAGTGTTCAGTCCATTTGTTTTGAATTTTTAGAAAGTATTTCATGAAGCACTTGTGACACAATTATGCGCTCGTAAATAGTTATAAGTATTGCATACAAAGTACTTAACCTAGTAACCAAAAGCTTTGCAATTTATCTATCTAACATGTGAAGCTTCACATTTGACGAATTTCTTTGAATTTGGGTGATAAGTCGAATACAAATGAGGACATTGCCAACAAATCGTATAAAAAAGTTTAATATGTCTGAAACCACCCTAACCTTGTTTTTTTCTAATTCATCCGCTTGTGACGCTTCGTACATATTTCCCAGAATAAAGTTGTGATACAAGTTTGATAGATATCGGTTAAGAGCTTAAGCCTTTTATCGCACATAAGTCGTCTTAAACGCGTCTTATCTCCCCTTGTATGCAAGGGAACGTCTTCAAGGCTAAGTAAACCACTCAACGAAATTTTGATGAAATTTTATATGAAGATTAAATTAACCTTGGAAAAGGACTTCAATGCATCCAAGCAAAGTTACTATTTGGTGTGGATCCTAGACTGGCGGCATCATTGGTCCATACTTATGTGAGATCGACATTGAACAGGCAGAGGCCATCCACGTCAAACAGGATTGCTATCGGTCAATAGTAAACAATTTCGCTTTTCCCCAATTGGACACCGACGACGTATACAGTTTCAAAAGGACGGCGATACGTGCCACATAGCCCATGCTGGAATGGACATTTTTCACGAGTGATTTCTAAACATGGTTATCTGTCAAGGAAACGATGTGAATTGACCACCGAGATCGTGCGGTTTTACCCCCTTAGAGTTATTTTTTTTTAAATTTTCTTAAGTCATAGGTCTATGCCAATAAACCACAAGTCACCGCTATCCTGAAAGCCAATATTTGTTAGATTCAGCCTGATTTATGAGCCAGAGTTACGGAAAATTGGACGTTTCGTATGTGCCTTAATCAGCCTAGCCGTGGCGGACATTTGAATATGGTTATATTCCTTAACTTTACCCTTTTAGAAAAATATAAAACTTCAGTCTAATTTATTCAAATTTAAAGATAGAAAATGTTGAATGGAAAACCCTTTAGTTGCAATTGCACAACTGAGTCGTACGTTCTTGCAACTCCGGTGATTTGATTTATTCATTCAGATTGTATTCAACCCACTGTACTTAAGCTGTTATTTACGTAATTGCTTAACAACAAGTCGAAACTGCTAGTTCTGAGTCATAGGCGGCAGATACATAACTATTTTAATAGTAATTACTAATTAATATTGTTATTTATTGCAATAAAACCAACGTGTTAGGCAAATTATTTCATTTTAACTGTTTGTAAATTTTTTTGTTTTTCCACAAAAACTTCAAGTCACGAAAATACACAATATACTCGTACACACAATCAAACCACTTGGATTTTACGGAAATTAACTCTTCCATTAAAGTGCACAGAGGTTAGTGGCAATAACGATGCAATAGCATGCTTAAAATTTCGCATTTAGCATCAATGTCACTCATGTACATATTTCACTCAAGTACTCGTGTGTGTATATTTTTAATTCTCGAAATTAATGACCAAAAACTGAAACAATTTGTAGTAGGTAAGCATAATTTGAACTTTGTAAGGATAAGGGTTTCTAAATCTTATTTGATGGCTCATAACGTACATATGTAGTTATGTATTTTAAAATCGTATTGTCATTTTAGATTAAGAGGCATTTAGGAGATTAAGACGCTTATTATTTATCTTCTATGAAGCTCGAATACAACTGAGGGTATTAAGTAAAACACCTGAAGTATAAAAAGAGGTAATCATACCTATTGATGCTTACACAATATTTATATTATAGTTGTATTTAAATGATGTGTATTAACTAAGTGCAATAAATCTGATATTTAACTTGTTTTCGGGACAAAAATATGCTTTTATCAATAAGAAGTCATCAGACATACATAATTCTGACAGTGCTTCAAACAATCTTGAAAAGCTGTCTGGAACTGGTAGGTACATATATGTAATTATGGAGAGAAGTAAAAGTAGTCTTCATACCCAAAGCAGACAAATGCTCTCAAAAGATTAACATGTCTAGCGACTAAACAAATTTCGCCTAAGCTAGACTTGAAACGCTTTAAGATCTTTAAAAGTAGGCCACTATTCCTCACCATCTTTGTGTCTGCCCAGTTCTCTCCCGTAGAAGGTTGCTTCACTTAGGACCTTCATACTAAAACGACTTAGCAGATCTACTTAAATAATATAGACATAAAAAGTCTCTTACGCTTCACAAGAAGCTCAAAATGGTTCTATCGAGTATTGGAGAACTTAGGATCCAAACTCCGTGGTGTCACAAAGGAATCGTCCTTTTAAAGTTGTTTTGCCTGCATTAAAGTAATCAAAAACCAGAACTTACAGGACACTTTTTCCTTATAACCGCAAGAAAGTTCTTAGTTTTATCTTAAAAGTGTGCGTGCAGCTTATGCCTAGGTGCAAAACGAAATCCCGACTTCTCTGGCCTTTCCAACATATTTTTAAAATTCTTCACTAACAATTTTTAAAGTGTATTTTTTTTTTTTTTTTGATTTCAAAAGGAATAAGCAAATCAACATCATCACTTTTGCTACCTTGCTTCAACTGCTCTACTTACATATTCTGCGCTCCATAGCATGTAGGTGCCTACTGTTGATTGTTTAGCTCATTGGACTTATAAAACAAATGATCATAAAGCAAAGTACTCGTAGTTCCCATCGTCTTTTATGGATTCCATGGAGCAGATTTCTTGAATTATTCCAAGTAAATATTCCTGAAACAGTTTTGGAATTTAAGTCCGATGTGTCGTTCTTTGATCTTTACAGGTTTACAGTATCATCAATAGAATAACGACCTTCACGAGATTCGTCCAAAAATGCGCCACCTGTAAGCCCTGTCATTACTTAAAAACCGTCGGAAACTTTGGCGCATTCGAATAATACACATTTAGGCATTTCTCGAAAATTTGCACTTGTACCTCTGTAAGCTGAAAAGAATAGTCTTGTTGTGTAGTGACTTCATGACCGTCTTATACTTATTACAATAAAGTTATACAGATATTGTACTTGTGAATAAAAAAACCAAATTTCAAAAATTGCCACAAACACAACATACCAATTCGAAATAACACTACCCAATGACTAACCTTGTTACTGGAAATCGAACAGGTCACAATGTGGGTGTCACAGCTGATAGCGAGTAGTTTCAAATGCGCTAAAAAGTAGAGAGTAGCTCGAGTTTACGATATCT
The DNA here is from genome assembly GCA_949716465.1 of Chalcosyrphus nemorum. Taxonomy (NCBI): domain Eukaryota; kingdom Metazoa; phylum Arthropoda; class Insecta; order Diptera; family Syrphidae; genus Chalcosyrphus; species Chalcosyrphus nemorum. The sequence goes on from OX454333.1 coordinate 32,204,796, forward strand.
ACCATCAAAGGCTACATAAAGTCACAGCTCAGCAACCAGCGAATTGACGAGCTGAGAACACACTATTTTTAGCTTATTTAAAGCAAACAATTAACAATTTCACTATTCCCAAAGAAAAGATATTAATACTGCTTTCTCACCGAAGCGAGATTCACCGTTCACACCAAGTTGAGATAATTTCGAATGTCATTAGCTTTGTTCGATGACGTAAAAAGTAGCACAGCACAGAACAGAATAGCACAAATTTTGAAAACTGTCAGAACAAATTAGAACAGAAAATGACAACCTTCTTTTCAATGTGTCAGAACGATTCCCAAGCATTCTTCTTATTAGCAGTCAAAAGTATTAAGTTCGATTATGACAGTTCGATTAGTACAGAAAATCATGTGCTGGACTGTGCAAAACAGACTCATCGATCAAAAAGAAGAACACTTTTGGACGATATTTGTTCTCACTGAATGCAAGAACCTTTTGAGTCGCGGGAAATAAACAAACCAACAGCTGTTTGTTGACTGTCGCTATCAGTGTTGGGACTTGAGAGTGGGCAAATTGGGAAACCGAAAAGTGATCGATTTTTGAAACTACCATAAGTGCAACATACAAATTAAACAATGCATAAAATTTATATGTATGTAAGTAATGCATAATGCAAAATCTAAATAAAAAAATATAATTGGTAGAAGTCCCAAGACTAGTGTACAGTTTTTTTCCCATATAATATTTTGCGTCTAAAAATGAACACCAAAATAAACTGAAGTCCACTTTTAGGTTTGTTCAGTTTGAAAACCTCTCATAGATAGATGAACTCAACTAGATTTCGAGGAGGTTTCGCGAAGGCATTCGCCAGAGTATATTGTCGCAATTATTATTTGTTTGTTTAATGATTACTGAAATTCTCGGATTGCTACTGCTACTGAAAATTCAAAAACAAAATTTGCGTACATTCGCTGAGCTGGAAATAGACCCTAAGAGCCCGATATTGCAAAAAGTTGCATAACAAAAGCGATTGATTTCTTAAAATCAAAAATATTTAGAGATCATATGGTCATGCAGGATTGGTTTGGAGAGGAGCTTCTGATTTTAAAGTCTACAAATTTTAATCACACAGATCTCCAGTCTCATATGTGCACTACTTCTAGTTATTTTCAATAATTTGCAGACTTTAGTAATCAATTACATCCTTAGCCGGAACACTAACAGAATAATGGCAACAGCGGCATTTTATTAACTTAAGATTTCAGTATCTGTAATTGCATACTCGTAATTGTTGGGATAATTTTTATCGCTACATCTGTTTGTTCATGATGATCATTAAAGAAAGGTAAAGAATCTAATGCTGTAATGGTTGGGTGGATCCCTTGAAATCAGTAATTGGTATCGTGCATTTATTTAAATTGTTTCCTTAATTACATATTTAATATCTAATTGATTTTAATAGTTAAAAGGCCGGAGATTTCAAAAATACTTGCCTCTACACGCAAGACATCCTCATAATTTTAGCAATATACAAGTAGGTACATAGAATACGAGTACATTTTTATTAATTAAGTCAGCAAGCTATGAACGCAGTCCCGGATCTTAATCAGTTCCACTAAATCTACTAATGAGCGTGCACAGATCAATGCAATCATAGAAATAGCTACCATGACTTGGCTATACTCATTCTATTGGGTATTGTTGGTTTTTTTTTCTTTGCTACTACTGGTAATAAAACCTCGTTGAGGACACACATTTTAGCATACAATCGCTGTCTGTTTCAAGGTATACTTAGTTAGAACTATGCAGGTACAAGGACATTGAATCAAAGAGTCATTACTTACTTACTCATGTCCCTACAATTCCGTCTGCGATTTCACGAAATGTGCCTCAGTTCTCCCCAACTCTTTCCCAGTTGCCGTGCTTCTTTCTCAATTGTTCTGCGGTACGACTCGATCGCGTATCCTCCTATCCTGGGTAAGCGAGTTCCATTGCATCGCTTGGTTAGCTATGGATCTGTCACCCTTTCGGAGAGTGTGACCAATCCACTGCCTATAGCTTCATGGCCCGTTCTCTGATAAAGCTGTTCGTTAGAGATACGGTTTGGCCAGAATATCCTTAGGATGTAGCGCAGGTAGCTATTGACAAACATTTGCAGCTTCCTCGTGATAGTAACGGTCACTCTCCAGGTACCACATCCATATAGTAGCACGGATTTAACGTTGGAACGGAACAGTCATAGATTAGTGTTGAAGCTAATTGTTAAGGCGTAAAGTAAAGATAAGTTAGATCATTGTGACTGTCCATAAAGTACATTTAAAGACTATTAAATTGGATCAACTTTTCATAACTCATATAGCTAAGCATGTATGACATGAAGGGGGATCAGATCTAGGACGAACTAACGAGGATTTAAAGGACAAGACCTTACTGCTCTTATGATCTGCAGAAGGTTTGAATTGTCATCTATTGAAGAGTCAAATCAGCAGGCAATACTTTTGGCTTCTTTAAGATAAGACCAAAGAGCATGGAAAGATAAATGTCTTAAGACTAATGATTTAAAAACCTTAAAATATTATTTGTCCCATTTTTTTTCTTTTCAGATGCCCTTCTTGTCAAATGTCCTGTCTATCAATTACATTTCCAAAAGATCGTTGGGTTTCGGCCTCCTACCGAGCTACTTACCGATAGAAACATACTTCACGAAGCTGATCCGACAGATCCATTTGAAATAATCAATCCAATCTGCTGGGATCTTTGCAACGAGGATGAAAACTGTATTGCCTATGTCCATATCTTAGATACAAACCGCTGTTACGGATTCTCCATGTTATCCGTATCCTATCGTTTCCAACAACTTGCAGAAGATATTGAACTTGTCGCCGATAATAATGCTATCTACTTCGAAAAGGCTTGTCTTAAAGGTAAACCCACTATACCAAGAGGATAATCTTCAAAAATGAATAAATATTTCTGTATTTGATTTTAAGTTCCCAAAACCTGTGCTGCCAAGCTATGGGTTCTCACAAAAATACCCGGAAGTAGTTTGGTGTTTCAAGGCAAAAAAACAATATCAAAACTAGTAACCAAACGTGAATGCGCCGAGCTGTGTCTATTCGAAAACGAATTCAATTGCCTTTCAGCGTCATTTGCACCTTCGTACAAAAACAATCAAGCCCGGTGAGTTCTGTTTTGTTCTGGATGATGAAAGATACACAAAAACCAAAAAAATATGAATGACCTCAGTTGAAGCTCATCCATATTCATAAAATAGCATTCCAAAAGAAACATTTTTCATGGTACTGATCATCATCATCATAACACTCGACAATGATATCATACATTTCGTTAGATTAATAAACTCCAATGTCTTTGTATATCCTCGTCCATCCAGGTTCACAGATCAGCTCATCAGGACTGAAAGACTGGGTCGTTGTATACTAAGCGATAAGGATAAAATGCTACAACCCGATGCCTTTCGGGCAGCACCTTACGATGAGGAATATATCGAGAACCAATGCTATGAGCGTCCAATCGAAAGCGAAAAGTGCTCCTACGAGCTCTATTCAAATAGTACATTCATCTATGCGGAAGTTAGGTATAATGGACTAACCCAAAAAGAGGTGAGTTAGGGGGAGGGGGAGGGTGTGGGTGTGGTAGCAACCAATCTATCAGACGTGAGTTCTTGATATATGGGTTATGGTGGTGGTTTCCTTTATGACTAGATTTTTGTGTGTGAATTTTTGATTTATACATTCAATTCCTCCATTTGTGTGTACGTATTCGTATTCGGTTCTGATATTGAAACGAATTCGAATTGTTCGGTGTGCAGTGCCAGGCCAACTGTTCTGGTGAAACGAAATTCTACTGCCAAGGTGTTTCGTATTTTGTGGATCAAGTGATTGTCAACTCGGAGTGCTATTTACATTCGGAAGATATCATCTCGATGGGACCGAGGAGCTTGAAATTCAAACCGATGTCGGTGTACATGCGGAGGGTGAAGTGCTTAGATGGTATGTATTGATTAAAGGTATTTTTTTTTTTTTTTTTCGGTGATGGAATGTGAATAGAATCGTATCGATAAAAGGGAGTGTTAGGTCACGAGTTGTGACATACGGTCTATTGGTATGTAGTATGTACTCACCCACAATAGATAGTCATGTGATCAGATTGAAAAGGAGAGTTAAAATTGCATCTAGGAGTAATACGACGCAGATGTTCATACTGTTTGCTTCTATTCGGTTTTAAGACTTCAAAAAAAAACATTGCTATTCTCGGTTATGGAACACTATTTGTTATATCTTTAACTTTCACACATACATACTGTACTAGGCAAAAAGATAATGACTTGGGTCTTCACAACCTTGGATTAATGATTTAATCAACTATGTCCTTAGATATGTACAACTATAAGTCCTAGTTTTTTATTTACACAAATGCGCTATAGCTCAAGGACTATGCAGTATAGTCTACTTAACGGCCATCAAGATTCGAATCTTATTTATTGCGCAAGCTAGAGGTGAATATGGCTTTAAAATGCTAGTTCACTTACTGTCCCAAAACAACGAATTTTGTACGAAAATATACGCAATTTAACCATAGACTAGCTACCTAAATTAGGCGGTCAACTCAGTAGTAGGTATTCCCCAAAGGGAATACACAATTAGCAACAAGGTGCCGTTTTGAAACCACAACTCAAGTGACCTGTTTGTTGGTGTTTATTTGTGAGAAGTCTCTAAATGCAGCCTGTGGAATTTAAAAATACTAGAAGCTGATTAATATTCTCCAAGGGAATTATAGAGTGGTTCTCCTAGAGTGGGAAGTCTGATCCTGATACAGCTGCGGCAGTGTACCTTATGCCCAGTCTGACCGCATGTACTCCAATGGGCCAGTGTCCGGTCACGATTTCTAGATGTGGAGCAGTTCAATAAGCTAGTCCATCTAAGATTAGCTATTTTTTAAGAGAATTAAGGAAATTTGCTCCGCAGAACAATGGAGAGCTGAGCTACATTCCCATAAACGTTGCTATGCGCTGGAACCCATATAAGAGTTATCATGGAATGGTGTCAAAGAGAAGCTAGCTCTTCTCGGCATTCTAGAATTAGTTTGAATGTGATGGTAACCGAATCAATAGCTTTGAGACCAGCCTGGCTATCAACGAAAATTCCGATATTTTGTCTCGGTAGGATATTGTTGTGTTGTTTGATTCCACGGCAGGCTTCACGGATAGCTAGTACTTCCGCCTGAAAAATACTGGAAGCATCCGGAAGTCTATTTTGAGATGTTTAAAGATTCCAAAAACACGCCAGCATCGACGATATAGTGAGGTCAAAATCCTTAATCACCTGTCCGTCTTGCCATTCCATTCTTGTGGGAAATTGTACTTTAAACCTCTTTAGAAGGTTTATTTTGAGGATGATGTAGTTCATAGTGGACGTTGCGAATTCTTTTGGTAGAGATGCTGCTATGCCCATAAAGTTTTGCTTTCCAGCACTAAGACTCTCTGAGTCTGACCATTTTAGTTGTAATCTGTAGATCGATGGGCAGGAGATAAGGAGATGTAGGATGACTGTAAGAGCATCTGTCGGAGTCGTACGTAGAGCTCCTGTAGTACCTGTACATGCCGTCCTTTGAACCCTGCTCAGTTTATTGATGTTGTAGGTTTTGTTAAGAGCCACCATACTATATGTAAGAATCGGACGAACTACGGCCGTGTACATTCATAGGGTCAATTTTGGTCGCAAAAACCATCGTTTGCCGAAGGTTCTATCGCAGGCATGGAAATCAGTTTATTTTTAAGGTCCGTTCACGTACTCTTTCAAAACTTCAAATTTTTACGAAAAGCTATTTACGTAAGGAGAATTTTCATAGTTTTTTTTTATATGCTTGTGCAAACACTTTTCTTTGGGCTGGTTTGTGAAACCTGTCAAATCTATTAAATTGGCTAATAGATTTTCAACTTTTTCTCTTGCTTTAGCTCTCGCTCTGAAAGAATTTTACCACCAATCTTCAGAAGATGACATTCTACGTATTTTAGTTCGAAAAGTACACGAACGGACTAATTTTCTCTCATTTTATTCACACTCAGTCTTAAAAGTCAAAGTCCTCTGATTTACAAAATATTGCGAAAATGTTTCCTTTGATGGATTACAAATATGTGCAAGCACTCGCAAAACACGCCCGCGGTATTTGTCGTTTCTTTTGATTAAAAACAAGATAAACTTGATTAGAATAAATTCGCTTTCGGGGACGTAATTAATTGCACTTTAAAGTGATTCAAATAAATTGCAGTTGCTAAAGCCATTGTTTTACAAATTACTCAAGACTATTTTTAGAGATTGTCGGTAGGTGATAGGGTTACACAAGCGGTAGTAGGTACTCGTATATAGCTAGACTTAAATGTTACATACAAATGTAAGTTTTTAATATTGTATTTATATTCCTTTAGTATCAGTTATATGCAATAACGATGAAATGGTAATAAAGTACTCACCCAAAGACTGGTTTCGGGGCAAAATCTATGTGAGTTCACATTCACAAGACTGTATGACAATCGGAAATGGAACAAGGTTCTAAGAAACATTATTTAATATTTAAACAACAAAAATTTAAAAGAAATTATTCTACAGATCAACCATTCTTCGCCTCCCAATCGGAAATGAAATCCAAGAAAAACGCTGTGGAATCCTACGCGCCTATGAAGTCACCAAATTATACCAAAGGTATAGTACTATTTTTCTAATTTCTTTCGAGTATGTTACAAAAAAAGATTTCAGAATTTTTTTATAAAGACAATCAGCAATCAATTCTTTTCTAAAGAAGGTATAGCAAAGAGTTCGTAGGTCTGTTCGCGTACTTTCTGCACTAAAATTAGTAGATTATCAAATTTCAAAGAGAGGGGGGAAAATTCTCTCAGAGCGAGAAAGTAAACGAACGGGTTAAACAAGAAAAAGTAAAAAATACACTGGTTTGACAGATTTGACAGTTTTCGAAAACCAGCCCACAGAAATTTCTTGGACTAAAATTCGTAGCATTGGGAAATTTTTTACTCTCTCCTGAGCACTCTCTTTTGCGAAAAACTACGAAAATTTTCCGTACGCGAACAGCTTTTCGTAGAAATTCGTAAAATTTCGTAAAAATTCGCTGTTTTGGGAGGGTACGCGAACGGACCTAATTTAAAACTCAGGTCGTAAAATGTTTCAATATTTATCCATGGGTGGTGTACTGTACACATTCGCAGTATTGTATGTAATTCTCGTATTAGTTTATAATTCACAATATTTTCTTTTGCGTCCATATTGAAATATACTAAGTGCTTTTCGAGCGTATTATTTAATTGAAGAGTCTCTGCCTGATACATGGCTGGCTTCCATGCGGTCCGAGTGACGGTGCCTCCGTTTAGAAGAACAATTTTTCTAAAGTTCATCATAGGCCGAAACAATGCAGTCGAACTCTCTTGGTGTTTTATAGTGCATCCATTCTGGTACAGCTAATAGAGATTGCGATTGTATCTTCTCTTCCATTCGCCCTCGTCCGACGAAAATTTGTACTAATTTTTTTGATTTTTTGACTTCTTTTTCGTTGACAATGTTGCTTTCGTTATTTCGAAGAGCCTGCGTCCAAGATTTGAAGCCAGGTAAAAGCGGCTTTCCGAAAATATTCTTAAGCTGGGAAGCTGCGTGGTCCCTTTTCTTTTTACGCAGAATTCTCTGTTCTTCTTCTGTGCCGGTACTTTTGTATCGCTGCTCTTGGTTGGAGCTGCAGTGCTTTCTTGTGTGCACCTTCTGTCACCCTCTTCCGCTGAACGCACTCATCCATCATCATACCAAAGGGCTCCTTTTTGGTGGTAGTTCGTAACAAACTGTGGACACTTCTACTTCTTTGATGATGTTGCGGTGTTCGGTGCACTGGTTGTTAGTGCTCTCTGTAGAGAGTTTCTCGGTCAAGTGCTCTTTGTAGCTGCAACGTGCAAATGGCCAGAATCGATGTTGAACCCTTAAAATGTACGCACATCCAAGATACAGGATTTTTTTCTACAATTTGTTTTTTAGAACATTCATCTCAGCTTTAATCGTAATCCAAAATAATCTCAACGTCCAAACCCAAGGCGATCGCTTGATCAAGGTTGGTTGCATCATGAGTAACTCCACTGCAGGAGTACCACAATTACCAAGTGCCATTGCTCTGGGATCATCGTTAGCTTTTACACAAAAGTAAGTTCAATTAAAGTTATAAAGTATTCCATAGAATTTAACTTAAATTTTAGTGAACTGCCCAATGAGGGCTCTATTCACATCAATGGCACCACTCGGAACATTCCAAAAATCTCCATGCAAGTTATCGATTTGAATCAACATCACGAGACGAATGACGTGCAAATTGGCCAGAGCCTGGAACTACAGATCATTGCTCAGCCTCCAGATACACCTTTTGACTTCATTGCCACATCACTCATAGCAAAAGCGAACAATGGCACCAGCTACATTGTTCTAATCGATGAAAGAGGTTGTCCCACCGATGTAACTGTGTTTCCAGCTTTAACAAAAATCATAACAATGGATAGGAAGATGCTCTATGCACCCTTTCATGCGTTCAAATTCGCTGGCACCTCTTTGGTGAGCTTCGATGTAAAAATCAACTTTTGCCTTGGCAGTTGCCCACCAGTTATGTGTCAGTCGGGATCTATGGCAAGAAGTCGAAGGAATGCCGATGGCGATTATTTATTTGACGAATCCATTCAAATAAAGAGTCCACTGTATGTTTCAACTGTAATGGAACATGTTATTGATAGTAATTTGACGGATCTAAAACAGGAAGAATCCTTAACGCAGGGAGCAACTGTTAAAAATGGTGTTACGCCATATAACCTTGAGTTGCCCTTAAACTATGATATAAACGTTCGGGGACCAAATCTTGTGGACACAAAGGGACTGATCTATGGTGAAAAGGGTATCGTTATCGTGGCGGGAGTTGGTAAGATACACATTTCTTTGTCCCACTAATTTATTTAATCATTCTCCTTGCCTTAGATGAGACTTCGTCGGAAAATATTTGCATAAACCAAAGTCTTTTGATAGCAATTTTAATTTTCTGGTTGATATTGCAAGTCGCCCTTATGTTTAGCTGTTGTTACTTGATACAAAAGTACAAACGACTGGCATCGCTGGATGATGAGAGGAGGAAGATACAAGAGAGTATAGATTACTACGAGGGGCGACGCGTTCATTGGGCTGATCAAGGTGGTTATACTTTATAACGTTTAAGTGAGTTATGTTAGTTTTTAGATTGTTTTTTTGGTACTTAAACAATAAATATAAGATAGCAATGTAAAATATGAATGAAATTCGTTTGAAAATAATAAATAAAAATAAGCGACTAGTCAAAAAGTATTCAGATCTTTGTATTGTATTTGTATTATTGTATGAACACTTGCATCTGGTGCTGAATCGGAGGAAAGACATAGGATATGGCTTGCCGACGCACTGTACCTGGAAGCTGATCAACAAACGAAAACAGCTGAAAGCTGGCATAGCCACTACCCGAACAGCACAAGGGAGCGAGCTGCAGTCCCAATATCGCATAAAAATGGAAGAAGTGGTAGTGTACGACATGACAAGCGCAACTACACCAATTCGCTGGCTACAGACGCAGGTGCAACGGCAGGACCATCTATAGAATTACAAAGGAGCTGACAGATGGTCGCAGCTTCAGCCAACACCCGGTGGAAAGCCTAGACAGAGTACACAAGGGTAAAGAAATAAACCCCTGCCTGAAGAGTTCAAGAATGCAAAGGTCACCAGCAGAGAAATCGCTAACGCCACAAGTGAGCAAGAGCTGTTGCTCAGCACATGAACGTCGGCATTCCACAAAATGGAAGAACAAATAAAAAGCTTGGTAGAAATGGTGGAAGATGGTAAGAAGCGCTCCATTAAGGCCCTTTACGAGCTGCCTGCCATAAAGATGTATGATGACATGGCCAAGTCATACGCAAGAACAACGCCTCGTAGACATCATGGCTACAAATGGTAAAAAAAGAAAAAGGGGACCAGAACTAATCGTAGAATCCCATACTCGCAAGGTTTAGTACGTAGGCGTATTCCCCTGGCATCGAATCGCGGTTAAAATGCATCCATGGTTCAACCGAAAAAAAAAAAAAAAAAACTAGACGGCTCTTTGCTAGGTTCGGATGAAGATTACCTCAAGAAATGGAAGAATCTTTTTTCTACGCTTTTCAATCATGTGTTCGATAGTAATATTCTCCAAAATCATCGGACAGATAGAGCTGCCTGAAGTTACCGAATAAGTACCACGTCCCCCCGGTAAGGATGAGATCACTTCTGCAATCAATGCACTAAAAAACAACAAGGCGGTAGGACTTGACGGTATTCCCGACGAGCTCTTAAAAGCAGCGCCAACAATATCGGCTGAGCTACTGCTTCCTCTAATTGGAAGAGCTTCGGAAACTGAGAGCTTTCCTGATGACCGCAGGAGCGTTGACTACATCAACACCTTGCAGATCATCATCGGACAGTGTGTTGAATATTGATCGCCACATCACCTGCTGTTCATAGATTTTGAGAAGACATTCAAAAGTGGCAATGGAGATTTTATTTGGGGAGCTTTACGCAGGTGAGGTATCCTAGATAAATTAAATGCTATAATCAAGCATATGCATGTAGCATGTGAAGACTGATCATCAATATCACAAGCAAGCTGCAAAAGTTCGTTAACGTTCGTTAAGCCTGCGTAACATCTTAAGGATCTTCTGACCTAACCATATTTCTAATGAACACCACTACCAGAGAACAGGTAAGGAAAATGTGACAGCTCCATAGCTAGCCATATTATGCAATGGAGCCCGTTAACTCAAGCAGTCCGAGGAGATCATGGCGCAGAATATTCGAGATGGAGATGGAAAAATTTGGGAAAAAATTGAGGCACAAAAGGCTTTACCAAATTAGAGTTGCATATATTATTATGCAGTCTTTGTGAACTGATAAATAAGAAACCAGAGCAAATATTGGACAAAACTTTGATCTTAAAATGCTTCCTTAGATATTAGGAACCATAAAAGAGGAGAAGGAAGGGCATTGAAGACATAACCAAAAACATGTGCCATTTTCGGAAATACATGCCTTTTTTTAACCAACTCTCCTTCTGCATTTGACTCGAGTAAAAGGAGAACGCAAAAAGTATGAATCACAATACATAACCGAAAGGTCAACTTGATAAATTTAAACAAAAATCGATTTAATGAAGTGGCTCTAAACTCTCACGGAGCTGTGTATAGAACAGCTATTTTCTATTAACAGAAAATCTAATCAAATTAGAATCCATGTTCCATGCTTGTTATGACACCAAATATCCTTAAAAAAAAAAAAAAACAAGACAAACGATTACAAGACAAACGATTACAAGACAAACGATTACAAGAAAAAAATCGATGAATTTTTATTGCATTATTGCTTGCATCTATGCGTCTACTTAAAGGCACCAACTAAATATGTAAACTTATTTCTTCGGATTGTAACTCTCCCACTTGCGATGGTTTAGATTATTGAAATCATCACAGTTCTCGGCAATCAACTTCAAGTAGTTGGATAGCTTGACCAGTTCCTTGTCTGAATCTCGATTAAAGTGAGCTTGCCGAAAGGGACGAATCTTTAGACCGCACTTTGGGTTCATAAGAAAATTCCTTCGAATATCATCGAACATAATGGTGTTCTTTGAACTGTATTGTGGGTAATGGCCCCAGATGACGCCTAATGGCTTAACATCGATAACTCCTCGCTGGGATGTGTGCACCGTAATCATTGCGTTCGAGTCTAAATAGAACATGATCTTGTAGTCCGGGTGTGAGCTAACGCCAAGTAGTTTCATTTTCTCCTCGATCCACCGCATGCCTGTGGCTGACCAAATCACAATGTCGTAGTCCTCGTAAGCGTAGGTGAGGAACTCGTGGAGATAGGGACGCATCAATTCAGCCCCAGTCTCGGCTGACGATCGGTGATCGAAGAGCGTGTAGTCAATGTCTAGGACAAGCAAGCGTTTGCCTTCACGCGGCGGATTCAATAGAGTTATCTTGTACTCCTTAATGCGTTTGGCAATTTTAGCCAAGAAAATTGCTGAATTTTCTACGGAAACCATTTTATCTTCGGTGTCGTCGAGGTCGTCAATGACGTCAGAGAGACCTAGAGGCCGGTTGCAGGCGTCCTCGATGTCTGCCTCTGTGGAGCCGACCATCATCAGTTTGAAATTTGCCTTGAGCTCTAGATTCCCGATTTTCACATTGTCTTGTGCCAGTTTGCCTGCAAACAATGGCGTGTGAGTGAAGGATTAACTGTTAACTGAGCGTTACTCAATGCTTACCTTTATATTTGAGATTGAGGAGCTTCTGCCGTTCGGGGCGGACTTGTGTCTTCTTGAAGATTTCGTGCTTTAGCACTTCTACTGTGTCTTGGTCTGTAAGGTCGGTGATTGGATACTCTTTGCCGCTCCATTTCACTATTATTGTTATTTCTTTGATATCGGTCATAGTTTTAATTGTTTAAACTTTTTCTTTGTGGCGGTTTTTGCTTGTTTTTTATGGAAAAAATGCAACAGAAATGCAAAGACCCTCACTTGGAATTTGTTGACAAAACATTATCCAGACGTCATTTTGATTGAATGCTAAATACGGAAACAGTAGTGCCAAGTTGCAGTTCTTCTTCTCTTGCCCCTTTTGGTAGATTATTCGGAATCACACATGATAGCTATTTTACGTCAAACAGAAATTATTTTGGTTTTTTTTTTAATATATGCATGTTACAAAGCTTACTGTAAGCTTTAAGCACCGAACATCGTGTCCCGATCCGACCTATTCTCAACATAGCTGCTGCTATTTGATACAAACGAATACGAAACGCATTGCTTGCAATGCCTCCGCTCCGATCTGAAAAGCGACAGTCTGTCAGAATCCTTCGGAATTCGTATTCTACATATGCGATATCCCGTTCGCCCCGAATCGATAATTGGGTGCAGACTTAGTCTAGCGAAAGTATCGCTATTTTTGTGGACAAGAGTGAAAATATGAGATCAGGGACTCGTTCAAAACAAAGTTAAAGGCGGGGTAAAACTTTAAAGCTTCAACATGATTATCGGCTTCAACTATTAACAAATCTGAAAATATGAAAAATATGAAATAAAATTCAAATAACCAGTTTCATTTAATATCTCTTGTACTTATTTATTTTCTGCCTGTAATAATACTGCGAAACAACATGGGTTGAAACTAAAAAGACATGAGCATTTGATTTAAATAATTCCCGCCCCATCTTTACAGTCGCTATAAACGCTTCCAATTTCTGAACAATGTGTAGAATCCAGTCTTTAAAGAACAGCTTTAATAGTGAGCGAGTGTAAGTGTTAATAAGTAGAGTAACTGGGCGAAGTACGTGAAGAGGTTAAATAGAAAGTAACGCACAATTTTTATACATATGTACATGGTGCAGAACAGTTGATGAAGAATCTAGTTCATCGGGAATAAGACATTGTTGACACTATATGTCCGTAAAAGGGTGATAAAGTTAATGAATAAATTAATGCGAACGAATACTAAACTTAAAGAAAAAATAGAAATGTGATACAATTTCGAAAAATACCCCCTCGTTCAGCCCATGTTTAGTCTCACTTAAACCGGTGAATTCTCCAGTTCAGATAGAACGCCAACAAGTGTCATATGAGTCAAGTGTCAACCCAACTCGAAGATTTTCGGATTTTTCGTTGTGTCATAACTTTTTCGTTGTTAGTTAGCCTTTAGTTTTTGTGTTTTCTTTCACTTTAATTCAGTAAATTAAAATACTTTTACATTCGCTTAACACAAATCATACTCTATTATGTCAGAAAAGCCAACTGTGTTAATATTAGGAGGTAATAATATCCACTAAATTCGCTAACAAAGTTCCCCATCGCTAACCCTTTTTTTTCTATCTGGGTATCTTTTGTTCTTTTTGTTGTTTTTGCATAAATAGGGTGTGGATTTATCGCACGTAACTTGGTACACTATTTAGTAACGAATGATCTCGCCCAGGAAATCCGTGTTGTCGATAAGACGCCGCCACAAATGGCATGGCTCAATGTCGAGCACACAATAGCCTACGACAATCAAATAGTTGAGTTTTGTAGTGCTAATCTAATTAATGCGGGTACGTAGGTTGATTTGATGAAATAAAATTTCAACTAAATTTGAATTTTACACTAGCTTCATGCAAAAATGCATTCACACCATCAAAGGGAGGTCGCAACTGGGACATTGTGATTAATTGTGCCGCCGAAACTCGTCCAAATCAAACTGATGCCGTCTACAAGGAAGGAGTCTACAAGTTGACCCTTAACTGTGCCAATGAAGCGGCTAATATTGGTGCCAAGCGATTCGTTGAACTCAGTTCTGGAAGCATTAACTCTAGTGAGAAAGCACCATTAAAGGAGGACTGTAAGACAGACCCTTGGACTGCTGTGGCCAAGATGAAAGTCAAAGTGGAAAAGGAATTGAAGTCGATGGGAAACTTGAACTTTACGGTGCTGCGACTACCCATTGTCTATGGGCTAGGTGATAAGCGATATTTAAGTGAGTAGTAGTATCTTTCCTCCAAGTACCGACCTAATATCAAACTTAACCTTACCTCATTCTAGTGCCCCGCATAATTATTGCTGCCCTTTACAAATACCTCAATGAAACTATGAAACTCCTATGGAATGATGCCATGAAACTAAATACAGTCCACGTCCTCGATGCTGTAAGTGCCATATGGGAAGTGGCACAAAATCCTAAAGCCATTGGAGAAGTCTACAATGTGGTTGATGATTCGGAGAGTACTCAGGGTTCAGTTAGTGATATTTTAGCTGATATATTTGCCATAAATGTCGATTACTGGGGAATCGTCATGTCAAATTTAACTAAGGTTTGTTTCAGAGTTTCTTTTTAATAATTTCTAATTGAAATCTTTCTATCTCGACAGCTGAGCATGTCGGATACAATAAGTGAAATCAATGATAAGCATATGGGACCATGGGCAGAACTCTGTCAAAAAGACGATATTACTAATACTCCACTCACTCCATACATGGACGAGGAGCAACTGTACCACAAGCACATGAACTTGGACAACTCAAAACTAAAAGAGTTGGGATATCAACTGAAGATCCCGAAAATTACCCGAGATATTGTTAAAGAAATAGTTGATGATTATGTTAAACAGAAGCTTTTCCCCAGATCTCTTGTAATGTGATTCTATTTTGCGATAAAGCTTCAAGCTTCTTTAATTGATATTATTAAGTTTATCCTACGATTATAACATGGATTTAAGTATTCAAAAGTTTATCAAGTATTCTATATTTTCTTTACATAGAAATGTACTTAAAAGATTATTTTTTTGAAGAAAAAAAACGCATGTGCTTCCCTAATTATATTTTTTTTAGAATTGATACTTGTAAAGCAATTGTTTTAAAGCTCATTGCTCCTAATAAGCAAATAAGAATATGACTATAGTGCCTAAAATCGAATTTCGTAACCTTTGTACTACCTACTATTATTATTTTTATATTTGTGGCAAATAAAAGCACTTTATTGGTGGTATAACAACAATGACATTTTTTTTTATAATGGTTACACATTTATTGTTTCTATTATTCAGCGGTTTCAGATAGTTTTAGAGCGCACAGTTTTATTGAGAGCGGTAAGATTAATATTTACTGGCAGTAAAATTGCGAATAGGTAGACAGATTTGGGACTCCGTGCCCTTTCTCTGTGTAATGGATCACAAATACTTGTATACAAGTTAATTTTTATAGACTTAATTGCTAAGGAAAGGTTATACGGGTCTGAAAACCCCGAACAATTCACACTCACGCAGCTAGCTAGAACCGAATCTATTCAACTCCCAAACCACGGCAGTTTATTTCCAAGCGGAGGTCCCTGCAATGACAACTGCTACCCGTGAGTCTATCGCAATACCAATCAGATCAAATACCATCGGATACCTTCTTTAGCGACAGCCAGGCAGCTATAAGAGCAATTTCTGGTATAGATATAAAATCCAAGCTTTTTGAACATAGCACAAGATTCAAGAGTGAATTACCAAGGAAAGGTTCATCAGATTTATTAGAACAAACTGATCTCTCTGAAAACATCGCGCTTTGCATTCTTAGGCTTGAAGCAGGGAAACTAACCACGGAAGAGGTGCACTTTACGGGGCATAGCAGTCTGTAGTACCATATGAAGAAACTGTGTTGGGCGGATCTGTGTTTCCTCACCGTTATGGCCCTCAAGCATTTAAAGCCAATGTGCACAGGTACCAACTCTGTTCCTCTTCTCCCTTTTCCTAAACGCCCGCGCTCTGAATCATCAGTATAAGGGTACTCATATCCCCTTTGGTGGATGCAAATTATAAAAAAAATTATGCTAATGCTCGGGACTCCAGCATTTCGAAACAAGTTTCTATCAAAATCTAGAACAACTCTTGAGCGCCGACATTGGCAAGATGCTTATCACCAGGTTTATTTGTACACTCTGAAAATGCGTAGTATAGTTTTTAGACATTGTATCGGTTAAATGGCCAAGATAGTACCTTTCTGTCGGGTAACACATTGGGTCAGCTGTTACCTGTGCGAGGTGGAAGTCTTTTACTTCTGCTAATCCGAATAGCTAAGCTTACCTGTCACATACTTCCTGGCTGGCAGCTGACTCAAGCATATTCAAAAACGATTCACTGAACAATCTGATATAACCTCCTTCTCAGCCCAAATCTTAAATTTCTTAAATAATAAAATAGATCACTTTGTCGGTTACAAACCTCCTTTGGGACACCACGTTTCATGCACCTAAAAACTCACTTAAAATAGAGATATTTATGCCGAGGTAAGGAATAAGCTCAAGTTCAAGACATCGTTAAAACTGCGGGTTACTTAGTTACAAAAAGCTTTGTAGACTTTTGCTCGCTTTATCTTGGTTTAATCCTTGTCCAAGCGTTGACAAGACCTTAACAATCGAAGCCATTTAGCTAACGCCTCCTTAGAATAGCAAGGAAATAAAATAAAGACTAATTTTAATTAGATTTAAATTTAGTTTGATTATTTTATTCGGCAATTACAGGGCTTATCCTTTTTCATTTATTTATTTTTTTTATTCTCTTAATTTAGACGTTCAAAGTTGGTGTTTCATGTTTTTTTTTTTCGATTTTATTTATTTAGTAAAATGCATTTTTTTATTTTTGTTTTTACAATCTAAAGAAATAACATCAACAAACAAAATATAAGAAAAAAAATAGAACAAACTAAAATGAGAAATGAATCATTTCAAGAAGAAAGTTTAAAGAATACACGTTCTATCCTAACTAAGTTCTGCGAAGCTCGCTAATGCTATCTTATCTAAAAACAAGATTTCGATTAATTGAAACAAACAAAAAAATATATGTCTACACTAAAGGAATATGTGTATTAAAATAAAAAGATGCGCCGCGTGCTCTATCTAATCGACTTCCATTCTTAATTCGATTGGTTTTGCCTGTAAGTTGGTTAGTTGTCGGATGTGTGTGTGTTTGATATCATTACGTTTAATAATTACTTATGGCAGGAGTTGGTTGATGGATCATTAAATTTTGTTTTAAGTTAAGTTAATACATTCATCTTTTATCCACGTTTCCATGTCTCTTGCTTGCGATTTTCATTTTTTTTCTTAATTAAAACTATTCGTAGGCTATTTTCATCAGTTAAAGCGCTTAGAAGGCCAAACCAGCATCACGATAAGTGGTGAAGATTTTCTCAATCGAGTTAACATAAGCAGCTGTCCTCAGGTCCAGACCCAAGTTGTAACGCATAGCGGTCTTCATGATGGCACGAGCCGAACGTTCCATGGTGTAATCCAAACCAGAATGCACAATATCTTTCTCAGAGGCACCAGAGATACGTTTCTGGAAAGCTTCAGACGGCGTAACTGGGATACGACCACCGACACGTCCGAAACGGCGTTCCAATGATTCCTGAACGGATTCTATAAAAATTAAGAAAAACAATAAGAATTAATATCATTCAATTCAGAAAGAAGCAAATTGGAAAGCCACAAAACGAATTAGTAATGCATCAATTCAAGAATGGTTAAAGAAAAAGGTTAGAAAACAAAAGTCAAAAACATGCAGTTAAATGTTAAACCTTTAAAAAAGCAGTGACGAATTGTTTGGATGTGGTATCTGAAATTTGCGTTTAAATGAGAAATGGTTTATTAGAAAATAGATACTTCTTGTGATGGGTGACGGAAGTTCGAACAGTCTAACCTTTATTTTGTTTTACAAATTGAATACAATATTTGATATCAAATGTAAGTACTAACACTAAAAGTGGTTTTAAATAAAAATATTAAATAAAGATATTAATAGGGAAAATGTTTCTTCATTAGATTCTGCTCCGTATACGATAAATTATCAAATATCATTTTAGACCGGAATATTTTACCCATTTATTTGTTTTCTTCCGAATGAAGTCTTCAAACCTGCACATAGCCATTAAACTGAGGATTATTTTGCTTTTTTGCCTAACTTAAATTATCTATAAAAGTCTAAATATTGTTCTATTAGTTCGAAGTTGAAGACCATTTAGAATAAGAACCTTAAAATTTGTAAAACTAACATTTTAAATAGCGCTAGGTTATTACCTCTAAAAAACACGGCTTTTTGTGAAAAGAGGGAGGCTCTAAGCCTAAAAAAAGTAATAGATCTAATTAGAAATGTGAACAAAAAAACTCCTCACTTTTTTGTATAGTTTTAATTTCAATTATTTTGCCACCCAACAACAGCTCCACTATTTGACAGAACTCATAAATTGGTCCAGAGAAATTGCTTGTATTGCTCATTTTTCTGTAAAAAAAAAAAAAAAAACTACGAAACTTCGACGTATGGAAACGGGAATTTGTTGTTTAATCAGTGCGGAAGCACTCAAGCATAGCATATCGTCAAAGCATCAAAGCAAAGCAAGACATTAATCTCCAAATTTAAGTACAATAAGTTTGCGAAAGGATCTGCTTGTGGAATTCCAAAACGTCAAAATAATGAACGCATCACTGCTGTTGTGATACAGTGTAGACCCTTTCGCGTACTTATTGTACTTAAATTTGTAGATTAATGTCCGATTCAGATTAATGTATGCTTCGCTTTGACAATCATTACGGGAACTGCTTTCATGGCTACTGTCATTTTCTTTTTGAATTGTCGGTCAGCTGTATTTTGTTGACAAATGACAAATAGAAAATACGATTTTTAAAAAAAAATTATTAAAAAATGAGCCGACAACGTATGCAAAACCGTAAAAATTTAATCAAAACTGCTAAATTAGCTTGCGTAGCTTATTTGAAGCTGGAAGAGGATTTTAACGAGCAAAATTTGAACGAAAGGCGATGGTGGCTTCGAGAGCGAAATCTTAAAAGAGATTCAGAAGAATTTTTTGCCACAAACAAATTCTCAAAAACTTCAAAGCGAAGCAAAAGTTTAATTGTTTTGAATTCTGCTTCGCTCTGAGTAATGTTCTTACGTGTATTTACGAGTCTCTTACGTTTGTCAACCGAAAGCAACGCACTCAAAGCGTGATTGTGATACACGCATATCCTATGTTCCAATCTGAGCTTTGTGTCAAAGTTCTCAACCCGAAGCAGACAAAGCGGTATTGTGAATCGGGCATTACCTACCAATTTCTAAAGAGTGATGGTAAAATCATCTCAGAGAGAACTAAAATTACGAAAAATTAACCGAAAGGAATGCAATTCGTTGCCGGTGTCCATGTGAGCTCCTACATAATTAATACGTCTTGAAAGCTTCGGTGTTCTACGTCATAAGAACTACGTTTATATGACTATAATAGATTGAGAGATCGGATTGAAATGGGAATAAGTTTCAATCTGCGATTTTACTGTAACCGGATCGAGTTAGAATCGAGGATTGAGTTTGCGTCCAAATATTTTTACCCCTAATTTATTACTTTTTACTTTACTCCGCACAACATCTGTTCGCTACAAACAAAAAAAAAACACGAAAGACCAAGAAATTTGTTAACCTTCTTTTTTTTCCTCCATCTGTCAAACTCAATCTTTTGATCCGCGTTTATATGGAAGAACTCAACTCGATCGCAGATAATTTTGTGAATATGGTACTCAACCCGAATTAAATTGGGTTTCAATCAGCCCTATAAACGGGGTAAAGGACTTTTCTTTTTTTTTTTAAAGGCATATCTGAATGCCTGAACGTGTTTTGTTTTTCACTGAAAGACCATTTGTTTTACATGCGATTTATCTCTCTTCGTGAAAATTAAATTAAATATATCCCTGTTCTTTTTTCTAGGTACATACATATGTACCATCTCATGACTCGAAAACATTGCTAAAGTGTTTTATATATCTAGAAATCAGGAGAATAATTTAGCAGAGAATTTCTGCAGTAGGGTGTTGACGTAGTCAGTATCTTAGAAGTTTATACAAAAGGTATGTCTTTTTTTTACATGCGAATGCAAATTATCGAAAAAAAAATAACAAAATGCGCTAAAATCTATCTCTACGCCACAAATTTATAAAATCAAAATAAAACGGTGCAAAGAAAATCAACATAAAAATGATAAAAAGCCGGACACATTTTTTCATTGCTTGAAATCTTTTTTTTTGTTTTTTTTTTTTGTGGTAGGAGAAGACGGGAATAAATTACGAAAAAATGAAAAAAAAAAAATAAATAATAAAGATATACAAAGAAATAATTCAAGAACTGTACCGTCAAGAATAAAATTTTCAATAGACTGTTGGACTGAGGCTAAATAGTGGTAGAAGAAAATAAAAAATACGTTTTTCTTTATTAAATAAATAAAAAATTAAAATCTTTGTTTAGCGATAAAAATAAAATAAAAAAACCAAAACTAAAATAAAATTGACTTTGAAATTAATGAAAAACCACAAAGCATCAATGGTTGCATGAATGAGCTCTGTAAATAATATCAATTTAGAAAACTAAACAAAAATACGTAATACGAAACAAAATGAAAATAAAATATGAATTAGCATAAAAGAAGAAGAAGAGATTTTTGTTTTTCTCAAGAATTTGTTTAACTAAAATTTTGTTTTTTTTTTTAAATTAATAGAAGCGTATTTGGCACCAAATGGAATTGTGAAGAAGTTTTCAACTTACCCAGGAGATGGTAGTTGGATTCACGCTCATACTTGAATGTAAGACGACCATATGAGACATGGTTCAAGTTCTTGAGCCATTCGAAGAATGATACTGTCACACCACCAGCGTTGATGTACAAATCTGGGATAACCAAGATGTTGCGATCGATCAAGATTTTATCGGCAGCTGGGGTAGTTGGTCCATTGGCAGCTTCGGCAATGATCTAACAAAAATCATAAAAAAATGTTATCCTTTACTCGATAAGAAGTGGTTTAGAAGACATACCTTAGCTTGGATTTTGTGAGCATTGTCACTTGTGATAACCTTTTCGACGGCAGCTGGAATGAAGATGTCGCATGGCTCGTACATAAGGTTCTCGCCTTCGTAAGGCTTAGCATGGGGGAAACCAACAATCGTGCCGGTCTCATTCTTGTAGTCTTCCAATTTCTGTAAAAAATTACAATATAGTTACTTGGTATAGAGGTTCAGTCATTAAAAACAAAAACAATATGTTTAGTGAGCGTGGGACTAAAGTCAATGATAAATGAAACATTTTGATCACTCCTCAGAGCAGTACAAAATCTTAAAACTAACGAGAACCCTCGTATTATAAATTGCTGAGGCTGTGTCCTAGACTAATATATGATCCAAAAAAGGCTATCCTTCCCGACAGTAATAGGAACTCGTCATTGAAGAAAGTCCACTGATTCCTGATCATCAATTCGACATCACCCAGCCTATCACAATTGAATTGTGGAAAATACGTTTCCTTAACCAATGTAGTGCTGAACCTGGTACTTTGTCTGGTTCATCTTGTTGAGGTGGTAACTAACTTCTTGATGCTTTTCATTGTTGATAATTTCTTTGTAGAAGTAGGGCTTGAAAAATCTTTTATATTCTCTAAGACTTGGCGCTTTGGTCTAGATGAAGGTGGAGATGCTTTTCCAATAATAAATTAAGTCGGTGTTGTGGCTGACCAATTGATGCCACAATAAAGCTCAAGACCAATAAACGGAGATTAAGTGCTAGCCTTTGGAACTTTATCCACAGATTCGTTGCCCACAATTCCTTGGTGTCCAAAGACCCAAGCGAGTTTTAGGTTGTTGTGCTTTTCAAAGGATTGTAGAGTATTTTAGCAGCACTTAACAGATTTAGAGTCCATTCGATTTGACAATAATGCCCTAAGTGCCGTTTATCTATTTGAGAAGATATCTATTCTGGCCCGTTCGAATCCCTTAAGGATATTGTGTCTGGCGCTGATCTTAATGGCATAAATTTCACCCTATAACACAGTGGGAATCCTCTTCTCTAGAATCCACTTTCGATCTCTCACCGAACCAAACCAGAGTTTTAGGGTTAGCATTGCTCCAGTATTCCCGGTTCAGCAATTTCACTTGAAATAACCTACCGAAGCAATGTGAAACAGGTCGATGGCGATAGAATAGATTAGAAGGGCGGAGATGGACAATGTAAACATGCTTATAATCCGGGCTCAATGAAATAAAATTTCTCCCTAATCTCAGTTATGCAAATCTTCAATTTAAGAAAATGGTTAACTCTACAGATCGTGGTTAAGTCTACGGAAAATAGAATAAAATTGTTCAATAACAATGTCGTTTCTTATGCAAGAAATAAGAAACGATATTCCCGTCTATTAACATTTTTTCCCCCCAAGGTAAGCTCTGTATTCAGAACGCTATTGGCAATATAGGAATAACAAAATTCCCACGTGTAGATGTGACATACAGCCTTTTTCACTTCCGCAATCCCAAAATCGATAACTACACTAGAAAGTCAAATCTAATTTTAAATTCTACCGACGCGACGTAACCCGATTGAATATTATGCAGCCTCACGTGCTGCAAGCCATAGCACTTATCCGACTTATTGCAACCACTTCCAGCCTTCTTCAACCCCCAAATACAAAGTTATATTAAGCGAAAGGCATGTGCCTGCTCACTATCCCTAAAATAGAAATAAAAAAGCCAAATAGTTTCTTGATAATTTGCCATTTTGGCAACCACTTAACAAAACAGCAAACATCTGTCGCTTCCACATGCAAATTAACAAAATACAAAAAAAAAAAAAGTTTTTAACAAATTAGTGAATCACATGCTAATTACCTTGGGGTCAATGCCTTCTGGATTGAAGATTGAACCATCATGTTCGATGATACCCACACAAGTGGCACCAGCACGCACCAGATAACGGCATGTGTGAAGACCTACATTACCGAAACCTTGAACGATGAATGTCTTGCCACCCCATCCAGGTGTTGTACCTATTGTTAGATAAAGGAAAAATTAAAATCCACATTAGGTTGACTAAATTTATAGAAGCAAATGTACTCACCAATCAGACTCATGTAATTAGCCTCGTTGATGAAGTTCTCCAAACCGTGGAAAACACCACGACCAGTTGCGGACACACGACCATGAATACCACCCTGGTTAATTGGTTTACCAGTGACACAAGCATGGGCGTTAATATCTAAGTGGCCAATAGTCTTGGCATATGTGTCGGCGATCCATGACATTTCACGTTCACCAGTACCCATATCAGGGGCTGGTACATCAACACCGGGTCCAATGAATCCCTTCTTGGCCAATTCAAGTGTGAAACGACGGGTGATTTTCTCCAATTCATGTTCAGAGTATGTTTTAGGATTGATCTTAAGGCCAGCCTTAGCACCACCGAATGGTACATCGACACAAGCGCACTTGAAAGTCATCAAAGCCGACAAGGCTTTGACTTCATCACGGGACACATCTAAGGAGAAACGAATACCTGAAAGAAAAAGAAGGAAATTCTAAAATCATTGCCATGTATTAAAAAAAGAAAGAGACGCCTTATTAAAGCTTATAAGTACGATCAGTCGAGAAATTGGATCTGTTCGTTTGGATCCTTCCTAAAACAACTAATTTTTACGCACAGTTCTACGAAAATCTGTTTGCGTAAAGAAAATGTTCGTAGTTTTTTTAAACGAATTTCAGTTTAAGAAATTTCTTTGGACTGGTCTGTGAAAATTGTCAAATCAATATAATTTTAACATTTCCTTGTTCAACCCGTTCGAGTACATTTTCGTAAGAGAAAGAGAGAGAGAACCCCATCTTTAAAATTTGATATTTTACGAACTTCAGTTTGCACTAAAATTCGTAGATTATCAAATTTTGAAAAGTGAGTGTAAAATTCTCTCAGAGAGATCTAAAATTACGAAAAAGTAAACGAACGAGTTGAACAAGAAAAAGTTGGTAATACACTGGTTTGACAGCTTTGACAGTTTTCAAAAATTCCCACAACATTTAAGAGACAAATTGCAAGTAAATATCCACTTCAAATTAATTCCAAAAGTACCTACTTAAAAAGGATTATGCGGTACTAAATTTGTTTAATATTGGAATTCTTTTGTGACAATTGAAAATGCTATAAAAATTGAATAGTGAAAAACAAATTTTACAAAGCTGAACCTATCCAAAGCGAGTATTGAGATCGAGGCAGTTAGGGCTAAGGATCAGTAAAACTAAATATATCCTGTCTGCAACAAAGGACACTCAACATCGAAAAACAACCAAAAGAAGCCGAACCTCCGGTAGATGCCATAAAACCATAGACAAACTGTCGCCTTTACGTTCCCCACCAGAAAATTTTGTAAAGAACGCCGAGTTTAAATTTCATATCTGTGAACGAACGTACGAATAGGACGTAACTATAAAAACAATCGTGGTGTCCCTTGGTGTTCCTTTTGCACACCACATTTTCAGCAGACTGTCATTCAATTAACAAGAACAAAATGTGCAGGAAAATGGCTGCGCCCATGAAATGTACCGCAGATTGAGAATATGTGTCCGATTTGATTTTGACGGAAACGTCAGAATACATTCAAAATCCGTGGTACTTTTCCTCTTGTGGGAACCAACGATCAAAACTTGGTCTTCACAGCCAGACGCAGCATGTCCGAGCCGCAGAGGAAGTAAGAAAGTTCCGTGTCTAAGGCAGAGACTCTTTAAGCGTCGGGAGTGCATTATGTAAATAATTTAGTGACTCATTGCTTTCTTCAATTGCTCATAATATGACAGTAATGAAGGTTATAATCTTATATTAAACATCAAGCTCAAAACATTCCCAATTTGGTATTGTTGCGCATACTATCGATAGACTACGCTATGAAATAACGTGGAATTCGAAATGGATTAAATCAAATAATGTCGCTAAGTAGCTCCGATTTATATATATATAGAAAACGCTTATGGCATTAGATAAGAAGATAAGAATGTTTTGTCTGGCAGCCCAGTCATAACAATGTTGCGTGAACAACAAAAACCGAAAAAGCTGACAAACACGTGCGACAAGCAAATTAACTCTTTGTTTTGCAGATATTTTTTTGTTAATTTGCCTTTAATGTGATAAGTTGGTTTGTCATCGAATCTTACTAGGACAATAAGTGGTAGAAATTTTTAAATCATTACTATTTGAAATTAGACCGGAAGAGCTGACCTTTTTCTCTAAAAAATGAACAAATTTGTCATATTTATAGCATAACTATGGATTCGACACAATGAACTAACGATTACTTAACCATGATATAAGACAAAGTTGTCATCATATCCACAAACTGTTTGTGAATTGTTTCGACTCGATACACAAGAAATTCTATTACAAACACTACATGCTAAATTTGTATCTTTTTGGACTTTATCCAATTTCTGAGCACACTAAAAATACTCGTAGATCTTTTTTTTTATGTCTAAAGTGGTTACAACACGAGCCGTACGGTCTGGCATCTAAATGACTGTGTGAACTCAATTGAATTGCAGTCTCTATTTCATTTTATGAATATGCATTCATAAGTTGTGGCGATGAGTCATTCGACGGGAATATTCGAATACTGTTTCCTGTGATGGATCACTTGTTGCATAATGACGTACTTTCGACTTGAATATAGTACAATGTCAAGATAGTAACATTGTTGTTAGGTGCCGAACGCGGTAAACAATTAACCATTTATTGGGCTAATTGAGAGTCATAATAATATTTATGATAAGGGCGCCGCATGGGTATAATATGAGCGTCGAACTTTTCAAGCCCAGTTTATCTTTCAATAAAAACATATATACAGTGTTCTTTGGAACCGAAAAAATAGAATAAACAACCAATAGCCAGTCGAAAGTGAGAAATATGGTCACGTAAGTGATTGACATGTTTCGAGTGGTTTCGCTGGCATCGAATGTCTATTTGGTATGTAAAGTACTTTTATCAGTTGAATTTTATCGCAGTTATACATTCGTTAAATTAACTTACATGCTTGGTGGAATTATGAGGCAAATATTGTAAGTATGTACTCAGGTCTCAGGTCGATGAACTTGATGTGTTTAAATGAATGAAAGTGATGACACACTTCATTATTTATTTAACAATGATTCCTGTTGCAACACAGAAGTGGCTTCGCTCGACTGATAGCATCAATAAGCTGAAGAGGCCGAACAGCATTTTTCTTTATTGACAGCAAGGCACCTACATATGTAAGGTTCTGCTCTGCTGGATTCTTGGGCTCGAGGATGTCCCGGACAATAAAAAACCAGATGAAGAAAAGCTTTATCAGATTCACTAGAACGAACTGTGCTCTCTAAGAGCATCCCGCCCTTCGTTCTAAGGGTTTAAGCAGGTAATATAGCCTACAAAA
Source organism: Chalcosyrphus nemorum (assembly GCA_949716465.1). Classification (NCBI taxonomy): domain Eukaryota; kingdom Metazoa; phylum Arthropoda; class Insecta; order Diptera; family Syrphidae; genus Chalcosyrphus; species Chalcosyrphus nemorum. The sequence goes on from OX454333.1 coordinate 32,231,622, forward strand.
GAGCCGAACTTAGGGTGGAAACTTGAAACTTGCAAGGCAACTATAGCCATCCTTCGATAATGCACGAACCAAGAGACTTATACGTAAGGACAGAAGATACTTTTCCTTGTGAGGATCCTTACGTGACATAGCATTCGCCGGTAGGTACCATAAGATGAAACTGCGTTCAGCGGAAGAAGAACTCCGTATAGGATGTCGCGATGGGGAGTGTAAATAACCACATCCTAAACCGATGCCCTGAACTCCAGCAATTCAGAAACAAATTCCTTGGTGAACACTTCTTTAAAGTCTAGATGAACTCTCTAGTGCAAACATCGACAAGTAGCTGAACTTCAACAGATCCTCAGGGTGGTTTTTATATTCTGAAAACAAGTACTTCTGAAAGTAAGTAAGGATTAAAGGGCAAGGGAGCACCTTTTCTTCTTCCTAACCTAACTATTTAGCATTTAAGTACACATGTTCTTCAGTTAGAGAAAAAGCAATCACATTTTTGAGTACAGTAGTAGTATCACCCAGAATTATTACTAGATAAGAGCTAAACCAAAACCCCTCAGCTCAGCCTGTCGAAGGCGTGGATATTGTATTAAGTGCAGTTCTAAATTCCCATTAACAATGGATCATCATCACGAATTGGTTGATTTCTTCGCAAAAACTAATTGCAATTCAGTTAAAATTGTCAATTGCTTGCCTTCAAATGAGCTAATAATGCTTCGTTCTCCGGTTGCCCATTCGCTGGTTGTTGAGCTCTGAATGTACTTTTAGAGCTTCAAAACATCAAAGTCGATATTTTTACACAAACAAATCTGTTTAAGGATCTTTATCAGCATTTGCAGTTGGAATTAGCCTTATCTTATTCGAAGAACAATGTAAGCCTAAAACAAAACAAGTTATGCACCCAATACGCATTACAGCTTCAATCCACATCGTAAACTATTGTGTGCCTATCGTTAAAAAGTCCCATAAACTTTGTTACAACACATTAAACTGCAAATTAGTTTAATTCAAGCAATCAAATGGTCCGATTTATTTCTTGATTGTGGTAGCACGTGATAATTATATACTTATGACTATTTTAAAAAACAATAAAAATAAGTATATTTTTTTTAGACTATAAAAAGAACAAACGATTGTCGTCAATGCTCACATTTTATTAGATAGTGCCAAGAAAATACCTTCAACTTGATTTCAAGGTCATAAAACTTGGTCGCAACAATGACCGCTATAGTGAATGGTTTCATTCGCACGAAGAGTTTATATACTTTTTACCGTATAAATCGTTCGATGAAGGCAGGTTTCATGACGTCAATGACAAGCCCCCTTTCTTTATAGGTGTGTATAATATGATTTCTTATAGCCAATATGATAACACAGAGTAAATGTTACATACACATGTTGTACATCGTTTTATTTAATCTGGAATACTAGAATCTGTTTTATATTCTAAATTTGGTACACTTCATGTTTAACAAGAGCTATCTTAAAAAGGATAAGTATAGTTTCATAATTAACTCATAAAACGTTCAAGTCCATGTGTTTACTTCTCACGTTAATGTCTCATTAATAGTTCTGTTCCCGTACTGACTAAAATTTAATTTTACGAGAAAAAGCGAATTCCTGTTCCCGTACGGCAAAGTTTCGTAGTTTTTCACGACAGAGAGCGCTCACGAGAGAGTAAGAAACTGCCCCATGCTGCGAATTTTAGTCCAAGAAATTTCTTTGGTCAAAAATATGAGTTCTGTTAAATGGGTGTGTTGTTGTTGCCTGGCAAGATGAAGTTTGTTCGCGTACTTTTTGCATTATAATTCGTAGATTATCAAATTTCGAAGAGTTGGGGTAAAATTCTCTCAGAGAGAGCTAAAATTACGAAAAAGTAAGCGAACGGGTTAAACAAGAAAAAGTTGGTAATACACTGGTTTGACAGTTTTCATAAACCAGCCCACAGAAATTTCTTGGACTAAAATTCGTAGCATGGGGAAATTTCTTACTCTCTCGTGAGCGCTCTCTTCTGCAAAAAACTACGAAAATTCTCCGTACGCGAACAGCTTTTCGTAAAAATTCGCTGTTTTAGGAGCGTACGCGAACGGACCTATGATTTGAAGTGAATCAATGCGAACAAGAGTGACGTCTAAAATGTGGGCTGCTTTTTTGTTCACTCCGTTCCCTTACTTTTTTGACAATTGTTTTTTTCATAGAAATTTGGCAAGCTGCTAATATTTTAGTGCAGAAAGTACGGGAATAGACCTAATATTATTAATATTTCATTTATGTGCAATTTTCGAAAATAGTTGACGCATTCATAGCGTCCGTCGTGTGGTGAACTATATAACTGTTTGAAGCCTCCAGATCACTATTACAACTCTGTCACGTAATGCATTTGCTCATGAAAAGTAGGTACGTAAATTTTATATTTTTTTAACGATCTTTAAAGAAATACAGACGGTCAGCAACAGCCTATAGAGGACCAAAATCTATCTTTGCGAGACATATGTACATTTATTCTTGGAATAAAGGAACCTACAGTTTTATGGCGAAGTAGTGAGGGGCTTGTCCGACTTTGCTACTTTTTAGGACTCATACGCACAGTAGGCCAACGTACTAACCACTGAGTCACAGTATACTTGACTAGATCTATTTTCGAAAGGCTTGATGTCTGCTCCACTAACACTGGTGAGGTTATCCATTTTTAACAAAGTATTACTCGGTATTAGTCGTTGCAATTTATTTTATTCCTTCACCACAAGACGTGATAGATGGGTATCTGATTTTGATATATTTTGACTTTTTAAAATCGTATTCTTTTTTTGTGTATTCTCTGATGGTCTTTTATTTTTAGAAAATTGATTTGAAACTTGGCAGCGATATTTTTTGCTATTTTGTTGATCCTGCGTGCGAAGCGAAGAAGGAGAACGATGTAAAATGAATGAAAGTTCGACGTATAAACCACTATACATATTTTTATTTCGGTTGTCAAAAACTGTAGGTCCCTTCTGTATATGCAGAAATATGTATACACCACACACAATACGTACAGTTGTGAGAAACTAGAACTCGGAACTCTATGGGCCGCTTAAGGCCTAATATTATTTTAAAATGGGGTATACATGGGCTTAGTAAGAATTTTCGTAGATTTTCAAAGAAAATGAGGGACTAAGAAATTTCTTTGGGCTGGTTTGTGATTGTGTTTGTGAAAACTGTCAAATCTGTCAAATCAGTGTATTTTCAAATTTTTCTTGTTCTATACGCTCGTTTACTTTTTCGTAATTTTAGTTCTCTCTGAGAGAATTTTACAACCACGCTTTGACGCTGTCACGTCGCGAGAGTTTTTTAATTTTTGGAAAAGTACGCGATGCAATAGAACGAGTCTGCCGCCATTGTGTATTGTTTCATTCATTTGCATTGATTTAAACTTTTTTGACAACTCGCGCTAGACTCGCCTCGCTTTATCGCGGCATTCTGAATCGGGCATAAGATAGGATATTAAAAATGTTATCTACATAAAGTAGATAAAGCAAAGTATTTGAAAATGCAAATTATTTTCAGCTGAGTTTTAAATAACGATAGCTAAAATAAAGCTTAGGTTCAATGTATATTCTGCGATTGTAAAGTGTAGCTCTCATTTGGGTCCTCGAAAACGCAAATGTATTTACGTCAATTTATTGTAGAATTATTCAAAAGATTAACTTTGAAAAATGTATCGTATCACTGTCTCTAAAGCATCAGAGGAAAACTTTTTTATTGTTTAAATCGTATTACTTTTCTCCCTGTTTTTATTCGCAATAAATGGTTACATATATAGAACAAATTAACGTTTATTACGCCGTTTGGTAAGATGTCATAAAATAAATTAATATCTATCTATGTCAAATGAACAAAGAATCGGTTGCTTTAATGTGCAAAAGCACACAACAAAAATATTGTAAATCAATAAACTTTCAGAAGCATTTGACCATAAGCCAATTGGTCAAGGTTCAATCCGTTTATAACCAACCGATAAAATTGAAATAAATACATTAAATATCACCAGTTTGATCCGATATCACATATCACACCTTGTTGTCAAGTGGTTTAAAAAAGTTCAAGGTTCCAACAGATGCCGGTGAATGAAAAACAAACTAACTTCCAGATAAACAAGCAAACATAGTTCCCAATGTGGAAGAACTTGATAAACAAAATTGAAGAAAACAACCCGTCACTATGAGATAATTAGCACGTAGTTAATAAAAAAACAAAAAAAAAAAATCATTCCAAAACGGATGTAATATTTCAGCAAGAATTCAAAAACAGACATAGACTACATATTTGCCCTTCTTCTATGCAGATAATCATTTGTTCTAATTTTGAACTGATCATGTGTTTAGTCCCCAGATACTATGTCCTATTCTCAGAAATAGAAATAAAACAAGAAAACAAACCAATACACGCCCCTTTTACGAGCCCCCACGGTAACTATTCGTTGGGTTGCCAGATCGCACCACTTTTGAAATACAAACATGTTGGCAAAAAAAAAAAAGATACGAAACTTTTTGTCGTGTGACCCAAAAGTTGTTTTTCTTGAATTCTTTTCCTACGTAGCCTTTCTATATTCACGTATTTTTAGAGTGAAAAAAAGTGAAATAGAAAAAAAAAACTTTTCCTAATTGTTGTTGTTCTTATGGAAAAATATAATTTATTTTAGACTTTTTTTTGTGAATTGAATTTGCCTTGCAAATGAATTTGAAATCGCTTACGTTTTGAATAAATTAACGATAATTTGAGAGTCGAGTTTGGTAGCAAATGTGACGCGATATTTTGACGCTGAAGATTGCGCGATTAGTCATTATTACTTGACCGATCCGACCACCATCACCACACCCTGACAGATTAGCCGGTTTCGATTTTAATAGCCTAGTGTATTCTTAGATTGGTTTTCTTCTGATAGTGATGATAATCAAAGTTTATTGGGGAGAGACTCATCTGTTAAATGGTTCTGCAATAGAGCATGAAAGTTGCTTCAGACTTTTTGTGTTTAATTTGAAAATCACGTTTTCGCCTGATGATTGAATTCATTAACTTGTTTGTCCACTTGTTGCGATTGAATTTGTACGCCGATAATGTGAAAGGATGCCGAAGAAACACGTGATTCATGAATGGTTTGACATGTGATTGAATTAGGTCGGAAGCCAATATACCTATTGGTGTCCAGATAAAATAAGATTCATTATTTTGATTGTTTCCATATGGTACATGATTCAAATTGAAAATATGTATGGCTGATTTTAATATATCTACAGCAACGGTAAATATTGATTTGAATTAACTTTTCACTACAGAATGTACAGTAGTCTTGCTATCAGTGAATTTATATTATATGGATAGCTATCATTTAAATGCATCATTGGAACAAACAAGTGGAACATTGGTTTAATTTTCTTGAAAAGTCAGTTATAGCAACCATTGAAAGGCTCTGTCAGTGAAATGGCAACAACGAAGCAGAGGTTTTGAGGTTAGAATTGATCATCGAAAGCAAAACTGACAGATGAGAAATGAACACATCAGTGAAACAATTGTGTTTCAAATTATAAAAACAAAAATCAGCTGTTCATTAAAAAAGTTTTAATCAGAATAAAATACATATTTTCGTTTGTAAAAAAAACTAGCTTTATTTTAATACCAATTAAGCCAATATTGTTTGCTTTATCGTCTTAAAGTTGGAAACCAATTAGCAAATTTCAACTATCGCTTATTGACACACTGTAGTTAGATTTTCGAAGTCTTAAGTAAATGTTGTTACAATGAATTTGCTGTTTTCCGTGAAAACCTACTTTCGAGCTTTACATACATATGCAGTTTCACATTCATAGTAAACCGAAAGCAGTGAAATGTGTCAATTAGAATGCCCTCATTCAAGGAACTAAACACAAAATAAAACAGAAAACAAGACTAAAACATATTACAATATCCGCATTCTCATCATCCCTAATGTAGAAACAACATTTTCGCACAAGGACCTCTTCAATAGACAAAGACATTTGTTTTACCCTCCAAGAGATCAAGTGTGAGAGATGTTGAACTTTGGTGCAATGGTAGTATTCTATCGATTTGCTTGTGTCATGTTTCAGGCATAAGTCCAATTTATTCCAATTTATTGGACTTAAGGGTGTAAAAAAAAGTTCCCTCGTTTTGCAGGTTTTTTGTAAGTAATTAAATAAATGAGCTTTGTTTGTACGTTTTCAAAACAAGAATAGGTACTTGAAAGGGTTAAAGGGAATATACTCTATGTACATACATAAAATTAGACATTACTTGGTCTATTCGCTTTAAGTGTTCAACAGTCATTAAGAAATGATCTTAGTTATCTATAGTACTGATTTGGGCGGGCTCTAGCCTAAACGGTATTAACGGCATTAACGGCAATATCCGTAGAGTTAAAAGTAATTAAAAATAAGAAAATATCTGTCAGCCCCTTTTCATTGAGCAAGTACTTTTGCCTCAAGTTGAGTTAGGCATTAATAATGCTCAGTAATTGAATTATTTTAAGTCAATTCAGCCAATATTTTTCCACAAGTACATATCTACTAAATTATATCCAATACAGATTTGTATCCAGAACCACATGACTGACTCAGTGTGCAGAGTAAGAAAACAAAATTATACATGTTTGTGGAAAAAAAAAGTCATAAAAGAAAACATTTTGTTTTTCTACTGTAAATGAATTTGTTTTTTTAGAACCAGTGAGGGGGTGCGACGATCTGTTGTTTATTTTAATGCCGTTGTTTACTATACCTACGCAAACAGCTATGTTAGTTCCATTTATAAACTCCTATATACATACGCTGGCACTCAGTCAAGCTTGTATTCCTTTTGTCTGTTCGAATTTTGTATTTAAATTCTTTTGTTTTGCTTTTTTTTTTTTGCTAAATCATCAAGACGTTATAACATGTTTCGAGTTCTTTAGAACACAGTCTGTATGGAAATGATGCAACTATTTCATTCCCCTCATAAGATCATCGAAGATTCTCCACTCACTGTGGATTTGGTCTAAAATTTACACTCTAAAATGCTGATAGCTTACTCAAATTACGTACTTCTTATCTTCTTTAAACAACAAAAAAACAAAAATTCATGAAAAACAACTTCATTCCTAGCTATGTGACAGTCTTACAAAATAAACCCAGCAAAAGATAAGAGGCCAATGTGTTTTTTGTATATTTTTTTTTTTTTAGAATTTACACCTTCGCAATAGTACCCCCCAAGGAGTATCTCATATCAGTACCGAGTCGAAAAATATTTAATCTTCTTTAAGAAGATAAAAAAATAAAAACAGGTGATGTATGTTGCTAAGTCGCACTTTCTGAATTCACAAAAGAAACTTAATGATAATTTTGAAAGTAAATACAAATGTTGAAATCCTCTTTCGATTGGTAACAACAATATCTTGGTTATTCTTAATTTGTATTCGATAATATGTTATATTCTAGTAAATTGCTTGAAATCACCTACATTAGAGTCTTGGTGTTAATTGTTGAATTAATAAATTGTTACTTGGTACTTGGAACTTAAACTAATAGCGCGATGATATACATAATTTGATTAACGCATTTCAATGTTGCTGTTTTGCTTGGGGAAAGATCAAGAGAGAGTCGGTCTAGAAAAAACAAATTTAAACACAATTACTATCTTTACTTTAGGTGAACGATAATCGATGGAAAATAGGGAGAATGACAAACAAATACATTTTAGGGTTACATATTATTTTTCAACCTTATCTTGTTGGCAATTCGTGGGCTAATAAAAGTATATTTCCTTATTTGAGGAGAAATATCACGTGTGTGTTTATGAGACACCTTAGCACATTCATTTTTCTCGGAAAAAAAATGTAGCACATTACGTTTTTGATTATGTAACTTGTGATAAGATCGTGGGTTAACTCCTAATCAATAAAAAAATCATCAATAATTAACCGCATATTACTAAGAAAATATACGCGGGGAAATACACTCTGGATATATTAAAACCTTACCTATACCTGAAAACTTACACCACTTAGATGTGATATCGTATATTATAAAAAGCTGCAGGCGCAATAATTTGGCCTTATCTAATTTATAACACAGATGATTTTAGGCATGAGGTATACCGGTATTTCAAAGCAATAGAAAAAATACTTTATATACGTAATCATAAAAAAAGGAAGATAGAAAAACTTTGAAATCCAACCTAGACTGTACTATGTTTTATACGGCCGCCAACTTAATGTGTACGTTTGTATATATGAAATGGAGAAGTTAAATGCAGGCTAATGAAATTATCTATAATTTAATACCTACCACGAAATGCTTGACTGAAAACCAACGAACGAAGTCCGTTCGCGTACCATCTCAAAACAGCGACCTTTTACAAAAAGCTGTTCGCGTACGTCAAGTCTCGTACGTTTGTCGCCTACGACAAAGTTTCGTAGTTTTGACAGAAGAAAGAAAAAAATTTCCCCATGTTGCGAATTTCTTTGGGCGACAATACGAGTTCTGTTAAATGTTTGTGCTGTTTTTGGCTGGTAAAACAATTTGAAGTAGATCAGTACACAAAAACAAAGTGACATCTAAGAAGTGTTTTTGAGATTTGTTTTTCTTTGAGAGAATTTTACGCCCCTTAGATTGTCATCTACGAATTTTAGTGCAGAAAGTACGGGAACAGACCTTTTCACTCATCAACTGTTCTTAGCAAAGCAGCTACTTCGAAAATTAGACATGAAGGTTGGAATTAAAGAAGTTAGGAAAGCACAAACAAACTGCAAATAATAGATGGACATGGTTTGCTTATACATATTCCCAAAATTTATATCTTGCCGTCTAGAAGTCATGACAGTCTTTTTTCCATTCTTTCAAAGTGATAGCCAAATAAGACTAACGAAGTATAATCAGTATACATAATGTACCTAATCGTTAATATAAATTGATTTATAAAATGCATTTATATATATTTTTGTTTTGAAAAACAGTGTTCCTTTTTATTACACTCAGTAAAATTTATTCAAAAATTAGCAAAAACATTTACTTAACTTAGTAAAAATATACATGTAATGTGAACCTCTTAAGTCAGACCGGCACAAGCAACCTCACACTACATATGTACGTATGCGAATGGAAATGGAAATGCTAAAAATTACGTTAACACCTAAGGTACCTATCAAATTAATTTACCTTACTCCATGACGATAAATCACCCATTTAGCACCTATACAAAGTATAATTTTCCTTTCATCTGCTTATAAAAATGACAAAGTGGTATAATGAGCACGCAAATTAAATTAGAAAAATTAAACAAGCGCCATTGGTATAAGCAAAATAGAGATTTGTATGCGTGTGCTGAGACATATGTATAAGCATTTTGAACTTTTCAAAGTTAATTCTATTGAATCGCATGCACTGTGGCACCCACAGGCTATTGTTTTTGGGCAGCATTACTTCTGCCAGCACACAAGAAGCGGACAAGAAAAGAGTAAAAAAAAAATCAACGAATATCAAAATAGAATCGACAAAACTAAGTGTATTCCCCTCTTATTTTATTTTTTGGACAATACTATCACTTGTTGAGTGTCGGTTACAGAACAAAAGGGGAACAGCTACTGCAACATTTTTGTGGAGCTTTTTTCTCCTTTGGTGAACTTTTTTTCCGTTTTTTTTGTCTTAAGTAAAATTGCATAACTACAAGAGGAAGAACAAAAAATCCAACTCGAAAGAAGGAATGAGAAGAAAAAAACAGGTCACCACCACAATGGTGAGGCAAACCACCGCAGAGCTAACTATCGATTATTCACTAGTCAATTTTGTGTGCAAAACTCACCTCCTTTTGTTGGAACACGATGGGTGCTGTGCTGGGCACGATAGCCAGTAATCATCTCATAGTCTCCAGAGTCACGACGCAGTGGAAATGCAATCTCGATGATATGGTCGCATGGTTGCATAAGCATCAGAATGCCTCTAACCTTCTTCCTCTTCTCTTCTTCGGAGATTCTGCCCTTCATGTCGTCGATGAGACGGCTTTCTGCAATTTGGCATCCACGGTGGAAGAAGTACTCAACCATGTCGAAGAAACGTGGATCCTTAGCAGTGGGCACATCCTTTAGACGATCGGGTACCTGATGTTCAGCATAACCACGCGTTTGTAGAGCGGCAGTGGGCAAAGCCTTTACGAGGGTGGATACCTCTTGCTTAACCGCCGTATGCCTGGCCAAATTTTTCAAGTGATACATTGCTCCTTTGTGTTTTACTTTTTAACAAAAAATTTAAGCTATATTGTGGAACTAACTCGTTCTATGCACAACCGTTCTCTAACCGACCCCGCAACGAACTGATCGAATAGGGAATGGCTAGAATTATTTTATTGGGATTTTCTTTGATGGTGGTGGAAAGCCAGTGCTTGAGAGCGATGAGCAGCAGCACCAATGATTGGGTTGGGCGGGTGTGAGTGCTGGTATCTAAATTTTGATTACTCTCAGTGTCGCTGGTATACCTTGGTAATATATGCTCTACGTCGTGTATGGAGCCTAGAAAAGGAAAAATATAAAATAACAATATACTTTCTTAAACACGGATGTGATAGTGTGAATGACGCGAAATTTAAAAGAACTTACTTAACTGTGCGCTCGCGCTAGAATTTTGGACGAGTGTGAAAATTACTACTCACTGTACATACGGTGCCGTGGTGAGTTCGGTAAATTTTATCAGTCGACACAACTTTGCGGCAAATTGACACGTAACTGACGTTTACAAATGTCAATCATCTGTGATGGATGTGTCCAACTAAATGTTTTAACATTTCCCAAGGGCTGCATACGGAGAAAATTAGAAGAATAAAGCCATCAAACAATTTATAGAGCGGAATTTTGTTTACCAAATGCGAACCCCTACCCGCGGTTGAAATAGGGGAAATAATCTGTACAAAATCAATACAATGTCAATTGGAATGTCATCAATACTAAAATTTGTATGTCATAAAAAAAAAATGGAATTCATAAGACCAGCCGAATACTGTTCACATTCTTTTTCTTATTTACTTAGATGCACGGTTTTTTGGGCCCATTTTCTTCAGCCATGCGTAGAACTTTATATACACCAATTGTAAAACTTTCCTACCAAATAGAATCATTTTCAAACTGTAAAATGCAACGAATTCCAAGGTCATTATTTGATGAGGGGCTTAGTTTCGTACGAAATAAAAACAATTTCAAAGAACTTTATCGTCGTTTTTTGTACAAGCAAACGTCAAAATGCCAGCAACAAGAAATGAAATTATTCAAACAAAAAATATAAAATTATATTTTTCAAAATTTTAACAGAAGAAACAAAGAGCAATTTTTTGTTTGCATATATACACATATACGTATTACATAACTTATATTTCAATCAAATAACAGATCTAAAACAAATAGATTTTGTTTGCTAATCAGTGATTTGAATTGCAGAATAAGACGCACGACTTTGTTTCCAATTAAAAAAAAGGTAGCAGAAAGTCAAATCAAGAGTATCCATCTACATTTCAAAATTCTCAAGTGAATAAAGCAAATTTATTGTTTACTTAAACTAGAAGCCCAAAGCAACTGAAAACTATGCGAAATATTCAAGATCAAATATGACAGTCACTTGAAATTTCGACAAATGTAGAGCCCATCTTATGAACGAAGACTTCGGCCCATACAACTCTCTCTAACTCAGAGAGCTGTCAAATCGTACTATAAATGCAGTGTATAATTTGTGCAAAATATTTTTATTTCTTTAAAATTTTTAACAAATTACAGTTTTTCATGAATCGTTCGCAATTTTTCAAATAAACAAAGCAGAGAACTTCTATACTACCACATTCAGTGTGAAGGAAAATTAAAAATTCATTCATCCCTCGATGAAAAAACGCAAGCACATGCGTTTCACTCATGTGCACTTAATTGAAAATTGAATTTTTCCAATTGATTTCCTTTAAATTACAAGGGTTTGTTGTTTTTCTTTCTTCTTTCCTTCTTAACACAAAGAATGTGCAATTGTAAGCAAAATTGAAATAAGAAAATCGATAGCCAAACCAATCCGCAATGGCCAAGAGTCGAAGCACGGTTTATCTAGCCTTCGAGGACGAAGAGGTCACCGAAAAACATCGGAATCTCATGAACAGTACTATCAATAAAATCGGTGGATGTCCTGTAAGTAGTTGCCTTCCTCTAAAGTTGCATAACAGAAATAATAGTTATTTGTTCTTGGAAAGGACTGGCCAGTGGCTGATATTAAAGTTCCCAACTGTCCGTTGTGCAGTTCCTTTCGACCTCTGCTGGTTCAGATGTACGCTCCGCTGGACAACTCACAGTTTCATCGTACTTTGTATATTTTCGCGTGTTTGAATCCTACTTGCTCGAGTAGTTCCAAAGGATGGCTGTGCCTGAGAACCCAGAATCTGGATACATCCAATTACGAGTTAGAAACAGCAGGAGCAGTAAATAAAAATAAGAAAACATCATCCGCCCAAAAGATGTCCTGGTGCAGTGGCGCGGATGATTGGGGTGACGAAGCCGAAGATCTTAATAAGAATGAGGAGAATGGTAATGTGATAAAAATGGACAATTCGCGATTATCAGACGACGAAGACGAGAGCAACTCGATGGAGAACGATTTAATTTGTGCCATAGACAATCTGGAGGTGGATAATAAAAATGCCAATTGTGGTGCACAGGGTGAGAGTATGATGGGAGCAAGTGTTGGTGCATTTGGGACTGTTAATGTGCAAACAGTTTGTGCCGAGATTGAGGGAGAAGAGTCCGATATGGTGTTGGTTGAGACGCCAAAGGTTCCAGAACGAGATCTAATGGCTTTGCTTAAGGAGAGCACATTAGTTTCGTCAAAAGTCACCGATCCCACACTAAAGAGTTTCTTTTTAGCCGTAGACGAGGAGCGAAATATCTCGTCGCCTATTAATTACTTTGGACTTACAGATCATGTGCGAGATCTGTATCAGGAATATAAGAAGCGTGATGAAATTAACGGTACGTCTAGTCCATTAACACCGCCATCATCGGGCAACAGTGGTGGTGGTGGAGGAAATGAGGGCGATCAGGAGATGTACGAGAAGGGTATACCGATACACGGTGATGTAATGTTTCACAACTTCCTATCCACCATTCAGTGTAATCCTGGCCAGCTTTTAAGGTGAGTAGAAGCGATGGGATTTACATCGTATTAAGTAAGATATTACATAGTAAAATTGATATATGGGATCAGTGCTTAATGTTCGCCTTATGGAAAGAACACATCACTATCTCTGGTGAAGTTTAGTCGCCAATTGCATCATATATCTCATCATCATCATTTGTTTAACACTATTTTCCTTTCCAGGTACTCTCGTGATGGTCATCCGCTACTTATTGCACCTTTAACTGAAGCCATACCAAAATGTCCAAATTGTGGTGGTGAAACTGTGTGTGAGGTTCAAATCCTTTCAACGCTAATTCCCAAATTACGAATGCAACAAAATGGTGACGCGGCACCAATTGAATATGGCAACGTATTGATCTTCACATGCCTCAGCAGCTGTTGGGATACACCTGATAAAATGCGCTACGAAAACGTCATCGTCCAAAAGGAGATATAAAGCAGGAGCAAGATTCTCTTTTTGATTTTTGTTTTCTTTCAAACTAAATCAGTACCTAGAAAGCTTAAAGTAACTATTCTAGTCATTTGTTTGTATCTTCTCTATATTTCTCTTACGCGGGCGTATAAGCTATTAGTTTGTAATTGCACATTTTGTAGTCTCCACAAAGTTGGAAAGAACTTTTTAGAACAAATTTGCACCCAGTAAAAGTGCTTTGTCAATTAGTATAGAGAACGTAAGCTAAACATAGAAACCCATTTAAGATTTTTTAATCCTACCGCTTAGACGGAACATATCCTTTACATCAATATTTTGGATAACCAATTGGAATGAGTTTTTCAAGAGATGACTATATAATTTGATAAACCCGAAGAGTGAATGTTTGTGATGATTCCACTAACGATAATGTGCAACGATTGTTGATGAATTTGAAAAGAGAAATGGCATTTAAAACAGTTTTTGTATTTAAAGGCTTTAGTTTAGAGATTTATTTTGAAATAAGAAATAAAATAGAATAGGTGGCATCTCTTCGGTTTTAAAGATGTCGGTAAGAACTGACCAGTGAACTTTAATTCTGGTTTTTATATAAAATTGGTATTTTTATGAAATATATTCCCAGAAGCCATAGTTGCCACAAATCTAGTTGTTGGTCTTATCATCATTTGATTTTTGAATCATTTTTTAATCGGAATAGCTTTAATAGGCTGACAGTATAATAATATATAAGTACAATCAAAACATTTATGAATGGAACTCGACTTCGTTCATGTTCGATTCGTTGGACCCAATTTTCATCGACTCGGTCACACATTTCGGACGAAATGGACGGTATTTCGCGTTCAATGTTACTCTTCAAGAAAGTAGCTTGTGGCGCCATCCTGTTGAAATCACATGTTGTCCAAGTCTATATCTTTCAATTCGTAACGTGACGATCGTTATAGTCGACGAAAAAATATGGCTTATTAACGCCGCCGGCTTGCAAACCACACCAAACAGTTATTTTTAGTGCATGAAGTGGTAATTCATGCAGCACATGTGGATTTTCACCCGACCAATAACGCATATTTTGCTTATTGATGAACCCATTTAGCCAAAAATGAGCTTCGTCAGTGAAGCATCTTCTCCAGAACCCAATCGGAGAACGTACGTCGCTTCAAATGGTCCATCGGCTTAAATTCTTGAGTCAGCTTGATCTGACTCTGGTATAGGTGTAAACCAAGATCCTTACGCAAAGTACGCCATACTGCGGTCTGAGCGATACCGAATTCTTCAGAACGTCGTGGAATTGACTGATTTGGATCGTTTTCTACGGACGCCTGAGCGGGAGCGATATTTCCGACACTTCGAGCAACCCGTTGTCTCACTGACACGAAAACCGCACACAACGAATATGTAGACTCAAGTTTTGCACTAAACTCGTTATTGTCTGTCTACTAGGGCGAGAATTACGACCGAAAATTGGAGTTAACGCTCTTAAAGTTGCAAATTTTGACTGCACATTTCGGCAGAAAGTTTTTATATTTTGTAGACGTTGCTCGTTCGTGACAGTTTGATGATTACTGAAAGAGTGCGTTCACAAATTAAATTCAAAGTTGTCAACTCCCTATTGAAAAACTTCGTAGCAACGCATCACAAAGGCAGTGATGCTTTCACGATGCGCATTTTTTTGACATTTTGGAACTCAGCCAATGCTCAGTTCCGAACGATTCAATACAGTCAGTTCAGAATACTCCGAATACAGAGTATACCATACTCAGTTTAAAAACGAATTAATTCATCATCATAAATCGTCGAGATGCAACTTATTTGAACTAACCACCATTTACGTTTAAGACAGTTTTTCAAAACCTAAGCAGTCGTGTTAATTACAATTATCTTCCGCTGTGTGTTGTAGACTTCTATTTTAATAAGAAAAATCAGGAAAAAAAATTCTATTTTAATTCATTAGATGAATAATAAATATGTTTGTCCTTAAATATACTAATACATTGACATGTAACAGTGATAATATATATTTATTTGAGAAATAAGATCATTTATATATTTAAAATTAATAAAATTAAGAAACGTAGTTCCGTAGAGTTTTCAAACAAACTACATAATTAAACTGAAACCGAAAATAAAACATGAATAAAAAAACGTAGATTTTATTGCAGAGAAAATAAAATTATCTAGTTTATTCTATAAGATGATTTTTTCGTGACCTCTGGTTATAGATTTAGAAAACAAACCTAAATACGAACTTTTTTCACACCACTAACGTGGTTTAGCACTGTAATACTTACAGATGTAGTTGCCTCAATAGAGGTAGGCGAACAGACTATTGAGTCAAAGCCTTACATAAAGTACCTGGGAGTACTACTTGACCATAGGCTAAACTTTAGAGAACACCTAGCCCATACAAGGCAAATCGGATGGTTTCCGCAATATCCAGGCTAATGCCCAACATTGGAGAACCAAAGCAGCCAATAAGAAGCCTTCTTGCGACTGTTAGCAAGTCAATCCTCATGTATGCAGCCCGCACATGGGAACCGGCTCTTACATGAAGGGGATAAATTCGGTGCACAGAAGAGCATCTCTCAGAATAGGCTCAACAGTTTCGGTGGATACAATTAATGTAATAGCAGAGCGAATGCCTATCGACCTAGAGGTCAGAATAGCAGCATGCATGCAGAATAGCGACAACGAAGAAAGAAGCACCATCAGAGCGACTGCAAAAGTACAACGACGATCAAAAAATGGCCGATGGACCTACAAACTGCTGCCAAATATCGAAGAGTGGACCACAAACTTAAACCTTCGCAAATACAATATCCCAGATGATCCTTTCTGACAGTACTGTGAAGGGAAAGTCCAAAACGCGGAACACGTCATTGTAGAGTATGAGCCTGTGAGAAACATTCTAGAAAGGGACATTGGGAATGCGGTAACGCCAAGGCTTCATGCTTTCAAGCTTGATTCGGAAATCGCCGACAACATTATCGCAATAATGCAGGAGCTCCGATGGGAAAACCAAACAAAAGGAAGAAGAACAGAGCCCTGCAACATAACGAAGAAGACAGGACGTCAAAAACCTTCCCCTACGAAGTAATGCCTTTATCGGCGGTACTGTAGAGAGCAACAGGACTAAAAAAAAATTGGTATTTTTATGTTTAAAGGAGGGATCCTAGAAAGACTGTTCGGGGAGGCTGCCATGTACTAAAAACTCTTATAAAAAACTCTTACTATACAAACTCAAGCAGATAGATTACATATATGGCGGAGAATGGATCTTAACCAAATGACTGCGAATGTGAGAAGGAAGTTGAAAATGGGCTGAAAAATACCTCAGCAAAACCATAAACTGTGAAAACTTGTTGCAATTTTGTAAAATCAATCAGCTGGTGTGTTTTTGGCGGTGACAGTTGTCAAATACTTGACAAACACCGATTATGTTATCGGTGAAATTGTTGACACACACTGATTGTCACCAATGGCTAAGTGTGTGCTGAATGTGGTGAGAAGGGGTTATTGAGGCGAGTAGAACTACCATGGTAGAGAGGGTCAACAAAATTCTTCGCAGAGGCCGAACACCAGCGCATGATTTTTTTGTAAATGAACAGGGTCAAGTTCCCTCGGCCTCCGACGAGCAGACAGCCGAAACTAGCATGCCACCAAAGAGTTCATTATAAACTCTTTCCAATTGCTGTGGAGTATGTCGCTGACTCGCCAAAGCAAACTATGCTACCCAAAATTTGGCCGAAGATATCCAAATTAGCTTGAACGCCAAGCTTTTACTGCTCCGGTCCAAAGTTGAGCCCGTGTTGCGGTGTTCGTCTGGTACATGAAGAGTGATCATTACTATCACGAGTAAGATGCAACCTTTCGTTAATAAGTGCCAGCGCAGTATCTTCACGATTCGCTTTAATATTGACGTCAATAATTACCTTTAAGGTTCCAAATATCCCCTACACATGTGGATTCTTTTATTGTTAGTATTTCTTTGGTGAGCGGACTATTAAATAGCGACTGATAGTTCACAGGATAAATTAACATCACAAGAGTTTCTTCACCACTCAATTGGATAAATTCTAATCAATCTCTTGATTCAAATTAAAAAGCATTTATCCATTTAACATCAATTGAAATTATTTTTAATTTATATGAATTATGTTCACAATTCCAAAAAAAAGTATACATGTTCAATTCACATGTATATACATATGTATTTCAAAGAAAACACATTTTTAATAAAGCTTTTCGTAGCCACTCACTGCAAGGGTGCATCTGCATCCAAATGATAGCTCCTCACACAGGAAAACCTCATCGGTGGATACTTAGGAGCGGTGAGCTCAAAATCACTCGAAACCTCCCGCTTATTACGCACCTGTACTATAGAATACTTCTTCCAGTTCAACTGGCAAAACCTTCTCTTCGGCGTACTCGCAATGCTAAACTCAATGTAGTATGTCGTTAAATTTGCTTCGTTATCATTTGTTGCCACGCTGCCACGACGCCTTCCGCCATAATAATGATCTGCCTTCGGTAGACGTTGATACTTTTTCAGCACAATTGTAACATTTTCACCGTGCAATCGATAATGTCCACGAAGCACCTCCGAACGCAATTGATTGAGATTTTTTAAACGTGTCACTCCTAGTGACGGCTCCTCGGATGTTGTCATCATAAATACTTTACCATCTGGCAAGAAACGTATATAGCGGTAATATTCGACCAATTGTACTGGTCGATAGAATTGATCTTGAAAACTGTTCTCTCCCAACCGCAAATAAGTTGTCTTATTTATATAGCAACCGTTAAAGTGAATGCGTTCTCTTTCGATAAACATCTGCCGCCAGTTATCGTATGCTGTACCCGAGAGACTTCCAATATTTGCACCCCAAACTCTACAAAGTAACAGTTATTTTATTAAGTATAAAAGCAGAAAATAAAATTAGTTACTTTTGGCATGCTTGCTTCCATATGTCATCGCCTCTTGCGCACAAGTAAAATCCCTTGCATACCGCAGCACACTGTTCCAAGGACTTCATATCCAATTGTGTAGACACAACCCAACGAAGTATGTATAAAAGGATTTCGGTTGGTAAATCTGAGACGTGTAATTCGGTGGTGATAACACCAGCATCACGATTGCTCAAAATCAAATATCCCTGCTTAGCCAAATCATTCTGAAATTTTATAAACAAATCCTCGGTAACTGCTTCTTCAGCAGTCGACTCTTCGTTAGTTGTGTCCGTGGTATTTGTCAGGTTGTTGTTATTGGATTCATTCTCAGCCGCCTGCTGAGGGATCTTGCTGGCCTCATAGGCTTTAAATTCAATATCCGGATCGATTTGAACAGCTCGGCGATAGAATTGCAAAGCATCATAGACTTTACCGCGTTGTTCCAGTTGTACAGCTTGCTTGAACAGAGACTCGGCTTGTTGTTGCAGGATGACTGTATTGTCCAGAGGGACAGCCGCACTCTTGTTTGATTTTACATCAGTTTTGAGCTCTTTTTGCCAATTGTCACGAAATTCATCCAAAGCCGAATTGAATTCGCCTGCCTTATTATCCACCCTACCTGCCGATGCGGAATTGGCTGAAGAGGAAGAAGAGGACGAGGAAGATTCTGCTTCATCTTCACCATCGGATTTATTTCCAGTTTGCTGCTAATAAAGAAAAGAAGATAATAGATATTAGTTAGCCTTCTTTAGCTGAAAACATTTTCTCTCAAAGAGTAGGTACCCCAATCTGAACAGTCATGGTGGACGCGAAAAAGTTACTGAACTCAATCAAAAGAAAAATATTCCGACAGAGCCACCATGTGCGTGGAAGACGAGGACCAGAACATCAAAGGGAACAAAGCCCAAAGCTGAAACAAACTTGTTCTTGCTAAAAATCAATATTCGTGATATTACGAGAAGAGAACTTCGCCTCAAAGAATATCTATCGTAATATGAAGAGTTAAAGAAGCTTCCCTATTCTGAGGGCATAAGTGGCTTTGAACGTTCCTCATCGAGGGTTTTAACTCTTTACTGGAATTCTTTTTGTTGCTAATGTGTCTTAAATCGATTGCGCTTAATGCAATTAGAGTGATAAGTGGATAGTGCCTTCTTTCTTGGCAATAACGAGTTGAAAAACCTTTATTATTTGATTATTTGTTAGCAAATGCTGTGTGCTGTGCTCATTGTGGTTATGTAGAGCTCTTGCAGAATAGTTTCGGTAAGTTGATTATCACTAGGGACTATTCCTAACGCACAAGCTATGCAGAACACCAAAGACACACAAAATTATTCTCCTAATGCTGCCATCACAAAAATAAGCCAGCGACTGTGCTCTAATTAGCTCAACAGTCGACAGTGTCCGCTGAGCAGTCATTTTCTTCTACAGCCGCATGCCAATGGATATTATCTAAGCCTAATCAATCGTTTGTTTGAAATCTCAGTTTCTTTAGCTTTTGGAGATCACAAGTACACAAAACTGATGGGGAAAAAAGCTATGATATCATCTAAAGCTAGAGAATATCAAGGTTTTGTCAGTGAACTCACCTGCCGCAGCAAACGTCTACGTAATCTGTCCTCCAAAGGACATTTGGGTGAACTGCTTAACACTTCATTTAAGTTTAATACCATCCCAAAATTATTTTAGAAGTTGCAAAGGAACATGGACACTTTTACAATTATTCACTTCAGTTATGTATACCTATGCAATTACATTGCCTCAGCAAATAAGAAGAAGCCGGCTTTAAAATAGAATTAAACTGCTGCCGGTAAATAACTCATCACAACTGAACAACTTGAAAAAGTCTACTTCCCATGAAAGATTCAAATGGATTACACCACTTTAGAAATACAAAAACAGAAACACCAAAATATTGGAGACTTTGAGAACAGCACTTTATTTTATCTGAGAGAAACCGCAAACACCTCCCACTCCCCATCAAGTCTATTGGCTTACCATATTTTTCAATGAGAAAATAAAAATTTCCTTCAGGTCACTCTCCGGTTCTGTGTTTGCTCAAGCACAATTTGTTATTGCGAATTCCAAGGTCTCTTTACCAGTCGTAGGAGGAGGGCTCGTCGTCGCCAGCAAAGGAGGCGGTAAATAATAGCTCACGGTCACTGTACCTTATGATGTATGGGCGGTTCTTTACTTCTTGATATTGCAATTTGATTGAGACTGTGAGTTGGAAACTTTTGGCCATTATATCTAGGAGAAACCGAATAAATTTCTCGTCGCTTATTATTTTGCGAATTTTCACTTTTCCTGCTGTGATTTTGGAATGTAAATTGTCTCTGTGTTTTATTTTTTTTTTCGATTCGAATCGATGGGGTTGATAAGATTAGATTAGATCACTCTTGTTTTGAGTACAAAAACAGTGACACCTTGATCTATTTTTGGTGTGGAAAATGTATATAACGAGTTTTGATTTTGACTTTTCGATTGAAATTTTTTTGCAATAGAATATGTGTGGTATATGGCTACTTGCCTTATCCAACACAACACACGGAACACTGGGAAATGATGTTAAACAATTTTCTACTTTAAATTGCGCACTTGATTCATTCCGAATGAATAGGATCCTTGGCGGGCGCTGCAAGGGGGCGATATAAACGTCATTCAACCGATTACGATTATGAAGGTTCTTTTTCTACTATCTAGTCCGAATTGTGGTGAATATGGGGCTTCACATGTTTTATGTTGACGTGGGGAGTGCAGTTGTCATTCGTAGAAAAGCACCAGCTGACTGTTGTTGCACTCAATTTTCGATGGAACGCGTTCCAAGTTTTGATTATGGGTTTAAGAAGATGTCAAAATTTCTTAATTTTTTTTAAAGCAGTTTTAAGTTGACAGGTTGACAAATAAATGTCGGAGCAGCTTGTAAACTGAAACGTTGTCTAACAAAAAAAGAGTATTTAGGAAGAAAGCTTTCCTGGTGTCTATAAAGAAATGGCCGAAAAATTTGACATCCAGAATTTTAGTCACCAGCTAGTAAAGTGTATTTTGTTAACCCTGATAGGCCGAGATTTTGCTACTGCAAAACGAATTCACTCTCGTGAGGCGCTGGACTGTCAATTGGAAAGAAAAAATTTATAAATCTGCTGATTTGGTTGACAGCTGTTAATCAACCGGCTGTAGCTTAAAGTTTTTGTTTTATGCTCTGGGATGTCTATTGTGAAGGGATAAATTATTATTTCGAAAATCAATAAATAATTAGGCCGTAAGCAGCCCATAGATGGCCAAAGCCTAGCTTATCCGACTGTACATGTTGTGCGAGGTATACATTTCTACACGTCCAGAAGGGACCTACAGTTTTATGCCGTATCCGAAGCTTTCTCATGACAGACCATGAATATCTCATGAATAGTCGCCAGAAACTAGATGCTGGAGTTTTATAGACCATTCACTAGATTTTAAACACATAAACACTTTTTACATGAATCTCAGAAATCTCCAACAGTCACATAATCTCAAAATGTGATGAGATATTAAAAGGCACTGCGATGTAGGCCCCTCAGTCAAAAGTCTCCCAATATTAAGTCGCTATTTTTAATTCACTTTTCAATATATTTTAACACGTCATAGTGTCATCCCGCCGTAGGTTATACTCTAACCGCGAATGCATCCAGGCCCAAAACTCACCACAATTCCACTGAACTGTCAATCAATGAATTTATTTCAAAATTTGTTTTCAAGACCAACTTCTGCCAAATGAAAAACGCTTATAAATTTGTTTCAATTCGATTTCCCAAGAATAAATACGCAATTTGGTTAAAATAAATTCAGTTTTCACTAGAAAAACATGGCAAATACAGTTGACATAAAACTCGAGACTGACGTAGTGACTGGCGAGACTGTAGCCCATTTTGTCACTTCGATCCTCGAATTTCTTTTATACCAACGAAATCAAATTCCATTCGTTTGTAAAACCTTCAAATATCTCATCTCCAAGTGGGATAAAGGTGAAGAAAATGTGGACATTCCGAAAAACTTTCAACTGGAGCGACAAAAGTCTTTGGCCAAGCAGACAATGGAAGGCATTAAAGCTATGGGAGAAGTGAGTTGGGTACCTGAATATTCCTCACCGATTCCTTTTAATAATTCCTCATTTAGGTGATCAAACGAGCCTTTGAACTGAGCGACGTATCTTGCGTTCGTTTCCTCTTCGGTTCGACTGCGTTAACGCCAAAGGAAGTTTATACAATACATGTGCCCACAATGTCTAGGACGCACTCGTACGAACACCATCGAATTAACCCATCTTTGCTCAATCAAGCACTAATGTAAGATCTATTCATGAAATTCAAACAAACAACACTACATGCATTCGTATTTCTAGTTCACTTCTCACGTCCGAATGTTTGTACAATACTTTCGCGACAAATCTCAGCGCGACGAATGTCTACCTGGAGCTTGAAATGCCCGATAACGATGCAAATGACTGGCAACATGTGTTCTCTACAGATTTGTGTGATCTGCCGCCCAGCTGCAAGCAGATTGTCATCAACTTAGTGCATATTCTTCCGGCTGATTATGTGGATACAAAGTGTTGTAAAGAGGTAGCCGTCTTCCAGGATATTTCGAATTTATCGTTGGGAGCGGAGAGCGAACAGCCAGAATGTGAAACAGATTCGTCGCGGCATATTGGCTGGTGGGAAGCAACGACTATTGTTAGAGGATTTAAACAAAATGCACTGAAAAACAGCAACTTGTGGCAATAAGAAAATGTATTTAAGACTGAAGAGCGATTAAAGTAGATGTATAATTTCAATTGTATGTTGGACTTGTCTTTATTATTCTTCCCAGTTGCTGTGCTTCCTTTTCGACTGTTCTGCGCCATGTTCTCCTAGGAACGAAGTGTATCCCATAATCCTCCCCTTTTGGGGAGTTCGACCAATCAACTGTCACTTCCGTCGTCGAATGGTTGTGTCTATATGGTCATGGGCCGTTCTTTGACAAAGTTGTTCGTTAAGGATATTGTTTGGCCGGAAAATCCTTAAGATATAGCGTAGGCATCTGTAAACGAAAGTGTGTAACTTCCTTGCCACTCCCCCAGGTACTACATCCATAGAGCAGCCCGGATAACACGTTGGAATTATTATAGCTTGGTGCTTATCATCGAAGGATGTATGAAGCTCTACTCTCTTAACTGTTTGTCCAGCAATGAATATATGAGTTGATGAATTTTTCAGCCTAACGACGTCTACTTCTCTCTCCACATTTGCTGTCAAGCTCCATTAATCTGTGAGACAGTAGCCTACATCGTCGGTGACAAGGTGTTTAGCACATCGCTAATCATCAATTTAAACACTATAATTGAAAGTATGAAGTTTTCATCCAGAGCGGATCTGTTTTTTCGGCGTCGCGTGTGTCTTTAAGGTTTTTCTTCGTACACTCCGCGATGATTCGATACGGAGACGCTTTCTATAGCGTATGTGGTTTGTTCGTATCAGACCATGTTTAGACTTTCTACTCATTCGGATAACTATTAGCGTCTTTCTGGTGTCTCCCTCGACTTTCTTTACCTTGTTCCTTTATGTTTTTTAGCATCCAAGATTGTTGAATCCTAATCTTGGTTTAACCACTGTCAATTTCTTAAATTTCTTCCAACTGGTGCACAACAGGATATGCAAATTAATTTCCGGTCAAATATCTTTATCTACGAAGAAACAGCCCTATAGTTTTAGGGCAACTGGAAATCGAGCGCGCAATTTGACATTTAATTCAACAGTCGTTTGAAATTGCGAATGCAAACAACTTTTGTTTTTCGTGTTTATTCGCGTTTATTCGTGTTTGTTAATTGTTTACGAAATGTACAAAAACAAAAAGTACAAAACTAAGGCTCCATTAAGGTCAATCGATGAGAATACGACCATTAAGATCCCCGTAAACAAAGTGTATTCCATCGAAAGTGCGCACTTTTTTTACTTTGTTTACTTTTTTCTAGAAATTAGACAAACCCATTGACAAGGAAATCTCCTCCAACTATGACCAGGAACTTTTCAGCCAAGAGACTATACCACCGTCTCAGGAGCCAACTCAAAGATATCTATCGCAAAGAAGCACGCTCTGTCGAACACAGTCGAGAAGTACTCAGCGACCGCCCACCACCTACTTTGAACTAGTACTAATCAAATCAGGCGTAAACATGGATGAACCAGATAACTTTGTCATATGTACGATAAGACACTCATCAAAACCTTTGCATAGACTGTAGAATTTTCCCTTTCAGCCTGTGACCATGTCACGTTTGTGTACAAATTTCGGGAAATTTTCGAAAAATGCCAGAATTATCCCTCAAATGTGGAGACCTTCCGCACGGGACTGCGTAACGCACTAAACGATAAGAAGTTAGCAATGAAGTTATTAAGCGGCTGCACTATAGACATGCCGGGAGAAGAGAAAGCCTATCAGTCGCAGGACAGTATGATTGTGAATTTTCTTATGATAGACTTTCTCCAAGAAGCTGTCATAAATGTTGTCCTAGACAACGTGGAAGAGTGTTCAAAGAAAGAGTAAGTTTGGGTACAGAATCGAATTGTCATAAACCTTTTCTAAGATCAGCGATAGATCTGTCTGTCTGCCCTCTTCTGTATTAGATTCCATTTAGAATTTATTTCGTTTGAATTTGATTTTTGTTTCTAGAGAATCCACAACCAGCGGAGAAGTACCAATTTTGCCTTTGATGTTGTCTCAATTGCGATACGTAACGCATTCGCATGCTGATTTGATTTACTCAAGAATCGTTGAGATATTCGAGAATGCGATTCCTTCGGTGCAGTGGGATATTATTGCCAATGCAGAAATGGTTTTAAAATCATCCAAACATGATGAATTCGTCGATATACTGCTGTAACAATAGAATCTGTTGATGTCTGCGGACATTGTACTTAATTTTTTTTTTTGTTTTTTTTAGGAATAACTTTGCAAGCAACAAGGATGTATTTCATTCGAATGCTATCCAGACTTTTACTAATTTGTGCCTGTCTCCAAGAATGCAGTGTAAATTGAGGAGAAAAGCTGTTGCGTACATTAAGGATGGGTGTCCCCTAAAGGTCTGTCACTTTAAAGACTACATTGTGCTTAAACTATTTGAACTCTACTCTCTAGATCGTGCCGCTGCTGATAAAGCTTTTCCTGAAGGTCTTAAATGATGACAATGACGATATTATACGGGAGGTACCTATACACTCGAAGATTTGACGAACTGAATAAATTAAAAATACCTACTTTGCAGCTAATAAATGACTTGAGAGATATCATGGTTTGGGAGGAGAATGATGGAACGAATCTAGAAATTAATCAATCCCAAATCGATGTTTTCAACTACATCACACAGGGATTGACGAGATCAAAGAAGTTTTTCGATATTTGGCAAAAAACCATTCAAAATATGGCACCGGTAAATTTTAAGTAAGAGTCGCAAATAACTTGTGAGGCCTCATCATCATTAAATCGAGTTTCCTTCTTAATTTATAGACCCATCGACTTTGTCATCTTGCTTAGCATGATCTTGATCAAGGAGGAGCGCAGTAATTATATCGAAAATATAGTAAGTTGCTAACAAAAAAAAGTTAAAAGATATTGAGTATTCTTTTGGTAGATACGCCGTCGAATAAAATTAGAACACATAACAGTCGATATTTTGAACGAAACAAGGCCCAAATTCTCATCCATACTAGCTGTGCAAATCAATGTTCTTCTTCAGATACTACACGATTTTCTACGAGAAAAAAACAAGTTAATTTCTGATTTTGCAAGGAATTCCTACAAGTAGGTATTTTGTAAGGCGACCTAGTGATTTGTTTGATGAATAGAATACATTTTTCTTTCAGTATAATCTTTAGTGTTGGAGAATCAACACAAAAAGACATTCTGATAAAATTGGTCGAGCTGACATGTGATAAATCATCATCGAGTATGACTACCACCGCATTGGAATTAATAAAAGACCTGAGGAGGAAGTATCCCTCAAATATTCAAAATTGGGGTATGATTTTGATGGTACGTACTCATTTACAGAAGAAAACTATCTGCATCGTTTGAAATTTGGTATTTTAGCCTCTTCTAGATCGAATGAATGAAATGACATTGCCACAAACACGATTGGTAATGGAATTACTCTGTTCGATTGCATTTCCTGCCCCGCCTCTAGATGAGTGTCCAGCTTTACAAGATCAAATTGATATGCTGATTAAGAAGCAAATTATCAATCGGCTACCAATGTAAGCAAAGTTTTCCTTTTGGCAATTGAAAGTCAATATTTTGCTTTTTTGTGTTAGGGTAAAGAAACAAGGAATCATTGGAGCTGTTCAAATGATCGATAATGTCGCCCGAATCGAAGAGTTTATTTCCGAGGCGATGTACGATTTGAATGAATCATATAATACCGTTGAAGAGCTGCCCGATGGAAGGGGAAAAATTGCAGCAAATTATGTTGGTAATAAACTGTTGTTAGGTATATTATAGACCAGGAATGCAACACTATTTGTTTCAGCACGAGTTCATTCATCCACATTGTACTGCGCGGAATCGTTGGCATTGTTTTATGATGAGCTGGCAACAGTTTGTTCATCAAATCACAAACGTCCAGAAAGTACAGCCTATCTTGACCGACCTTTTGTGATATGGCTTTGCGAGCTTATAACGTATTATTTTCAAACCAGTTTCGTTATAGAAGATCAGCCTAGGGAGGATTTGTAAGGCAATAATTGGTCTATTTATAGTTTATCATTACTTGTCATTTATTTTAGAGGAATACCAATATCTTACCAGAAGTGCATCAACACGCCAGATGACACAAACTCACCCAGTGAAAGTGAATTAGTCCCGATTGCTGTAAACATATCACAACTTGTTTTGAACCCATCTGCTGAGTATGTTCTGATTTTTTAGGTGATCCTTGGCCTATAACTATTCCTTTTAGGGCATCATCATCAATCCTGGTGCTGGCACCTTTGTTTAATCTCATGCGTGTGCTTCATTTTACACGCTACGATGGAAGTCTTGAGATGATTAACGCCCTGCTTGGTTGTGGTATAATTTTACCAAAGGTTTTCGATGATGTCGACACAGTTGATATATTCTATGATTACGATGAGTCGCAGTGTAAAAGTATTTTAGATATTTTCTTTCACACAGTGAATTGGATACGTGAAACTATCAGTTCATTCTCCTGTCAAGACGATCGAATGATACGAGGAAAAGTAAGTTGCACATAGCTCTAAACGCATGGGCATATATTTGATTCCATTTTAAGGTTCTACTAAGGCTTGTTGAGTTGATTAAGATCGAGGCACGAGTTCGTAAACTTCTGGCAAAAGCACCAAGCGATTATCACCCGCCAGTATGTCAGTTTATGGCACAACCAGCATCTGTGGGACATTCCAAAAAACCGACAAGTATGTAATAGATTATGATCTAAAAGAATTTGTTTAGCTAATTTCAATGCAGGCAAGAAGAAAACATCCGGTAAAGCCGGAGATCATAAGAAAAATGCTAATGCATCAGAACAAATGGAAACTGAAGTAACCCTGGCAAACGTGAGCATAACGAATACAACAAGAATTAGCAATCCGAAGACGGTTAAAACGTACACAGGAAAGTTTGAAACTTCTTATGGTCCTAAGGAGATGTACAGGTAAAAACGAAGAGCACTAATTGGAGCAAGGAAAAAACTGATTTTCTTTTCTAATTTCAGGCAGATGAGCCCGGATATAATGTTAATTTTAAAAGTGGACTTCCATATCAAGTATCCACGTCCAGTTGAAGAATATTCAAACTCAATTGGACTCTTAGAATTCAAGTAAAGCCATCCAATTTTCATTTGATAACCTTAATTACACATAACTTATTAGATTCATCATAACCGACATCGTAAACAAACTAGAATCGGTGACAGGAGTACAGAAATTCACCACAGACCAACAGCTTCAGTACATTGTCTATCCAAACTACTTTATTAGCGACATCGTATCGCAATTTCTTGATCCAATCATGAGCAATTTTCTAGAGGTTGGGGAATTCATTTCTTGTCTTCGAAGCGATTGACTGCTAATATCTTTTCTATAATAGATTACCAATGCGATATCGGCAGCAGTACAAAGAGTGGATGGTGTATTGGGCAATGCTGATCTATTTACCGACGAGGTGAATTATCTTAAAATTTGTTTTGGTTTGTGTCTGCGTTTACTGGCCGCATTGTTTTCGTGGTCTGGATTTGGTGACGCTGCTAACAAAAAATTGCTCAAGGGTAAGTCGCTATCAATTTGTCATCCCGAGGAATTTATTGAGTGTGCTCTGTAGAAGCTTTACTAGCAGTTATGGGTAAATCTGTGCGGCAACAGTTTGCCAATAAGGATGTGTGGACATTAGCTTCTGAAGCTTTTACTAAATGCCGTACCTTTGAAGCAAGTGCTGTAGACATTCAATCTGCTGTTCATCTTTACCATTTGATGCAAACTCTTAAGAAGTTTGACGTCAAAAAGGATTTGGATAAAGATATTCGTAAGTATGAGTGTAAAAGCCAATTAGGCTATGGCTAAACAGTGGTTTATTATAGGAAGCCTTTGCAAAGTGTTGCTCTGTCGAAAATGGTTCAACTACGATGGTACCATGGAAAGGGGATCGTTGTGTAATGTCTATTTGGACGAATTGGTTAAGGGATATTTGAGGAAGTCCGATTTTCGCAGGCAGAAGACTATTTTAGGGGTAATCCTTGAAGAAACTCAGTGTTTGAAGTCCAAAGAGAATGCGCTAAGATCATTTCCCAATTTTAACAAGTAAGTTAGTAACTTACTCTCTCTTTACTTACTTTACTCAAACCGTGCTTTGTTTAGAGCGAATTTCCCCATGCTATTCAGAGGACTCTGTGAGACGTTAGTCAGTTCGCTAAGCGATGCTGTACGTGATGGTGGCCGCAGCGATTCGGATCAACTTAGAGTTTGGGAGAAAAGTTGCGAAATTTTAAATACCCTGTTGGGAATTGTTCAATCCCTAGACGTTCCGAGGAATTTTGTCCTCTTTTTGAAGGTAATTTCAGTTGCCATCATTCTTGATTTACTTATTTATTTCTTTTCATTCAAAGTATGCTCATTTCTATCTAAAACTTGTCATACAACATGGACTGTCTGTCTATGAAAACTACCTCAGGGAAAATCCAGAACGTGTCAACGAATTGCTGAAGAGTCTGCAAGTAACGACACGATTTTTACACAATCTATGCTGCCATTCTAAAGTAAGAATGCTTTTATTTCCCTTCGAAGCTCATCTGTTCATATTCTACTTATAGGCTTTAAAAAATACTTCAATTGTAAGCCAAATACCAGCTCTGCGAGAGACGGTGGAGAATTTGGTCTTTCGAGTAAAGGCACTTTTAGCCGCTAACAAATGTGCGTCAGTTTTCTGGATGGGAAATCTAAAGAATAAGGATCTGCATGGTGATGAAATCTTATCACAGGTAAGAGGAACATCGATTTCCATATCGGAATGGGCTAATTACTAATTTTTTTTTTTAGACTGCCTCATGGTCTGCAGAGAATAATGCCAACAGCGATGAAGATATTCCCGATGATGATGCTAGCGTCGACGAGACTATACTAGGGGATAATGATAATAACATGACTGGAATTAATGCAGCGAATGATTCTTCACGAAGTACTTGTGTTTAAGAAATATATTCGTCGATCGACGTAATTTGTTATAATGTACTAGTTTTTGTATTTTTTTTCTCTTCTAAAAGTGTCGATGAAAATATTATCGACGTATTAACAGGTAGTGTGATGTGATGCCTCTCCTACGCATGGCAACCCGAATAGAATTTCTAATCAAGCTGTCCCAAGCCTTTTCGAAGCCGATAAACAGCAGATGTTGGCGAGACCTGTATTCAATCATGCTTATTTTGAAATTCGAATGAATAGTCAAGATTTTTGTGTATTTTGAGATTCGAATGAAAAAGGTTCATTTTCGAATGATAACGCAAAATGAACATTCAACTCTCAAAGTCAGCTGTTTGACATTTCTTTTTATACAGGTTGACCATACCTTGTTTTTTGGCATTAGAACTCTTCTCTTATTGAAATATTTTTATTAACTACTCTTTCACGCGTTTAAAGACGAAATTTAAGTAAGACATTATATGGAACATGTTTTGTATACCTATAATAACATCGAGAACGAAAACAAAGCAAAATAGAATTACATACAAGAATATTTAATTACAAGTCTCTCCCACCATATACTCGGCACGAATCTGGTCACTTTACTTTTATTTTGAGTGCTGCCAGAAGTAAAGTAAACATTTGCTTGGTGATTTGTTTTTAGATAAAATAAAATGCTGCTTTCTTTTGTGGACAATGCGAATGAATAGGACATCATAGAAAGTTTAAAATAAGATTAAAAAAATAAGGTTGAAAAATAATTTTGTGCATTCACTCGTCTTTCCTTTGGAGTTTTGTTAACATAGCACTTGAGGGGGGGGGGGGGGCTATTTTATTTATACGAATTGCCGGCCACCAGTTTTTTCTAATTGGAACGTGACCTATACCGACAGGATCAGCAAATGTGAATTAAAATTACTTCATTTAATTTTCTACAGAATATTCAAAATATTTTACTATATTTACGTGTTTGTGAATCTATGCGCCAGGAAAATGTGTTCGAATGAAAAAGACATTTATTTCGAATGAATAGAATCTCAAAATACGCACAACCAATGAACTTTCGAAAGTTTTGATAAATTTTCTATTCTTTCTATGCATTCGAAAGTCAAAATACAGTCTATGCGAATTCGACTCACTTTCGAATGAATTCGAATCTCAAAATAAGGCTGAGTAAGAATATTTCAATAAGAAATAAGTTCTCACGCAAAGAAAACAAGGTATGGTCAACCTGTATAAAAAGAAACGTCAAACAGCTGACTTTGAGGGTTAAATTTTGCGTTATCTTTCGAAAATGAACCTTTTTCATTCGAATCTCAAAATACACAAAAAGAAAGAATTGACTATTCATTCGAATCTCAAAATAAGCATGCGTATGTATCTTTTTCGAATACGTAAAACAAGACAACGTATTTTCTACTGACGTGTTTCCCGGTATTCTCTTTGTCCACGTCTTTCATGTTGAGTTGTTCGCCCTTTTGCAATTGCAGCACATGTCGATGCTATTTATGTCAACGTGTTTTCTTTTCCACGCCTTATTACATTTGCACTGATTTTCTGTGGTGCTATAGGTATCTGTGGAATGTGTGCTTTGTAAAATTCCAGTCTTTTCTGACTATATTTTTATATGCCGCCTTCACTGCGTAAGAAATTTGCTAGACGTCAGACTGCTTAAACCCACTAGAAGATGAAACAAATCGCTGGATTCAAAAAGTAGGTACTTATCTGTAAAAGCAGAAAAATTTGACGGCCCTCTTAGAAATATTAAGCAACTGAAGCTCTGTATAAATTCATTGTGAACTCCATCTAACAACCGCTAGTCTCGTTAGCGACAAATCTGTCATCAAGGTACAAAAGTACCGTTCCGAAAGAAAAGAACAAATAAATTCCTTGTGTTAAGATTTTATTTTATATAAGCATAGATCACTTAACTTTTAAGCAGTGATCATGCATAAACAATATAGATATACATATTTATTTGATTGTAAGAAAAATTAAAATATTAAAATAATCTATTTATTTTTTTTTTCTTTTTTAATTTTGATTTTTTTTGTTTGTTTTAAGTGTTACACATTTTTTCCCGTACTTTTAACATAAGTATATAATATATTTTGAGATATAATTATTAATATGAATATAATTTGTAAAACAAGAAAATGAACATGAAACAATATGAATCTTCTTTTAAATGTATAAGTACCTTATTCAGATAACATTCACTTAACTCTACAACAAAAAAACTTGCAAATACAAACTACATATCGCTAAAAGCTTTTATCTCTAGTCACTAGCTACTTCTTAGAACTATACAACTACTGCTAAACAGATTTCTCTTAAAATTTAATTCGATTCCCATTTACGGCATAACACCTTCTTGAATTTGCGGTGTTGCCTCTCAAGGTTTTTCAACTTGTTGCTCAGCTCGTCGTTTCGGCGCTGTTCACGTTCTTCCTCGTCCTGCAGGCTCTTTTGTTTCTCTTTGTTCTTTTGGCGTGACTGACGACTGGCCTCGTTGTTCTTACACCTGTCTTCGTAACGCTTACGTTCGCTTTCAGGTAATTTCCGCCAGACTTCAGGATCAGGCAAGTCACTGTGCTGCTTTGGTGGACGGCCACGTGGCTTTCTGGACGATGAACTGCTGCCGTATGTGGAAACCGCTGGAGAATTGGGATTAGTTGAGTAGTGTGTATAGCTGCTGCTTTCACTAGGCGATGGTGTTGCGTAGGAGGAGGGTTCATCATAGATGTACGATGATGCTATACTAGGTGGATTTTCATATTTAGGCTCGATTAGGGCGATGAGCTCAGGTGCAGTAAAAGAGTTCATGCTATAACTGGGCGATGAATTGTATGAAGGTAGGCTTGGTTCCTCGGTCAACCAGTCGTCTAGCATGCTGCATACTTCTGGTGTATCTGGTATTTTAGTACCAGAGCCGATTTCACATCCCGCACTCAGCACTAAACTTGGTCGGTTTAGTCTAGGTTTCTTAGCTTTTGCGATTTTCATTTGTGCATTCGATAAATGATCACTATTCCTTTTTAAATTCGGTTGTTGTGGTTCTTTTACTAACTCATTAATAATTTGCTCAATATCTCGTACTTCTTCATCCTTAAAACTATTGCTACTGCTGCTCACTGGACTACATTCTGATGAGAATTCTAGACGATAAGATGTTTCTTCGTCCTGCATGCTAATGCAATTTTCGTCCATATTATAGTTATAATTGTGTAATTCGGATGTAGCAATGCAGTCGTTCTCGGTTGGAAGTGGAGAACCTGGTGAGATTGCAATATATGAGGAAGAATTTTCCGAATCTTCAGAATTTGTGATCAGTCCGTTATTATTGTAGTAATTATCGAAAATTTCTGGTGGTAAAAGTGATTCAGATTCTGGTGTTTCATGTCCAAAGCTAGGCTGTGTTAAACTGACCAGCTCTTCGCTGTGTGGCATACGAAGTATGTTATAAAATGATTCTTCTCCTGGTACTTCTATCATTAATTGTTCTTCTTCTTCTTGTCCATTGTTTGATTGCAGTTGGTCTGCATAATCTACATTCATCTGGTTAATGGTCATATCGTTTAATCCGTTCAACTTGTACGTTCCTTTGTTTATATCAAAATCTGAGTTGTTGTTTGTTTCAATAAAGTAATCTGTAGAAGAAAAACAAGCAAATTATTAGTAAAATTGAATAAAAATCAAGATATTTTAAGTTACTTAATGAATCATGACCTATAGAGTAAGCGTCAATATTTCGAACCATATTTGAGTAAAATTGGTCCGCAAGTAGCGTCTATAAGTATAGTATCTAGAGATAAATATTAAAAAAATAAAATAATCGCAGAATATTTTATTCTAATTACTACACTAGTTTTGTGTCTTTATTTGTTCTTTTATTTGTTCTAAGGTTTTGTTGCTTTGCCTGGCCAATAAACAAATGCCCATATATGGTTCCATCGATATCTATTCTAACTACCTGATAACGCGTGTGTACATACATATCAGATTCGATAAAAAAGTACAAACAATTTCATCCTTTAATCGTGTGTATATTTACAGAAAACAACGCCATCTAGTACTAATTACTTAGCATCTGGATCAGAAAAAAAACCGTAAGGAGCATGTTTACATATAACCTAACAATCCTACTGAAATTATGTAATAAAAGAAGGCAAACAAAACATTTCGAAATCAAATTTTTCGAACAAACAATTTCGATAAGTCAGTAGTACCTAAAGCCACGTCATCCAAGGTGACTATGCGTTTTGTACTTTGCCCCCACGGCTGCTCAATACGCAGCATTTCAAGAGACCAATTCCTTATGATCAGCTTAATCATGATGCATTCAAAAGCGAATATCAACGAGTTCTAACCGATTTCTCACTTACGACTACAGAATGCATATTGCATCACTGCCCAAAAAAGTGTCTACAAATAGTCACAAATAGACTATAGTTTGTTATTATTTTCATAAATAAAGTTAATGACAACGTATTCGGCATGAAATTCTGAAGTTTCAACAAAAGAAACCTCGCTAAGATCACTTGCGTTCTAAAGAGAAGACTTTTAGTACTTTAGTTCTAAATTTTCTTGAAATCAATTAATTTCGGGGTGAATAAACTGCAACAACCTAATTAGGTAAATTAACTATCTCAATTCTATCTAATAAGAGCCATTCATCCATTATTATACATAT
This sequence comes from Chalcosyrphus nemorum, assembly GCA_949716465.1. Taxonomy (NCBI): domain Eukaryota; kingdom Metazoa; phylum Arthropoda; class Insecta; order Diptera; family Syrphidae; genus Chalcosyrphus; species Chalcosyrphus nemorum. The sequence continues at coordinate 32,266,560 of OX454333.1, forward strand.
CTTGTGATCTTTTTGACGTAAGAACTGTCAAAGAGTGATTCAACTTAGCACAGGTTGTTGTACACGATCAGTACATTTTCTTGTTCATCAGTTAAAATTTATTTAAAAACAAAAAACTAAAGAAAAAAACAGTCCGCCATTTTGTGTTCCTAATAGTAGCCATTTTGAATTATTTTCTAAAAATTTCTTCAATACACAAAATCGGTTGTCAATAATTTTAAAATTTGACGCCATTTATGTTCATCAGTCATTTCGAGATGCATTTCAGAATGTCATTGTATACACAACAAATTTATTTCACTAAAAGTATATACTTAGTGCACTGAATTGTTTTCCAATGATTTGCAATAAATCAACTAAAACCAAACAAAAAAAACCTTATACGCCATTTTGTTTATCAATCTTCGCCATTTTATGTATGGCATTTTAAATATTATAAATGTTATTTGAACAAAAATTTTAGTACAATTTTTATTTAAATATAAAAAAACTACTCACAAAATGGATTTGGTTTACACATTTTAATTTGTTAAAATTATTTCATTAAACGTTTAAAATCGTGCAAATTCTTCGCAACAAACTACTGAGAAAGTTAACCGAACCGATTAACTGATTGACAATAACTAACAAGTAGCCATCCTACATCACTCAATGAATGTGTATCTATCATGATTACCTACCGGCGGAACATGCTCCCCCACAAATGTTATTCATTCTCTTTGATTGGTCAAAATGTAAAGAGACTAGGTACACAAATACCGCTAAAGAGTTCACTTCACCTTGACGTTTTATTGTGAATTTGAAACGGTCTGGTCTGGGGAAAAATTAAAATCGTCAACAGAGAGTCCAATTGAGATATTTTTTAAGTAAGTTTCTCTTAAATTTTATCGCTCTCTGCACGTTTGTGCTTGAATTTGTTGTTTTTTGCCGACCTACAGCTGACTCACGGAATTTTTGTACGTGCAAAGTTTTACCAGACTGTGAACATGATAGAACATGTTTTCTATCACAGATTTCTCGTCCGAAGAGCATGGGTGTATTGTTTTGGGGGGCACGCATTTATTTAGGGGTAGGTAACAGATAGTTTTGTATATTTTTGATTAATTTCGAGTGTTTAATTGCAGATTTTTAAGGCAAGTGACACGTTGAGTCAGGGAGTTTAATTGGGTGTGTAATTGACCTATAATGCTTAGAGTTAAGCCTAAAAAATATATGCTCCTGGTTCCTGCATGCTAAAAAAAAAAAATACATAATATGTGAAGTTTGCTTCCAAAACTTCTGGAAATAAATTAATCATCGAACGTACGTTTGGGGCGAATCTGCGAATCGAATTTACAATAACCCTTACACACGTTGAATTATTGAATTTTTAATGTAAAACACATTTCAAATTTAATATCTAAATTATGAGTTAATTAGGAAGAGTTCAAATTTTTAGATTATTCAGTTAGATTTTTGAACTCATCCTTAAGCAAATTATATAAGACTAAGTACCTGTGTGATCCACTTGTAATGGGTTGTGAATAAAAACTGATTCCTCATTGACATGAGGTGCTCTTTTTATAGATACGTATGCCGGCTGGCACAGTGAGACGATATGAATGAATACGAATCAAACAGACTCGGTGTGTCGGTCGACCTGCGCACTCAAAAAGTGTGCCAAATAAAAGAGAATTAAAAAAAACAAACACAAATTGTATCTTTATGCTGATTGTTTGGCCTTAGCATTGGATTCTAATAGTAAATGGTCGACACCGGAAGGAAGAGGGTTGAATGGGGAAAGAAAAAACAAAATTATGAGCATGTTTGGATTTGTTGAATTTTGTAAGAGAACACTTTCGATTCAAGTTCAAGAAAAAGAGAGCTTCATTGAAGAGTGAAGAGATAATCGCGATCAAATAAATTGCAGAGCATAATGATCGGGTTCATAAGTGTTTTTTCTTGCGCAAATTGTTTCTTGGAAATTGATTATTTTAGATTTATTATTTTTACATTCATACATATGTATGTGTATGTATGTCTTGTTGGGTTATAAATTTGGCTGTTTTCATTTTTATTGGGTGCGTTTTGAACGTATGAAATGGCAAACGGTAGGGAGAATTTTCTTCTCTTGAAATGCAGGTCAATACCTAAAAAGAACCAATCAGAACTGTTTGACTACCTAGTCTGTAGAATGCGGAACGCGCCCATTGTTAATGTTGACAGATGGAGACAGTTTGACATATTTTAAAATGCATTCAGCCTAAAATTACTTGCTATTTGCATGGTAGTTCCTTCGAATTCAGATAGGAGCTTCTAAGGGCTGTAATTCTAAATTCTTGTCATAGAATTGATAACTTTTTAATTAGGTAATGCCTTGTGGATCTAAAATCCGCCGTAAGATCAGTTGCAAAACTTAAAATTCCCTCTATCATGAAAAGGAGATTCGTTGAAGGCAATAATTTTCTGACGTCAATTTGTCTTCAACGCACAAATTTGTCTTTGTTTGGCTTCTTTTGGTTTTTAAGAACGTACCTATTTGTGGTTTAGACGGAAGAAATATCTTATGGGGTTGTTACATAGTTTGCCAAATTTATAATCTTACATTTTTAAGTAATTTGCATTGCTGCAAGTACAAGAAAGTAGGTATTGTACTTCTGTACTTCTTGTTAAACATTTTATAAAGATATCAAGAAAAGTGCATCACAATTTTTAGTACAACCAACTGAACTTCGTTAAATTTAACAATTGTTCCCCTATTTTTGGCCCTTTGACGGATGACCAAGTAAAGAAAAGAAATGACTTATTTCGTTTACCTTTCATCAAGCAAAAGTATCTCAAAATGGATTGTTTTCTTCTAAATTTTTTTGGTTGATCAAGACATAATAGAAATATATACATATGTATGTAGTTTGAATTCAAGTGTTTGCTGGCGACAATTGTCGCAGACGATCTGTATATGTATATGTATATATACCTATTTTTGATATATGTGACGTGGCACTAGATATCCAATGTATACTGTGGAATTAGGAACAAAGACATTTTTCATGGGATGTTTTCTTTGAGTCTTATTATTATTCTAAATTTATAAAATGTGTTGCATGGGCATTGATATAATCTGATACTCTCTTATCTTATCAAATTGTACTTCGTTTGATATATGTATTTAAAATTTTACCAATGTACATAATAGTTAGGCTAGGGAGTTGTTTTAATTTATATATTTTACTGTTTGTATGTAATGCTATATTTGGATTTTCAGCAATCAGAAAAAAGGTGATCGAAAACGATGAGAAGTCCAAAAAATGACATCATTCTCTAACGTTTACGAAAAAGACATCACCATACAGATTTTTGTGACAAAAATGCATTTGACGTCATAAAGATAAAGATTTTGTGCCTTTTTTTTCAAGTTTTGGTGGCACAATATTCAACTGTATTAAATTCATAAGTAAATCGCACATAAGGTATAAGTAGTGTATGGTAAAAACTACGTAATCATTTTATATTGGTCAAAAAATGGAATAAGTAAATTATAGATGACTGTAGTGGCTACGTGTCGGAATTTTATTTGCCATGTAGACGAAGTATATGTAATTAAAACTACTCTTCTTCTTTAAATGTGCAACATTTTTTCCGACCTGAGAACCTGTTCCCTGGGATTTCCTTTTTCTTTCAAAACACATTTACAAAGTATTAGTAGTTTTGTTTCTAACCAAATGACGTGTATAAACACTTGGGCGTATACTTGACTTACGTAAAAGCTTAGGCTTTTTTTCACTAGTTTTTCTCATACGAATTTTAATAAAAATTACATGTTTAACGCATTTATGAGGAGAACAATAAATAAGAAGAAATTCCGCATGATACAAATCAAGGAGGAACAAAATCAAAAATGTTAATAAAGATTTGGTTGTATTTGCATGAGTGTAACGTGGTCACAATTTTCATTGAATACATTCATTCTCGTCGTACTTAATAATGGTAAAGTGTCAGCTCCGCGTGAAAAAGACAGCAAGTTTATTTTTACGAAAAGCAAAGTTATTTTTTTACAAGCCACTGTACAGGGCCATAAATTTCGCTGGAAAGCAAAAACAACAAGCAACAAAGTCTAAGCTCAATACAGAAATGTCAAATGTCAAAAAAAAGCTGCCATCGGCTGAATAATGTGGTGAGAAGTACATTTTTTAAAGTATATTTTTTGACATTTTCACGTTTATGGGCTTAGTGCGTATCCACTCACACCTACTGAGAATTTCAGTGGTGAATTTTTCGTAAGTACTGCTCTTACTTAATATCAATCACATTAAAAATACAAAAAAAATGTAATGCGGGCTTAAGTCAAATCTTTTTGTTACTTTTCAGGCAAAACAAAAAAAAAGTATCTACTCTTTAACAAAATGAGCCTAAAAATGTATTTGCATTACCTATCTCTTTAGCAAGAGAAACAAACCTCAGGAAAAAGTAACTGTACGTACGTATGACATGTGAAGTGCAATTTACAAATTTTCAAGATATATTTATGCTTGTATGGGTTTGTGTGTTATCTTATTTTTCTTTCTTTTGTCGAAGACATTGATGTATTAATTTTACAATTTAATTGTGCTGGACATTAAGAGCTTTTTTTTTGTTTAAAGAGAAAACTTTGGAATGCGATAAAAGTATTTCACAACATGTGTTAAATTGTTTAATAGAAAGTGTTTGATTTTTTTGTTGAGAATTTGCATGGAATTAGATTTAAATAAAATGGATAGATTTTGTTTGTATCTTTTTATGCAAGACAAGGAATGACTGGGAATTACATGTTATAATAGTTCGATGTGCAATGTACTTTTCTTTTCATTGATATGGAACTGGAAGATACCACTAAGGACAGTCTCTGAATACATCTACTATACATATGTACCTACATCTATTAGACGGTTAAAAATTAACTTTGAATAGAGACACGTGAGGCACATGCGAGTGTGACACAAACCAAAGTTGAAGTTGTTTATTATATGTCAAGGACCATTACAGTGGTCAAGGTGTTCTGTTCTTGGTTTTTCCGAAGAAGAAATGTGCCCAATGGTTTCGCCAATAATGGAGGAGATGGAGATTAAACATTACTCTTTTGAGTACCTATGCAAAAACATAAGTAATATATATAATTGTCATTAAAGAAATATACAGAGTTATGATCGACACTTTTTGTGTATGTGAATGAGACATTTGCTCGTATCTTGTGAATATTTGTATTTTCAGGAAAATGGCACTGCTACGTCTCCCACTAAATAGAAGTGGGAGCGAGTATAAGTGGAGATACCTACACCTATGTAGATGACAATCTTCATAAACTTTTTATGTATCTGCTTTACGTATTTCACCATTCGTATTAAACTTAAATCAGTTTAGATAAGAAACAGAAATCAGTAGTTCTGGACAGAACTTTGAAACTTTTGTTCGTGGGAGGTACAATCTTGGACGTTTGTCCGATGAGTCGTTTGGAAGAGTTTGACAGTAAAAAACTCGCGTTTTCCTGCTGCGAACCGTACAAATGAAAAAAATTACATACATTGGAAACAGGGCAGGTGCGATGGATGCATGAACATACTATGTACATAGAGAAAGCCTGGGAAGTGGTGTTCGGCAGGGCTGCGCTCTATCATCAATATTGTTCAAATTACTGGTTATACGACGAGGATATATACATATGTACCTATTCTCTTAAAGAATAAGGGATCTTTACCAAATGATAGCGAACAGCGCAGTTGTGTAGTCAACAAACAAAACAGGTTGCTTCAACGGTTGCCTCGTGTGTATCTAGCTTTATAAGCCAGGAATCGAGCTCATCAGTTTATTTAACTTGACAAACGGTTGAGAAGATAGAAATGCGGTAGTGAAGGAAACATATTGCGCTGGCGAAGAGTTGGGGTAGCTGAGGCACATTTCCAGAAACCACATACTAAGTGTGAAAGTTATAGAGAGCCTTAAGTCAGGGGCGGACTAAGAGGGGATAAAGCGAGTTTACACTGTCTTTTAGATTGAAAAACGTCCAATTTACTGTCTCCTCTTACCAGAACGTATTTCACCAAATTCTCCTGTTATTCTCTATTTGTTTTTTGCTTTTTAATTTTAAAAGTTTACCTGCAGAAATCATTCGCGAGGACGAGGCCACTTAATTGCTTGGTATGTCCTCTTAAATAAAGTAGATTTTGCATCATACCGACATCTCTTAGTAGCTGAAAGAAATAATAGTAACATTCTGCGGATAGCACTTTATATCTTATTCACGAGCTCACGAGGTATTTTTAAACGCATATTCAATGTGGCTTGGAAGATAAAAGAAGATCTTTATGTCTTTGCCTTGAGAGCTTGAGCTCTTATATCATCCTCTCAACTACGAATTGCGCAAAAACAAAGTCGCAGACTGAACACCACTGAGGTATTCCTTTCATGTGGAACATAAAGCCAGAACATAAAGAAGTGATGCTGAGAGTTCTGCTATCACATATATATGTAAACCAAACCGTCTTCAACCAGAGAACTAATGCACATACAATTTCAGAACGCCTCATTGATATGACATATGATCGCGTTCCCTTTATAGATTTGGATTTTGACATAAGCTAACGTACGCTTAGACATGAAAGGTAAACAGAGACATATAAAGGGGTTTTGCCTGGGCTATATGCATACATTCTATACATTAAGAAATATAATGCCATAAGTAATCGATAGAGAGGCAGTGCCTACGAGCTACACATTTTTGCAAGTATAGAAAGGACCTATAGTTGTATGTGTATCCGAAGGGCACAGATTTTTAGGGATAGGTACTTTCTCCTGAATAATAATACTTTTGGATCCGTACTTCAAACGCTTGAAAGAGGTGTCTTCGTAAACAAATTTTATAGTATTTTCAGAGATTCAGGCAACATTAGTCCACAACGCGACGAAATGAGAAGAAAGACTTGTATATAATGCAACGAATCACAAGACAGGTCTTTTTATAGAACATATAAATTAAGTAAATATGTAATTATATGAAAAACAAAAAAGCCCAGGTAAATGAGCAGTCCACTTAAACTCATCTCCAACTAGATGAGTCATTAATCATTTTGTTTCAGCTTCTTTTTTTTTAAAAAAAAAGAAAGGTTTATTTTTTGACCAATCATAAATGGAGAATTTTTCTTATCATAGAAGCGCACTAACCATTGTTTCCACTTTAGTCACGCCTTCTTATTTGGATCAAATTAGTGACACATCTTAAAGGTGGCGTACGTGACTTTTTGCAGTAACACGATCATCATCAGAACATCTCGGATCAAACACATGAAACTACTTGGATAATTCTCAAGGGATTTCATTAATTAAATAATAGGCTTTTATACTATTTTAAATACATAAATTTTAATCTATTTTTCGAATTCGGTTTTAACACAAGGAACAAAAGCTACATATGCATCTACTTTTTATCGATTTGTTTTTAACTGTGACATACAAATTTTAAACTACAGACGGTTTCCGTCTCCCCATATTTGTGGTTTTCGAGTAAACAACTTTAAAACGCACTAGGCCCCATTTGAAAAAGTTTAATTTTTTTTTTTTAATTTCTTAATTGGCGCCCAACGAACCAAAAATTGTTATCTTATTAAATGCTTTGTTTTTGTTATCAGCATGACAAATGGAGAGTTATAAATAATATTGTACTCATATTCAGGGGGAAAGGAGGGGGGATTTTGAGACCCAGATGGTATTGGGTATCGTCCAAATTATTGGGTAACATTTTATGCAATTCTTTGATTCGAAGTGATTTTTATCGTAAAACAAGAATTTTAATGAATTTTGTAATTTTATCGCTGTGACAACAGATATCGTTGGGATTTGATAAAATAACCTTTTACTCTACTTTTACTTCCCTGTGTCCACCCATGCCTGGAAATATATTGAATTCCAGACAAAATTTTGTAAATGAAATAGAATAATGGATTGTGTGACACCTTCAAAATATTTAAAAAGAATTCCAAGCAAACAGTGCACTTTTAATTAAAATTTGCTTGAAAATCTGTCTAAATACTCTGGTGAACATAGCTTGACGTCGGGCGCCAATTAGTTTCAAGTTTGCGATCGAAAAGCGAAGGGCTTTGTTTGTGCGCTTTTTATAAGCAGTTTCCTGATGGATTGGATCTAATAATTACTAAGTTTTAACTGTTTGTTAAAAGATTCAACAGTGGGTAATAATCGAAGTTTTCAGAGGGAAAAAAAGAGTTTATGTTGCGAAATATCTGGGACTCAATTCAACCGAAGGGATAAGAGCCTTTTTTTTTTTAAGGGACTCCAATACAATTGCAACAACAACAAATTTATGAAATCTTGTCAGCAGTTAAACAATTTTCACGTGTAACTTACCGTCAAGACATACTGGAGCCATTAACTCTTCAACTGCGGCAATTGGCAGTGCTCCATTCATATCCTGGAACTCGTTTCCAGGCAACTGAATGCCCATCATCCTGGTAGATGACGTTGTTGTTGTTGGTATCCTTGTTGTATTCAAATTGACTGATGTCGTATTTAAACTTTTTTCCGTTGTTGTATTCAACTGTTTGCTGTTGCTCTTGCTCTTGCTTTGTTGCTGCTGCTTTAATAAATTCAAATGCGCTGAAGTATTCTCTCGATCCGGGCAGAGTATGATTTTCTGGCCGTCTTCGGTGTTCACTACCAATTGTTTGGTTTTTACTAAGCCGTTCGTTATTTTCAATTTCTTCTGTTTCACGGAAGGCGTAGGCAAAAAGGACCTTGCCAAAAAGGGTACGCTTATGATTGTATAAATCGGCGTCTGTGTCGTCTCTTCCTCTTGGATTGGTAGTTGAATTACTCTTTGACTTTGTGTTTGATTCTTTGCGCTTTGATTCAATTGATTCAGTAACTGTATCTGATTCAGTAGTTGAGTCTGATTCAGTAACTGAGTTTGATTCAACAGTGGGTTCTGATTCAGCAACTGTGTCAGAGATTCCTGGCTCAAGATCTCGTAGTTTTTCAAAAAGATGGGTTTCGGGTGTTGCTGGGGACGCGGTCGTGTCACCAATATAGTTCTTCCACTTCTTGGTAAACTCTGCGCTTTCAGTTGAATAAATTGCTTTGTTGTCGATTGATTTTGGTTTGCTGGATTTCGATGGTGGTTGGTTGTCGTTGTTGTTGTTGTTGTTTCTGCTCTTTGTGTTGTTGTTGGTTGGATTCTTGTTTGACTTTTGGTCGTAGTTGTTGTTGTCTGCGCGTTTGGGCCTGGCTTGGCAATTGGTTGCGTTTTGGAATGCCATTTTGAATGAATCTAAACGAAGCGGAAAGAGAGAGAGAGAGAGAGGACAGTTGAGAAAAATGAAAATTAATTTTTATTTAAAATGATTTTGTGTTTTTTGGCGATAAATAATTTATAATTTTCATAAAACTTGTCTCAACTTCCAAATTCAAAAGATAAATCCTTTTTAGGGGATGTTTTCTTTTTTTTATATAAATTTCAGAATGAAATGAAAATCAGAAAAATGATATGCATTGCACAAAAATATAAAGTGCGGTTTCGAATAGACCATTGGTTATTTTTGGCTTCAATTACCGCATTCAACATTTTGTCCTGTTTTAAAATCCTTAAACATGTCTACAATTATGTACGTAATGGACGTGATAAATGGATTATATATAAGTTGCTACTTAATTCCAAACAAGAAAAATATAAACTCTTGGAAAAATAAAAGAATTGTATATTTTTTCTGTGAATAGAAAGCAGAACATTGTGATTAATAACTGAACTACAGATATTTCATTTTTGTTTGCCAGAGAGAGAGAACGATTTGCAAAACTACTTAATTAGTTTTTTTTTTTTTTTTTAATTTTTAGTTTCTAATTGATTTAAGTAAAATTTAATATTTAAGTTTTACATATCGTAATTTGTTTTAAAGCACTGTTAGTTTTTTTTTTAAATACTTACATAATAATTTCCTTTTGTTTGTGGCAAAGGAATTGTAGGGGAACCTCTCAACTAGCTCTTAAAAGAGTCTGGCGCGGTATTGTTTTCCCTCAAACTGTAAGGTAATAAAAATAAAAAATAAATTATAAGTAATTATGAATACAAAAGAAAGGTAGACACAAAAATATAGATCAAAAGGAGTGGTTGGTTGAGTTGTATACCTTTTAATTATTTGTACAGCAAATAAATTGATTTAAAGAAGGAACCGAAAAATTCAAATTCTTTTAGCCCCACATTGGGCGCCATTAATTATAAACATAAAATCATTAATGTGTGACGAAGTTGCAATTCGTAATTGAAAATAAATAGACATTTACCCAGATTGTTTTGTGTAAAGAAGAAGGCCAAAAGATAAAAGAAAGCAGCAGTGGCTCATGTGGCACTGTCCAGCAATATATACATTATGGGATGTGCTTTCTTAACGAATTGCATTCAGGGGTGGGAACTGCCCTTCTAATACAGAACAGAATCGTAAGCTACAGCCTTATACCTTTTATGGTAAAATAAAGGATCAGGTGCCGATATAGCAGAGTTCAATAGTTTTGTTATTTGATTGTTGCAGACATATAAAGGTGTTGTTTTCTGTTCCAAATAGGGCCAAAACAATTTTCAACACAAATTTGAGCCCAATTTCTTTAAAATTCTGTCATTTGCCTTTCGTCTTTTTATGTCATTCAACATTAGCCTTAACGAGTATCTTCTGATGCAACAGTGAGACTCAACAGATAATTCATTGGGAAGTTACATCCAGAAAAATGAAAACGAGAAAAAGGCTAATTGAATATATTTTTCTCTCAAATTGTACAATACCTTACTCTTTATTCTTTAAAAATGAGCAGGTAAAGCTAAAGAGCACAAGTTCTCAACGGGAAAAGCTTTTCTTTTAAGAGATCACTTCAGTTGCTTTTCTCTTTTAGAGAACAAGTTCAACAGATAGAGGAATTTGAAGCTTTGAAAAGCTTTGCATGACTCATTGTGTTTTCCGTGAATTGTAATTTAAAGAAAGTTCAATAAAAATAAATAATATCAGGGAAGCCGTTAAAAAAACAATGAAACAAAATGGCAATAGCCGGCGTATGTTTTCTTCGAAATGAGAAACCGGCCTTTAGTTCTTATTATTTAGTTTAGTGGGTATTTTTAGATTTTCAAGTGAATAATAAAATATTGAATAATTTCTAAATAATTTTATTTGTTTTAGTAAACATGCAAAAAAAAAAAAAATATATAATCACAAAACTTAACTTTGATTTTAGCAAAGTTCATTAATAGGACTATAAAAATGTCAGTTTGTAGGTCAGGAAATCGTTTCAACTTAGACTTTGAACCTAGTATGAGTCATGTTAAAAATTTGGCGATCAGGTTCTTTCAATATTAGATAGTTCGATGGAATTTTTCACTCAAAAGATCCAAGTGAATACTCTTTTAGCAAATAGAGTCATTAACCGTTTTGGCGTTAAGAAGCTGACACAACTATACAATGGATGAAATTGTTGCTAAGATCGGTTTATTGTATACTGCCTCCATTTTAAAATGATCAACAAATGCATGAAGAACAAGGACCCCAGATTGAGATCAAAATTGGTGCCCACTTGATTAGTGGTGATATGCTCATTCACACGATTGAAAAAGAACGAAATCAAATTGCCAAAAAAAAAGTCATATCTTGAAAGAAAGCAATTTTATTTAAAATTAGCTTTCAACAAAATGTGTATTTTTGATTGCAATTTCTTATAAAGAAACAACTTTTGTAGTGGATAAACCGCAAATTTATGGGAATACCTTTTAAGTCATACATATAAACCTGTCTCCATTTTTTTTCGAGGAAATGGTTAAACGAATGCAAATCACATGCAACTTTCTATAGAAATCCAACTTTTGTTGCCAATTTCAGAGAATACCTTTCAAGTCATATAGAGTGAGCTATTTTATTAAAGAAAAAACCCTCTTAGTTTATAAAACCACAAGCAAATATACATATTTGATGCCATATACAAATTCGCCATTTTAAAAGCTTTTCAAGTATTTCACCAGTAATAGGGTGCTTGCATGGAAAATACATATGTTGATCAAAATTTTCATATTTTAAAAGATCATTCTTAAAAAAAAAAAGAACAAACAAAGTGACCAGTATCTATGGTGCTATTGATATACATGTCACATAGCAACAACAAAGTACTCAAAATACCTACATTACATGATAATTTTTATCTCCCCACTCGAGTATCGTATAAAGCAAATAAAATTCGCTGATAAAATTGGCAGATAACTCTAATAACACAACTGCGACTTCAAATTGTCGTGCATGACATGGCAACAAATGCCATAAAAATAGCTTTTCACATCGTCATATTGTGTTGAAAGAAAGAACTTAGTAATTTCTGTAAAATCGTGAAGGGTAATTTTTTTCTCCATCCATTTAATGGACAACGCAATTAAATCTAATGAATGTTAGGAAAAAAAAATTAATGCTCATCACCTTTATATGATGATGTGGATATCGTCCACTCTAAGCAATAATTTGTACATTTTACATACATACATATGACTTGGCTTTGGAGAGATAGATTTCAGACGAAAATATTTACTTAGAAAATATAGTTTCTATCTATAGATACTTTTCCCTGCCAAGTGGCAAGTCAAGTGAATTCCATACGGAATTCTATTTTTTTTTAAATTTTTCTTAAATCCTAAAATAATATGTTGTTATTGTATAACTTAGCAGTCTGTACTTACGTTTGAACTTAGATTCTTATCCACCAAAGGGGGAATAAAAAGTACACGTAAAGATAGATACTCTGTATCACAAGCTAGAAAACTCGTTTCTAGCTTGACTGTTCACATAGGTTAATTTTCACAAATTCAAGATTGGTTTTTCACTGTACTAATTGTACAGAATGTTTGAAAATAATTCTTTTATATTTTGCTTTTAACAGCCGGGTTTTTATTTCTCTAATACACCCCGTGATTGAATTGTTTTTCTGAAGTCTGCTTAGAACGCACTTCTGGATACTGTAGCTGAACGCGGTAAAATGAAAACCGTGCGACGTGTAGGTAACTTTTCGAATTACTGCTTGTTGTGAAATTCAATTCAAGCAGGTTTGCGTGTTATGACTTGAATAAAAACTGAAAAGCTCTACAAACAAACACACTGTCAAATTATAGAGGGGAAAGTATCTGTGTGTGTACATTATAGTATCTGTAGCTGGTTTTTTAATTCATTTTTTTTCCCACTATTTCTTTAATACAAGAATATTTATACCTACATATAGCAACGGGGAATTACATTCGGCGATAAGTTTGTTTATGAGATAATTATTGAGAATGCGTCATTGACGTGGGCACGGAGGTTTTGTTTTTAAAAAAAATATTTCTAATGTGGGATGATGGTGACCAAATGTACCTACAAAGGAATTTTATTGACATTTGGAGAGTAATAGGTTAAACCTTGCGCTATTTTTAGGCGTCCGTGCATTACTTTAGTTTTAGTTTTTTTTGGAATAATTTAGAATAATAACCCATAATTTGTTTTGAATGTTATTAGGGGGCGGTATTTTTTCTCTCTAACGGTAACTTTTTTACGCCGGGTTTTTTATCGGATTGAAAATACTTTTGCCCTTGGTCGTTACCGTGACCTATACAAATGTAAACACTTCTCCGAAACCGAAAAAAGTAAAAAAAGCTCCCACAAGGACATAAATAAATAAAACTGTCTCCTTTACTATTCATTGATAAAAGCTTAACGAAAATTACTATACTCTTGTAGGTAGTTTTGAATGTGTGTTCAAAAAGTTTTAATGGCGACTGTTTGAGTTGTGACGTAAACAGAAATTCATTTGTTCAAAGTTCATAGGGGGTTGTTCGCAATCCTTTTTAACAAATAAAGGCTGATTCATACATTTTAATTATTTAGAGTGTTTTTTTATACCGGTATTCGAAGCTTGATTAAAATGTTTTCAGTATGCATAAATAAATAAATTTTGAAAACAAAAATCTTATTCTTTAATTTAATTTTAGTTTGTCGAAATGAATGCCATTATTTTTTTTTTTTTAATTTAACGGTGTAAACAGTCGAGTTAAGAATTCAAGACATAAAGTTGTTCATATATTAATATAGAATATTGTTTAACGTGTATGTACATATGTACATACAAAAGTACATTATTAGAACAAAAATATCGTCATTATATGTACCTAGTTTGAGTGCATTTTAAAACTTTACATTCATTTGAATTGCATTATTTGTTTTTTGTATTTTTCTGTCCGGTTTTTGAGCATAATGAATAAAATCTGAACTTGTTTCTATATTTTTGACCAAAAAGTGTTTCTTTTACTCCGTAACCCACATTTTAGTATTGGTTTTTTAGCAGCCCCCTCTTACCACATTCTAACTATAAACGACAGACATCTTTGGTTTATTTGACGTTTGACTCTGCTAAACTGCGAAAAAGACGAACTATAATAGACAGATCTGTTGATCTCAACAGTCCTCTGCGCGGACTTTGCTGTAGGTAGTTCATTTGTGACAAATGAAATGTAGCTAGTTCTTGTAAAATTAAATGGGGCTTACAAAGTCTTTCTTCTTTTACAGGCGTAGCCATTTTGTTGATTCTGTTGAAACAGAACTATAAACTTGTGTAGCACTATATACATATACATATGTATTTAGTTTTTGGTTATAGATTTATTCGCAGAGAGAACAATTTTGTTTCCGCTTATTGTTACCTAATAATTTGTTGGCAGGAAATGTAAGAATGCCCGTCTATAATTAGTCTGTGGTTCTGAAAATTTAAAGATCATGTGATCAATTTTTCATGCTTAGGCACGTCGATTTGTATGCATTTTGGTGTAGTCGAATTTTGACTACATATCTAGATGAAATTGTATGCACTGTCTTTGGGCCCTTTGGGGTCCCTTGATTTTCACATTCGACCAAATGGTATAGTTGAATATCTATCCTATACAAATCTAAGCTATAAGAAGTTTTTTACCTTTAATCCAGTCTAGCTAGCAAATTACTTTTCGTTTGGTCAGATTAATAGCATACTAAACGCAAAATAGGATTATTGCAAACCAAAATCTTATGTTTTGACTCTTATTGTTTTGGAGATATCCCAAGACATCCCAACGGCTTAATCAAATCAAAAATTTAGTCACAAAGACACCATTCATGTTTATTGTGAGTCTTAACAGTTAAGAAATAGATAATTAAAATTCTATCTAAATACTAAAATATGCGAAAAAATATTTTAATCAAACCTAGTTGCAACTATGTACATATGTATCTACCTACATACCTACTTCGTGCGGAAATAATTAATTAATCAAAAAGTTTGAAACCATTTTTGCCAAAATTCAAAGGTAGATGGCAGAATATTCGCTGCAAATCAAATACGTTTAAAAGATCCAAAAATAAGATTAAAACCATAAAAACTTTGTTTAGCGCATGTTGAGATATGAAATACCTATCTACACATGTATAAACTTAATCTCTAAGATAATTATCGTGATTATCTTTTTAGTGGCTTCTGTACCACCACGTGCCATTTATAATTTCAAATAATTCCAAGAAAACTAAATTTAAACCCCATCAACTTGTTACATAACGTCGAATGCGCAAAACATGAATAAAAATCTTGATGAAGAGATAAGCTAAATTCTAGGAATTGTTGTAGATACATTTCATTTCAATTTTTTTTTCTCTATAGCCATATTGTATTGCGATAAGATAATAGAAATTAACTTAATTGTTGTTTGTGCGTTTCAAGAAAAAAAAGGGGCACCGGCCAGCCCCTCAGTCTCCGCTACCTACATAAACTGAAAACATGGGGAAATTCAACACAAATAACATCTCCTCCATGTATGTATGTTTAAACCAATTAACTACTGCTTTCTGGTGTCGCTGGGGCCACGTCTTGTGAAATTCACAACAAAGAAAAGCTTCCACCCCACTCATGATGTCCACTTGTTTTTTCTGTCGCGTGGAATTCCGGGAATCACCGTACCAAAGTGTGGATATATTTATATCTATCTATATACTTGCATGCATGCCACCACCTTCTGATTGTGCCGTGTGACTCACATAAAATGGCAAGTCATGTGACACAACTACAAGTTGTATCTCAACCATAACCACCTACACTATTGTATTAAAGCTTTATTACACAGATACACTGATTAAAAGCTCTGATTAAAAGTTAAGCTTACCTCGCATCATGCTTGCGAATCTCTTTGCGAGGGTCATCAAATTATTACACTTCTTGGACAAAACAACATCCAAATGGGAATTATTGTCGTTATGATGGGGATGCCAATGAAAATTGTTCTTCTTACAGTATCTCATAAACTCGTATTGCATTTGAAGAACTCTGCAATCAGAGTTGGACATTGACATGCCACTACCACAACAAGAAGATGAACCGCAGCAACAGCAACACTTCCCCAACTTTATCTTCTTGATAAACTTAAACTTCTCCACTGTAATGTTGAGAATTATGACGTACAATAGAGCAATGGTGCTCAATAAAGTTTCAAACTTCTTGAAATTCTCAACAACACCACCGACAAAGGACTTAATAATTTTTTGAGTATTAAACTGCAGCACAATTTTTTCAGATATCATATTATCTGCAAACACGCTAGCTCCTCGCTTTCTTTTCTCTCTTTCCGATTTTCGACTCGCAATAAGCACTTTATTTTTTATTTAGAAAAAAAAAATATATTTCAATATATTTCACAAAATAAGTGAGAAATTTCACTGCAATTTTCGACAACTTATGTAATTTTGTTTTTATAAATTTTCAAGTTAAAAAAATTAAAAAACTTGGCGAAAATTTATGCTCTGTAAGGAAAATCCCTAAATCGATATGACCACGATTCCATGAATAATTCAAAAATTTTGTAGAGTAGTGTAACGTAAGGTTTAATGATTTTTTTTTCTTATTTTTTACACGTGTAGCAACGGAGTTAATTGCTTTTCACTTAGCGAGATATTCGAATGGGAATTTTTTATAGTAACATTGGATAAACGGATTTTATTTTTCCTTGGAGATGGATTTTTTTCATTTGATTCGCGGATGGGATTTCTGATTGAGGTTGCAACAGTACGATAGTACGTAACTTTGGAAAACGAATTTTAAGATAAACTTTGTTTTATTTTTTTCCAATCTGTGGATACAAGTACGAATTATTTGACACGATGAGACACAAAAAGAAACTGGAGGAAATTTCAATTGCGAATAAGGCAAAGTGTTTTGGCGAATAAAAGCTTTTTCGTTCAGTTTTACTTCTCAGTTGTGCTTTGGGCAGTCGTTAAGATTGATTAGAGTGAATCATGTTAATTTAACTTATTTTTCGTATTGGTCAAGGCGGCAAAAGTCAAGGAAACAGAAGTTGATACTAATTTTTGTTTCTGATTGGAGTTTCAGTTCACAATTAACAGAAAAGATTCATTGCCTATTGGGGCACATTCTAAGTATTTTGCATTTGAGACATATCTTGGTATCTTGTGTTGCAGATATGTACATATGTATACATGTGTAACAACGAGACAATAAGCTTATGCCCTGCCAGAGTATGGAAGGGCCTTAACCTTTTTTGTCAGGGAAAAAAGGTAGTAAAAATGTTCTAAATTATTATCTAAATAAGTTTTCTGCAAAGGAAATAAAACTCTATGTAATGGCTGTATCTCTGTGCCATTTAATGTCTTTGTGCTTCGTGGATCAGTGGTTGGGAGTGGTTTGAATCACAGAAAAGGAACAAAAGAACATTATTTTCATGACAGAGCTTCTAATAAAATCTAGGATGGAAAATAAAACTTGATGGAATTCGACCCTTCGTCGCTCCTCCTCTTTGCAGTTTATGAAGATTTTAAAAGTACAAAAGGCTACCTCAAACTCCAACACACAAACACACGTAAAGGTTTTTTTTTTTGGAAAGGAGACATTTTTTAACTTCTGTGATAATCCGATTAAAATGGCTTTTAACAGTGTTTGATAAGAATTTAATTTCAACGAAGGGTTCGTAACAATCCCTTTTTTAGGTCGATTAGTTTCATAAGCTAAGCTAAAAGGTGGTAACATTTATTGATGCCCGAAGTATCGAAAAGAGTTTTGATGAAAGTTATTTGGTTATTTAGGCAATTTTTTTGCAACATAATCTTAAATATAAAATCTTAATAAAGTTTGTAATAAATACTAGTTGATTGCCGCGGTTCCGCTCGCAAGGACTACAAAATTAATATTGATTCGCAGATAACTCGATTAAATAGCCCCGTAAGACGGACGCAATCAGTAACTTTTATCAAAATTCTACGTTAAGTATTTTAACTCAACTTATGAAGATGCCTATAATAGGAACATGTGTTCGGAAGCATCTGTCAAGTAGATTCGCCGATCGATTTTGCGTTTTAAAAAAAAAATTCAAAAGTTTTTAGAAAATAAATACTACTACTAAAAAATTAAATTTGATTTTGTACGCCATGAAATAGTTTTCGATTTTTTTCCAGTTGACTGTAATAAAAAAGCTCGAATGGATCGTTGGTTGACACTCTCGAAAGTGAGCAAAAGTGGGCTCATATTATATTTTTGCCCAACGAAATTTCTTGTACTAAAATTCGCAGCGCAGGAAAATTTCTTACTCTCTCGTGAGCTCCCTTCTGTGAAAAA
This sequence comes from Chalcosyrphus nemorum, assembly GCA_949716465.1. NCBI lineage: Eukaryota > Metazoa > Arthropoda > Insecta > Diptera > Syrphidae > Chalcosyrphus > Chalcosyrphus nemorum. The sequence continues at coordinate 32,285,205 of OX454333.1, forward strand.
CTACGAAACTTTGACTTACGGAAACAGGAATTCGCTATTGTGTTTTCACAAACGGATTTTCGCCATTCGGTTGCTAAACAGTTGAAACCGGATAATCTGAAAAGAGCCTAATTCTGTCTGTGTGGTCATTTCTGACTAGATATTTTGATTTTTATTTTTTTTTCGAGGCTCAGTATGTTAATAGTATCTATAGTACGTGTATGTATGTACATACATAATATGTCTTCCTGGGTTCTGTGGCTCAGTGGTCAGGGCGTTGGACCACTGTGCACGAGGTTTCAAATTCGAAACCAGAAAAATATTTTCTTCATAATTTTTTTCACGACCCCACCTCTTGCGAGTGTCCTACGAGGCCTTGGACCTCTATGGTCTGCTAACGGCTTAATATTTATTTACCCTTTTTTATGTATGAAAACCCAGCCCCCTATACATAGTTCAACCATCCTCTATTATTTCTTCAATGAAGGACCAATACGTTAAATTTAGTACTCATACTCCTATAATGTTTAAATGTACGCATTCGTTTTGAGAAAAGCGAACATATTTCATTTCAGTTCCTTCACAGCAAAGTTGAGAAAGTACTTAACGTAAACAAAACACCCCTTATCGTTGAACTTGTTTGCACATTGTGCCTTGTCATCTAGCAAAGCAGCACAAAATAAACAAAAAAGAAAAAAAAAAGTATCGAAATCTCTTTGCTTCCTATCTCTGCCTTCGCCACAGTTTACAATCCCGACCAATGTAGCGTAGCAGATACGTATTTATGCAAATGTATTTGACGTGCTTTTGGATAGCGTCGGCGCTTTGATATTAGATTTCCTTTTTCATACAGATTGCTGATGTAAGAGTTTCGTGTAGTTTCATCAAAAAAAGCACTGTTGATATGGTTAAAAGATACAATAAAGCTTTTTTATTTTTCTTAATTCAATCCGTATTTTTCGTACCTGGTTCGTTGAAGAAATTAGCGAGAAACTTTATTTCTGTGATAATTATAGCTTCTGAATTTGTGTGCTACATTCTGTTGCCAAGACGAAAAATGTCGCTAACCGAAACTGTTGACGTTGATGTCGTTGTTCGGTGTTCGGTGTTTATGATCTTTATTATCTGGTATATTATTCGCAGAAACATTTTTGAATTCTCGTAAACATAGCGATTAATCAAAAATGAAAAATTTGTTATTAGAAATGAGGAACATGATGATTTGTAGATTTTATTTGAGTGACGTATCCAAAAAGATGGAGATTGCAAAAATATTTGTTGGAAATTATTTTAAAAGTGCATGTGGATTCTTAAGTGCTTATGATATGCTAGATTTGTATAATATTTTGAACGACGAAAGATCCCGTGAACATAGAGTAAAAATAATTTGACCTTGATTCATTTTTGTCCAACAAATGCTTGCATTTGCACCTCTTACGATGCTTAGGTAGGTACTTCAAGTTATTAGTCTGAACAACAAACTAATTTGACGGTTTAAATGATCTTAATCATTAAATAGCTAATTTAATAAACTTATTATGCATATAAGTAACCTTTGGTTGTTTGACTAAAGATCTATTAGCAATCGGATGTGGAAAGTTGCTTTGATTCTATCGGTCATGTCTTGTGGTGATAAGATCTAAGATAAGAATAAAGATAAAGATGATAAGGATCGACAGTCAGTTTAAGAGATCTTTCCGTTTGCAATGCGTTTAAGCTGCTAGTAAAGTATCTTATCAGTATCAGTACTTGAAAGTGGCACACTCCCGAAAAGATACGTACATACATACATACCTACTGGATTGAAATTTGCACCCTTATTGCGAATGTCAATTATAAATCTATCATCAATCAAAACAGTTTTCAGTATTGCGTAACTCATTAGATAATTGATTTGTGAATAAACTGACCATGAAACATTTTTTTGATACCACAATATTTCTGTCAAATTTTCATTCCAAAACTCACAAAATCAACCAATATATAGACAAAAAGGGAGAACCGAAATCTCAATATTCCATACATTTTCGGCGGTTTCGGGAAATTTTAGCAATCCAAGGCAATTAAATTATGCTTCTAATCCTCTGGAGTTTAGGTTAGGGTAGGCTAAATTAGGGTTATGTGGTTATCATAAGAACATTAGGCACCATAATGGTTCCTTGAAGCCACTTCTTCTTCTTTAGATTACAAAAGAAGTATGTGCCTACATTAAAAGATGTATTTCTAGAAGTGCCATAAGATTCGCATAGTATATGTGTAAGATGAATTTAGGTAATCTTCCCTGGTCGAATACGATAATGCCCCTATCAGAGGGTTCTCTTGGAACACCGTCAATAACTAGGACCCAGAGAACCGGGGTTGGGCACATAAACTTATTGAGGACTGGATAGGTCGCAACAATGGGGACTGTAACAACAACCTTACGCAGTTCCTGTCTGGTCACGGTGCTTACCGTAAGTATCTTCACCGATTTGGATATGTGTCAGCTCACCATCTTGTCTCGAATGTCGAACTGAATATGAAGATACGGACACGCTTTATGGCATGGAGAATTACTCTGCCCAGTCCATCGCTAGTCCTCTGTCGCATGTTACACTTCTAGGAGAATTGGGCGGAAATATGTAAATTTCTGACACTACTGCAAAATGAGCTACGGAGAATAAAAAGGCTACGAAAGGCCTTAGAAAATGCAGGAACCTCAGAAGGAGGTGTCATAATACGAATACCTTGATTTGCTAACCAATCCCGCGAAGTAGTACTTAACGGCAGTCCCGCGGGAAGATTGATTGAAGTATATAGGGTGTGTGTTTAGTACATAGACGTATTTCTAACATCGATTACTCAGGCTTACGAATCGTGCATGCTAGTAGACCTCCAGCTGATAGTATCTATAAAAATGATACATCCATCAAAAAAATAAAAAAGAGGAGCGGGGATATTACACCTCTAGTAGCATCCTGCCTGATGGAACTGCCACCCATGGTAGAATTAATGTATGAAGTGTTGAGCATCTTTCAGAGCCAATTGACTACGCTATGCTAAACATTGTACGATTCCAGAGCCCTCCTATAAATCTACTCTCAACACTGTTGAAAGTGCCCTCAATAGATAGAAATTCAGGAAGTCCTTAAAGTGAAGGCTAGATTTGATTTTCCCTACCATTTCATGTAGAGGAATTTTTACTGATCTCCCTTTAAAATACGGACATCCAGAAGTCTTTCTAAAACCTTAGGAAAAACTAAAGATTTATGGGTCTAGAATCCTAGAACCTTGGGTAAAGATCACCCATACTTCCTTCTATTGTAGAGGTATATAACACAATACATCTTTGTGTAACATTTGTATTTTCAATGTCCCGAAACTCAACGCCGATGACAGTGACGATGAAGATGAAATCAACGCACATGGAGATGTACAAGTGAAGCAACACTGGAATATAGAAATGAAATATTCAGGAAAGGACTGTAAGTTAAGGTCTTCTCTTTAGCGTTTGCGTTCTAACGCCAATTAATATTATATTGGTTGACGGTGTTCCTTAATCTTATAGGTGCCCTGGTTCAGTGGTTAGTGCTTTAGATTACTGCTAGATTACCTATTTTGGATCACGAGCCCAATGGTTTGAGTCCTTACCATATCTTTGATTTCCGTAAACTGGACTTACTCAAAAAATTATTCGAAATATTTAGCACAATAAGGTTTTCGTTATGAAAATACGTGTCGTTATTTGAAATCTACTCCCAGAAATTATCTGTGAAGGAGTTTTTAAATGATAATTAAGTTATCACTATTAACAACCAAAAATAGATCCGAAAATATTGGTCCAAAAAATAAGTAACTTATTCACCAATTTGAACATATGTGTAAAATAAATGGCGATAATATGAAGTTCTTAATGGTGTCATAAAACAACAAATATAATTTATTTTAAAAATAAAATTAGGAATAGCAAATAAAATTAATTAACAATGCCTAATTGCTTGCTTAGCTGAGAATCGGCTAACTTTAAACTAAATGGTTTTAATTTGTTACGACAAAAATAAATTAGTTACAATTTCCTTGTTCTAAGTGTGAAAAAACGATTGCATTAACAAGTAAACTAAACAAAAGAATAAAGGAATCCGGTTAGTTATTTTTTTTTTTACATTTTTTAAATCTAATGCAAGTTTTCCACAAAGATAGTTTACAGAAAGTAACATTCAAAACAGTGTACAGTGATTTTAATTTTAGGATCTTGATTTTGAAGATTTTGAAGAGTCTAGTCAGCGTGTTAAGTGGAGGTGTCAAATGTGTTCGAAACTTATTTTTGGAGTTCAAAATTCTTACCACCTCATGTAGCACTTACTATCCTCGTTCGTAGCATTAACTATTGTTGTGGCTCAGTGGTAAGTGTGTTGGACTACTGCGCAAGGGGTTCCAAGTTCGAATCCAAGATCAAAGTTTTTTCACGGTCTTACCTCTTGTGAGTGTCTGACAAACATCAAAGAGTATTTACTATCATGAGCAGACTTCTCAAAATACCCTTTGACATTCAGATACGGCATAAAACTGTAAGTCTCTTCTCAACGTGCAGAAATGTATACCACGCACAACACGAGCTGTTGTAAGGAGCTAGGCCTTCTATTGAATCCAAGATACTCTGAGACATGCCTCGCTTCAAGGCTCATGATGCTCAATTAAAACTGGATATTAATACGGATATCTCTTGCTTGATTTTCATTGACAGGTCACTTCAGCTGTTGTATTAGAACAGCGTACATGTGCTTATTTGGTGTGAAATTTGAGCACAATTTCTGTTGTGTTTTTTCCAAGTTTTGTATGAGGATAATTTCTCACAGTACTAAATATCTACTCACTTTTTATGACAACAAGTCCCAAAAACCCATCACTAGAATTTCACTACCTTTCTACACAAACAACAGCCGGCAAGTACCTTTCCAATTCAATCCCATTTCCATTGTTTCTATCCATGCACTTCTCTTTTCTTTTCTTCCCATTATTCAATCAGATTAACTTTCGTACGATTATGTATGTGCTGCCTATTTGAGATACATTCACTTTTAAAATACAGCATTAGTGCGCTTGGAATACAATGACACATCATGTCCATTCCATCGTGCTAGCTCTCGGGAGGAAAAAAGAGATTTTGTCTCTGGATAAGTGGTCAGTCTCGTTTTGACTCCATTCCGTCGATGTACGTACGTACGTTACAGATAGAAATTAAGTGAAATTCGCATTTATAAAATACAAAAATCCGCCAACATGGCAGGAAAACATTCAGAGTATCTAAGTGTGTTTCTAATAGTATCTGTGGTTGTTTGTGGTGCATCTGCGGTAAAAAATGTACTTCTTCTTGTGGCCGATGATGCTGGCTTTGAAATGGGTGCATATCTTAATAAATATTGTCAAACGCCCAATCTAGATGCATTGGCAAAGGACGGTTTACTCTTTAATAATGCATTCACTTCGGTTAGTAGTTGTTCGCCGAGTCGTGCTCAGATACTAACTGGCCAGGCGAGCCATCAAAATGGAATGTATGGCTTACATCAGGGAGTTCATAACTTTAATGTTTTTAAAACAGTGACGTCACTTCCAAATGTACTGCGAGCAGAGAAAGGTGGCACTATTCTCACTGGAATTATCGGGAAGAAACATGTGGGCGCTGGAGAGAATTTCCAATTTGACTACGAACAAACCGAAGAGAATCATTCGATAAACCAAATTGGAAGGAACATAACAAAAATAAAACTATACGTGAGGGAGTTTCTCAACCAAACTGTGGAAGAGGAGAAGCCATTCTTTTTGGTCGTTGCATTCCACGATCCACATCGTTGTGGCCACATAACCCCACAGTATGGAGAATTTTGTGAACGATGGGGCTCTAGAGAAGAAGGCATGGGTGTGATTCCCGATTGGCATCCGATTTACTACGACTGGAGGAACCTGAAAATTCCCGATTACTTACCGCAAACCGAAACAGTTCAGAAGGAATTGGCAGCGCAATACATGACGATCTCTCGCCTGGATCAGGGCATCGGTTTGGTTCTTAAGGAACTTAGAAACCTCGGCTTGGATAAGGACACTTTGGTGATGTACACATCGGATAATGGTCCCGCATTCCCGAGCGGCAGAACTAATCTCTACGATCGTGGAGTTCGTGAGCCAATGATTTTGTCCTCTCCAGAGGGAGATGCACGCCGCAATCAAGTTACCTCAGCAATGACAAGCCTTTTAGATGTGTTTCCAACCGTTTTGGATGCGTTTGATATTAAGACAAGTAGCAGCATGACTGGAAAGTCACTCCTTCCGCTGTTAAAAAAGGAACCCGAACCAAATGAGAATGATACGATCTACGGCAGTCAGAACTTCCATGAAATCACCATGAACTATCCGATGAGAATGCTCAGGACTCGTCGCTACAAGCTGATTCATAATCTCAATTATTGGAGCTATTTTCCCATAGATCAGGACCTCTATACATCTCCAACATTCCAGGAAATTTTAAATGCAACAATTATGAAGCAAAACTTACCATGGGTAAAGACATTGCAGAACTACTATCAGAGACCTGAATGGGAGTTGTTTGACATAAAAATGGATCCTTTGGAGCGATGGAATCTAGCAGGAAAAGCAAAGTTTAAAGATGTACTCAAGAGCTTACAGAATCGCTTGTTAAATTGGCAAATTGCAACCGACGATCCATGGCGATGTTCACCACATGCAGTGCTTCAGGAGCAAGGTGTCTATAAGAAGAATCCAGTTTGCCTAACGCTGGGACATGAAGATTTGTAAGCTGGCATTCGAATTTTTAGTTTAGGTAATTTATGTATTTTTTATCAAATAAATTCAGTGAGAGTTAGTGAGAATACAAAGTTTTTTTATTTGAATTCAAAGAAAGAGCACTGAATTCGAGTCAATTGGGGCCTCTTATCAGTATGAGATATGAATTCGAGTTGGCACACAGTAAGTATTTATTGCTTTTCAGTTCATTGTGACTAATCGCTACGCCTCTGCTGGACACAGATATCTTTTAGCCGATAAATTCACCCAGACGCGAAAATAAACATCATGTAAAATGAACTTTATGTAAACTGAAAGAAATGTCTAGATTCCAGAGCACTACCTGCAGAATGCCGTTCACTTAATTATTTTTACCCAAAGCATACATAACCGTTACGCTATGGAGTTTACAAATCAACCTTAGAAAATCAAAAGTGAGGATTTTCAAAAGAGGATGCGGAAGACGGACATTTAATGGTTATTGTATTGAAGTCGTTAAGTAATACAAATGTTGAAGTTACAATTACCAGCAACTTAGGTATGGAACCACATGGAAAAATTGCTTCCATAGCCGCAGTATTCCTCACAGCCTTAAATATCGATTATTTGAAGCTATTTAAAAGTCAATACTTCTATAGGTATATAGAGAGCAAGCATAGGGTCATAGGGATGCATGATATCTTTATGACTTCCTGTCTATGACTCCCAGTCTTCTTGACTTGCGTATAGGACAGTTATTTCTATGTCAAAATCATAGAATTGGATCATATAATCCTGTAAAGTTTGCGAAGATTTAAATTTTGCTTTTCTGATGTTGTATTTATAATTGTTAAAACTGGACCTGTAGTTGTTCCAGTCTTCCGTTTTTTTTTTTTGTAAAGTTTTCTGATCTTAGTCCTAAGTTGTCGTGACTCTGGAGACAACCAGATCTCGCTAATTTTCTTGCGAGGACGACGGATGAGAAAAGAGTTATCGAAGGATTCTTTCAGAGAATTGACAAAGTGGTTGACTAATTTCTCGATGTCAGTTATGGCTGGAGCAACTGTTGCCGGAGGCAGTGTTAGCAGGCAGTGGTGACTTGTTTCGAGAATTTTGTTCTATTGAATATGTAGGTACCTAATAGATTTTGCTTCGCACTTACATAAAGAGGCGCTAACTTTACCTTTTCCTGTAGATATACTTAATTCTGTATCCCCTTGTGGGTCCTAGGGCCTCTACAATGCCTACGCGCCATCGTGTGTGGTTTCTGGAAATATGCCTCAGCTCACCCCAACTCTTTCCCAGTTGCCGTGCTTCCTTCTCCACTCCACATTGGACTTCAAACTCCTCAGACAGCCTCCCTCTGTGCAAGACGTGACATATGGACCCATCATATGTAGCCTTAATAATCGCTATTAATTTATCCGGAATGCCTCTCCTGCGCAAGGCACGCCAAATAAATTCCCGATTGACACTATCAAACGCCTTTTCAAAATCGATGAACAGCAGGTGAAGTGGTGATCGATATTCAACACACTGCTCGATGATGATCCGCAAAGTGTTGATGTGGTCGACACAGGGGGATCCAGATCGGAAACCTGCTTGTTCGGCGTCGAGTGTCTTTAATTCGCTCCAAGATTATTTTAGCTATTATCTTGGCCACAGCAGGCAGCACGCAGATACCTCTCCAGTTTTCGCACTGCATTAGTGCTCATTCATCCGGAAAACTCTCGGCTTCCCATGTTCTCCCGACAAGTGGGAACAGAAGCTCAGCCGATTCTGTTGGCGCAACTTGAAAAAGTTCAAGCGGGTATGCCGTCAAGTCCTACTGCCTTGTTGGTTTTCAGTGCTTTGATCGCAGTAATAATCTCTTCCTTACTGGGGATTGTGGTGCGAATTCGGGAATTTCTTTCTACGGACACTTCATTTTGACTTGGGTACATATTGCTGGCGAATACTCGGTTTAGAATTGAAGCAAAATGCTCCTTCCATCTCTTCAGTTGATCCTCATCCGATACTAGCAACGAACCGTCTAAGCCTTTCACTGGGTGTTGAGTAGAGTTTCGGCCACCTATGAGCTCTTTGGTGATTCTGTAAACGGTTTTGCTGTCGCACCTTACTGCTGCTTCTTCTGCTTGCGTCATGTCACGTCTCACGATACGCTGCACTTCTCTTCTCTCTCTCCTGTAGATTTAGTACCTACTTGTATTGTTTTTGTAAAGTATCTAAATTTTATGAAATTAATAAAATTAAAAATAATCTATAAAAAATCTAAGATCTATCAGTGATCTAATAGAAGTATAGATTTTCTATCTACATTAGGCGTGTTTTTTTCGTATTCTATATAGGCTTAAAATATATTTTCCATATTAAATACACTAACAACTCAACCTATATAGAATAACGAAATCTGGATAATTATCGAGCCTTATTTCCTTAGCCGCAATAAAAACTGTGCTCCCAAATTGTTTTATTTCGATTGTGTCGAAAAATGATACAGAAAATGTCCAAAATGATTGAACAGACAGCAGTCATTCATAAAAAAAAAATTAAATTAAGAAAAAATGTGTTTTGAAGAGAAAATGTAAGTAGAACCTAAGATACACCATTTAGTTACGATTTTATTGTCATTAGAAAACGAAAAACATGGGCAAAGGAGGAGGTGTTGGGATTACTGAAATCAAAATTATTAAATGTCAGTACAAAGTGCTTCCAAACTGCGATACTGAAATTCCTTAGCCCCGATAGGCGTTTTATTGGCTAATACTTTTTTAAGCCTATATAGGATACGAAAAAAACACGCCTATTATTAGAAAAATGATATTAAATCGTTTTGTTGTGTTTTGAAGGGGAGAAATTATCATTTCCAATCCATATACATCTTACAAATCCGATTATAACCCCGTATACAATTAATAGGCTAACAAGTACAGTTGAAGAAAGATATTTACATCGCCTAAGCTTATACCATGATTTTATTTGAAGAAATTTATTATGTGCCGGTAAGTATGCAGCATATGTGAGCTCTTCCTACTGTTTCTTTGTGCTTTTAGAAAGCTTCTTTTCAATTAATCATTTGGGTGGAATTTTTATTTTTTCATAATCTAATTTGATTTTTCAATTATCAGTGGATGAAACAATCAATTGATTGATTGATTAATGGTAGAATTTTAAAGAGTGAAAGTTTTATTGAAAGAAAGTGTGTAGGTAGATTAATTTGTAAAGAATATGAATCTACTACAATTGTTTGACAATTAGTTGAGGTGCGCGAGCAATTTAATAAACAATAAGAGCCTGTTTTGATGATGACTCTCGACTACGTCGTAAAGAATAATGTCGTGTCTACATGCAATAGTGCTCACTCCTGCACTACTTTGATAAAGTATAGGGGAGGGAATGAGTAAATTGAAACACTTCTGTCTTTTTAGTGTGTTCTCTCGTCCAATTACTCATTTTATGCGCGCACTACCGTCCTCAACGATCGAACTAGAAATGATAAAATGGAATAGGGACGGAACATTTCGGATGTAGAACGCGACTCTCCTCGATATTTCTATTTTCTTCATGACTCTCTCCCTCTCTTTACCCCTCACTCTTCTTACCGACAAACTACCGACATAGCCGAGTTTTGAGTCAACATCTAAACAGGCTCTAAGGTAATACTTCCATTCTTGATTGACTTAACTTAGATCAGTTATACCGACTGCTGTGGTACCAATGCAATGTAATCGGAGATGAAAAGAGATTAGACCATAAAATATATCGACAGCGGAGCGTTTAATACATATGTATGTTCTTTTAAAACTGATGATCCATCCCTCATTGCAAAACTGTATTCCGGAAGAAAGTAATGCAAACATGATTGATGTATAAAGACTTGAAAATAGTTAAACACCAAATTGCACTTTTACTACCCATCAAAATAACTGTAAACATTCCTTAACAACGCCACTTCTTTAACTACAGTATCGGTATTGAATTTCCTTCTTCTCCTTATTACAGTAGCGTAATTAATTCCGTGCAAGACTTTTACGTTTCTTTACCAGTGCCTATAAACAAATATGTACTCCTGTCTAAAACATACTTACAAGGTGGGTTTAGTTTCGTAGAATATTTGCAAATAGAATTTCTCACACTATTGTTGCTCTCGAAAAAAAATAAAAAAAATAAAGAATTACGACTAGTGCCTACCATAAATTAAAATCACCTAAATGGGTCTTTTCACTTTACTTTATTGCCAGCAAGCCAGTTAGTTATTCTCTCACCAGTCTGACAGCTAAGTAGAATAAAAAAAAAAAAATAACTTAAAACTTGTCAAAACTATGCCAACGGCTTTGGTGCAAGCACTCAATTTTCAACAAACCGTCACAGATACTCCATTCAGAACTCAGAGTGTACATACTTCCATATTTCTCATATTAATTACTAAAGAAGCAAATTTTCAATTTCTCCAACCGCGCGCTACGGATAAATAAATAATTTTTAGTCTCAGTTTAGAACCAAATTGTTGTATGGCTTTCTTATGGAGCATTGCCAGGTGACGCCTAAGGTGATAAATCGCAATCCCCAGAGATCAACAGGTCTTAATCAAATCAGACCCCAAGTCGTGCCAGGTATGTACTGTGTGTTGATTTAGCCAAAGCACAGCTATCAATTACTGGTCAGAAATGTGGCGGCGCAACCGGTTGCCACTGGATAGGTATATACGCTTCCATTCTTGGCACTTACGCATGAAGAATTAACGACGACAACAAATTGAAGACTCCCCTGGAAGATGGTGTGAAGAGTAGGTCAGTTAATTGGAAGATTTGTCAATGCTAATCGAATTAACTGGCTGATTTATTAGAATTTGCTTTGGTTTCATCGTGATGTGGTATTTCCTTTATTCAACCAAAGGACAAAAGCAAAATTATTAGCAACGATTGTGTGTAATTAATGCCTGGATGGTAATTGTTGTAGACACAATAGAATTTAGATATATTCTTGGAATTTGTATGGGATTTTATTGAAATGATCTGATTTGTATGATGAAAACATAGAAACATTGGAATATGGAAAAACTATTTCTGCAGAATGTATAAGGGTATAGGAACACCATTCGACATTGACGACGATAGACAGGGTCTTCATCCGCATTACCTACATAAGTGAAGTAAGGGTAGCAATATCCAAGTTGAAATCTAACAAAGCTGCTGAATCGGACGGCTTACCGCCGACTGGAATTTTCAAAGAATGAAACCTTAGTTTAGTTTGTCCGATCCATAAGAAAGGAGACTCCCACAACTTCCCCAACTATAGGAGCATCAGTCTCCTCAACATTGCATACAATAACTTTTCTGCGACACTATGTGAACGCCTGATTGACACCTATCATTGTATGACAAGGATATGAATTGCCACCTGTTTTTTTTTTTTTGTGATAATATGGCAATTCAATAGTATAGCCCTATCTTGAAGAACTACGGAGACTCTGTATAAGATCCGAATCATTTCATTCCTGCTGTACGGCGCTGAAACATGGAATTTATTGAAAGTGGATGAAAATGTCCTTGGCCAAACTCGGAGGTGCGCACAAGGTCTAGGGGACATCGACCAACTTGGAGTAGACTCAAATTTTTGTTTGAGGCCTAGGTTCACCCCGAGAACTGTAAGAAAGTAAGTATCAAAGTATAACTTTGGCCCCAATCCACTGTGTTCCAGACTAATGTTCATATAATTAGATCAGCGATATGGAAACCAATAAAACCTGGTCTAATGATGTTCCCTAGAAGTCTAAAACAAAATGATTAGCATAGAAGCATCATTAGAGAAACCAACGCACTAACCATAGATCTGCGAGGTCCACAAAAACCGGTTTGATGAAGGTCCTGTACTGCCTCTAGAAGTAGTCCAGTCTGGTCACTTTAGACCCAACATAAAAGTATCGATTCCTATAGAAACATATCCTACTGTGTTCCAGGCTAAAACACTGTCTAGAGTCGCTCCTTCATCTGAACCTAGCCTCTGAGGATCATTACATCCAGTTTTTATACATCCGATGAACCCATCCTTAGTTTTGAAATTTTGCTAACGTCTATGCACGCACTCTACACATTGAAAACAAGATCCAAACATGTCTTAATCATCTTCTTCTTAACTTGTATTTGTCACCCGAACTCTGAAGGTTATATACAAATTGGCAGAGGACCAGGACTCATGCTTCAAAAGTATAGTCACCATTTCTTGTCCACACATCATTTTCCTTTTCTATTCTCCTTTTCTCCCTCAATTGTCAATACATTTTCTATGCAGTACACTTTTAGAAGCGTGCTGAAAGTGGTAGCCGGCGGCCTTTCACCAACGCGGCTTCTGATTTATAAACACGATAAGAGCTTGTTTGCGTTCTCTACTTTGACGCGTAATTAAACGTCTTCCAAGAATATTTGCAAAGATTCACTCACATGCTTGTACACAGTAGCCGCTGGCGTTTATCTCACCTCTTAAGCTTCACATGCCTTAATTAAGTTCAAAACAATTCATCAAAAATTTCATAAATCGCCCCGCGGTAGTATTTTGACATCAACCCCTTAGAAGCGTGTCGGTGAGTTCTTTAAATTAAAATACTTATTTCTTTAATATAACGGTTCAAATTTGTACTAGATTTGACAAGTGAAAGATTTACAATGAATCAAAATGGGTTCAATTCTTCTGCCACTTATTGACAGAAGGTAGTCGTAATGAAGATGCATGTCTAAATGCTTGATCAATAAAAAGGTTATATGTACCAAGAATACCGTTAATAATTATTTAAGAACGTGTCAAAGAAGCACTGCATTAACTTACCATAAGTACCAGAGAAAGTAATGGCGCTGATTTTTGCATGTCATTTCACCGCTCAGTGGTGTACCTGCTCCTCGAGTGTTTGTTTAAACGACTTTCTCATTCAAGCATAACGGTTTAAGAGTGTTTATTAAATTGATCTACATTTTGTGTACACTGCTATTCTTTTCATACGCTTTGTCTTCACATTTGTTAAGGTATATCTTTATTTTCATTTTTTTTGCACAGAAAACGAGGAGCAGACAACTGCGGTCATGATGCGTGAAATTGACAATTTTTCAAAACTGGTATCTAATTAGCTCGCCATTATTATTATGTCATCACTCGAAAATGAAATGGAGACACTTTTGTTGGAGCACTTTTGGGTACTTTTCTTTTCTTTGACTACTTTTTTTTTAATAAAAAAAAAAATAAAAAAAATTACACAAGCGAAGATCATTAACACTTTAAGCGCCACAAAGTGAAGGTATTGTATGTTGGGCTTAGTTTTGGGGCAAGTTCTCCATTCAGACATGTATTTCATTTCATTTTATAATTAGATTTTACCACAAGGTCTGGATGAGTTTATCTGGATGATTTTTTGTTGAAAAGAAGGAGAAGAATATCTACTTATGAATAAAATAAAAATTTCAGTTGTATAGATATATTTCTTTGAAAATTAAGCTTGTTTTCAGAGATCACTTTGCCACCTGCTGGATTTTAAAAGTGGTTTTTCAGAGGAAGTTCTAATTAATGGCAAAAAGTGATGAGATTTTTTGTTAGTGAATAGACAGGATAAACTAGAAATTGGATTACAAAATCGAGGTAGGAATTCAAGAAGTAATCTCCCTGTTAGTCAATTGTAATTGAATTACGCGCTGTTAGCCATAGCGTATAGTACAAAGTTTAAAAAATTGTCAAAATTTGTTTTAGTTCCTGCTTTTAAGAGTTTCTGTGTTCTTTTTCCACAAATGTCTGTTGATCTGTTCGACTGCTATCCAGTAAACCCTATTCATCGGATCTTGTGATCCAGGGCAAGATACTTTGAATCACCAAGCATTCTTCCGGAACTCATGCACATGTCTTTCGACAGGCTCATTTCAAAGGATATATGGACGTTCATTTCTTGAATGTGTTGCAGAGCTTCAAACAAGAAGCTGGACGACATTGTTTAGACCTTATGCCGCCGGAGTTTAAGACTTCAAGTGGAATATTGTCGAAGTATCACATGTAGCTCACTAAATCTTAATTCACAAATATTTATTAGTCTGTTGATTGAGACAAAGTTTTAGAGTAGCTGACTCTGACGTTAGGTTAGGCTATGAGTGTGTTTGATGAAAGGAGAACATCACATGCACTCGGAGACACTAATCAAACAAAATGCGAACCACTTGCTCCATTAAAAAGCAGATCTAGCCCAAGCTGAATCTCAAGGGGTCCCAAAACCTAACAAAACTAATAAGGTCCCATATAAGTATCATCACAAGTCATTGATTGAAAAATTGATTTCAGGTTTGCTACAAGCTCAGTGGCTTGTACAAGCATGTATTCTAGCTACAGTAGGCGTGTCAATTGTTGTTGACACTGTTGTCCCTTCAAGATTTTGTCTGATAAACTATCTATTATATTTGCAACAGTAAAATGTTCCGTTCTGTGGTCTTGGGTTACATTGATACTTGTAAACTCATGGAGTAGAGTTTTGGTCCTTTTATTTTGTGTAAGATCAACTTGCAAACGTAAAATGCAAGTAAAATGTTCAAGTATGTTACTTTTTCACTTTGCTTTTAAGAAATCGATAGAAGTAACAAGAATTTCTGATCCTGTGGAGGCATAAAAATAAGTCCGTATAAATGTTCGTTATACTGTTCGTAGTCCCACAACTATTCATTGATTTTACTCCTAGTTTGGTCAAGACTAAATAGATCTCATCACCCCATTCGACTGATAGCTTACATGACAGTATGGTGAAGGGCCCACCTAAAGTCTCAAGTGCCCAAGTTAATCCTTCTAGTCCCTTTCTACCACACTGCTTTTCCAGATGTGTGCTCATAAAGTCGTCAAACTTGTCGAATGAGAAGTGTTTCCTTCATATGCAATAATAAACTTATAAATTCAATTCCAGTTCAAATTTTGCCATGTGTTAGGATTAAATCCCACAGTTGGTGCCTGAGTTTGCTTTACCAAGCACTACTCTTGCAATCCACACAAATAAGCCGCTTTGACTTCTATCATTCCCACTCGTTTTCTGTTTGTTTTTCTCATCCTTTTCAATGCATTCAATCAATTTTAATGCTCATTTCAAGTGCAAGTTCATGTAAACCTCTTTCCACTGATTACATGCTCATTTTCTCTATAAAAGTTGCATGTATCCATCTTCGTTGGCGTGCACGTGACAAAAGAATTAGATATACTTACATAAGACTGCAAACATAAAAAGATTTTGAACTTCATATGTGTAATGGCCCCTAATTCAGGGATACCTAGCTCATTTTATGGTTTAGTATTTATGTATGTTGTATGCAAATATCAAGGATAGCTCATTACTGTGGAATTTATTCTTCGGCTCTGTAATTAGGTAATTTGCTATTGAAGGCATGTTGTATGAAACAGTGGTAATCGACGTCATAACAGGATAATAAACTGGCCTTCATAAGTTGGGTAGACCTTTCTGATTCAGAGCAAAATTTCAATAAATAGAAGAAACAATCTTCCGGATTCCAGAAGTTAAAAGCAATACTACTTAAGCATTTTAATTAACGATCATGTTGCTGGGCGAAGAGGATCCCTGAAATGAAGGATCTTGCAATTGGGTGGAAGTGGAGAATCTATACAGTAGTGAAGTCAATAACAAATTGCATTGCTTTCACAAAGACTGTCCAAAAGAGGGATCCGTTCCACCACCGTTCCGAACGCAAATGAGGCATGCGTGGATACCTTAAGTCATCGCATTAAAGAGGCGCGAAACCAGGATCTTCAACTGGATGCCTTTGCAAAATTAGTTGAGCTGTACCCCACTTCAACCAGTGAAGAAGTTATCGATCGTTTGTCGAAAAAATTGGAGACATTTGGGAATCCAAGACGAATTATTTCAGATCGAGTCACAGCATTCACGTCCAAATCTTCAAAGACTATTGCGAGGAGTAATGAATTATTCATTTAGCCATAAAACGGAAGTGCCGCTAAAATCGCTAAAATTCTCTCTCACAATTTTAAGAGTTGTGTCGCTTGTATGGCATGTAGCGTTGTCTCTTTGAAACCACGGCTCGGACATATCGATGCTGTCGAGCTCTATAGCTGAAACCATAACGGTGTCTCATTCCTCATTTCGAAAGGTCCGCCATGCCATACGAAACTGGGCTTTCTCCAATAAAATGATTCTTTGGCCAGAATCCGGATCTGCAGGCAGCGCTCAATTAGCAAACTTAGGACTCTCTTCTTGAACGGCTTGAATTCTAACTTTAGCACAATCTTATGTGGATGATAGGCACCTAATCGATATTTCTAGAGCTTTTTTGATACTTGGTCGCTACTGTGGCTATGTCTTGTCCATTTCACACCAATAAATGGCCTAAAGTCCGAAAGCCATAATTACAAGCGACCTCATAATGAAATTCACGTTGCGTAGTTAGAACTGAGCCAGAATTTTGATAATATATTTTAATAAATTTCGCACTTCGGTAAGCGTAAAATGATGCATGATAAAGTGGTAAAACTTGCTAAATATTTTGACAGCTGAACGTCATTAGTAACTTTGACAGCTGCTGAAATATATCAATTGAAACAAGTATCATTGCTATCTGGTCACCCTTTGAAAGTGTGGTAGGTGCGACCATTAAGTCCTAATTACATCCACTCAGTTTGGCCGGGACTTATATTCCAACTTCCTTGCGAAAAATATTACTAGCTCTATGCAAAGCTCAAATATTTGAACTCCTCCAATGTGATGTATACAAAATAAAACATTTCCTACTCAGATTCCTTCTCGACTTGGGTTTTCCTTTAGGAAATCTTAAATTCCATTGCTTTTTCTTTTTCATTTCGCGATTCCTCTTTACCTTTTGCAGGAATGGAGTACGGTCTTAAACATCAGCTAAGTCAATATTTCCTGGAATTCATAATCATTTGATTTTTGCTATTGGCGACTACCGGTAAAATTATTGACAGAACTTCATATCTACTCGGCCGAATAATAATTTTCCGGGATTATTACCTACAGTGGTAGATATTTCCCATCCTGTTAATCTTCGTCTTATTGAATTATCTACTAAAGTAAATATTTACACAATCTGCGTGTGTATATAGTGACACCGGATGTTTCTTTTTTTGCTTTTATTCGCTTCCTGTGGCATTGCACTAGGTAGTAGGTATAGAACGACTAACACATTAGAATTTTCCAATGATAGTACATAATTAAAAACTTGAATGGAGTGTGAATTGTGATAGCAAAGCATGCAGGTAATTCTTTGAAGTTTTTGGAATTTTCTTTGTTTAATAAGATGTCCTGCTGTGTTTTTCTTGTTTTAACACTGTGTATGTGTATGTTTGCCTTAAACGCATGAAATTGTGTGTAGACCAATTTTTTGAAACAAGGAATAAAGTAGGTAAGGTGCTGTCAAAATTAACCTCACTTAATAGTCGCCCGACAAAAATATTTGCTCAATTACAGCCATGCGACATCTCTTATGTCGGTATGTAAACATTGAATAACTTTGAATCAATTGATTGACTAAACGTCAATTTAGTACAATTTTAGCGTTCAATCGCTTCATACCAAAACAACGCTTCTATATAGTGACGCTGTGCATTGAAAATAGTCGTTCAGTTGTGTTAACTCAACGAGCATATCGTCAAAATTATGGTGGCCAACAAGCACAGTCATTCGTAGTTTGGTGTTGATTTTTGTTGACCAAGGGACAGTGGGAGATCGTCAACATGCCGTTCATCAACGCCGAAAGCCTAAAGGCAGAATTGTAATACATAATACGAAGCAATCGGAAACTAGTGTGAATATTCGACGTTAAATTTTCTTCAACCTAAAGACCAGAAATCCTATGAACACGTTGAAGTGGTAAGAGAGCGTTTTGCGTCAGTGGAACCACTTTTTCGAACGATAATAAGTATTTTTTTCTGTACAAAGTGACAGACAGTATTCGTCGCTTGTTTGGTTGACACCGGGCCTGATTTTTGGCAACAGATTTTGACGACCGACAACACACTCTCTGACGTGGTGAATAAGCTAAATTGCCGCAGATAAGGGGAAGCAGTTGCTGGAAATCGATATGGATGAATATTGGCTCATAATGGTTTCAAGAATACGGTGTGCCATACCGCACTGCAAATGAAACAATGCAGTTTCTGGAACGGAAGTGTGCTGTCAGAGAATGGCAATATTAGATGGCGACTTAGATCTCCAGATTTATCCTCTTCGGACTTCTTTTTGTGAGGGTATTTGAGGAGTAAAGTGTGCACCAGCAAGCCTTAGACTATTGACGAGCTCAAGGTAAAAACTCTTGCCGAAATCATTGCTTTACCGCCCATGGCTTTAGTGCATGTACTAAAACAGTCAGAAGAGGCAAAGTATAAAAGTACTCGTGTATTAGGATTGGTCGCCAATGCATTATTTCCGAAGTGCGTGGTGTTTAAATTTCCTTGCAACCTCGGCTTTTTTCCACCGGGCAACACTGGTTACTCCAATTAGTAGTTTATATTATCTACAACAATCACGAACTTTGCAGTGTCTAGACAGCCATTTAAATTCAGTCCTAGTCCTTTGAGAAATATCATTTTCTTAGGCTTACAGATCACGTTCTATCATAACTACTTATTTACTTTTTGTACCTGTGCCAAGGATGTATTTTGGCCCAATGTTTGCTCTCCTGTCTTACCTTACTATATGATTCAACACTTGGCTCCATAGAGCACGGGTGGTAAAATAGGAGCAAAAAAAAAAGTGCATTAAGCAAATGTGGTTAGTCGAACCACAGAGTAGGCGCGGTTTTTTATGGCATCGTCGGAACTGAACTCTATTCTTGTGTGCTTCGAGCTTGTAACCACCTTACCTTGAAGTCATGCCGTTCTTTTGAAGATTTTGTTATTTGACGATCTCATTCGAGAGAAATTTCCGCCTTCTTTAACTGTCGTAACACGTCTAAGCTTTCCAGGACCTATGTTTTTCTAAAAGTATATCGTCCATCTAAAAACTAGGACCTCAAAAATACTGTAAAATGTGGGTTGTTACAAATCTTATTCAATTAACCATTGGTTAGGAAAAGACTGAATGTGAATGCAGCAAATATGCTCCCAGATTTATCTATGAACATATTTAGGTGGAGAAGAAGTGCTTACTGGCTGAAAGTGTAGTGGCTTTAAGAGTGCATATATAGGTACTTTACTGGCTCCCTAACCAATAGCATGTTCCGCCTCACTGAATAATGATTTGAAACCCAAGAACTATACTTATCTATTCCTAATGAAGAAAGCTTTGAATTGGATAAAATCCAAATGCTTTCCATTTGAATATCGATTTTGGTCGGAAAAGGCAGTGGAGTATAAGCATCTACCTGATGTTCTTGGTGCAACAGCTTCTAACCAAAACAATCTATGAAGTGCACTAATACATTCTTTTTGCTATGTGCGCTGTCTTAAACTTCTCTCTCTCTCTATGTATCTATGTATCTCGGCGTAGCATAGAAGATCCCCGTCCGCTACAGCGGCTATCCAATGAGTGCCTCAGAGAAATGTACATTAACCATGTTCAGTGCCGTTGTATGTTGTATGCGCATTTTACTTAAGAAGTTGAAATATAAAAAAAAAACGAAAAAAAAAGTACAAATCATTTCTTTTTTATTAATTTCTTTTTTTTTTTACCTCTACCACACCACATTGGAGGTTGGAGGTTCTATGGCGAGGCGGCGGCGGCGCAGATGATGTTCATGGTACTCCATATAAAGAATTATCACGATGCAAACTTTAAGTCATTTTAATTTTGCCCGGCAAACTAAGAAGATCGTTGTTGTGAATAGTGATCGCGTTGTGTTGCGTATTTATTTTCTAATTATTTATTATTAAATTGTAATTCAATTACAATTGAATATCAATTCATGATCAAAGTGGAACTGATCGAAGTTTGTTCGCGATCTGTATTTTTACTGTGATTTGGATCTAATTTTTTTTTCTATTGTGAGTATCGAAGAGCTGTGGATAGTTATTAACCGTGCTGTTAAGGGGGTGGAATTTTTTGAAGAATAATATTTTTTTTTTTTTGCATTACATTCTATGGATGAATAAATATTTGAACAAAATCGATTTGTGGCGATGTTATGCTTTGAAATTTGGAATTAGGATGATTGATTGCTTACTAATTCGGTCAATGAATGATGATCCGATAATGTCCTATATTTAACATCGTTTACCAAAATGTGGAATTGAATTTTACTCAGTCAGTGCAGTTAATTTAATACGAATTTCTTAATATGGTCTTAAAAACTGTGATTTTTTTTTTTGCAATATCTTTTGCACTTGTAGAATGAATTTAAAATTATATAATTTCCTATCTACTGAAAACTTTGTCACTTTTTCTTTCAATTATACCTTAGCATAGCGTGCTAAAAATATTTAGCTAGTTTAAGTAAAATTTTCATCTCTATACTCGTATACAGCGCATATTTTGTGTCAGCCTTAAGTGGTAAAATTTGATTGATTGCCGGGAACATTTTTAAGAATCAGACTGCTTGGTTGCATTTTTTAGAAAACACTAAAAAACCGCTTGGCCAAGATGTAATTCTCGTAGTGAGGGACCATTGTCAAATGAACATTCTTAATGCTTAATACAAGAGTCATTTCGATTTCCTTACCCTCAAATCAAGTCAACTTCCTCAAAAGGAAATGCCTTACTTTGCATCCAATCAGAAACGTTTGACTAGAGTCTGTCGGCGGCGGCTGTCTGTCAACTTTTGTTTTGGTGAAAATTTTTTGGATGAGCTCTTCATTTCAAACTGACTTAAGGTTGGGTCTGTAAATACTCATAGCTTTTTAAGTTTATTTTTGTAAGGTGATTCATATGAAGGTACTTTTTGAAATGCAAAAGAAATGTAAAAAAAAAACAGTTGAATTGGGGTTTCTTTATCATAGAATAAAATAACCATTCTAGGCATTAATTTTTTTATAAAGTCCAATCTAAAGTTCCATTTTTCATTAACACGTCAAAGCATTTCCAGCGGTATTTGGCAAATATCGCGAGTAATAGTGGCTTCCAAGTTCTCCATCGTACCCGGCTTATCCATGTAGAGTTTGGACTTTACATAGACTGAAAGATAAAAGACTAGAGGTGTTATAATACAAGGCCCATGTGGCTAATTCACCAATCCGAAGCGCGAGATTAACTGTTCACTGTTTCACGGGCCCGCCGTCTGTTTGGTATCAAATGCCCTGAAGATCATGTGCTTCAATTTAAGGTAGCAAATAATCCGTTTTAATGACGCGATAATGGTCGTCATTGCAGATACGTTCTGTCCCTCGTTCTTGAAGAAATATGGACTTAGGATTTCACCGGCCCATAAACCACACCAAAAGGTTGTCGGGACGTTATGGCAGCTCCTCAATTTTTACCAGTTGCCCTACAGTCCAAATTTTGCTCATTAGCGTACCCATTAAGCCAGAAGAAGTGCAGGAGTGGAGTTTTGTATCCTTATAACCAAGTTGTTGAACATGACAAGACTTGATTGTTGATAGACCGATATACTACATGTGAACTTACTTCTTTAACGTCATGTTGAAGACTGTGACTATGCTTGGATTTATGTATGGAAATTTCGATCCCGACCCTTGGTGATTCTCGACTGCCTGAAGACTTCTGCCACATCTGCCACGACCACGTTTTTTCTACTTGCGTTGAAGTTTCCTGTCAACCGCCATTATATTCGAGACTCATCTTCTCGAAACTGTGTGATTTGAAAAATCCTCTTGCTTGTGATATTGTTGTCCATTTGCTTAATGTTTCAGAGCCTTGGTGGTCCATGTGGAGAACATACAGCTCATAGGGTTCGCAAATGTAACTTCTCCTACAGTCGACCTCATACATGGCACTTACATCAGGTTAAGTATCTTTTCTCTACGGTGTCCAATATTTGCTCCGACTTCTTACTTATCGTTAAGTTTTACTTACCAGCCAGATTAACCTTATATGGTATTTAGTGACTTAAAATGGCCTCATAATCCTACTCGACCTGTTTAGAGGTTAGTTTATAGTAGAGACCCTAAAGTCTTGATTTCAAAATCGTCTGACTCACTGGAATCATAGAAAAATATGACAAAAGCAGAAAATACTCCATTCAGTGACTCTACTAACTTGTATTAATTTCGAATTCAACTTGGCTACCATTCCATATTCTGTCAAACTTCAGATCTCATAAGCCAAAACAGACAAAAGCTTGAATTTTCACTCTCGGTTTCACGAGAGCGGAACAAACATCAATACAAAGTTCCTTTGATAGAAAAATTTGTATAACCAGACGTACTCGTGAAATTGGTTTACAAACAATGTATCCATAATTTATTTTAGTAGTTCTCGCTGCGTGGGCTTTTCGAACTGTATCCAAACAGATGTAAGTAGGTACTTTCATTACAAACAACAAATTCTTTGACTCTCGTCGAGAAAACAATTAATAACACATGTTGATCCTCTTGACATGGTCTACTTAAATTCCTCTCAGTCACACTTGTCTCGTACTCGTAACTCACCTACGCGCGCGCGTGCCTCACCCCATTTCTTGTAAAGGTACTTTTTACGGACCAATGCAACATACGCAACAACAGCAACAGGTAGACAAGGTAATCAGACCAAAAGAATACACAAACAAATTTCTTTTGCTTTGCCTCCTCCTGATGAACCGGTCTCTGCCCGCCTCGTTGCTGTCTAAGACGATTAGAAAGATACATCAAAAACCAATTCCATCGGACCACTGGCAAGCGCCAATTTTAACCTCTCTCACTCCGCGTTGCGCAGTCCGAATCTGATCCACCACCAGCATAGGTCCCCTAGTGTACGCAATCATTTCACTTTTTTTTTTCCTCTCCTTGTGAGGCTTAATAACCGTGGGCTCCAGAGTATACACATCTAATCACCTCCTCATCTGAGCGGATTCTAATTTCATAATACCTCCGTCCATAGGAACCTACTGACTGAGTTAAGCATCGGCGAATCTGCTATTGAACCTGCACTGCACAATGCCATCTGTGGGCAGTGCATCTACCATTCAGCGAGATCCAGCGATAAATAACGTTATTTGGCGCGCGACGAACAGAGATACTTTTGTGCATTCCCCGTGCGTCGGGTCTTGAGGAATTCATACGGGCATGTGGAATATGTAGGCTAAGGAAGCCGGTCCTTCGGGCGACTATTTATAGGCATAGACACGGCAAAACGTTATTGGAAATTAGTTTGTCGGTTGTTCGTCTTTGAATGGAGCATGCGCGGCGTAGATGTCCACAAGAAAGGTGAGTTTTTAAACAACCACCACCGACTGGGAAAGGAGGAAAAGATTTACAACTTTTCTTAATTGGCCCGTACACGATGTATTTACTTATAAATTACCAATGGCATGGAAGGAAGCCCATTCCTGTTAACGGTCGTGAATTATTGCCAATGTCAGACGTAGTGAGCCGATCGATATGTCAAAACTGTTAAGGCGGTGATTACATAATGAAATTATGGGAATTTGTGTAAGCGCGATTTATGTCTTTATGCAGTGGGATAGTGGTGACTTGTTCCTTTAGATGAAATCTTTATAGTTCATAGGTTAGAACTATCGATCTTCAACTTTGCGGATATATGAGAACTTTGTTGGTTGAAGCACAGCTAATTAATTCTTCGGAAGGATTGAGTGATGAACTTTTGATGGTGTGCAATTTGAAAATACTTTATCTTGCTATGAAAGTGTTGGATGGATAAATGGTTCGCACTTAAGCATCGTAAAATCTATTTTGACAGCCACGTCTTTTCGCTTCAACAAAATCTGAGCATTTTTTTATGAAATTTTTACGAAAAGCTGTTCGCGTATTGTAAATTTTTGTAATTTGTCACAGAAGAAAGCGCTCACAAGAGAGTAAAGACTGAACTATAATGGTTGAAAGCAATCGAAAGCTAATGTCAAAATTCTTCGTTCAGTTTCCTTCAGTACACTCAGTTTCATAAGTTACTCATAATAGGAGTATGCGTTTGGAAGCATCTGTCAAGTAGTTTTTTTCATTTTAATCATTAAAAATTAAAATTGGATTCATTTTGCAAGTAACTGACCGAAAACTGAATGAATCAAAGCCAAAAGCTATTATAGTCTCTCAGCGCTAATCCTGTTTTGGAAGTGGTCGTACGAAACCATTCGATTATTATAGTTCAGCCTTAAAAGAATTCTCCATGATCCAAATTTTCTGCAAGAAATATCTTTGAGCTGGTTCGTCACAACTGTCAAATCTGTCAAATCAGTGTATTTTCATCTTTTTCTTGTTGAGTACAGTTTTATAGTTTGAGCTGTCAGACAATCTGCGAATTCTAGTGCAGAAAGTACAAAAAGGGACCTATTATACATACTCGTACATATTTTTTCTGGAGGTCAAAGTTATCGTCCTGTTCAAAATTCAGTTTCATAAGGGTGCTGTAGGGTAATGATTTTCTTTGTTTGCTCACCAACTTGTCTGGATGTTATCACAGAGTCTAACCAATTTGATTATTTATTGTTATGCTAACTCTTCCCCATGCTTTTTGAACTTTCTTTGTATTTGGCAATAAGCATCTCATAGAGAGCCAAGGCCTTCTTACGACTGTACGTGTTGTGCGTGGTATATATTTCTGCATGTGCAGAAGGGACCTACAGTTTTATGCCCTATCCGAAACAGTGTTGCCGCAAGAGTTTGGAAAAAAGTATCTCCGCAGTCAGAAGAAAAGTATCAAAAGGTATCATAATAGGAATTATAAGTAAAACTAGTATTATTTTGTTAATATTAAATAAATGAAGACAAGCTATAATGCCTAAAATAACATGAATATTCTTAAGTCTTTTACAAAAAATGTATCCATCCAAACAGGCGCCAAGTCGACTTGGAAAATGACGGAAAGATAACTCACAGTTCATTGAATAAGAGTATTGCCTGTCATATTATATTATTTTGTTGTCGGAATTAAAAAGTATCAAAATAGGCATTTTACAGAAATTGAAGTATCACGTCGAAATTAAGATTAAAAAGTATCACTTTTGATACTTTGGTATCATTGTGGCAACACTGATCCGAAAGGCAGAGGGTTTTTAGAGAAACTCTCTCAAAACCTTTTCTTGTTTGACCTTAGTTCTCTGATTTCAACTGGACTATCTGACAAAACATGGATGTCTCTGTCGCGATATGATAGATGCTGGGGGCACATTGCACAGTGATTGCAAGTAGTTAGTGTGTGGTTTGTATACGCCCGGGATTTAGCTATTGATAGCAGGTTTTTTGATTCAGTATTTCTTCAATTTCGGGTAAGATTTGTTTCTATAAAAGCAGTATTTCCTAGCCTAGGATTACTGGGTCTAAAAGTGGCATTGTTTTAGACACGATTCTTCATTCTTTATGTGTAATGCAATTGTATTTTCCAAACCCTTCTAGACCTTATAGATTTTCCCTAACACTTTACATATATTATTCCATCGATCGAAAGGGACATTTTATGCTCTTTTACAGCTAATATCGAAGCGGTTGTCTTTGAACACTATTTCTGTGCGATTCTCTTGTTGACAGAAGTAAACATATGAATGGTTTTATAACTCATCTTCTCCTTTTCAGCAGACGTAGTAGTTACTATCTTATTCATGCAGTTAATCATAAAACTCTTCTGTTTGAATCTTTGTCTTCGCTACATCTGCTGTTTATCGACTTCGAGAAGGCTTTCGACAGTTTGAATAGAGATGCTATCTGGTTGGCCTTGCGCAAGAGTGGTATCTCAGAAAAACTCATAGCTATTATTAAGGCTACGTATGAGGGCAGTAAGTGTCACGTCTTGCACAATGGCAAGGCGTCAGAAGAATTTGAAGTTCAAAGCTGAGTACGTCAAGGATGCATACTGTCACCGTTGTTATTTTTAGCGGTTATCAGTGATGTTCTCCGTGCAGCATTGACGGAAGAAAATTATATTACATCTTACCTTAAACACCTAGACTACGCTGACGATGTTTGTCTACTTTCACATCGGATAATGGACCTCCATCTTATGGTCCAGAATCTAGAAGCTGAGGCAAACAAAGTAGGGCTCAAAATTAACACAGCCAAAACAAAAGCTCTGAGCACTTCTAACATCAGCGCCAACTTAACATTGCCGGACAGAAAGAAAGTTGACAACTTTCTATACCTAGGAAGTGTGCAGCAGAATCGGGAAGGCCAAAGCTGCGTTCGGCATGCTGTCCACTATCTGGAAAAGCAATGTTATCAGTTTAAGAACCAAGCTGCGACTGTTTCGCTCCAACGTAGAATTGGTACTGGTTTATGGGTGCAGTACTTGGAAAGTGGACACCATTAACACGCGCCGGCTGCAAGTCTTTGTAAACCAATGTTTAAGAGTCATCCTGAGGATCTTTTGGCCGAACCGTATCTCCAATGAACAGCTTTATACGAGAACAGTATAACAATACGAAGGAGAAAGTGGCAGTGGATTGGACACACCCTTCCGCGCGAAGACAATTCCATTGCGAAATACGCTATGCAGTGGAATCCGCTTACCCAAGCAGGCAGAACAGTGGGACGCCCTAGGCAAATGTGGTGCAGACCAGTCGAGGAGGAATCGAGCTCTTTGGGAATGAGCTGGAGAGAGCTCAAACGTGTTGCAGAACTACGAACAAGATGGCGCGCAGGCGTTGTTGACGCCCTATGTTTTATTTGTGGCCTAAAGTTTTTTGTACTATCCTGTGAAATCTAGTTCATTAATGAAGCTAAGGGTTGGTCTCTATGAGGAATGGTCTCTATTAAAGTGCTTATGTCGAGCTATCGCCGAGCGTTCCACTGTCTATGGTGGGCTATTACAGTGTCTTCAAGGCACAGCCGACAAATATCTGATTATATCTGGCTCATTGTTTTTATTTATTGCATGTTGCTGTTTTTCTAGTATCCAGTGCTTCCTGACCTAAAATTAATTAGCTGATGAAGTTTGGCTTTTGCGAAAAAAAACTGCTATGCACTCATCTTATTTATCCATTTGAATCTTTATATTCACATAAAAGATGAGAAAGTTTCGACTGACAGAATCGTGCAATTAGTACATTTAAATTCATAGCCCGATAGTGCTCTGCAAATGATAAGTCTGCTGAAACAACACAGTCGCATTGCAATCCAATAAATATCAATTTAATCTCGATCACGAAGTAATTGCTCGTAATGGCTTATCACTTTATTTATGACCACAAATTGAGCACGAAGCTATTATACAATAATATTGGTCTGACAAACAAGCTCACATTGTTGCATTATATAGAAAATGTCATTATGAATTCAGTTAGCTTGGTCGAATTTCTTTTCTGGATTGAAGCAACTTTCAGCACTTGCACGTATAGGTTATTATTCACTTACATATTTACTCTGACTGACTGTGTGAAACTGACAGTTTGTTTTGTTGTTTAAATTGTTTTGTTAAGGAATTGTTAAAGTCACCTGACAGACAAGTAATCACTAATGTCTTTAAAAATTCTAAATCTACAATAGACCTAACATAGTGTATAGATCTAACCTGGGTTGTTTCAATATGTTACCACATTCGTAGGTTCACTCATTCATCACTGTTATCATTTATGTGATTGGAAAATAATATAAAAAAATCCAATCTAATCTGATATAAGTTGGTAATTGGAAAAAATGCGATGAATCAAGTGGCGTAAGACTATTCATAGAGGGTGATTCATTTGGAAGTACTTTTTTGTCTAGGGATTTTTGTATAGATGACGCATAAGTCGTGTTAACCTTTCATAGGATTTTTTTTAACATTTTATCATGGAAAAACTTAACCTAGCACGGAGTCTTCAAATTATTCAGCTATGTTACGAAAAACTGCGTCCTGCGAGAATGCATTTTGTCCATTCAGATTAACTTCTAGTCTACTTAATCGCCATACCAAAGGCGTGATTCCATGCACCATTACAAAGTTTGAGACTTTTTCTTTGCATTTCTTTTCTTCTGAAATGCCACTCCTAGAAGAAATTCAGAGAAAAAGTTTCCTAGAAAGGAAATGACCAAGCTCACACTCCGATGAATGTGATTACTTACTTGCTTTTAGGTTTAAGTATGACCAACCGATAACTTTGTTCGAGATGGAATTTAGAAGACTCATCTTGAGATTAAACTAAAAAAAGTGGACACAGTAGTGGCTATTGATTTGTAACAGCTCGCAATAACTGGCTTACTTACTTAATACTTCGAGATGAAGAGGTCGTCGCCTTCGCCGCACTGTTTTTGAAGTTCTGTGAGATACATAAATTCAAAAAGGACTTGGATTATTCCGCGTCAGGTTTGGCTCAGGCGTACCAGTGTTCTGTCACACTAGTTTGCGCAAGAGTACACTGCTTATTTTCATCCCCACTTTGTTTGCCACCAGTATTTCCAGTTGAAGGTCCATAATCCAATGTGAAAGTAGCCAAAGGTCTTCAGTGTATGCAAAGTGTTGTGAATAAGATCCCAAAACCTGAAAGAAAGTTGTCATAGTATTCAGACTTGGCATACTCTAATTTGGCCATCAAAATCTTTTTATCATTTCTTACAAACTGCAAATTTATGAATCCTTGATAATAGCCAAGCGTGTGCCTCGAATAGTTCCTCTCTCAGTAAACAGTAGCTATACGTTTATTATGAAACTACTAATTCACACTTTTTTGTTTCTTTCAGAACATTTTAATATTCCAACATGAAGACTGCGTTTTTACTGTTAGCGATTTTACTCTACCTGGACTTAATGACATGCGCCAACTTAACACCAACAAAACCCAATCCCAACCAGCACTCTCAGGTGCAATATGTCCATGATAAAGACGACTCCATCAAGTCGGAACAAACATCCGAAGAAGAACAACAAGATCCCTATCAAATGTTAAACGAATTGAAACCAGAACGAATGCCGCCACATTTCAATGCATGGAATCCGTATCATCAACAAGAATCAATACAACACAATAAATATCTTCCATTTGTGGGCTATCCCCAACCGATCTTCATTCCATATCCTTTCCTGATCTCCCCAGAGATGCTTTACCAATTCAATGGGCAGAACGATATCGAAGATTCAATGTCACGTGCCAGTAATAGACGACCTGCGTCCTATCGCAATTCACCAATTTACTATGTTCGACTGCCACCAACTCCTTACATGTTTATTCCTGGACTAGGCTACACCTCACAGCCTGGAACATTTGCACCAAACTTTTCTCCCATTCTTCCATACAGCTCCTATCCAACTGTTCCACTCAGTTCAATCTTCAATTTACCAGTGAATTTCTTGGCAAATGGCAAGCCAACAGGCATCTATCAAATGGGATCACCAAATGATTTGCAGAATCCATTGCCTCAAAGGCCACCACAACCACCTCCACAAGCTGCGTATAGACCAAGCTATTTGCCCCAGCCAACGTATATGCCACCGAGTGACACAAAAATGACAAACCTCAAGAGGCCTTTCCTCTTCAATGGCCGACCAGAAGAGATCTACATTTTGCCGAATAATTTCAATCCAGTGCAGTCGATGTATCAGGACTCGTTATCGGGTTACTATTAGTTTAATTTTGATAGTTTTAGCTTAGCCAAACAGATGGACTTAGTGTTTAAGTTAAGATGTTAAGATGCTTTAAAGATGTTGCAATAATGGCAACTTTTGGGGAATGGTGAATGGGTAGACTTTAGGTGACCACTATTCTTAAAATTTGTGCAAATACAGCTGTGATTTAAATGCTCAAACGCTAAGAATGTAATTTGATTAAATATAAACTGAAAATATAAAGAATATAATAAGAAGTGGTAGTTTTAATTTATTTAGTTTGTGTGTACAACATTTGGATTGGGGGTAGCTTGGGGTACAAATGCGCACGTAAATTTTTGCCATCGATGTGTACAGTGTTGGATAAGGAAGGGAGCTACTGCACGAAAAGAAGTAAACAGATAAAATTTTAATTTTTGGAATGACTGGCCATAAAATTAAATATATTATACGTTGCAGATGATGACTATTTATAAAATAAATAAATTAAATAAATATTAGGCCACAAGCATCCCTTAGAGGGCCAAGGCCTAGATTCTCACAACTGTACATGTTGTGCGTGGTATATATTTCTGCACGGTGAAGAGACCTAAAGTTTTATGCAGTATCCAAATGGCAGAGGGGTTTTGAGAAGCTTCCCCATGACAATTATACTCTTGAATGTTTATCAGACACTCAAAAGAGGTGGGGCCGTAATAAAACTTTTTGATGGTATTTTTCTGCATTCGAACTTGGAACTGAATACTAAACCACAGCAGCTACAACACCATGATCCATATAATTTGATTCATACTGATAGATATTTACATAATTGTGCGTTTTGCATTAGATATTGTTAGAAAACAGGAGTTATTCTCACTTTGTACGCAAATTTTATTCAGATCAAAAATGCGGCAGCGGATAGTCAATAAAATCTAAAATAGTTCAAATTATATTGTGAAAATAGATCTTGAAAAAGAAAGTCATCTTAACTCGCATATGCACGCATATGTAGGACGCGATAGCTAATGTCAAATTTGAAGGAAAATTCTGCTTGAATGCTGTCAAAATCTGCGCGCTCAGCAGCTATTAGTGCTTCCCAAACAAACAAACTATAGTTATCGACCGAAAACCGATCTAAATCCCAAAGCTAATAGAAAACTCCAACTACGATTTTCTAGTTTGTTGCATTTAAATGGGAGTTTCAAAATGAATCCAAAATATTTGCGTCTGTCTGAAAGTAACTTAACGAGTTAAAAGCGCAGACCTTCTTTTGATTTATTTAAATGACAACCAACGATGCAATGATGTTTTTTCTTTGACGAAATCCCAATTTTGTAATCGCTTTTGCCCCCATTTTGATTCCATCGAAATAATATGAAATTTTCTTTAGGAGTCCTGAAATCAACTGGATTGTGTGTAACGCATCTGACACTTCTGTCAGCATTTGTCATCTGTATCTGATAAACGGTCTTGTATTGTTAATCTAACTTGTTAATTCTTTTCTGATACATTTGGCACATCTGCGATAGCTGATGACAAAACGATTTCATTTTTATTATCAAAACCTAAGTATTGCAACAAAGTCACGGAGGTTAATCCAAGTTTCATCGCATGTCCAAGAATTGACTTAATGAGCGTGTAAACTTGTGTTCATTGGTGTATTTTTTTTTTTTTTTTTTATCTTAATTGAAGTAGCGTGTGAATAACTTTAGCGTCTACTGAAATACATGAATCTTGCAAACACCTTCCGTGTCAGTTTAGGAATTCATAATCAAGAACTTGCTATGTTACTTTAATTAATAAATAAGTTATTTCGCTAATTGGATAAGTACTGAATAAAGATGAAGTTTGCAGTAGGTACATATGTATGATTCATTCGACCTCAACACGAACCATCTGGGTGGTATACTGTAGAAAACAGATTGAATTTCCAAACGAACTCTATTTTTGAGACAATTTTTACAATTTTAAGGAAAATTTCTGATAACCTGTAGTTTTCAGTTAAACCTTGCAACCTTGCAATGCAATAAGATTAATAGTCCTAGGATACGAATCTGGGAATGAGATTTGATTCAAAAAAAGTGTTCTACACGCATCATTATAGAATCTGCCCAAATCATTTGTAGCACACAAATGTATGGCAGCTTTAACTAGTTTCACAGCGTGTTGCTTAAGTCAGCATTGGAAGTTCTCAGTTTTAGAGGTTCTTACCTTTCTCTAAATTTCTGAATTTTTCTTTGTGATTACGATCTCCAATTTAAAAAAAAACAATACTTGCCCTATATTATAGGTGCAAGTAAAAGGTTCAATTAGCCTCTTTCTTGCAAGGAAGGGTCCCATTTCAATATGCTTTATATCCATAATGTCCACCATCTGGAAAAGCAATGTTATCAGTTTAAGAACCAAGCTACGACTGTTTCGTAGAATCGGTACTGCTTTACGGGTGCAGTACTTGGAAAATGGACACTATCAACACGCGCCGGCTACAAGTCTTTGTAAACAAATGTTTAAGAGACATCCTGAGGATCTTTTGGCCGAACCGTATCTCCAATGAACAGCTTTATACGAGAACAGGCCAGGAACCTATCAACATTACAATACGAAGGAGAAAGTGGCAGTGGATTGGACACACCCTACGGCGCGAAGACAATTCCATTGCGAAATACGCTATGCAGTGGAATCCGCTCACCCAAACAGGCAGAACAGCGGGATGCCCTAGGCAAACGTGGCGCAGACCAGTCGAGGAGGAATCGAGCTCTTTGGGCAAGAGCTGGAGAGAGCTCAAACGTGTTGCAGAACTACGAACGAGATGGCGCGCAGGCGTTTTTGACGCCCTTTGCCCTCCGAGGGGTTAAAGGATTCAAGTAAGTAATTATATCCATGTGATCAGGTAGCCAGCTAAAGAGTCTACTTATTTCTTCCATTTCGTTAAGTTTATGCAGGCATTTTCACACGAGCTTAGGCTTGACAAAGAATAAGTCATAAGTTGGAAACGTGGCTATTAGACTGCTAGACCGTTGGTGAGGTGAGGTTAATTAGAATGGAGCGTGCATGCTCTTGTTGAAGATGAATCTTGGTTGGAAAATCTACGAAAGTTCCCAACCCGAACATTTTGTAAATTTCCGATCTGTGAATAAATGTGAAAGAACGTGCGAAAAGGACGTAACTATAAAAATAATCATGGTGTCCCTTTCTTTCCTTTTGCACACCACAAAAGTCTGCTGACTGTCATTCAATTAACAAAAACAAAATGTACTGGAACATGGCTGGGCCCATGAAATGTACCGCGGATTGAGTGTGTGTGCATGAGCTCCGATTTGATTTTGACGGAAACTTCAGAATACATGCAAAATTCGTGGTACTTTTGCTCTTGTGGGAAACAACGGTCAAATCGGCCGAAGACGACCGTCTATACTAGTACGTCTACGGTCCTAATCGGAAGCTCTCCCTAGCTTATCCAGACGGAAATTATGGCGATTAAAAAGGTTTTATTATGGCTTAATAAGAACGTAATACCCATTAATGGTATCCCTATCTTTTCAAACAGCCAAGCTACCATCAAGTCCTTGGATTCGATGTCTATAACTTCCTTAGTAGCCCTAGACTGCCGATCGTCTCTCACGGAGCTTTACCTGTGTTAGGTGCTGGGACATAGAAACATTCCAGGGAACTGCAGGGCCGATGAACTCGTCATAATAGATGTAGCTTTACAATCGAGAGTACAAATCTTTGATCAGTTCTTGTATGCCACTTTGTTGTGCTGCTCAGTCTATATATATGATGATTTTATCTGAATGTCGTAGATTTTCTATTCTATATTCGAAACACCTTCCTTTTCCAATTCTTACTTTGGCCGTTTTTGGACTACTTTTGCTTGTACATTCTTTTACCACGAAAGAAGTCAGCTCCTTGATTGCTGGGTCTTATAATACATCCATCTGGTGATAGTCCGGTTACATCCTTAAAATGTTCCCATTGGGCTCCAGAATAAAATTACGGCTTGAACGGTAAATATTTATTCTCTCGCGTTGTCTTCTTTTGTCCAATTTGCCAAGTGCATTACAGGTTTCCTTATGGACACCAAAGCTTTCCATAGAAACCAATTTAAACTCTTATCGGAGGTCAGGTCGTCGAGCTAAATAGAACTTACTTCTTCTTGCTGATATCCTTTAATATGGTATGGAACAGATTTCTGCAACTATTTTAGAGTTTTCTTTCTGAGTGCCTTTGTTTCTTTATTATCTGTCACCATTCGGTTTTCTTATGGACATAGGTATGTAATCCTCTCAATTTTACCAGTGCTTTGTACCGTTCAACAGCGGCAGGGGTATCTGAGATATTAGCACAGCTAATCTAAGATTTTTCCGCAATTTCTTGAACATTCTTAACCCAATAACCTAAACCAAATGTGAACAAAGAACTCGTTGCACACAATTGAGACACTCCCCGAGGCTTAAATACCTCAAACAAATATTATATGCCAACTGGCAATCACCTCCCACTCCTATCTACATATCTCAAACGTGCTCCCATCTCTAAATCGTCTAGTTTTCCCAATTAGTAAACATTCAATGTAATGAAGATGCACTCTTCTCTTTTTTTTTTTCTTTTTTTGACCGCCTTTCTTCGGATAATGAACTTTCTAAAGATGCCAAAGTCAATTGCCACCTGGTTACCCGGAAAAATCATCCCAAATCATCATGTAAAACTAAAAAAATTATGCATCTAGGTAATCGGCAATTAGAAACTCAACCAGTCACGATCAACTTAAACTCACATTCCATTCGCGTCGATTAATTATTCCCAGGGAAAACCTACTCATTGATTTCCACTATAACCGAATTAATACCAATTAAACATGTGTGCTCCCCTTTAACCCGCACCCGCACCCGCAAAAATGTAAAACAAATAAAACGAGAAATGTTCACTTAACTAACTAGATCGGATTCAGTTGCTATCACCTGTCATTAAAAGAAAATGTTGGCATTCTGTTGGTACTACCAAACAGGCGGATGCCAATTATTATGCCCCATGCAGTGTCCTCACCGTTTCCTACACATGTCATCGCGCTCGGACTCGTGTGTACGACGACGGCGGCAGCGGCGCAGCCACTTGATATGCTTCTCTCAAATCTCAGGAAAAAAAAAAAAAAAAAAAAAGAAAAGTATCTCTCTGTGGCATGCATGAGAATAGGCGGCACTAGTTTCCAAGACGCCAATGAGTGTTCTTCCAAGAGATATCATCCTCCTCCACATCGACACCACACTCTATCGTCGTGGTCATATTAATGCCTCCCCCCCCACTGTCCATCGTCCAGATAGAACAACAAAGTCAAGTTAATTGTTGCAATCAAAACCGAATCCGAATTTGAAAATTCAAATCCGATTCATGATTTCTATTTACGTGTGCAGTTGGTTGGTGTAGCCGATAGATATTATGAAAGGCTCCTCGATCGTTTTCGAATGTCTCACGACGATGCGGTGGCGATGGCGACCGCCGCCGCAGCATGGCATATTTACTTCTGGATTAACTGTTGTTCGTGGACATTGCTATTATTTTTTGGTATTTAAATTGACGCGGAAAGAAATGGAAGCACATGTTCGGAAAGCGCAATATCGTTGGTGTGTAGGAGGAGGCGAACGAAGTTACCATTTATTTTTTTTTTTTACTTTTGTATCTCATGCGAATTCTCCAAGCAAAATGGATATGATGGGATGAATTTTAATTTTCAAAAACAAAAACAAAAAGTTTTCTTGCAAACGCTGGAGGTGCTGCTACTAGCCAGAGAAGTGGTGGTGGTGGACATGGTTATAGCGATGGGGTTTAACTACTTGGTCAAGTGGAAAGATTTATTAGTATCAAAACCTAAATTGCTCTGTAAACGTGTTGAGTTGCGCCTTCTCAGTTTGCTATAAGGTTATCGCCGGATTAGATTGCCGATTTATTTAAGGATAATTTGAACAGAGATCGAGTTTGGAATCCGAGAGTCCTGTGGTGGTCTACATATTTCGTATTTGTCGCGTGGTAATTGCTCTATTTGGGTGGCGGTTGTAAATTGTTATAGAACACTTTAGAATAAGTAATGATGTGTTTGTGAGAAAAAAAAAGTGAAATATATTACGCTTTGTGGGCTATAAATTAAGATTGGACAAGGATACAAGGAGTGTTTAAGATATAAGTTGTGAATGTGACAAGAATAACTTTGGGGGAGAGTCTATTTAAAAACAATTGACATATTTTGTTGTTGATGATAGCCGAGAATGTGGTTGAATTCTTGATTTGATCCAGATCAATTTTTCGGATAAAAAGGGCATATCCTTCCGTCATGGTTCTTCTGCCGTTCTTCAACTTTATTAAGGTTTTGTCGCACGGGTTTTGATCGGTTTCTTATTCGGCGCGGGCTATCGCATTCTAGGCGTTATCTAACAATCTTTTAGGTTTGCTGTTCCCTATTAAATAGAAGATTGTGCCACTCCTAAGAGCTGTTTCAATATATCTACAACAGATCCGCAGGGGGATATGTCTTCTATCAGTAGTTCAACCTTCGAGGTGTGTGCTCTCCAAAGCTTATTCTGCAATTCTATTATCTGTATGACTGGGTTGTACCCGAAACTTTTGGTCTTTTACTTTTTACTTTGCACGAAGCATCTCTTGCCAAACTCACGTACTCACAAGGGTAATGTATATTATCGAAACCCTTTCCTGTTTGCTGAGGATCAACTTTTGCTCAATTTGCGAGAGCTAAGTTCAACGATACAAACGCCTCCAAAAGAGCTACTCCTCGGTGTTTTTGGTACGTAATCCTATTTTACAGCTCAGGCGTTCTTTCTCTTGCAATGGTTGTGATATTTTTTTAATTCTTTCTGCTGGAAGGGACGTACTTGGTAAAGAAGTAGCTTTGAGCCACACGAACCCTGCCTGGTGCATCACCATCTTCTCTGCAGAGGACCATTGTCAGTATATCAACATCGTGGCTTTGCCTGGATGGATGTCGTTAAAGAATTGACCAAGGTCTTAAGCGCAGCTTAACTTTCACTACCATTTAATATACTACGACCTTGCACCTGTTTCTTACGACGCAACTTGCTGAGGGATTTCGAAAATCTCAGTTCGGAAAACGAAGGTAGTGACGACTACACTTCATACCTTACTCAGCCTCGCTGAAGTAAGCTGGCAGGTGGGACTCTTTCAGAAAAGAAGCTGAGCTCGCAATCAGTAACAGTGTGGGATTTCCATCCACTAAACAAGCCTCGCCTTAAACCCTGATCCTCTCGGGACTTCAACCTTATGTACTCGGCTCGTTTGTATTGGCAGATACCTACGCTGCATTTCGTTGCCATTCCTGCCTTCGTTGATCCGTCACGATGGTAACCACGTTGTCACTTATTATTTCCACACCCAGTCTGTTTGCGAACAAGTTACGGTCGTCTTGATATCGTGAACATGGACAGTGGAATATTATGTGTTCCTCGGTCTCCACTGCTTCTGAGAATGTTGGACAATAAGGGTTGTCCTCATGCCTTATTCTGTAAGTGAGAATCTGCTCTAAGGATAGAAGTTCAGCTCTCTATGCTTCCTATTGATCCAAAGGTCTATATTGAGAATCAATCTCTGTGTCCATCTACCTTTGTCAGAAGAGCTCCATAGCTCTGCTTGTCGTAAGTTTATGCTTACCAGCCAGTTCTGTACCATTCCGATGGCTTCATTGCAGTCTAGAGAACCTTGGCTTTAGTGTGGCTGTGGGTTTTATTACAAGAATCACTCTGGTCAATAGGTGTTTCTATGGGCTAAGAAGGCAATTGAGTGACAAAGCCTAATCGTTTACCCTAGTAGTTAACTCTTTACAAGACACTCAGTCCTGTTATATGGCACAGAGGCTTTGGAATAAAATCAGATGAGGTTGCCCTTGGTTATTTTGAGGAAAAAGTTCTATGAGTGGTCCCATCTGCATAGACTTTTAAGTGGAGAAGAAGATTTAATGCTAGTTCGGCATGGCCTTTACAAAGACATCAACTTGGTTAGAAAAGTTCGCATACAACGACTAACATGACTCGGTCATGTACAGCGGATAAAGTCCAAGGTTCCAGCTAACAGCTAAGGGGGTCATTAAGTTCTTTTGTTTCCTTCACTTATCTTACTGCTTGCTGTTAATTTATTTAGAATCAGCTGCCAATAAGGCAAACATATCTCAGTTAATTTAAGTTGTTGTGCTTGACAATGGAAATAACTTAAAAATGTAAATTTCGTCCCCTTTGACCCACTTAAAAGTAACAAATTCTAACGGTATTTATAACCTTAAGAAAAACCATTAATGCTTATAATAAAACTAACGACCAATGGGTCCTCAGCTTCTATTGTTTTTGTGAGTCTTATCGTTAGGATCGTTTGAGATAGCATCTGGTATATTTCTGCGAAAAATAACAAAACGATTTATGTATTTACTATATTGGAACAAAATTATTGTGCTGATTGGAATTTGGACTAAAGTCCATCGGGCGAACGATAATTTTCTCTTGAGCGATCTTCTACTGATCGGATTTGATTATAAATTCGGTCATGTTTGTATTTGATAATTGTAATTCATGTTGTCTTCCCTTTTCCATCGAACTTACAAAGTCTACCAGACCGGAATAAGAAATTACACAATACCGTCATTGCATACGTGATAAATCTTCTTTCTGAACTGATAGCTTGGGATTTTTAGGTAGATGTAGACTTTTTCTTTTGATTTCGTTGACCAAATACGATCAAATTTTGCACACTTTCGCAGTATCTATAAATTTAAGAAACTGTATCTCCACATGAAATTATGGCTAAAATTTCAATAAGTAAAAGTAGTTTTTTCTCATTCTCTCTCTTTACAGTGTATTTAAATATTTTCCAACAAGATGGAGCTAACAAAGTATTTAATATTTTTACCGATCTTTCTGATGACTCTAACCGCATCGATGGCATCAAAAAGTGTGACGGAGATTAACATAA
Organism: Chalcosyrphus nemorum; assembly: GCA_949716465.1. NCBI lineage: Eukaryota > Metazoa > Arthropoda > Insecta > Diptera > Syrphidae > Chalcosyrphus > Chalcosyrphus nemorum. The sequence goes on from OX454333.1 coordinate 32,324,455, forward strand.
AACCTCCATCGAGTAAGATGCTTGCAAAGCTGATGGGCATAAGCAAAAAACCAAGTTAATACAACACACAAGCTCTACTGAAACTAAGAACTTGAGTAACATTTTCTCTTCCATTTACAGAATCAAAATCAAAGTTACACCGAAAATCGTCGAGGTTACCAAAAATGGGATTTTTCGGCGGCGGCAACTCATTCCACTCACTGATGGATGACCAGATGCTGGCGGCCACTTCAAGGCAAGATTACGCTGGACTTCTCGGTGGCACCAGTAGACTGTCTGGATTTGAGAACAATTCACCAATCTATTATGTCCGCTTACCACCAACGCCTTATATGTATACTCCCGGCCTGGGTTATGTTTCACAGCAATCAGCACCAATTGCAAACTCACTGCAATCTGAGAGTAGCTTTCATGGAAATTCTTTGAATCCATTCATGAACTTGCCAGTTAATTTCCTCTCAAATGGACAGCCAAATGGAGCTTATGAATTCAGTATGCCAGAGTTGATGTCCAGTGCATTTCCCGGTAAGGGTTTTCTGCGACAGGAACCACCGATTTTCGGAAGAAGACAATTTTTCGAGGAGCCAAAATATAGCACTTTAAAGGGAAGATTTGATTTTAACGGACGTCCTGATGGGCTTTATGTTCTGCCAGAGAACTCGTATTACCAGAGTAATATGTTTAAATGAGACTTCAAATGGGACTCTGTGTGTTCTGACTCTGTGTTTATTTATTTATTTATTTATTAGTTTTTAAAATAAAGAGAATTGTTTTTTTTTTAAATATCTTCTGCATTCATTTTAAACTTAAAATCCACAATTTTGTCTAGATTAACTATGAAAATATCATAGTGCCAAAAAGTATGCAATCACAATAATTACACAATCGATAAGCTATTTTACTTTATAATCGTACTGTCATTTTTGACAGTTCATTGACATATATGATCAATATTGTTACACCAAAAAGGACGCTTCTGTATCATTCACTTTTTTTCAAAATCAGTCTTTAACAGATGACTACTTGTTTTTTTCGTCCTTGTAATCGACCAACTACTGGTTGTGCAGTGGACAAAATTTCGTATGTACTACTCTAAGTCATTGGTTCTTAAATGGAAGCAGGTGTATTTTTTTACTTATTGTAAAAGTTGAGGAAAAAAAAGTTTGAGAGTCGCTGTCTTATGTGACGTAAAGCCAACAACGTAATGTGGGTGCAGAAGAAACAGTGGGAGCTGTGACTGAAAATGTGGCGGAAAAGCCTGAATGGTCGATTCGACGTCTATTTTCAATGTTTTAGCAAAAGATTTCAGTCTACATCCAGGGTTTCGCCGATAGCACCCTTATTTTATTGAAAAATCATTTCTAGTGACGGATTTTTCCAAAAAATATCAGCTGGTCGTTGGTGTATCTGTGTTTGCTGATAAATCGCAAACTATTCATGCCTTGTTATGAATCTGTTGTTGTTGTAGAGACAAAACCCCAAATAATCGAAAGAGTGGCCTTAAATTAGACCGACAGAAGGACGTATTCCTGAAGAATAGACTAAGTATAATAAACTTTTCGACGTACACATAGCATCTACAAATCCACCAAGCACTATTAAGCTGTCAAGCCTATGTGAGGTCACATTTTGCTTTTAGCATGAGGGAGTGAATCTGACAAACGACCAGAGGATGACTGTCTAATTTGGGCTGAAGGTTCGTTAAAAATCTAAAAAATGTCAAGAACAATTCGTTTAAATGAAACGCCAAAATCTATGCAGCAATATGCGAAATTTGTTAATATACTTAAAGGCGCGGACTTTTATGACCTGAAGGTGCAATCGCAATAGTGTTTTGAGTTTTAAGAGAAATAAAAGAAAAAAAGATTAAACGAAATTTCCATAACCAATAGACAATGTCGTGAACTTTCTCTGAAAGATCTAAAGTGTTGAAGGTCTGACAGCTACTAATAAGTTACGAAGAATTTGACAGATCAACTTTTATTTAATTTCGTAACCTTTTCTTGAATTTTTCAATTTCGATTTTGACGAGCTTTCAAATCATAACCATGGTGATAAAACTCTCTTTAACCTAGATTTGAAGGCGCCTACAACTAGTCGTCGACAAAATAACAGCCAAAAGTATTTGCAAACAGCATTTGACTTGACAAAATGATAACATTCTCGTCATTGTTTTATCAATTTTATGCCAATTGTTTGTTATTGTCTTAATTTAAACATTAGCAGATGCTTGATTAAATGAGTAAATGACATTTAACATACTTTCAGTGTACAAACATGCTTATTCATTATTCAATACAATCTCACAAAAGTGCGTAACCGATTAGAACTACATAATTAAATTTACCAAATCATCATTATATTCGAGTTCGAAAAAAAAAATTGTCAAACTGCCTTCTATCCAGACTTCGAAACATGACGAGGTGGCCGAGTGGTTAAGGCGTTGGACTGCTAATCCAATGTGCTCTGCACGCGTGGGTTCGAATCCCATCCTCGTCGACCTTCATTTTTTTACATTTTGATGTACATGTACCTTTCCTGGTTTAAGCCATAAGCGAAACTTGAATTAAATGCAGATTTAACGTTGTCGGGGTATTAATTAAAATAATTTATTGCTCGATAGGACATTGATGGGACTAATTTGCGTGCGATTTTATGGTAACTTGCGTGAGTAAAACCGGAAAGAAAGCAAATTAGAAATGTTAAATAGGCTGTTTTTTTTTTTTTTCTTGGAATACGCAATAAAAAAAATTGTATAGTGACTTTTGAGTAGAGAGAATTAGACTACCGGATTAAATGTAGATTACGTTACTTTGTATTAAGCCCCATAGGGTATATCAATTTTAACATCTAGTATGCACCACAGAGAAGTATTTCCGCAATAATGAGGGCACATATGTATGTATGTATAATAAAAAGGTACTAATGCCGTTTAATATTCATATGACAAGTTCACAGGCACTGGCTTAGAATATTTTGTGATTCGCCAAGTGTTCAGAAACAAACTCTAAAATATTTACTTAAGTAAGTATGTAGACATCATACAACTCTTCAATTTAATTATCTTCTTCTTAATATTTTAGATGCATAGGTGTTGCTCTAAAAATTTCCAAAAAAAAATTTCAAATCGAACTTTTTTAGTCGAGGAATAGGATATCGCACAATACGTCCCCACGAAAAGTAGGTTTTCCATATTTTTTTTTAAATACACGCATACCCAATTCATAATGTTTCACAAACATAAAGAAGTTTCAGCGTAGCGATATTAAAGAAAAATAAAGTGCACGGCTGGGTCGTACGTGCTTGCACATTTGAGCTGTTAGTTGGAAACGAATGAACTTTGAACAAAAAATTATAAGAACAAATATTTTATTTTTTATTCTTCATAAAATTAAATGCCATATTTTTGTATTCATTAAATCTTACTTACATTTTGATTTTGACCAAAAACCATTGAATATTAACGGAGAAATGGCCATATTTCTAAATCCAGTTAATAAGTAAAGTACCGTCATACGCTTTCTTAGCCAAAAACGTGGTACGCCATTTTATGGTATTTGTATAGAATAATTCAAATATAAAATTTAGTCCAAATCTTTGGAGCCGTTTTCGAGTAAAACGATTTTTTGTTCAGTTGGCTATAAGTAAAGTATTGTTCTAAGCAATTTTGACCAAAAACGTAGTAGACTTCACAAGACTAGCATAAATATAAAATGTAAACAAAATCGTTAGAGCCGTTTTCGAGCAAATTGGCTATAACCACTTGACCCTAAGAAAAGTAAGGTTATTATCAATTTCAGCCAAAAATTTAGGATCCCATCTTTTAAAATAAGCACAGTTTTGTACACACTAAAAATTTGAATGAAATCGGTAGAGCCGTTTTTTAAAAAACCGGCTTTTAGCCAAATTGGCCTTAAGTGCCATTTTAACCAATTTTCCCAAAATGTTGTCAGCCATTTTTTAGCATGTATCAAAGTTCGATTCAGCATAAAGTTTAAACAAAATCAGTATGACCACTTTCCAGCAAATCAGTTTTTTACCAATTTGGCTATAAGTAAAGTACCGTTAATATTAGGGCTAGAACAAAAATTTCAATTTCGCCTCTAGGGATTACCTCACAGACCATAGACATGAAGTTTGATCAAAATCCGTTTACCCTTTTAGGCTGTAGAATCGCTGATAGACAGATAGACAGCTAGAATTTTCAGACCCACTTTTTTCGACTTCTTTATAAAGGTAATACCAGAATTTATCAAAATCCCGGGATCGAAAATGTTCACGAATCCAAAACTTGCCCTATACTACGTATCGGTGCAAGTTAAAAACTGAGGACTGAACTGGATAGTTGATGTGTTTAAAATAAGCATGTGTATATTTGAGAAGAAGTTTTTTGTCCTGCTTTATTCAAGAACACAATGGTAACAAGGTTAGGTTAGGTGTGGTTTTTCCAAGCTGGATACTCTTAGACTGCAAGAGCTTATTGTGATAAGACAATCCTACCTACTGTGGAACAACACTAGGTGTATTATATAACAAGATACCAACTCCGGTTGATTCAGCAAACGATGCGCTTGAGTCGCCTAGGTCATCACAGAAAGGAGACTCAGAAAGGAGTCTGAAAGCGGGCTACGAATATTTGTCTCTTCTTATTTGTTTCTCCAGCTATCCATTGTGGAACCTTCTAAATTGCTAAAATTAGTAACCAGTGGAAGAAGATGAATACGTTAACCTGGCTGTAGAAAAAACATCACGAACGCCATTGTTCGTTTTTGGACCGTGTGTTTATATGCTCATAGTCTTATCATAGATCTTGGAAAGGAGTAGACGTGTGAAAGTTCTGTCCGTATTCGATTTATCCGTCTATGAAAAATTTAGGATGAAGGATTGGCTTGATTGGCAACACAGCCATTAGCGGTCGCTTAGCCCATAGCGACAACTGATAATTTATCATCGATTTTGAAAAGTCATTTGATAGTGTCACCAAGGAGTGTATTTGGCGTTCCTTACTCAGAAAAGTCCCAGATAAATTAGTTGCTATTATCAAGTCTATTACATGCTGGATCAAAGTGTCACGCCCTGCAAAGAGGAAGATTGTCAGAGGACTTCAAGATCCAAAGTGGGGTAAGACAAGGTTGAGTTCTTTCACCAATACTATTCCTTTTGGTGATTGGCGATGTCATTCGTGCAGCTTTATCGACGGGAATCGAAGGAAATCGGTGCTTACTCTCTCGCAGAAATATGGATCTCCACCAAATGACAGCTGATGTGAAGAGGAAGCCAGGCGTATAGGTATTGATATACATAAGTGCTCCCCCATCATACCGCTGTAAAATAAATCACAGCAAGCACATAGCATTATATTAGAACATCCCTTAAAAGGCATAAATAAAAAATATAAAAAGAACCCGACGAGGATGGGATTCGAACCCACGCGTGCAGAGCACATTGGATTAGCAGTCCAACGCCTTAACCACTCGGCCACCTCGTCATCTTGCATACTATCAGACAAATATCTGTTTTCCCCATTTCAAGCTTCGATTTGGGTTTAAGGGCCACACAACTATTGCCAAATACAGTGCCAAAAAAGAGAACAAAAAAAAAGTTTTGATTTGTCTACTTATAGAGAGCGTGAGAACATATGGCACCTGTCTAAATGGGGCGGCATTCATGCAACACAAAACTACTCATTATGACTCTCGGATGTAGATAATTAAAGTACCACTGAATGAGGTTTTTCATTTTATAATTTCCCACCTTTAGTTGTTTTCTCCATCATTAATCATTTAAAATATAGCACGACCCAGGAGTGGTCTTTTCACTCACTTTCAAGCGCCTTTCCAAAGCATGCCGGCCTATAAATAGTAACCCCCGCTAAGATAACAATGGAAACCAATCACTTGGAATCGGATATGGCTGTGCGTGTGGGGGGAGTAGAACCAGGAACAAAGGAATATTAAATTTTTGCAACCATAGACGTTTATCACATAAGATAAAATGTCTGGTCAATATGTTTGATAAATATCGATTCTGAGACATAGCCATATTAATTTGCTTATCATTTATGACACATGATTCCACTTGTTGATATGTTATCACTATCATGATTGATAACAATAGCTAGTTAAATTGAAATTAAGCTCGGGAACTTGAAAAAAACGTAACAAGGTGGGGCAAAATTATGAAAAACTTTGGTTCTGCGTTTGGACAATGTTTATTTTTATTTTTATCTTCGATTAAAAGGAGAAAATGATAAAGGAAAAATGGCTGTCAACAGAAATGATGACCATTCGGGCTCGATTTATGACATTTTCCTTAATTCTTGCCAAAAATTCGAATATTTTTTTATTATTTCTTCTTCCAGAGGCCGAGGCTTGTTGTCATAGACTCGTGACTTCAAAAAAACTCCACAAAAGGAAGTCTGGATCTGTTAAAGTCAGGCAATATTTCCAGCCAGTGTAAATCGCGAGAGATTAGGAGATTAGGCGACCCCAAAATGCAAATGCTATCAATTCAACATTCCTCATTTTTGTTCAGCATAGCGATTCATGTTGAAGGGTTTTTCATAAGGGATATCCGAATTTTGACAGATGATTGCCATATTGTTGAAACTACATCTGTCAAATAAGCTAACATTTTTTAGTCTGTCTTGCCGTCGCTCAGTGCACTAACTGGGTCCACTGCACAACTGGCTCCAAGTTCGAATCCAGAAAAATACCATCAAAATGTTTTCCAGGTTCCACCTGACAAACATCGAAGTGTATGAATGTCATGAAAAGCTTTTACGGCATAGGATGGCAGCTTCCTTCTGAAAGTGGGCCTTCTGAGCGAGCAACATTTGCCGCCCTTCGCCCGTCCTGTACCTACTTCGAAATCAGAATTTGCTGAAAATATTGCAGCTGTCCGCGAGAGTGTGCCAGAGAATCTGAGGCAGCCAATTCCACGACGCACACGAGAACTTAGCCTTTCGCGGACCACAATTTGGTGAATTTTGTGTCATGACTTGAGCCTACGACGTACGAGCTCAAATTTAATGATGAGCAGTTGAAAGTTGACCCCAATTTTAGTCGAAAAATTTAAATCTAAATCCACCAAATTCCAATGCATCCAGAGAAAGTCTGTCTGACTGTTTGGTGTAGTTTTTAGGCTGGCGGCATCATGCGTCCATACTTCTTTCAGACCAACACGTTGGCCAGGCCTGCATCTGCACCGACGATATGAATGATATGGACACCGACGACATGTGTCGACGACAAAAAAATCTTAATGCTTTGATATTTCTCGTCTAAAATACTCCCGAGCACACTACGTAATATGCGTTTAAAACTCAATAAACCAAATTTGAATTCTCCATCTCACAATGAGCATTCATATAATTATCCGGCATCTATCCAACCTTGCAAGGTCGTGAAGGTAATAATTCACTTTTCCCTCAAGCACTTTCCCATTCACATGTTAATCACTAGCAGAATGAACCTCAGTCAGTTTCATGGATTAATCTGTTTATTAATCTGCTAGATACGACTACCGAGACCCAGAAGAAGCATCCGGCGTAGTAAAGTTGTTTGAGTCAGTCAACACCATTCACATGCCACAACAACATTGTTGAACGTGCAACACCTATGTTACATGCTAAAGAGCATTGATCTTGTAACTCCTACAGGAGTTGCAATAGGAAAATGGCATTCCGTGTTGTCGATACATTAAAGCCAGGAAATGCGTATTAAGGATCTCTAATGATGTTTCATTCATGTCGTCACGTAATAGTAGCAATCAAAGTAAACTTAAGTTCATGGAGCTGTAAGTAGGCGGGGTGGGCAGGCGATCTTCCGTGAAAAGATTAATCTGTTGAATGTTTGTATTTATAATAATAAACAGCGATTAACAGTGAAAATAAGGCTCGATACTTTGTACATTATTGGTTTTTCTGAGTATATTTGCGTGAGAAGTAGATTTTGCTGTTAAATTGTTAATGTTTTCTTCGATATTATTTAATCCAAGAAGCAAGCCATCGATGAAAGAGGATTTTGCAAAGTAAACTGATTAATTGCATGGAAACACGAACTAATTAATATGCTAACTATGTAATTGCTTTGAAAATGAGAGTGAAAATGCACAGTAGATGTTTTAAGGTGGTATGTAATAATGAAAACAAATTAATTATTGATCATCTTCGCATGCGATCTTGAACGTTAGGTTTCGACAGATGAATGTTACTTGTCTTCCGTGAAAATAAATATTTCGATTCAAAGCTCCTGGTGCTCCTAGTTTACTCTGGTAGGTTAAAGAAGGGGTTATGAGATTATCATAAATCACCAGGCACCATAATGGACCCATCGAGTGAGCCCACACTGCAGAAAGAAACTAGAATCATGTCACCCAAGCACTTGATTGCCCCACAGTAGTTGTAGTTAGTTTTCCATTAAAGATTTTTTATCTTTAAATCTAAATAAATCGAACTGTGTGTGAAATATCATTGAAATTTTTTATATGCTTAAAAGGTTCATGTATGCCATTATGTATGGAATATAAAATCATTTAAATATCTACCACAGCTTCCCTGGCTGGTGCACATCCGAAATGTCAATTTTTCCATAAAGCTGATTTATAAATCAGGGTAAATTTGACCAGTGGCATTGATTGTGTTGGCATTCAGGGCAGTGGAGGCTTATTGGCATTGACCTGCAACTTAAGAAGACCACATAAGAAGAAGTCTAACGTTATATAAAAATCTCATTGGCTAATTCACATTTCCTCCGCGTGAATGAAAACCATGTTCGGAAACCTCTCGAATAAAATGTCCATTGAAATGGCATAGACTTTGTTGCACGTAGCAGCGTGTTATTGAGACTCCATGTCATCTAATTGGGGCCAAAATAAATTGGTTGTCATCGATCGATAGCGCTCGCCGTTGATGGTGATAAGCCGCCAGTAAAAAATCCACCCAAAGAGTGACGTTCTCTGGATGCAACGCAATTTGGGGGATCGTTATCGACCCAAATTCGACAAATCTATTTATCCAAAAATAGGCCTCGTCTCTGAATATGATTTTCCGATCAAAATTGGCGTCAACTGTTTGAGAGCCCAGTAGGCGAACAAATGACCTTGTCATTGAGTTCCCTGGTCACTTAAGTCTTAAACGGGTATAGAACGAAGTCATGAACCAAGCCTGCGAAAGCCCGAGTTTTTGTGCGCAGCTCGAAGTTGACTGCTTCAGATTTTCCTGTACAATATCGCGGATAGTGGCAATATTTTTGTCAGACTTACGGGTGTTGAAGGTTCCCTGTTCACTAAATCAGTCGACTCGAATTCATTCACCCCGCTGCGAATAGGTCTCTCGGAAGGCTGATTATGGTGACCGCAAATTGGGCGAAATGTCTTTCAAACAACTTTCATAAATCAATTTTACGCTATAGCTCATCATAATCGTTAATTTGAAAAATAAGGTTAAATAAGTGACAGCCAATTTGATAGATGTAGCTTCGACAATATGGCCGCTATCACCTGTTAAATTTTTGAAATCTCTGTTGGAAAACCCTTAGATATTGACGTTTAGCTGCGTAAGGAGGTCCGACAGAACAAATTTTTTATAAGAATCTAGATGCCAAAGGACACTATAAACACAATTTTGAACTAGAGTGCTATTAATGTTTATCCAAGACTTCAAACACAATGTATGAACACGGTCTCAATTCCTTTATAAATGGAGTCTAAACTTGAGATTACTTTTTACTTTCTATTTTACAATACAATATAGAATTTGAGAAGCTGTAGAAAGACACTCTATTTTTACTATGAATTTGCAAAATTTTACTTTCCATAGCATAGCAACTGATCACTTCGGCACAAATTCCTTCCATAATCCGCATATGTTCAAAAGGTATACCAGAAGTACGAAGTTTATTGCGTCTCCAGTTCAGATTTTTCGATGAAAAAATTGTCCCTAACCTCAATAAAATTCCTTCATGCGCCCTTGACATTTAAACCGCTTATGGCTCCGCCTTTCAATCTACAATCAAACCTGTGCAAAATGTTCTACAAGATTGTATCCAGATTATCAGAAACGAAGCATTTTTTTACTAGCACTTCCTCCGTACCATGATCGCTGCGCAAAAGTCTATTAAACTATAATTAGTCTGTCTACGAGTATTTTACGACTCAAGGCGCAATAAAAGCAACTAACTAGATTCCAAATCGGAAGAACAAAATTAAAAAGCAAAAAAACAGTTCCCCATCCGTAGTTTTAAGAAGTAAAACAAAAAACTGTATCACCACAATCCGGCGCATAATTAAAACCAAAATTATCTGCGTTCCAAATGACAGCATTTACTAATGGCAGCTATAAATGCACTTGCTAATGCACTCGCCTAAGCTAGAGTTTGGATTTATAACATAAAACTGGCGCACAGATTGTTTTATTCGTTTGTGCGTTTGGCGTTTTTTTTTTTGCGCGCAGACAAAAGCGCTAGAAGCAGCTAATGTTTCGTTTGTTTGCACAACGAGGCAACTAGCTAATTGCTTTCACCAGGGTGACTTTTATTGGTGGAAGATGGTTTTTTTTTTACCACTTGATGATGGGGTAATGACATCGCGTGAAAGACCATCTGGGAGACGTCTCCTTGTCTTTTCTTTTATTTTGAGAAAGTATACCCTCTTTGCCGTGGTGGTGGCAATAAATTTAGCTTATGATTAATACAATTAGTCATGTCTGATGTTAACATGAATGCGCAAAGTGAATGAGAGTTGGCACGCGATTTTTTTGTTTAAATATTTGATAAAGTTTATCTTTCTGGGAAGAAATAGTTTATAGTTACTTCCTTATAATGAGTTTTTTTTTTTTTGTTTTTTGTCTTTAACTCCCTGGAAGTATTTATGCGATCTCATGCGCATTGCAAGCGCCATTCGCTTAATTGGTGGTTTTAATAATGTGCACATTCTTATGTTTGCTTGCGATGGGAGAGAGTACTGTCAAACAAAAGCAATGCTCAGTGACATCTTAAAGAAGGAGTTGGAGCAAGGAGGCGTACTTCCGGCGACTTTGTTGGCTGCAACCACAACCACACGGCAACAATGTCGTGTCTTAGGTCTACTATACCTAGTGCTAGGCGCCTATGAACCGAAAACGTCTGTCCTGTGTATACGTTAATTGGACCTTGATAAAGAGAGCTATAAGAGAATGCTAAACCCGGTGTAGTGAACTCTGGACCTTGATGTAGGGCGTCCTAAAAAACTAATAGGGACAGCTCAACTGTGTAACGCACAATGATAAATCATAGTCCTTAAGATAGTTTTCAGCGGTTGCCTTTCACCAGAAGAAAAAAAAAAAACTCAGGCTCAAAATATGCTTCTTCCATAGCTTCATATGACCCGAAACACCCTTTTTAATTGTTCTACAAAACCTACGATTTGTCAGTCTGGATGTACTCTGGAAACATCCGATCACAGTCGTCCAGTTTAAAGGGCTAGCAAATGCTTCCTTGTAGTGATTTATAAAACAAAAGCTGCGAGCTTGGCTGCTTACACTATACCCTCTGCGAAGCGCCTGGTAGTACATTGCATACTCTTTCACTTCATCTGGACATTCCGGACAGAAGGGTCAGATTTCTTGTGGCTGAAGTAGTTCATGACTATTTTCAAGTAGGTCAGGGATCCCCTAATGCAGAAGGTTGAGTATACCTTAAATGTCTGATGTGAGGTCATATTGTGCGCAAATTGTTTGATTAGCTGAACGCGACATCAATTGGCAAAACTACGAGGATTATAAAGCAGTTATCGTATGAAAAAAAGGACACTAACATCGAAATGATGTTAACAAATGAAGCATTTGGCTACTTCACACCACAAAGCAACAGAAACCTATGGAAATCTGAAATAAAATAAGGTTCCATAGCAGAAAACTCGGTGAAGCCCTTGCAAAGACCTGCAATATTGTCTCCAAAAAAAGTTGGCAACTCCTAAAATAGAATCAACTTTTGCTGGTATTCTTAGCCTTTTCTTTATACAGATCCGAGTGGAAATAAATCTTCGCAAACAAAAATAAAAATATAAATAATTTACTCAATTAAAGATAGCATTGTGCATGACACTAATTTGACAGTTGATTACAGAACATTATCAATACGTCAAAGTCCATATCACAACATAACTACAAGATGCATTCAAAAATAACCTGTGTTTCCATATGAGATACAGGATCACACATATAAACTCCAGAGCCCGAAGCGATTAATGTGTTTAACACACAAATTTACTTAAGTTAACACTACCCAAGACGTCTTGCTGGATATTACCTAGTATACGTACCACATAAAAGTCAGTTAAGCAAACAGGTTTAATTAGGATATTCTGTTCAACACCCGACCATCAATTAACACTTCGTGCAGACCCATCTCCTGCCATCGCATCGGTTGGACCGAGTGCTTAAGTAATTATTTTACTTTAACCCTCGAACATACTGACAGATAGCTCACAAGAAAGGATCATGTTAATAAGTTCAGCTAATAATGATATGCTACTGACGTTTTGCCCTGTAAACGTTGCAATTTGCAAGTTCCTCTCAGCTGCAGTTTTTTTTTTTTTCTTTTAAGATGAATGCCCTCATGTAAAACTGGTACATGGCCCGCTTACGGAACTGTTGAATAATTCGTGGAATTTAATTTCACTGCGGTTTCATTTGCATTTAAATTTTTTGTTCCGAATAACAAAAGACGAGCGTTAAAAGAAAAAAAGAACATCGAAAATGAAATTCTTAAAAAGGAAATCCTGCGAATCGTGAATTGCATAATAAAAGCGTCGAAAATTTCAGACTCGAAAGGGGTCAACCAGAACAGGCGTAGAGTGATGCATGCAGGTGGTCTTAACTACGTAATTTGACAAATTAAGAAGATTTCGTTCTTAAAAACATGACCATCTTGCAAAAGGTTAATGGACTTCTGAGGTAGAAAATCGGATTAAGTTTGCTTAATTTGATCGTGTTTTGCGGATGACAATCAAACTGTTGGGAATCATTTACAATGAAACAAAAGCACAGAAAATATGTATACAAGGGAGTTACCTACTTAAGCTGATGCACGAACATGGGTTGGAAAGTTTAGTTGATTTTAAAATTTCCTGGTCGTTCATTGAACGACACATAATTCGGGATCCAATGCTGACGAGCTGGCTGCAATTGCATCGAGTGTCACCGAACATAAAGTGCCAATGTCTAACCTTATACATGCGGAGAAAGTATAAAAATACCCTACCAATATTTGCACATTTTAAATGAAATCTTTCATCGTATACAAACTAATAGACGGTCATCTTCGGTCGATTTGACGTTCCTGAAAAGTACCGCCGATTTTGAATGCATTCTGACGTTTTCGGCAAAAATCAAATCTAAGCTCACGCGCACATTCTTAATCGGCGGTAGTTTTTACGGACGCAGCCATTTTGTACAGTCGTTCTGTACATTTTTGTTGTTGTTAAATCACTGTCAGTCTGCTGCAAATGTGGTGTGCAAAAGGAAAGAAAGGAACACTACGACATATTTATGATTACGTCATGTTCACACGTTCGTTCATATTTCTTCACAGATTGGAAATTCTCATCGAAGACCAACCAACTAATCTATAAGGATTTAAGATATGATAGACTATTATCCAAAAAGTGAAGTGACCCATGATTGCAATATTTCTTTAAATTTTTGCCATTGATGAACACAGCTCCCTATCATCATCTAGCCGTCAAATTGACAGAAGAAATCGATCTCAATTGACATGTTTCATGTCATGACATTCCCTTGTCGTCGAAATTTGTTCAACCGTTAGTACAAAGTTGCAATAAAACCTTAATTGACATTTACATTTTCATTCACTGATTGCATGTCGCATGTAACTTGCATTTAACATTAAGTATGTCAAAGGAGTACACCATCACCGGATACCCTTCATAGTGGTTTAATTATTCTGTCTGTCAAAATAATTGCGTACCAATCTTCAATATCATTCTTACACGAAATAAGTAAAGAGTACAAGATCGTTATTAGTAATTGCGTTAGCTCCCTAAAGAAGTCATACAACTCTTCGTGGATTAAAATTAGATGTACCTACACGTAAAACAAGGATCCAAAAGCTGTCAGCAACGTAGGTATTATTTGCCAATCGACTGTCCATTATATTGATGCTGAAAAGTAAATTGGCAATTAATTATGTAGGTAGCTCATTCAAATGGGACAACATAACATTGATCAAAGTAGGTTCGTGCGTTGGTTCCTTGACACAAAATTGCGTAGACGCTAATTGATGTTTTTTTGTTTACCTAGATGATTTCTAGGAATCAAGTTTATTGAACTTCGTATCGGATTGGAACTTTATTATTTATGGAAAGAAGAAGATTCATTTCCTCATTACAAATTTTGAACCGTAGCCGTCTTTTTTAATAAAAAGGTATACTATAAGTTTTGAGTCAGGGAGAAAGATAGAAGAACAGCAGCATCTCGGGTGCACGGGAGCCTTTCTGAGTAGTCCGTGTTCTGCTCTAGATGCACGGCTGAATCTCTCTCCTCTTGACACATATGTATATCATGGGGTGTTCGCTAAAGGCTATCCACAGACTCAGACGTGGTGGCTTTTGGTATGAAACGCACTGGAGCTTTGATAATCTTACTCGATACTTATCCTATGACTCTGGTCTCATGGATATGCCGTCTTATGCTACTCCGAGGCTTTAGTTGCGGCGCAAGTATGAGGTCGACTTTCCAGGTATTCAGGACTGGCTTTTGAGCCAGGAATGGGCTGGTGTGTTTGTGGAAGACGATAACACTCATTGGGTAAGTATGCCTCTGTCTTCCAGGCAGAGATCTTTGCAATCCTAATGGCTACAAGTCACATCGTTAGGAATAGGTGAAAGGGTCGTAGTATCTGTGTCTGTAGTGACAGTCAAGCTGCGCTTAAGGTCTTGCTTTACCCTTTAACCTCATCCAAAATGATGATGAATGCAAGAGAGCTTTGAACTATGTCGCATGATTCAATTTATTGAGTCTAATCTGGGACCAGGCCACACTGGTATTGCGGGAAATAAGATATCCGATAAGATTGTTAGACAAGGCTCAGAGGAGAGTGTGTCACCTGCGTTAGGTCTTCCTGCTTCTACGGTCAGGGCTTCCATAGATGATTGGGTTATGAACAAAATTGTGCGTGGCATGACTCTCCTGGATGTAGGCTGACTAAACGGAGGCTATCAGACGTTAGTGAGGACTCTGCGGCATTCTTGCTGTCTCTCAGCAAAAAAGACTGCAGACAACTTATTGGCGTACCCCGTAAGTACTTCGCTTTTGCTAAGCATATTAATATGATTGGCTCAGTTGAAACATCTTTCTGCGACGTTTGTGAAGAGGGTGACGACACTGCGGAACACTTCCTATGTTATTCTCCTGCCTTTGCTGTTTGCTCGTATCAGGCGTCAGATTCTGTGTGCGGATGTAGTAAGTGCTGTCAATGTAAGCTCTTCTGTTGGACTCCTATGGCTCTGGTGCAACCTGCTTGTGCTGCGCAAAATGGTCCTCAGTGAATATGTACTGCTTTAAATCAAAAAGAACCCATTAAACCCACTTAACATAAGAAAAGGACAGCATCTACGACAACCCATTACTGATTTCTCTGTTTCAGCATTTTTCTCTAATTAATGTTAGAGCTATAAAATCAACATCTCTATTGTCTTAAGCTAATATTTGCAAATTATAACAAGCGACGAATCATTCATTCTCATTAGTCACGTCGAAACAGTAGATCCAATGAAATGGAAAGCTTTTATAGTGCTACTGAGGTTAGTAACCTATTTATGCTAATGATACTAATCAGCCACAACTAAGAAGAAACCCGTTAAATAGTTTGCTTATCCATGTGCTAAAGGCGTAACGTTAAGAGTGACCAGACCACAAACAATGTGATCATCATCATCTGTCTGGGTAGTCTAAGAGATTGGCAGGTAGTGGCGCCTGTCACTTTGCGTTTAACTTATTGTCATCTGTGACTGCGTCTGCTATGAATGTATCTGATGGATATTAAATTGCAACAAAACCACAAAACAAAATTGATACGTATAATGACGGGAGTGCATGTAAAGTGTTAATACATTTAACACGTTAGAGGAAGTACTTACTACAAGGAATGTGAACTTGTTAGTTTGGTTAAATCTTTAAACCATGTTTATAACCTTAAGTCATAAATCAATTTGCAAATAAGCTGGCCATCCAGATTCAATAAAATATCTTTATTTACTGCAATAGGTACAATAGAGTATGCATCTGTGTTTGTTATTTTTGCTATTACCTAGGCCAATGGACGAGGTGGAGGTGGTTGCTTGAGGCACAAGAAATTGAAATCCGGGACCTTGTTTTGAATACTAAAAATAATTTATTAGTTTACATAAACAGAAATGCACATAAAACTGTTTACGATTGTCTTCTTTTGACTGTGAAGATAATCATACTTACGTACGGCATTCCTTACCCATATACCATAAGAAGAAAACCGTCTAACTGGTGGAAAAATTTGAAAATAATATTAGAGGACTCAGAGATGGTGGGACGAACACACTTAAATTCGTACAAAAGCCATTAGGTAAAGGAGAACGAATTCAAGTTGTTCTCTAACTTAGAAGTGACCTTATAGCTCTGTTCTTTAATTAGCCCTTGCTCAGAGTAAAATAGGTCTAGAACAAGCTCATGGCAAGGTATGTAAAAGTTCGGTGTCCAAAAGTCCCTCCATATCCTTTCAATTTCTACAGTCACAAAATTAAATAATTCACTCACGGAAAGCACTTAGTATATGTTCAACATGAAGATGAGAAAAAAAATACTGTGAACTATAGACGAATATAAATATTACATACAACTCTCCGCAGTAAATCTGGGCAACACTTCTATCCCTTCCTCAATTCAATAGTTGGGAACCAGTGCTCTACATCATAAAAGCAGTTAAACTAATGTGTCCGAGGTAAAAGCAACAATGCGGAAGGACTAAATGGCATACAATCAAAGCTATTTTGAACTGTACCAACTGCATCGGCAGGTCTACTGTGTTGAATGTCGGTCGTCTGCTGTCATCAATTTTAAAAAGGCGTAAAGATTTTACTTAGATAGCGCAGCAAACACATCAGAGGATTGGCCATGAACAAACAGGCACAACTATGGCCTATTGTGCCAGAAGAAGCATTGGAATGGTTACACTTTCCAAAATAGAGCTCACTAGCTCAGAATGGCAGGCAAGAAACGTGTAAGTTCGAGAAGTATAGGTATGACATAGAAGGGTCGAAAAGACATACCGAAATGGCGAAAAAGTTTATAAAAGCTGTTCCATATTGCCAGACCCCGAGCATCATGTTGAAAGGCGTTGCAGCGGTTTTAGGATGCAAAAGGTAATACAGGGAAATATGGAGCTATGAAGTCCTTAAATATGTAGTTTGATCAGCAGATGCGCCTCCAAAAGGACATCAGTGTCTTCCAAACCGATTTTCTATCTGGGGAGACCCCAATTAATGAAATATTTTAAGAAAGAGACCCTCAGGTTTGTAATTCTACGAACAAAGAATGTCTTTCTTACTGACTTATGATGAGTATCAATTTCCCTACATCTTTCAATAAACCTATCCTAACCGCTTATCAATATGAAGTCGAACAGATCGAAAAGACATGACCAATCATATGCCTGACGAACTTAATTTGTCCAATTTTATCAAATAAATTTTTTCTTTAAACTCTGTATGAGACACCAGTCTGATATCTTCTATTGACAAGCTGCAGAAGTTTCCCTATACGAGTAAATGTATTTCTAAGCGGTTTGTTTGATTTAATAACTTACATTGTAATTTACAAGCACAAATTTGTGATTGTAACCAGTAGTTCATGAAATCCCTTACTGCCTCTTTCTAATACAATCTAAAAGAAGTGTTTCTACGTGCAATTTTCATAGAATTCTATGAAAATGTGCACTCTGTGTATTGCTCTTAATATGGGCTGTCATTTTTGGTTTGACATTTGTGTTTTCGCGATGGCTGAGTAGCGAATGGACGAAACAATTTTGTAAAAGTATATAATACGAAAAAAAAGGAAAGGCCCTGTGACATTTTTACTGTGCTACTGAAATAGTAGTCTTCAAAAAACTCACCATCTCTTTTTCTTTCTTTCTATGAAAAATGACAGATGACTTTCTATGAAATATTGCTGCTGAAGACGCAATATAAAAAAAAACTGTTAAAACAATGTTTTTTTCTTTCTTTTAAATATTTAAATCAACAAAATAATTTTCAAAACTTAATAAATAATATTTTTATTAAAAAATAAATTCGATTTTAAATTATATTTATCGACATTTAGCTTGGGTGGCGCCCTGTATGCCTGCAGCCTAAACGGTCGTCCATTGAAGTAATAGTGTCCGTTTAATCTTGTTAGTCTTGTGTTGGGTAATTCCATTGGTTTTGGGCCTTTTGGTGTATTATTTGTATTGGCTATCACATTTGGCGCTGTCGGCTGTGGTGCAGGCTGTTTTACATCCTTAATAACTGGATTTATTTTAACAGGTTGATAGTCATAACCAACTCCGGGCACAAATCGATAAGGGATTGGTGCAATTGGAATGTAATATATTTTCGAATCTTTCAATGAGTTTTTTGGCTTAGCTGTCGCATACTTTTTTAGGTTGAGCGGCTTTGAGGACAATAAGAATTCCTTGTAGACATTCTCCATCATTGGACTTTGGAATATTACTTTGGATGATAATGGCGGTGCATTTCGGGTAACATATGATGATACCAGGCTGACTGAAGTTGTTACTATAAACAGGAACAATGTGTGTGGATGTAGAAACATTCTGAAAAGACAAAAAATAAAGGCATAGAGTTGTTATTAATGATAATGCAAAGGATATATGTATGGTAATCAAAATGTAAGTTTAGAAGCTAATTTCCAGTGACTGGAGACCACCACCGATTAGCAGCTAAGTAGAGATGCTCTGCTTCACGCAGGAAGCCAAGACAAAAAGTTCATTACTCTTCGAACAATGGCTCTGGAAAGTATGATAGACCACGTTGCACCCTACATGTATTATTACTCTCTGTATTTTTACTCCGCTCTTGTTTCAAAAAAAAAAAGTAGATTCAACGCATCCGACCCACCGACGGACAGCATTTGACGGGTCTAAGGTGAATACCTATATAAAGAGTCATTCACCCTAGTTGCCATTTGAGCTGTCAACTTTCAAATGGCACTGCGTTGACTTTTAAAAAGTAAAAACTAGAAAGTTATCAAACCAAATCCTGTCAAATATGGATCGATGCTGATGACTGACAGATGAATGGAAACGATTGTGGAAGTATGATGGGAAACATGGAAATATTTTGGAAGGGCGATATTCCAATGATTGCTCTGCATTATGTCCGCGAAACGAGTGGAAAGAATGGCAAATTATTCGCCTTGCCACGCACTTCATAGTAGACCTCCTGATTAGTATTCCTTCTTGATGTGATGGACTGATGTACCAGGTTGAATGAAAATAAGCTTTTAAACTCCTTATCCAATGGGGAAAATCAACCAAGCAGGATACACTGCGTTCATTTGATACTAGATTTGTTAAGAATAATGCAATCTGGCTGCTTACCACAAACTGGAGGCATTTATAACTGACATCAATGCTAATGCTCTACAATATACATACATTACCATATACGAGTTGAGATAAAAACAATTTAGCAGCAATTGGTACCTAAAGCCCCACATGCCTTAAACAATTTTCCCATTCCATTGTGTCATCTCTCTATTATACAGAAACGAAAGTAATATTACCAGTTTTTTGTTTTTGCATTCTGATGACTATGTCTGTCGATGAGTCCCATCGCAGTTTAAGCTCCATTGAATGGGAGAAGAAATTTTACACAAGTGTCATATCCAGGCCAAAAATACCCTACAGTAAAATCAAAAACCCCAGGGTACTTAAATTCTCACCGATTAATTTTCAGTATTTCAAAGTGATTGGATTTAGCCACTCAATTACGCCTTACCGTCATCTTTGCTATTCCCATCTGACAAAATTAACATATCCCCGCGTAAAATTAGTCACAATGACCTACAAAATAAAAAACCAATCTTTTCTGTACACACTTGTCTTGTACGGTTTTCTTTTCCCGCTAAATTCTATGTCAACAATGCGAATTCAATGTGTCATTCCATCCTACGTCAAAATTGTCGACACCCATTCAAAAATTAACTTTCAATTTGTTCCTTTATATCAAGAGAGAGTCAATGACTTTGACTTGTAACTTGAGTGTCGACTATCACTAATCGATTTGATGACAACAATTCGCCAATGATAAATAAAGACACAAAAAGTCTTTTATTCAAATTAGGAATTTCTCCATAAACGATCTGCTAACTTTCTATAGATGTCAATCATTTGACATATAACAACGCCACCGCCACATCTGTCACAAGGCTATTATTAATTTATCAATTTTGGTTGACAGTGGAGGGTAGACCTCTCTCTCTCTCTCTCTCTCGTACATATATGGAATGCCCAAAAATGATGCCGACAATTAAACTTCATTTATTTCCATTTCGTGTGTCACTGTCACACTTTAGTTAATCTTATGATCTGATAACTTTTTTACTTGTTTTTATCCCAAAGAGACACAATTCTAATTTATGGTTTATGATTCGTTCGATGTTGCGTGAGAGATAAAGAAACTAAATCTAGATTTTGCTCTAGAATTTAACACATAAATTGTTCCCAATCTTAGTCGTAATAAATAAAGAGAAAAATAAATCTAAATTAGAATGGACTAACTAATAAGGTCTTCATGTGAAATGGTTTTGTGTAAGGTTTATGGCTAATTAAAAATCACTCAAACTATGATCTGCGATTATTGTCAAGGCCAGTGAACTTTTCTCAGAGTTATCTTGGTTTAAATTGACAAATCCTCTAGGAATTTCATGATTTTCAAATTAAGTTAAATAGTTAAGATGAACTTGGCGAAATGTTGTAGTTGGTTGCAAACAAAGGACCGGTTTACACCAAGTGCGGCGTATATTTCTCAAATTTTGGAAGATAAGAACTTAATTGTTTTGGTTGTCTGAGAGTTTTGTTGACTTCATGCAGAATTAAGTAGAAATTATGAATCATATTTAATTGTGAAGATACATTGTCTTTGTCTCCTGGAGGGTCTTTGGCCCACGAAATCACTGAAGTATTAGCCAAGCATTATGTGCCACCCTAAAGTCTACTGAAAATGTGTAAATCGGTTTCAAATGGGTTAAGGACGTTACTATAATTTTTCAAGGTATTCCTAGTCAGCCTGCTAGGTTCAAATCCTGTATTGGTATCGAAGAAATAAAAAATACGGAACAAGGACTACATAGCCGAGCTTTATACTATTGCTTTAATGAGTGAGCCATATACATATGTATGCTCAGAACGGTTTGTGCTTTCGCAGAAGGTTTAAAATTCGGGTCATGAAAGAATAGTGGTTCCAAAGGGAAGTGTGATATTGGTATGGACATAATCATACATTTTGGAAAGAGTCCCAGTGTTTTCCACGTCGAAATCTATACTCTTCAGATTTGTGTCAGAATCTTTCAGACAGAAATATGGTAGAATTACGAAAAAGCACTCAAAAAGGTTGAACAAGAAAAGATTCAAAATACCCTCATTTGACAGATGTGACAGTTTTCACAAATCTGTTCAAAGAAATTTATTGCAAATTCGTAGCATGGGGAAATTTCATACTCTCTCGTCAGCGCTCTCTTTTTTTGTAAAACTTCGCTGTTTTGGGGGGGTACGCAAACAGATCTTATATTTCTAAAAAGCTTAATGAACTCATCTAAAGCTGTAATGCATCCTTCTGCCCTAAATATGGTCTCTAGCACAAGAATATCTCAACGCCAACGGGGATATTTATTCTTATTGATAAAAGCCTGTGAACTCTTCTGAGTTCCCCAGTTCTGGTTATTTGACGAAGAATAACCCTAGCAAACCGATGCTTCTTTAGTTGGGCAAAACAATTGATCCTAAAACTCCAAACTCTATAGTTTGTTCTACTTTATGGCGCCAAGTTTTGGACAGTAGGTAAGAAAACGGGCACCTTCGCTCTATGAGTCCAAAAAGCCAATATACACACATTGCCTCGGCCACATCGAGTGAATGGACAACAATACTCCACCCAAGAGGTTCTTCGAATCGTAGCCCCCAGGTTCGAGACCAGAAAAAGGCCGAATCTCCGGAGCAAGGACCAAACTTTCGCAGATGCCAGAAAACATGGTCTTCGCAACTGGAAACAACGTACCTTGAATGGAAGGCAGCCGTGCCTCAGGCAGAGACTCTATAAGGGTCGGAAACCCTTGAATAACTCAGTAATGCTGGTCAGATTCATCGGAAAATGAGCCGGAAATAAATAAGCAGGTTGGCGGCATGTTACGCACTGGTCCAATAAGTACAATGGTCGAAAAGGAACCACGGACAATTGAAAAGGATTCACAAAACTTTGCAAAAAATCGCACACTGTGCCGCGTAAGCTTTTACATTTTCAGAAAAGAAATAATCCCGGAGAGTATAATTTCTTTTGATGACTAGTTGTCGAAAATCTGACAGCAAGTGGCGTATTGATTCCATTTCCTCTTTCTCCCTACAAATTTTAGGAAAGGTTTCAGTCATACTGGTGTTCCTCGTTCGACTCAATTCCTATTTTCGTGTGCAAGGTGCTTAGTGGTGTACTGACCTCAGGAAGGGTGCGCAAAATTCTTAGATGTAAGACCATCCCTGGCTAATTCATTCGATTTTTTCTAAAAAATAAGAAATTTAACATCAACCCTTTTATACCTTGTAGCTGTCTGATAAACGGTTGAGATTTTTTTTGTAATAACTCTCGGATCGAGATCAAATGAAATACTTTCAAAGCATTTCAGAAATGTTCAAAAACTCGTACCTACCACTTAAAAAAATGGCAGCAAGCTCTAGGTTTTGTACTTAACTTAAATTCAATTAGGAAACTTTCTTGAAAATGGCAAAAGTGTTACATATTTCAAAAGGACTGTAATTTGAATTCGTATTTTTCAAATAGATATTATGCCACAAACTGGGACAACAGTTTAGGTACCACAATATTTGAATCTCACCCACAATATAGAACAGACGTTAAATTTGAAATTTTAAATTAACTCACTTATGGTATACAAAATTTGCCTTATTTATCGTCAAAACAAATCCTTCCAATCCACTTTATAAAAAAATATATATATATAGTTAGTTATGAAGAAAAAAAAACTCGCGCTAATTCCAATTAGTTCTCAAACTGTTATACACAAAATAACTATCCAACAGATAGTTCCGAACGCACTAACAAACCGATGCAGACGAATTAAACGAACGGATTGCTCTTCTTTAGCAGCTCTGCGAACTGCGAACACCTCGAACTTCGGCAAATAAATGAGATCTGCTCTGCATTTGGTTCGAAACAAAAATCTTCATTACCATCTCCTCCAAGACTTCCGAGAGTTCAACAGATGAACATGAGCAGAAAACAAATAGCACAACAACAGCAAACAGCAAACCTCCAAAGAAGGTGACTCTTGTAATACTCACCTTTCTTCTATTTGGTTTCTTTTCCATTCATTCATTATGATTTTTTTTTCTTCTTCTTATATTGTATCTTTTATCTTTTTAATTATTTTTCAGCACGGCAGACGCGAATTTTTACTAAGTGAATCGGTGCTTCACTGCTTGATGGTGGTGCTATGTACCTACCACCGATCGTCGCGTCGGTGGTGGTGTAGGGAAGCTCACTCGCAGTTAGCATCTGAACTTTAATAAAAGAAGAAAAAGATACACACTCTCATCTGTGCCGTAGTGGAATGTACTCATATATAGTAGCTTTGCGGTCGACCGATTATCACACATGAGCAAATCTGCATCGCCACTGCATTGCACTGTTTTTGAATCGAGAGAGAGTTATAACCCTTCGTCACGAGAGAATTGGGTGGGGGTAGGCCACCATGACAAAGAGGTGATCCCCACATTGTAGGGGTAGGTCTATGCTTTTTTGCATGATGGCGCACAATGTAGGTACTCCGAAACTGAAGGCTGTTCACTGGGCCGATTGATATCTGGCTACTGCTACTGTCTTGATCAGTTAGTTGTTGACGTACGCAAGGTTCTTGACAGCGAAAGATGATATCCCAGAGGCTGGCACAGATCGGATACATAGATGTGTATCCGGCGTAATTCCTTTGACTGGCACTGTCAATGATGGCGATGACGAGTTAACAGAGTGGTTAACCTGTTTTGTTTGCGGTTTACAAGGTGTTTAAGTCATTTGTTCTCTGATGTGGTATAGGGCTCATAGAGTATAGAGATAAACGGATCTGCTTACTGTATATTTGTTTCTCATTTTTTCATGAATACCTCGAATGCACTCTGCTATGAAGAGATATTCATTTTAAATGTCTGCTTGGAATAAAAATAGACATTTTTACCAACCTCAGAGTCTACCATCAGTTAGCAATCATTGTCGGTATTGCCAGAGGGTGAAACACTCTTAAATGACCTTACAAATGTTTTAATATTAAAAGCATTAATAATCGATGTACATTCATACATCAAATAGCGGAAGTACAACTTGCTTCAACATGCTTTTTGACATCCTTATAATTTGGAAACTAATTTAAGAAAAACCCTAAAACCAATACCAATTCGAAGCCTCTGTTGGTACCATATATTGGATTAATCAAAAGATATAGTGTAAATCTGGCCAAAAAAAATATTATGATTGACAACCCCGATGGTGTTTTTACTCAACAGGTTTTTGATAGATAGATAGATAGATGTTTTCTTAATACTTGCTGGTAATGAAACAAACTTCAAAGAAACCAAGTATATCTAAAATTTCATTAAATTTTGACCTTCACATTCAATAGACTGACAATTGATCATATTTGTGTAATTTGTCTGTTAATAGATAATTTAAAGATAAACCTGTCCAAGAAGATTTAAACAGCTTATCTCGTTACCTCTCAACTCAGACAAAAGAAAGATACAATTCGTCAAGCATCATACAAACGCCTCGTGACGATATTTTGTTTATTGAATTTTATTCAAATTCCAGAGAATCCTTAAAAAAAGCCACGCACTGGTTAAAGCTGAAATTTAAACCTATTTAAAAATTATTTGGTGGATGTAAGAGGGGCGTGGTTAAAAGGGGGGGGGTTAAAAGTGGTAAGACGTTTCAGAGGGTGACTATGCAGCAATGAATGCTTACGTGGATTTCTATAAGAAGACCATTTCCAGTAGCCCAAGACATTTTATGCTGTCTGTCAATAGCATCTAAATATAATGGCATGCTAATCATTTGTTGTGAACAAGCCATAAGCAAATGTTTGATGTATTTAGCAACACTTCAAGCAGTTGCTTAGCAGCCAGCAAAAGAGAGAGTATTAGGACAGGAAGAGAACGCACCTCTAGTCAATGAAGAACCAAAATTTCCGTCCAACATTGAAAACAACAAAGCCGCTAGGTCTGATGGGCTTCCAGCATACGGAGTTTATGCCTTAGTAGGGTGCATATACCAAGTCATCAACAAAGTATGGGTGGAGGAACGCATGCCCGATGACTGGAGTATGTATAAGCTCTATATGCCCCATCTTCGAAAAAGACGATTCTATGTCTTGTAAGAACTACCGAGGTATATCCCTGTTAAATGTCGCATATAAGATCATATCCAACGTATTGTGTGAACGTCTAAAGCCCTTCAGCGACACACTATTAGGCTCTTACCAGAATGGTTTTTTGGCCCAGCAGATCGACAATTGACCACATATTCACACTCAGATAAATCCTTGAAAAGACCAACGAGTTTCAAGTCGAAACCCACTACCTTTTAATCGTCTTTAGAGGCGCCAATGACAGCATGCTTCGCTTTGAGCACTACTAGGTGATGGCTCAATTCGGGATACCGTCAAAACTTAATAAATGTGTCTTGTTTGAGCCTCGTCATTTGACTTCTTCAATATTTTGTTGGAGCAGATAGTGCACAGAGCAGGTGTCAACACGGAAGTAGACATGCAGTCGTAGAGGCGTTTACGATAATCGAGTTAGTCTT
Source organism: Chalcosyrphus nemorum (assembly GCA_949716465.1). Taxonomy (NCBI): domain Eukaryota; kingdom Metazoa; phylum Arthropoda; class Insecta; order Diptera; family Syrphidae; genus Chalcosyrphus; species Chalcosyrphus nemorum. Next base: position 32,350,570 of record OX454333.1, read on the forward strand.
GAAGTGAATGTGGATTAAACGAAGAAACTAAAAACAATCTGTCCAAAGCATTGCGCAATATGAATCCTATAAATCAGAATAATCCTAAAAAACCATTGCTACTTCAGTTTGGCAATACAATTGGGTTAAAACTCCTAACTCGATGGATCAAATTGGCGCTCATGCTACCAGTTTTGCTGAACTGGAGCACTTTCGAGTGAAAAATACTTCGTCAGATATTAGATCCCTTATGTAAGAAGGACAAATGAAGAAAACTGTATGAGCTGTACCAGGATGAGGATGTACTCCAAAAAGCCAAGATATGCCGACTACATTGGCTTGACCACATCGAACGAATGGTCATCAATGCTCCAGCCAAGAGGATCTTCGAATCCCGAACCTCCGGTACAAGGACCTAGTCCGGATGCCAGAAAACTTTATCATCGCAACTGAATGCATGGTGCCCGGAACCGCAGATGATTGAAGGCAGAGACAAAGAGAGAGTTAGTATGAAACAAGTGATCTTTGACTTAAAACAGTGCATACTAACGCCAATAGAGTTCTCTTTGAATCATAACCTAAAAGTCAGATCTTTCTTACGGCCAAGGAGTGAACAGAGTAGAAACAAAATATGCGTTTTTATAAGCGACTACTGCCATAAGAAGTGCGTGTAAATGAAAAGTCCTTTTTGGAAATAAACATGTGCACATACATACATAGATCAAACAAGTTTATTACTTCAAGAATCAAGGCATAGCTTCATCACAGTTAAGACATCAATTACACAATTTTACTCTCAGACAAACAGTTCATCCTTTGTCATAAAAGTGATCTCTATAACCTGCGAGGCTTTTACTTTTCCATAGCCATTAATCGAAACTCTTAATTGTATTACAACTTATTTAAATTAAATTGAAAGCTATAGTTAAAGAGCAGGCAATAAATAAAAGAAGTTCCCTTTGAGATCACCTACGTAGAGTCCATTAGAAAGCTACTGTTGGCAGATCGCAGACTTTTTGCTCCACCTCAATTAATTGCTCTTAGTATCGTATTAAAATGATTCGTATCTGTTACGTGCGTAGATAGGCATCTTCTTAGTGTGTTTTTTTATTTTTCTATGAAAAGCGAGAGTCTTCTGTCAACTATTTGGCCAACCAAGTCATAAAACTTTGTTCGTTTAATGTGTCCATAAATTATTTGCCGACATGTTGAACCACTGGCGCTGTATATAGTTCAATAAACTGCATGAAATGTCAAACCTATATAAGTGTAACGTTAAGCTTTAGTTATCAATGTGTCACTGTGGATTAACCCATACATCAGCAGAATAAATCTGAATTATTTCGCGACGATTCAACACAGAGTGGAGAGATAATTTATTTTATTCTTGGAATGCAATTATTTTTTGTTCTGTCCCTTTTTTTTTTTTTTTTGTATAAAATTCTTTAATGCACTTTTGGTGGGGATAAAGCCTTTTGTTTTATTGTGTTGATTTTTGTTGGCGCATGTTAATTGTTTGTTGCCTTCTGATGGTGTAATTTGAGTACGCTGTTGGAGGTAGAGAAGTGCGTATTGATAACTTTGCCTTGAGCTATAAAATTCTTCATTAAAGTTTTTCGTTTTTTTGTTTTCGTTTTCTTTGAAATTAAATTCTCGTAAGTCTAGAATTCAATTGGGCGGATAGATTAAGTGATTGGGTATGAACAGAAGAATGTTGGGAGGTTAATAAAATTTACTTACTTAGCTTATCAACGCACATAGCACACTTTACAATATTGACATATGTGGATTTATTAGCTTTTGTTATGTAAATTCCTAAAGAATGAGACAAGAATCTTGCTTCCATCGGTAAGGGGTTCAAAATTCTACAGACTGATGTTTGTTCATTCGTTTGCATCGCTTAAACAAACAGGGGTAACAACTATTGTATGCTATTACCAGCTGACTCGATTGAACCATGTCTATCCGTCCGTCTCCGTGTCACCAGTTTTGGAGCCTTGAATTTTGATCGAGGTATTGGGAAAAGAAGGTAGCACAAGAGTAAACATTTTTAAAATTCATCAACGCTTCAAAAATCAAACCTTTTCAGTAAGTTTACAAGAAACTGGGCACGTTTCCAACTCTAGGCTCCCTTTTTTATGTGAGGCCTAACATATGAAACGGCAACCGGTTTTCTTATAGTTTGCATATACATATCTAGGGTTTCTTACCTTCGAATTCAGTCCCATACTTCGAAGAGAAATGCCTTAAGGCTGAACTATAATAGTCGAATGGTTTCAAAACCACTTTCAAAACAGTGCGAATACATAGGGTTAGTACTGAGCGACCATAATAGATTTTTGCTGCGAATCGTTCAGTTTTCGGTCACTTTTGCTCACAGTCTCCTGGGAAAATTCTTAAATCATTTATAGCGCACAAAAGGCATCAAATTTTAATCTTAAAACAGTCGTAAATGAGTTAAATTAATAATTTTCTCAAAACAATAGAAATTTTGTTGGAAAAACCCAAATTAAATGCAAATCTACTTGACAGATATGTACTTCCGAACACATACTCCTATTAAGGAAGAATTTTGACATTAGCTTCCAATTGCTTACGACTATTAAGGTGCGTCCAGACCGAGTGAAACATTTCTGAAACATTTATGAAACATTTCAGAAACAAATAAATGTTATGAAATATTTAATAAATGTTTCAGAAATGTTTCGCTCGGTCTGGGCGCACCTTTATAGTTCAGCCTTTACTTTGCAGTCAAAACTGAATTTCTCGACCAATTAGAAATGTTTGACTACCTACGAGTAGCTCCTAGAGTTCCTAACCGAACGCGCCCACCTACAGCAGCAAAAAAAGGGATTTCTAAACTTTGACAGCTAATTGCGGCGATATTGTTGAGGTTACGTCAAATTAACTGTCATTTAGTTATCCTGATTTGCGAAATCAACAGTGCAAATGTTTTATGAAAGATTCGCTCATTTCACTGTCACCATAATCGTGCTTCCGAAAGGACTATTTGCAACGTGGTGGATAAAATATGTCGAATTTGGAAAGATAATAATCCATACGAGATCCACCAAATTGCAATGCATCCAGAGAAAAGAAAATCACTGTTTGGACTTGGATGTGGATTTTCGACTTGCGGCATCATCATTTCATACTTCTTTGACAAGACCACCGAGTGCTATTGGTCGATGATAATCAATTGCTTTTGGCTCCAATTGGATGATATGGACAACAATGGCAGGGAGGTGCTACGTGCCAGGCAGCCCGTGCACAATTGACATTTTGCACGAGCTATTTCCGAACACATCTCATGCGGAGGTGATTGGCATTTTGACTCCGTTAGACCTCTTCTCGTGGGCTTTTCTTAAGTCTTAGGGGTATGCCAATAAACCATAAACCACCACTGCCCTGAGTACATTGGTCAAATTCAGTCTTATTTATGCGTGTCAAGGAAAATTTAACTTTTCGGATGCGCTCTACCTAGCGAAGTCTCGGTAGACATTTGAATGATGTTATATTCCATATAAAATGGCATACCTTCTAATGGCAATAATAAACAAAAAATTAATGATATCTCACTCACAGTTTATATTATTTCAAATTAAAGATAAGAAACACTTAATGAAAAAAACATTTAGAAACAATTTTATTAGCAGTAGCAATGCATAGATGATCTTAGTAGAGAATGTAGCAACAGAACCTCTGCCTTTGCTTTCCCAGAAGGACGACTGTTGGCTGTTGGCTGACAACTTGTCTAAAAAACCACCAAACACAATCTTTTAGATCATATTTTTAACAAAATGATTTCAGGAAGGCCACTTAAACAATTCTGAATAAGCGTTCTTTTATAAACGAACTCGCACATTAACCAAGGTTAGATAGGTACTATTAGATTCAACCCAATCGAAACTGAACAGGTACTGACTATTGGTTCAACAAACTTCCCACAAAGATGCATATTTGACCTACAAAAATATCACAACCGGGTTTTATTTCTTCTACCGTACGAATTGATTACCATAAAAAATAAGACCAATCTACTTATGAAGTCAATGGCAAAAAATATCCACAAAGTATGTACATATATGAATGCAAATATTTGATTACTCTATTTGCGATTTTATAGTTTGGTCTTTAAACTACTTTATCCAAGTTCAAGTCTTCATTTGCATACATTTCCATATGAAGTCTTTTCATTTGAATTTCAACTGAAAGCGCATGGTATTTAGATTCACATTCCTTCTCATAAGGATACTTTTGTTCCATTTTTTTGAGTGAAACCTAGAAACGGTTGTTTACACTCTCCCTACACTAGCATAATCAATATCCTCAAGGATACGCGCACTCAAGGGTGGCAAATAACTAAAGTTCAACTACAATATTCCGGAATTTAATTTCCTGTCTCTTCTCGAAAAAAATACTTTTCGTCTAAAAAATATAAAAAAAAAAATAACTGTCAAATTCCTAAAACCCAAAATGAGTTCATGTGACGATCTGTCGGTGCATTTAAGTAGATGCGAGGACGAAATCGTGAACTATGAAAATATTACGGTTAAGTTTATTATTTCGGAGAACCAAGTTGTCGCACAAATCTATCCGAATTGTATGACCATCGAAGAAGTGAAAAAGGATATCGCGCGAAAATTTGAAATCGATCCGAAATTATTGAACATTTGCCAATGTGGAAAGATTCTCCAGAATGAGTGTAAACTTTATAACACTAAGAGTAATGAATTCGGTATTTTTGAATTTTTATTGGTCATTTGTGATGTGGACGAGACTGGTGTTATACCCACGTTAAATTTGGATATTTATTACAGGTAAGTTCGAGACTAGTTTACTTATTAAGGGAAAAGTAGACTGGGTAAGTTGTTATTCATTATAACCACAGATTAGTTAGTTTATTATCATGGCCTCGATAGTTAGCTGAAACCGTAATGTTCTCTAATCTTCGTAACTGGCATCTCTTGTCGAAAATAGTATAGATCCCTCTGGATTCCTCGGCAAGGTCCAAATCAGTATGTACAGAAATGTATTCCATGCACGAAAATCTCGTAAGATTAGCATTTATTTCATCCATCGAGGTAGAAGTTTTAAGCCTAGTTGCAACAGCATTTTTCCGTGACTAAGGTAGGAATGTAGGCCGACACATCAGCACAGTGGCGTCTTTTTATTACCACAACTCATGTAGCCCATAGAATGACGAAATGAAACCTAGTAGGAGGAGGTAAAAAGAGTAAAGATATAACCCCTTTCTCTCTAGCTCTTCCGGTTACGCTTGGTCATTATCCGGCACCCAAAGAAGCCAAGATCTAAACCTCTGAGCCAGCGAGGAGAGTTCCTCCTTGCACTATTCTATCAGCTACGAGAATTAGTGGCCAATTAATGATGATGGCTATAGTGTTAAGGGGTGAGGAGATTTGTTTGTGTAGGCGGCAAGCCCCTCGTACAGCAATTACTTCAGGCAGGAAGACGCTGCACGAAACCAGAAGCTGGTAGAAAGTAGAGATTTTGAAGGATTCGAAGAATTTGGAGGATATGAAATGTAGTTGAGTATTGCGGCCTGGAGGCATGACAGTCGGTATTTTGGTTCTAATTGTAAAGACTCTTTGTCACATCCAGTGGTTCATTAGCTGATTTTACCCATAAATTCATTAGTTACAGAAGAAAATATCCCTGATACCAAAACGCGACAATCTTGACTCCATCCCTATCAAGTCTGTTCAATATTTTGTTAAGTACAATAAATCAAAGAAGAAAAGATGTAGCCACACTATGGGGGGTTTCGGTTCCATACAGTAAGAAGAAAAAAGTTCAATCAAAAGCAATGAATCTGCCGATTTCATGATCAGTCATCTACCAACCGGCTGCAACGGACAATTTTTAGTCCTACAACGATGTTAGAAAATGCATTTTCCGACCATGAAATTGTTTTAAATTAGGACAGAATCTGACAATTATGTACATTGACATTGACTGTTCACAGTTCTCACAATATTGTAAGAGCTAATTACGGAACATAGCGTACCAATATTGATTTCTCAATTGGTAACCATCAAATCCTACTTTTACCAAGCTTCCAAGCTTCATAGGGCTAGTTAAACTGTAACACATTCACTGACAAAAAATCAAACAACATTGTATTTGCAGCAAATCACGATTACCCGATTTCATAACGGTTCACATCCCAGCAGAGGATACTAGCGATGGTGAAAGTAAAGACATTGTAGTAGAAATTCAAAATCAAGCCATAACGAAACCGTTTACTGGCGGATACCGCGACAAACGAACTGGTAAGCCTTAGAATCGCAGATATTTTCTTTTTTATCTTTTTATCATATGTATCTCATTGCAGGCATAGAATACCATGATGCATTCACTTTAACTGGACCTAACTTCGACAAGTTAAACATGGGCACTCGTGTAACTCGCATTACACAGACTAAGGAACTGAAAGTGACATTAAATGTAAGTAGCATGTGCAGTGATCCACAAGAAATACCTGCAACAATGTCTCTTAGATCATTCCACTCGATTGAGTATACATTCGAATGCTTTTGGTTCTCCTAGGATACGCCAACGGATCAATCAACACAAGCCTTTGGCGACGCAACCAATTTAATTTTTGTTTCTTCGGCGACAGATTTTATCATAATTCCAAAGCCATACCAGCCGTATTCCAAAAAGGAGAAACTTAAAAATAAGATTGGAAAGATTATCTTAATTCAAAGGAACTTTCGAAGATACTTACTTTGGCGTAATATAAAACGATGGGCGGCAGAATATCGGTGAGTGTGGTGTTGAATCAAAAGAGTTGGATAGCGAACTTTTCTATTTACTTATTGCAGACGTATTGTTGCCAATCGGGAAGAAGTTGAGCGGAAACTGAACGAGAAAGAGGAAAAAAAACGTCTCTATCGAGAACATGCTGCCAAAAATATGCCACGTACAAAAGAAGATTTTGGTTTGTTATATAGTCACATCGAGAAATGGAAGCTCGCTGAAGTAGGTTTAGGTAGCCGGTGGCAGGGCTGTAAAAGACTGCAATCATTTCAGAATTCAAGTGGATTTATTTCAATTCAATGACTTCAACTTCAAAAATATAAATCACCATTCATTTTGAAGTCAAAATGAATGCAATCATTTTGATTGCTGGAATTCATTGAAGTCTCCTTGAAGTCACTAGCATTCATTGTATGTCTTCAAAGTCATTGAAATGAATGTTGTTGAGGCTATTCTCAACCTGCCTCCGCTAGACATCTACATGAGATCAACAGCAGCCATCAGTGCTTTAAGAATAAGTCAGACTGCGTGCTGGAAGTCAAGTACGATAGGGCACGCGACCATCCTTGGCAGATTTTACTACGCCTTACCTTGACTTCAAAACACCATTTACCGCAGCTTACCCTAGCAGAGATGAATTGAAAGACAACCACATACCAAATGCCGAATCCATAGCTGTTTACACTGATGGATCAAAAATGGACACCGGTGTAGGATCCGGAATCTTCTTCGAATCACTGGGTATATCCAGATCTATACTGATATACCCTGACCACAGCAGTGTTTCCAGGTCCTGGCAGTGACAACAGCGGCCCGTGAGTCTGCCATAAGAACAATACCGCCAGAAGGTATCACTTTCTCTATTGACAGCCAGGCAGCTATCAAAGCAATTACCGCCATAAAAATAAAATCCAAGCTTGTGAAGTGCTGTCGCGAAGAGCTTAAGGCTCTTGGAACACAGCACAAGATTCTACTCTGCTGGGCTGGGCACGAGGGTGCCCCGGGAAATGAAAGGGCAAATGAATTAGCAAGGAAAGCTTCATCGGACCCACTTGAACTGACCGACCTCTCCATAAGCACCCCGCCCTGCACTCTCAAGCTTGAAGCCGGGAAACTGGCTATGTGAGAGGCGAACTTGAGATGGACACTTGTAAAACTGCAAAGCAACTATGGCCAACTTTTGACAAAGCAAGGACCGAGAGAATTATCCGCAAGGACAAACGTTCACTGTCCATCCACGGGTCAGAACACTCTGTAGAGGATGCGGCGATGAGGAGGTTATAGAGGACACTACTCACTTCCTCTGCCAGTGCCCTGGACTCCAACATTCCAGGTACAAATTCCTCGGCAAGCACTTCTTTCAGGATCTAGAAGAACTCTCCAATGTCTCCGACATGTTACTGAGCTTCATCATAACCTTACCTATTTTTCTTAAATTTAAAGTCATTATTAGTGTCATTGATTTGAAACAAATCCATGTGAAGTCATTGCATTCTTTTACAGCTCTGGCCGATGGAACACTCTAATAATAGGCTTCTTTTTATAGCTGAAAAAAATCAACAGCATGTACTCGGGAGCTCCCAGACTAGCTGAAATAAATATCCTATTAGATAGAGAGATTCAACTACTTAATGGTGTCGAGAGGCAACGTCAAATTGTAAAGAAAGCTGTTAAGGATTTCAAAGCAAACCAGTTGCTGAAGAAATTGGGGGAACCCATTAAGTGGGTGGGATATAATGGTAGGTTTTTAAGTGGTATTTCAAAAACGTAATACAGACTTGATATACTTCAGATCTGGTTATCGAAATGGACTTAATACGAACGCAACGTGTGCGATTCTTAATGGAAGTCTTTAAAGATTTGAAGGCAGATTTGCCAATCCCAGAGCGACTAAAACTTCTAGACTCTGTAAAGGTTCTCTTAGAGGATGAGAAAGATTTCCCAGAACTTGGAGAGGTAGAACTTTAAATAAATGAAGATTTTCTTACTCTCTAATTCGTTTTTAGTTAAACGATTTAATTGAACGTGAAAAAAATCTTCTACTTCGAACAAAACACGTCGATGTGAGTATCTTAAGGCAGCGTTTCCTCATAGTATTCTTTGATTTGATCAAATTCACAAAAGAAGCCCAACCCAAAAGTAAGATTTAACACTCACATGACTCAGATGCATGTAATTAAGTATATTGAAAAATTCTCCAGAAATTGAAACCCGTATGTGTGACTGTTGTAAGCAAGTTAAGCAGATCTCGGAATTCGCCTTAAGGACTCGCCAAAGTACAGTAGACACATGCCAATCTTGTTTCTCTCTCAAGGTAACAAAATCCCAGTTTAAATTCAATTTTATTGACTACTAAACTCACAGCTACAGATTTTATTTTATTATTTTATGGGTTTTTATCGGTTTCACTTAATGAAGATTGTTTATTTTTAGACTGCAATCGCAGATAATACTGTTTATAGGGCCATCTTGCGCACCATTCAACGTGAGGAACGAAAATACCGGGCCCTATCGTCTTATGCATTCATCTTGCAAGAGGACGATATTCGATTCATTATCGATACAATTTGGCATGGTCATTCGATTCTTAGTAAGAAGACGGACATTAATTACTTAAGGTAAAAAATGATTGTATACCTTTTGACTCTGGGATAATCTGTGAGGGATTAATTTAATTTTAGACTTCCACGTTGGATTAAGAGCGAAGATTGGTCACCATGGAATTGTATATTATTGACCGAAATGGAGGCAAGGAGTCATAATAATTTGAAAGATCTTAGCACTGTCTATGATGATAAAATGATGTTGGACATAACGAATCTGCATTTGTTGGGAAAGAATGTATTCAAGAAGTTGCAGGATGTTGAGAATGATTTCGTCGAGAGCGGACAGTGGTGGGAAGTTGGTGTCAAGGACAAGGTTGTTTGAATGTTTATAAGCTAAGATTTAAATTCCTTGGAAAAATTTGTACAACTGCAATTTGGATCAAGTACACTGTTTGAAAAATATCGAGCTTTCAAGCAGTGTACTCGCTTTATTAATAAATTCCTGCACTTGAGTTGCTTTTACCTAAATATGTAGACAGTTTTTGTTATTTTTGCCTCAACCATTTAAAATGACATGTGATACACAGGTTCATATGTAGGATATCGCAACAATAGCATGCAACATGGCTTAGTATGCTGCCGATGAAAGAGTCTGCATCTCCAAAATTTGGAGGCACAGAAGAGGCGGATAGTATTTTACCATCACACTTTGTTTTCATCGGTTACTATGCGGTCTCTTCTGAATCGAATACACAGTCCCTGTGGGGGTCTATGAACCCAGTGAATTGGTGGGTAAATCATAATTTCAGTATTAATTTCGCAATTAGTTTCTATAATTCCTTTTTCTTATCGGGGAGCTGGTTTTATCTCCCGTCAGCTGTCTTGTGAAACTCCAAGGCTTCGGAAGGTGGGAATCTTGGGCCCGTACTTCCCAAGCTTCTTGTGTGCTGAGCATCAGTCTGATGATTTTCTCTAGTGTTAAGTTCAAACCCAGTCTGTTCGCCAACAGGTTACGGCTTTCATAATATCGTAATAACAACGAAGCATTATGTGCTCCGAGTGTTCCAATATTTCTGTACACTTTGGACAATAAGGGTTGTCTTCATGTCCAAATATGTGGAGGTATGTTTGGAAACATCCATAACAAGTAACCATCTACGTCAAATATGTTTCCTATTAATCCAAAGGTCGATATTTATAATCAACCTCTGCGTCGCTCTACCTTTGTCGGAAGAGTTCCATCTATCTTGCCATTCTTTCAGGTTTGTTTTTTATAGTATTTCATCATCACTCGTTGCTGTTGGCACCGTTGTTCAGTTGGCACGATATTTCCATGTGGCTTCTCTAACAACGAGGTCTATTGGCACCATTCCAGTCAAATCGCACGCTGCGTCGTATGAGCCTGTTCGGAAGGCGCTGCATACTCTCAATGCATTGATTCTGTATACTGCTTCTATCTTTATACTGTATGATTTGGTGCTCATTGCCCCAGCCCATATTTGGCAACCATAGACGATCAACGACGTCACAACTCTTGCCAAGAGAAGTCTTTTCATTTGTTTAGGTCCGCCAACATTTAGCATGCGCCTTGCCAGTGCAGCCGTTGTTCTCGTGGCCTTCTCCGCTGCACCGGATTGAATTAGCGGTCGGTCGCTTGGTTTCAGTCGTGGTAGTGATTGGTTTGGTGGTCGACTTCTCAGCTTCAGTCGTGGGCGTGGGGTAGTGATCAGTTTGGTGAACGGTTGTCGGCTACCTTCGGTAACGATCGCATTGCCTTCCTGAGGTCAGACCGGCAAACCCCACAAACAAACCAGTAGAGATGCGGTAAAGTGGGAATGTTATGATCCTTCTACTCTGGATCACAATCTCGCCGGTAAGGAAGTAGAAAGGAAATGAATATCGTGTGCATTGCATGGCACAAATTGTTTATTGTTTATTGAACATAGCATCCCCACTACAATTTCTCAATTTTCCGTTCTGTTTCCCCAAAAATCCTCTCCCATGTGACAATTGTCGGATCACTGGTGGGCATACAAGTGTGGGTTTTTTTGCCTGCAAAATCACTAATACTTGTATGTTCACCAGTGATCTGACATCTGTCACATGGGAGAGGATTTTCGAAGTGGATTATCTAATTTGGGTTATTTGTGTTGCATGGTTACTCTACTCATTAAAATGTCTTAGCCAAAGTGCCCAAGTTCTCATGGAGTAACGTCCACTACTTATTAGTATAAACAGTGGACATGCCTATTTTTATGAATTCTCATTCAGTAATTTTTTTTTTATTTCAGCTTTTAGAAAGGAACTGAAGGTATAATAATAAATAAAATTCTTTTGGTGTTCTTTTTTTAATTTTTTTAAAAATTAACATTACATTAAATATAATTACAGTACACTCTTTGTTAGTCTACTTCTTTCGGATGACGACGCTTCATTTTAACTACCAATCTAACTTCTATCCGTCTCTAATTATTTTAATTTGTAACTTTTATAATCGATTTAAATTTGCCTTCTAAATACTGCACTCGCTTTAGGAGTTTGTCACTTGTACTGAACTCATTGTACGGCACGGGCAGTACTTTGTAACCACTTTTTTCCAGCAAATCAAAGCTCAACTTTACTATGCCGCTCGCAGATCGATGAGGTCCATGGCAGATGTCATGAAAATCAACCATCATCAGTGTTACCCTACAATTAAATAAAATGTAAGTGATATACTCAAAAGCATTTATAGAGAGAAACTTCATACTTAATGGCATTTGGATTCTCTTTGTCCAATGGCAGAGGATTTCTTTTCGCATCAAAAGCACACAGAGCATCTGTTCATGCAGAGAGAGAGAGAGAGAGAGAAGTGAATTTATTTCTTTAGATAGCTTCTAAGTACTAACCGATAAGAAATCCCATTTTTGTATTAACTTGAGACTGCACATGATTACTCGATGGCAGAAGACTTTTCAACGCGTCCAATAGTCCGTTCAACAGAATTTGCTTGGTTTTTGAGTGGCCAATGGGTAATTGGAAAACAGCGCTATCATCCTTCAACTGTGCACCGTTGTAATCTTTTATTAAGAGTTTGGAAATGCTATTTAGGTTGAGTAGTTTCATTTTTGCATTTGGTGTTAAGCCAGACATTTCACGGTGCAACTGATCGATAAATTGCTCACTAAAAAAACGATTCAAATCAAAAAAAGCATGGAGATTTATTTATTAAACTTACTTTAGAACAGAATCCACATGAGAATGCTCAGCGAGGTTTAGTAGGCCCAATGCCCAGACATGATTCAACCAATCAAGTTTTCTAGAGAAATCCTCCTTAACTATTGTCTTGACAAGTTTCGATCGTACTTCATCGATTGACGTACTTTGAAAGTTCAAAATAGCCGAGGTAATGAAATAAGCACTTAGGTCTTGGGGCCGACAAATTTCACTGTTTTTCAGTGTCCATTGTGTAAGAGCTTCCAAGATATCTGCAATTGGAAAGTACAAATTGTAAGTGCATAAGCTAAGCACCAGTTTAACTAGAAAGGTTGTTGGTAATTGGTAGTTGGTTGTTGGTAGCAGCCCATAAGTAAGTTAGTAAGTAAAACAAAACTCACCCATGTCTCTGTACTTCAGGATCCCCAAGCTCGTCAAAATTGATCCCACGACGGCCGACTTATCTGTAATCTTTGGCAGTGTAGCCTGAATGTCAGCGCATACCTTCGCAGCTAGCACAGAATCTTGGAAATTTAAACTGGCCATTGCGAACAAAATATCAGCGCTTTGCTTAATATCCAGTTGTTCGGTGCTGCTGCTTATGTTATACGCCAGAGATCTTAACAACGGTGTGCTACGTCGCTTACGCTGTGCCAGTGTACTCATAACCTTTACCATCTGGGGCACACTAATACTAGCAATTAGCTTTGCTGCTTCATCATCGCCAGCCACTCCTAAAACAGTATTTAAATCGTCTGTACGGAATCCCGAGATTCGTTTGTTGTTGTTGTTATTTGGCGTGGTAGCTGCAACTCCGCCATTGCCATTCTTTGGAAATGTCCTCCCCAAGATCTTACAAACCTTAACAAACCGCGAGTCATTTTCGAACTCCGAAAGCTTCACTCGATTGATGGAGCTCCATTCCGCTAGAATCGATACAATCTTTAAAGCGTGCTTCCTCGAAATTGGTGCACTGCCCTCTGATACAGACAACAACCCGTTGACTGTTTTCGCATTCAAAATTCGCTCGTCCAAATTGTTAATCTTTAAAGTGTTAGCGGAATCATTAGCTGTTGATGTGCCAGCGGCTGTGCTGGCATCCCCCTCTTTTAAGGACTCAAAAGCGGCAGCAACTATTCGACCTAGAATGATGTCATTTGCTTACAAAACTTAAATAAACTACTAGTCAGCTGGTTACTAACTTTTTGGTCTTTTGTCAGCGGCTGCTTCAGAGGCAAGTGGTATATCCGTGGGTGTATTGGATCCTTTAGCGGCGGTCTTTACCGATGAACTATACGATCGTCGTAACCAATGTGCGGCGAATCCACCAGCGAATCGTTGTAGCCCCAACATTTCTGCAAAAAATACAATTTTGAGCCGCTAGTTTACATAACCTTCGTGCAAAGGCTTTAATTTAACAAATGCAAGTGGCGGATAAATTAAAGTTAGATTTTATTTTAGAGATTTACAATTGTTCTTTGATGTAAGAGGGTTATTTTGCAGTATCAAATGAAATAAAGGTGGAATTACTTTAAATAAAAATATATCCAATATCCCCACGGGGTTGTTGGTTAAGATGTCAAATAGTGAAGAAATATGACAGCTGTCAGGCGGCCGAGCATGTTTTCTACAAATCGGAGCACGTTCACTGGTTCTATAGAGACAAGTCTCCAAAAATTAGATAAGGGATTGGTTACATGAGCCACTACTATCCTACTAGGTCCGGTATTACACGCCGACTTATGAGTCTAGACTTTTTTGAAATTCCATAAGTGGAAGAGAGAAAGGAGATGAGATGGAAGAACACCAGCCCTGTGAGTCGCGGGTAGAATTTCATCGACTCTTTTTCTTGTTTCTCTTTGTTCTTCTTCGTAGTTTTTCAATTCAACTTTATTTTCGTTCCGTGTGTGCAGTGATAAGATAGACGGATAATGAGTTTATTTTCGTTTTGTGTGTGCAGTGTGCACACTGAAAAGAGTCGACGTGTAATAACACAAGACTTACAGGATGACTCTTCAAAAGAGAATTCACGATTAACGCGACGCAAAGTAAGTCGGCGTGTAATACCGGACTAGGCAGATTCAGAAAACGGCTTTGCTGTGTGAAAAGGAATTCAATTCCATCTCCGAAAGTTTTCTGATTCTTCATTTTTTTTTTCGATGTGTGTGTGTATTAAACCTTGTCAGATCTCATGAACTTTATTTGTCAACTTGTTATGCCAATTTCATTTCTGGTTCGTAATCGTGTCCCAATCGCAGCTAGAACTAGACACAAGCATGATACTTTATGCTCACTATAAAAACGTTGGTCAATCAACAACGGATCCTGCTCGTCTGCGTGTTTTCTGATTTAATTGATTTTGTAGTAACCCCTGGTCCCACTAGTAAAGTAATAAACGATGTGTAATGACAAGTCTCAGGCTGTTTTATTTTATTTCATATAGTTTTGCTCTTGCCTGCTACTCACGCAGTATGTGAATCAAATATCAGTATTTTTAGCATTTTTACTTGTTCCACATTCTTATGGCTTCATCAATTTGTCTCCTGCTTCCTCTAAATGGAAATCTAGAGAAGGGGTATCTTCATGCAGACAAGCTCAACTCTCAACTCTCATATTGTGGTATGCACCCACCCTCAGCTGTTCCCATTTGGTAATGTGTCTTCACCCTAAATCAAGAATGACATTTCTACCTCATATCCCATCCAACTTCACATCGTATGAGTACTTTTTTGGTTAATGGTGACGGCAGCCAAATCACCAAAAGTTTTTCAGTTTTTTTTTACAAAGTGAAGGAATTTTTCTACAAAAGTTTACCAATTTTTCTTCGTTTTTAATTTGTGTTTATCAAAAACAAAATTCCAATATTATTTCATTTTCTTTCGATATAAATTCAGCAAAATGGTTGACAAGTTCATAAGTATGTGGAAAGTGCGTGAATTGGCTGACAAAGTGTAAGCGAAGTTTTTTTTCTTATATTCTTTTTTTTTTAAACTTTACACCCCATCCAGTTGGGAAATCAGTTTTGTAAAAATTGTTACTCGTGTTATTTATTCCTCATTAAATGTATACTGGTCCCCTCCCACCTGAAGAGATTAACGCCCCGATGAGTGATTTGAAGTTGTTCAAGTGTTCGACCTTCTGTTCATCATGTTTTATCCCTTTTTCTCGTATTTTTCCACGAATCGAGGTGGGAAACCGCTTCTCTAAATTAAATTATAGAAATCATTTGTTTATGTTAAAGCAATTAAACACGTCGGTGGTGGTGATGATGATCAATGTGCAGCTACACTCGTTTTCGTACTTGTGCACTTGTTATGTGCTGTTTTTTTTTTTTTTTTGGAACGTAGTCTCGCTTGTCGTGTGAAGAAAAACGAAAGCAAATTTCTTGTTTCTTATGGGAAACCTTGAAAAGTAACAAAAAAAAAAGACGAAAAAGCGAATGTAATCTCGACAAAGAAGAAGTAGCGATGAACATTGAAGGAAAAACCAAAATAATTGTGCAACCATTTAACAGTCTTTTTTTTCGCTTTGATATTGTTATTTCCTCTCACACTGTTTTGCTGTTGGGATGAAATTTCCTTACGGAAATATGTAAGAAGCCTACTTCCGGAGTAGCACGAGATTGAAATTTATAATGAGTTCCAAAGAGGAGGAGGATATGTACAGCTGGAATCGCGTTTGTACATTTCTCTGTTTCAAATGAATTTTATCCGTTGAATGAGAAACTGCTTATGGCACGAGTTTTTTTTGTTTTGTTTTACTTAAAGCTGCATAACTGGGCAATTAGAGGCAATTAATGTTTTATAGGCAAATGAAGTGGGCGTCGAAGGAGAGTTTGACCGAATTTCAACTCAAAAATAGATTTGTTGCCACAGGTTTTCAGACCATTTCAAAAGTCTACTTTGAAATGTAAAGTGGTAAATTATACAAATTTTTTCTATGACGACCTGTTTATGATTCACTTTATGACTGAGATAATGTATTGTGTTTGAGGAATTTGAATTAAATTCTGGCAACTTAGAGGAGTAATAAGACGTATTCTTGCTTAGTATAACAATTTTTCAAAGAAATTCTGATTTCCCATTTGATATGTGAACAAAAAAAGGCCTTCAACAAACTATATAGTAAAGTGCTAGGTTGTTGGGAAAGCTCCTACTTAGTCCACGTGGGTTCTTTGGGTTGTCACCAGAACCAGAACTAGGCACTGACGAACATTCAATAAAATTAGATTACTAGGAGACGCACCCAAAGGTTAAATGAACTAACAACCATTTGACGAAGCGGATGAATTATTTTATATCAGTTCAGAACAGATCTTAAAAGAAAGAAGGTTCCAAATTGAGTCTTCTTTTAGTAGGCAGGGTCGCACAAGTACAAAGAACGTGATACGATGAGCAAGATCGACTGCAGTGGGTATTGCACCTCAAACATCGGGTTTGAAGGTTCGAATCTTAAAGAAATACCTTAAAGTTTTTTAGTGGACTCAGGGCTTACCCCTTACGAGCGACTGACAAACAACTTAGAGTACTATTGTCATCATAAAGCTCCTCAAAACCATCTGACCTTTGGATAAGATAGAACACTTCAAATCCCTTCAAAGACACAACTTGACCTTGTCCTATAGACTGCAAGCATTTAAATTCTCATTATAATTGGTAATACATATGTAAATGCATAAATACCATAGATACCTACAGTCCCAATCAATGTAATATTTAGCTCCGCTGGCTGGCGTATGTAAGTACTTGCTGCTTTTGTTAAATATCTCGCCCTTCGTATACCTGCTGCTATTTTATAACATTCTTTCTGTGCATTCTACATGAGAACGAACTAAATTATCTAATCAGAAAGTACTTTCACGTTTAACATGGAGGTGAAGATAGATATATTTGACCCTTGTTATTCACTCATCTACTATTTGCTTTGCAGTTTAACAAAATGCGACCATTAATTCAGAGATGATCCCTTTTTCATGGTTATTTCCCACATTTTCTCCATTTATAACATCAATTAGTACATTAATATAAAATCGAAGCTCTTCTCTTACATACGAATATAACAAAAACAAAAAGAAACATTTGCCTACTGCCAGAGTAAAACGAAGGTGAAAACAGAGAAATTCTCCTACAAACTATGCGAAGTGACACACTTTCAACACATCGTGCCGATCTTATAAAAAAAAATACCAGCGTACAGGTCAACCAACCGCTGTGCAATAGTCAAGTACACACGTAAAGAAAAATCTAAAAAAAAAGTTGGCTAAAACAATTATATTGACACACTTCTTTCATACAGTCTTCGGCACCATCAATATAACAAATATTTCTATTCACACTATCGCTTGGATAACATGGATTCCTTTATCTATTCCGATTAGAGAATCATATCAAAACAATTTTCCACAAATACACATTGTCACTGCTGAGTACATATAATAAAACTCTATTATATGATACATGTAGTATATTCTTAAAAACTTTATTTACTTTTTCTATTTGCAATGCCTAGCTATAATATTCTTAGTATAAATGTATTAAACTGTATTGCAATGAATTTATTGATGTAAGGTGCGGCGACAATAGATCAATTTGAGGAAATATTCGATTTATGCACGTACATATGTTTATTCATTTGTTAGGTACATACTCATGTGTCTATTAAGTGAAGGTGATAATTTGTGGGTTTGGGACTTTCAAAACAAGAATTTTAATGGTTTGGTTATATAACATAATATTATATTTGACTACTTATCTAAAGAATTAGATGATAATTGTAGTTTCAAGTAACTTAGGGCTTGGATTTGTATGCCTATGGACATTCCAAAATACGTAGGTATTGCAAATGAGGTCTAGAAAATTTATTGTTTACTAATTATTATAATAATAATATAAGCATATGTTTTTAATTTTCTCTTAAGTTTTTGCCAGTAGTATGGCAATAAATTGCAGCTGTTTTCAAGTTTACATGTCTACGGTCGACAACGCAAATGATATACTTGCCGTTCCTTCGAA
The DNA here is from genome assembly GCA_949716465.1 of Chalcosyrphus nemorum. Lineage (NCBI taxonomy): Eukaryota > Metazoa > Arthropoda > Insecta > Diptera > Syrphidae > Chalcosyrphus > Chalcosyrphus nemorum. The sequence continues at coordinate 32,369,084 of OX454333.1, forward strand.
TAAAAACGTTTGAACAAAAGAGACGTTTGCTACTCGCAATTGACAGAAAACGTAGATTTTGAGAACTGGCGTAGACCTACAGGATATCACGGTGCGTTGGACTTATGTGCATAAGTTTCAGTGTTTGGATCCGAGAACTCTTCGCTTCAAGAAGCTCTTGTATTCCTATAAAAGCGTAATAGGTAGAAAATGGGGATTGAAACCTCATGTCACGGCTCTATAAGTCTGTTTTCAAACCTTTATTTCTTTATGGCGTGTTCGTTTGGTGGAGAGCTTATTCAAAGACTATCCACCTCACACCAAAATACCATCAAAAGTTTTTTCACGGCCCCACCTCTTCCGAGTGTCTGACAAACATTCAAGAGTATAGTTGTCATGAGAAAGCTTCTCAAAAACACCTCTGCCCTTCGGATACGGCATAAAACTGTAGGTCCCTTCTGTACATGCAGAAATGTATACCACGCACAACATGTACAGTTGTGAGAAGCTAGGTCTTGGTCCTCTATGGGCTGCTTACGGCCTAATATTTATTTATTTTATCCACCTCACACTCCTGGGTCTATACATCAGTGGCTGTCCCATTCGCAGCATTAGGTACTATTTTTCATCTACTGCCTTACGACAGAAGACAAATGGCAGCTTCAACAGCGACCTGTCTGACTTCCTCTACACAGTTGCTGTGGCGCCACTTTGACTCTCTATTCTCTATTCTTAAAGAATATAATCTCATTAATGAAGCAACTGATTACATCCAAAGAAACCTCGGATGGAATGGGCAGCTGTGTTTACTCCTCTGAGCTTAGCCTTAGTATCTCCTTCGGTCCCTTCGATCATAGTAGAATACTTCAGGCGAAAGGACTGGCAATCATAGCTTAAGTGTAGCTTACTATCTGAATCGGACCTGAGCATCACTGTCTGATTGGTCTGCACGCTCCATACGTCTATGCCTTCGTTTTCTCTGCAACTGCCTAGCCCTATAGTCAAAGAGAAACCTCCACCTGGTTATCAGCTCAACCCCCTTTCTCTATGCCTTCCTCTCTATATGTTTTGTACACATATAGCTTAGTATAGTAGACTTAGTAGTCTCCAGTAATCTCCTTTTTCGCTGTAGTGGTGGTCCTAAAATCTACACGACAGTAAATTCGTCATGAAAACCTTCTCAAAATTCATACAGTATGTATACCGCGTACAACACGCACAGCTGTGTAAAGCTACACCTTAGGCCTCTTTTGGCAGCCTTTCTGATTTGCTATATTTTGTTTGCACATGATTGACTCAATCATTTTGTTAGACCAATTTTTTTACAAACATTTGCATTTCTAAAACACATCATGGTCAACAAATCCACTGAAAACAATTCTGAAGCACATACATATGCATGTACACATTGTCTGTATGCAAAGCACACACCTGGTGACCGGTTATTGGCCAAGCAATTGTATTATAATTTGTTTACTTTTTTGTTTAAAAAAAAATCAACCTAATGATGCGGAAAATAAATAGTTGCTTGTTTGTATTAACCGTTTGGTCAGTCAGTAGACTAGACACCTAAAAAAGTTTATTTAACCTGTCTATACATGTAAATAGTTTTCTATTCAGCAATAACGCTGCGTTTTATCACAGTCAATGAAATTGAAATCGTTGTTTTCATGTCTGATGAACCAAATTTGTAGACTCTACTCTGTTTGTTGTTATACTTATCTTCAACCGACACGGGGAAATCTGTTTTTGACGAATCTTACGTTTTATGATGAATTGCACCAGCATTTTTGTTTGTTTTTATCTCATTTACTGATAACCAAACAGTGAAATATAATTATCTAGCTCTTATCATATTTTATCAGTTGTTTTAAATTAAAAAAAAAGAATAATAATAATTAATTGTTTAGCACCAATGTGGTTATGAATTACACTGAAATCGAGGGGAAAGTACGTGAGGCAACAAACGATGATCCATGGGGACCAACTGGACCATTAATGCAAGAACTAGCTCACGCAACCTTCACATATGAAAGTTTTCCCGAAGTGATGTCAATGCTATGGAAACGAATGCTACAAGACAATAAAACTAACTGGCGAAGAACATACAAGGTTTGGCCTTTAAAAAAATAAACTAGTTTCACGATTTAAATGAATCATTTTTTTTTCTTTTTAGAGTTTACTTCTGCTAAATTATTTAGTGCGTAATGGCTCTGAGAGAGTGGTAACGTCATCTAGGGAACACATTTATGATCTACGATCCCTAGAAAACTATACTTTCACCGATGAGGGTGGCAAAGATCAGGGAATCAACGTTAGACATAAGGTTTGTCACATGAATATATTGAATTTGTATAATTTATGATACATATTCTGTTTCAAATAGGTGAGAGAACTAATAGACTTCATTCAAGACGATGACCGGCTTAGAGAGGAACGAAAAAAGGCCAAAAAGAATAAGGATAAATACATTGGAATGAGCAGCGATGCCATGGGTATGCGAAGTTTCAATACAGGCGGTGCCGGCTATAATGATGGTTGGAAGACGTCACGCAGTGATCATGGCGAAAATTGGTGTAAGCAAAAGGAATTCTCTACAATCAGCGGCATTCTGTAAAGCCAATTTCTTTATTTAGATTCAGACGCTCGACCTGGTGATCGTTATGAGGACGAAGAGAATCCTTATGAGGGAGAAAAGGAACTTTCGGACAGTGACACGCCAAGCCCAAAGTAAGGCTTGCCTTTCAATTTTATTTTGCCATATGTAATGCATTTATTTTTTTTTTAGAACGTACCGCTACAACGACAGATCGAGTCCAGCTGAGGTTGGCACTGAAGCCAAACCCAATATCAACATCCGCACCAATAAAGCAATAGCAGTAACCACAATCACCAAACAGCCAAATACAAAGCCTACAACAGTGACAAGCAAAAAAATCGACATGGGAGCAGCGGCAAACTTTGGCAAAACAAAGACTCCGGGCATTCACTCGCCAACACATCGCGACACGCCACCAGAAGATATAGTCGCCAGCAATAATAATAATACAAATAATAACCTCATTGATGATTTGTTTAAAACATGTCAGCCAACTGAGAGTAAAACAACAGCTGCTCCGGCTGCCAAATCGAGTGATTTTGATGATTTCAATCCCCGCGCCGAGGACACTCATGAATTTGGAGACTTTGCGAGTGCTTTTGGTGGAGCAGCATCTAAGGCAGCTATTCCATCAGGAATTGCAATTCCCCCAGCAGCTGTCGCCGCAAAGGGTGATGATTTTGCTGATTTTTCTGCTTTTCAAGGGGATGTTGTGACTAATGCTGCTGCTCCAGGTGCAGCACCAATTGGAAATGTTTTCGGTGCTACTTCAGCGAATCCTAGTGCATCGTTTGATTTATTTGCAAGCCAAGTACCGATCGGACAGTCGCAAGTTGTTCCCTCAGGAGGCAGTAGCAGTGCTGCTGCTGATTTACTTTCTGGATTTGGAGATTTGTCAATTAGCCAAGGAATGCCAATGGGTAAGTTAAACGTGTAGTCTCTCAAAAAAAAAATATCAAGCGTTTAACTCGTAAACTTCTTGTTCTTGTTGTCAAACAGTTAGTCAGTTGGTTAGATTTGAAACACTCTTATTAATAAGGCGGCAAGTGTGTGTTCATCCTTGCGAGTCGAAGTGCTAGAACATTCAAAGGTTTACTGTGTACCGTATAAAATGTAACTTAGACACGTTTTCACGATATTGTGAATTCTTTGAGAGTACTTGAAATCAACAATCCCCACACGTACTATTTGAGATCGAAATGTATCTGCTACGTATGTTACTATTTGATGAAGTACTGAATACAATATCGATTAAAAGTCTGACGAAAGTTTGGTGGAAGGAATTCTTTTTTGTAATATTCAATTCAATTTAAATTCCCTAGTCAACATACCTCCGTGGCAAAAAACGTACTTATTTTGCTGTTGTGGGTCATAGATGCCTACGCGCCATCATGTGCGGTTTCTGAAAATATGCCTAGTCGAGGTGTTTAAGTTAAGATATAAGGGTCCATCGAATTCTTCCATTTCCTGTTGATAATGCCGAAAATTAAAACATTGCTAATCACAAATAAAAATAGAGTTGGTGAAACTATGCAGCCTTGCCGAACCCTACCTTGGACTTCGAATTCATCAGACAGCCTTCCTCTGTGCACGGAGATACCTCTCCACACTGCATTAAATTTGCTCCTTTAGGGAGCCTAGCGATTCATTTCTCGGCTTCCAATGTTCCCCCGACAAGTGAGAAAAGTAGCTCAGCCTTTGCAGTTGGCGCAGTTCGAAAAGGCTCCGCGGGTATGTCGTCAAGTGCTACCACCTTATTGGTTTTTAGTGCTTTGACTCCTGGTTTTTCCTGCTTTCGTAGCCAGCGCAAATTGCGCTCGTCACGTCGCATTTCTCTCATTTTCATGCGATATAGGGAAACAAACGTGAACTCAACTATACGTGTCGTATACGATAAACAATTTTCCACAAATCGAATAGACCTACGCATTTATTTTTGCTGAAGGGCAAAAGGATGCCTAATAAGCTTTCTAATGACAGCCTTTCACCCTACGTTTGCGAAAAACAGGGAAAAAACTTGATGATGATGAACCTTGATCCTGGCACTAAGCTGTGGAATATACTCTCTACTGGTCGATATATTTTTATGACTAGATTTTCTGTATTTGAATAGCTTGAGACCCGACAATAATACATTCCACTGCTATATTCCTTTTTCTTGCCTTTCTTTGAAGACCTTATTAAACTACATGTACGTCCCAATTCTCTTCCGAAAAGAGTTAATAATTATACAGTTTAAAAAGTGCTTTGTAAAACATATTAATGCAAATCTCGCTAAAAACACATTCCAATTGGATGCAACAATTTTCCTTTTCAGCTGCGACGACAATGAACTACAAAATGGATTCAGAACTTCAAAAGCTGTTACTTGCTCTGAAAGCCATAACTAAAATTCAATCGTCCAGTGATGTTGTTCAAATCGAAGATATATTATCCGCTATACAGGGAAAATGTTTACCAGGTAACGCCACACCAGAGAAACTAAACGGAACGGATTGCGACTACAATAAGGATTGGCAAGAATTTGCATCTACAATATACCCCGATGTTCTGGGATTAATTACAAAACACTTCTCTTACCAATGGCCAGTCGACGAAGACAAATGCCCATCGAATATTGTCATAAATTTTCTAAAGAATGATCACAATTTTAATTTCATTTACGAGACTACATACGCAATGAATAAACTGTTAATTAGTTGGCCCGTAACAGCTGCAGAGATTCTAAAGTCTCTACTCACAGATGAGTACTACTTGGCTGTGGCCTTTATACACATCTGCAATGGAAGCTTTACAATAAAATATGCCGAATCTGATGGCAATGACTTTTTACAAATGCTAATTTCTCTGCCCAACAGAGTTGCAAATGTTATGCATGGCAGAGTAGATGAGATCTTTGAACCGAAGAACTTTGCTCATCTTCTTCTGGTGCAGTTCGTGCGAGCATTCCATTTTATGATAAAAACAGACACTTATTCTAGAAAAGAAAAGCTCTATAACTTGAATTTTATGAGTCGCCTTCTGAGCAGAATAATCGTAAACTTTGGCGCAGATGCTACAGATAGTTTGAATAAATGTGCGAGAATCCTAATTGAAGTCTGTAAAGTCGGCGAGTACCGACCGTTTGTCAATGAATTGCTTCTGAAGCTTGAAAGGAACGCTATTCAATTGTTTGCCATGATTGTGTTGAACGAGAACTTAAATCTCTTCCTTCTGATTGATACAACAATGCTAACTTCTGAAGAATGGAACTTTTGCCTGCTTAATAAAATTCCACTGATGAAAATGTTGTCAAACGATGACGCGATCAACTCCCTAATAGAGTACATTGCCTTAGTTGATGGCTGTAATCCGAAAAAGGACTTGAATAGTAAAGTTCTCTGGAAATTGCTGCAGAGTCTACTGCCCATTTGGTCAAATCGTAATGCCTGCATAAAGATGACCTCTGCTCAGCATGTTTACATTTCCAAGTTTCTCATCCTGACATGCCAATACATTTTTAGCGATGATTCTGTTTACAAAACCGCTGATCAGCAGAAAAATGACATACGCCGTCGTTTGTACGAAGGAAACAAAAATCACTTGACATCAGTTGATCCGATTTTTCGCCACATTGGTATGATAACAGCTGAATTGATCTTAGGAATGCTGGAGACAAATCCGAAAGCTGAAAAGTTACAATTTGACTATACATACGTACTGAATCTGCCTCAAGGTGAAGTGATAAACACTTTACGGGAACTGCCACAGAAAATGAAACAAACTGGCGAGAATGAGCTTTTGAATTGCGAGCCCGATGAGCGGGTTTTGGAAGAACTTTCAAAGGAGTTTTTCATACTAAAAACTAACTTGTCCTCCGCGAAAGTAGATGTAATTGAAGAGATCCCACGAGAAGATGAAGACGAAGTAATGAACGCAGATAGTGATGATGACAGACCAGCTCTTGATTCAGATGATGATGACTTTGCCCCCTATGACATGTCAAACGACACTCCATCGATGGTTGACAAACGTCCGAAGTTCCTTATTGACCTTAAAGACGCTATATTGACCAAAGACGATAATGATGTATTCCAAAGTGCCCTAGAGACATCGGAGAAACTAATCCGCACCCAGTTGCCAATGAATGATTCCCAACAAGCAATCGATTTATTGCAGATCTTTCTAAGTCTCGAGATGACATTCTTTTTCGAGAATTTCGAGGAAGTTAAATTCAAAAATTGTGTGGCTATTTGCGTTTGTCACCCCAAGCGCTGTGCCGAATACATTTGTGCACAATTTCACACGGACAACTCGTCGTACAATGTTAGTTTGAGGATATTAATGCTTCAAATTCTGGCAGCATCAGCTAAGGAGCTCAGTGAAAGTAAAATCGAGACCAATGGAGTTCCCTCTACAAAAGCAACCCACGTCTATTCGCATCCAAGAAAATTGAAACTACCAAATGAGCACAGTATCCGTTTAGCAGAGTCTCAAAAAATCATTCGAACACGATTGAAAGAGAAGACAAAGAGATTCTTTTCGAAGCCAAAACTCGAGACGCCTGGCACAGTGAACCGTTTCGCCCCTGTCGCTGGGTCGTTTTTCTTTCCACTCGTCAGAGGTGAACGCACGAAGCAGATGGTGTTTACGAAATTTGGAAAAATCTCTCATGATATTGACACCTATTTGTTGGCGAATTTTCTTAACACACTTACTGTTATGGTAATTGCTTCACACAACAGTCCGCTATTGCCGAAAATGGCAAGAGAAATATTCGATTTGTACTCATTTATTCGATTCAGTAATGAGCCCAAGGTGAGGGTTAACACTTTGCAGTTGATTGGAGCAACATTGGTGACTGTGCCACGGTTTGTGCTGTTTAGTGAATTTCCAGATAAATTATTCGAGATCAAGGCATGGCTTGAGGATTTATCGAAGAGTCCGCTAATTGGAGGAGAGGCATCGGAAGATTGTCGAGAAATTGCGGCGCAAGTAATGTCGGTTTGCTACGGATTGATTGCGGAGGGGAATACATAAATGAGTTGCTATAAACCACACTATATTCCCAAGTGTATATGATTTGTATTATTTTTGTAAAAATCAAAAGTCATATCTCGAGTCCATTCAGTTCTATTGAATATTATTTCTAAGCTCTACAATAAACTATGTAAGAATTATATCCTTTCGTAATAAACTTCGCAGAATAATAAAATTAAATGTTTGTTTTCTTTTCTTAATCAAAATGACTAAGCTTTTACATTGATACTTGTTCTAAGGAGACTCAGGTTATAAGTGTAAAGACAGATAACTTTCCACCAGGAAAAAAAAAAGAATCTCTAAAAAAAAAAAAAACTTTACTTATAATCATTTAAAATTTCTCTCTTTCCAGATAATATCCTACTTCCGAGCAATGATTTATTACAACCAATAAGTGCAAATAACAATAATAACAATTCCATAAGCCTGCAACAGCAACAACAATCGGCATCGACAGCATCAGACCTAGCAATTGGTGCGACGTGGTCAAATTCAGGCAATTTAAAAATTGACTTGGATAATCTACTATCGAGTAAGAATTTAAAATCAAACGCGCCAGCCCTATCGATGAATGCGCTTAAAGTTCAAAGTCCAGTCAAGCAACCGCTAACAGTTCAAACTCCGGCAATATTTGGGGTCGGCGGTGGCATGACATCACCACTGAACAGTCCGTTGCAACGATCTCCAGGTGCTGGTGCTGGTTTCCCAACAAAAATGAATTCCATTCCCAATCAAACAATGCCAATTCCACAGCTGAATCAAACACCTATGTTTGCCAATTTCAGTAACATGCAACCCGCAATCAATCAACAAAATGCAAACAACAATCTCAATGCGCAGCAGCAATTTAATTTGTTTCAATGATACATAGCGAATTGAATTTCTGTTTTTTTTTTTTTTTTTGATTGCTTCTTAAAAAGTTTTGTTGTAATTCCAATTTTATTTTATTTTTTATAATACGGCTGCCTGCCCTCTGCGCCTTCCCAAAGAAAGGGAACTATACTTTTTTCTTGGTTACATTTTTTCTTAAAATCACCAGTTGCATGCTGACTATATATGAATGAATTATTTTTTTGTTTGTTATTATGTTAAGTGAAAAGAAGATATGTATATGTACACAACAAATATATATTTATATAAGTATATAGGTTTGGAAGAAACGTTAAAAAAGAAAAGAAAACTATATCACATATAATTATTAATAAAGCAATATCGTTGAATGTATGTACATATGTATGTGTAGCAATTTGATTTGATATCATTAGATTTATTTAACATTTAATATTCGTCCTATAAATGATACAATTATTATTATATGTTATTCGTCCAGCTGTTTGTGAGAACATATATACCATTCTTTGTTTCATTTTTAGAGTATAACACTTAAGGTTGTTTTCCTGATGATCTACATATATTTTTTGTTATTAGACCGACAGACAGACAGACAATTGAATGATTAAAAATGTTATGTATGTATTTTTATATTTAAATGCAATAATGTGTATAAAAAAGACAATTAGTAATTGGCATTGATAAAAGTAAACTTACGAAATCGAGACTCGAACAGAAGCTTTCCTTTCCAGCCGGAACAAATGTTTCTAAAATCAATCGCCACCCAAAGGTCTATATTCAGCCTAATCGTGAATAAAATTTCTCCCGGAATATCCAAAAAATGTACTCCTAAGAAGAAACAAACGACGCATACTGTTTAGATGTGTTTTTCTTTTTTTCCGCCTCGGATATTCTACAATTCGACTCCCCGTTTATTGTCTTCTCCACCATTATTCGTTGACATTAATAGTTTTTGTGGAACTGATCTTCTTCGGTGCGGTTGATAATTTCCTCTTTTTCTGTGATAAATGTAAAGAAATTTATGACCAAATGCCGCGAGCTCGATGCTTAAACAATCTACAAAACTAGTGCTCAATCGATTCGTCAAATTTGGAAGAGGTGACCAAAACTGTTGACGCTCTTACCAACACTTTTGAATGCATGAATGAATGCACCAAGTCTAGATTCAAAACAATTGAGAAACAACTTGCTACGTTAAGTGAATTAGCCCTGCAAAATCTCATCGTAACGGCGAACTGATGGAACCCACGGGTCATCCATCCTTTATGATTTGCTCACGATTAAAGATTACCTAGTTAACATTATCAACAAGATCACGTGACACAGTCACAAACGACAACATTGCTGCTAAGGTGGAACGCGTCGGAACTCTGATTAACTGCTTTCATCAGCTTAAGTTTGACTGATTTCGTTCTTAGGTCCATTTTAACTAACCTATTTCACTTAAACCCTGTCCTCTTGACACTCACAGAACTTATTATATCTTCTGGTACAGAACATTACCAAATCCTAAGAAAACTTAACACAAATTGCTCGGCAAATGCTCTTAAAAGTTAAGAAACCCTTTTAGACCAATTACTAATTCAATCTTTTGCACACATTTATTGCATTTTATATCCGTTCGAGTTTTACCTACCCACCATAAATTGTCAAAAGGATATTATAAATATAATAGATTAAATTTACACAAATGCAATTTTAGTTAATAATAATAATAAAAAAAAAAGATATCATTGTATTATTTGCTATAGCAGGTGTTGGGCTGAATATCAACTAATATTTGTCTATTTTATATTATTTTTTCTTTAGCTAAATGAATTGATATTGATAATTTAATATACAACGCACAATATAATACATTTGCAATGGATTTTGTTAAACAAAAAATGGAATAACTTTTCCTTAGAAATTATATTTGGCGTTCCTATTTTTCCTTTTTTTTTTGTTCTTTGTACCAAAATAACCGACATTCCATGGTTTTTAAACATATGTTCATATACCTATTAATTTTATTTACATTATTTTTTTTTTCTTTACAAAAAAAAAGAAACTTCCATTTTCTATTGATTCAGCTAAAAAAAAAAAAAAACAAATAAAAAGCATGTAAATAATATAAATTATACACAAAAAAAATGGAGAAAAATAAACTACAAACATTACAATTACTTAAGTATATTTAATAAAAATGAAAGTAAAAACAAAAAAATAATAATATATTTATAACAAATGAGAAAAAACGTGTAAAACCTAGGATTTTATGAGTTAAAACAATTAAATAGTTTTTAATAAAAAAAAGTGAGTAAATAAAAATCAATAGTTTAAGAAAACATACAATTGATTATACAAAAATTGGAAAAAAAGAACACGAAAACAAAAAAAAAAACAAAATTGTTAGATTTGGACTAAAAATACTAAAGTTCTACGTGAATGATTCGATGTAACATTCATTTGTCTTTCGCATTGGAAATAAAAACAGAAAACAAAACAAAACATAAATTGGTTAAAAATTTGTTCGTCGTGATAAACTGATTTATAGAACATTTTTATTTAACATATAATAACAAAAACTAAATGTTCGATAATAAATAAAACGAAAACAGTTACACATAATCAAATTGAGTTTCATTTTATTCCTTTGTTTATTTGTATAGAGGGCAATACATACTATCATACCGTCGATGCATTTCTAAGCCTTTATTGGCAATGATTGCAATATGCCGTAGGTTAAGATAAACAAGTATTTAAGTCCCAGCACGTTTATAGGGTTTTGTTGAAGCAGAACAGTCACACCTCGTTTGTCACATATTGCTTTTCAATACATTCGACAGCAACCGAACCAAGTTTTGCCTTTCTTATTATACTGAACACATTTAGCTCGGTGGATGGTATTAACCGAGATCACACTTTCTACGTTTCGAAAGTTATTTTCTTCCTCAGGCACACTTTGCACAGATAATTTGCTTTAATTTATGAATGAATATGCGCATCATCTAATTCGGACTTCTGCGAATACTCATTTAAGTTCTAGACTATACTGCCATCGTCTAAGAGGCTAAGCACTGCAGCAAAATGTCCTAATCGTTAATCTGAAATCAAAAATTTATTTTCTAGATCCATCATCGGGTGTTGTTGGAGGGTCCGACCAATAATGACAGTCCTACTGTTGCAACTGTTCGCTGCTTCTTCAGCCCATAAAGGCAGTTTGTCTCACAATACGCTTCTTCTCACAGTATAAGTCTTTATGCCCTGTTCTCTCTATTGCAATTTTTCATTGGACTGTTGATGAACTTGGGGAACCTTGAGCCGAGATATGTAAGACAAAATTTCCAAGTCAATTCCGTCAACGCAGCACGGACTACATCGCTGATGACAACTACCAAGAAAAGCAACAGTACACAACCCTGCCGTACCCCACTTTGGACTTCAAAATCCTCTGAAACATTGTGAAAATTGTGCCACTTATTGTGTTAGCAACTCCTGCGCAAAGGCTAACCACATGACGTACCGATTCAAGCTGTAAGAGCTCTCTTGAAATCTATAAGCAGCAGATCTAGCGGAGACCTATATATTTGTTGTTCTTTAATGATCGGTAGGATTTACTGTACCTAGAACTGAAGTATTTCGATCAATGCAAAGTTGATAAGAGGCTGTCAGTCGCTAAATAAATTACCAATCGTCTGAAGGGAAAGAAACATTTTCTTTTTTTTAATTTCAGGTCAGTTTTATTAGAATATTTTTACTTTTTGTCTGTTTACAATTGAATACAAAAACTGAAAGAGCGATTAATCAAACTTCTATGAATATTTTGACAAAATATTCAACACGTCGATTATTCGATGCATTAAACAGCCTAGTCATTTCATATTACACTATAGTTATCTTAAATTTAGGGAAGGAAAGAAAAATGTAAAAAAAAATGCAATTTAAACTTCAACGTCCTTGTTCTTATTCTTCTTCTTTTTCTTTTTCTTCTTTGGCTCGCCATTCTCAGCGCCACCATTCTCTGTGGCAACTTCTATTTCTTCAACGGCGACACCATTCCCATTTGTAGCCGACTCGTCCAGCTTCCTCTTCTTCTTCTTCTTTTTCTTCTTATTTTCCTCGCCGTTTTCGTCATTTTTGGGCGTTTCCTGTGCAGCCAATTCAATTGCCTCTTGCATGACTTCTATATTCTTGCGGGGTATCTCACCGGACTCGTAGAACTTAAGTCGGTCTTCAACCTGTTGTTTTAGAGTGTCGCCAAAGACACTTGTCGGTGTTTCCAAGAAACAATCGATACGTGACGCAATCGAGCACTTGTTGGCTAGGAAACGAGAAATTCTTCCCTTGTTCTTGAGGCCTGCTCGTCCGATAAATGACGAGTGATAAAGCAGACCATACTTGGGTGTGTTGCTTCTCGTCTTAAGAGCTCTGAAAAGTGCTTTTTCCGCACCCAAGATTTGTACCGTCGATGCTGGATACTTGGCCAGGTTTGTCAAACTGCCCGCGTGGGATATTAGGCGTGCTCCTACTTGGTCGCCGATAAGAGATTGCAAGTTGGGCGCAACACTGTTCATCTTATTGTGCAGATAGCCGGAAAGTTTCTTGCGGTATTCCGAAAGTTTTATCACCCTCTCAGCGAACATTTCTATATTAATGAGGTCAACCACAGAGATGTCCATTCCCATGGACATTTTTGACGCGTCAATAATTGCCTGAGCCTTAGCTGAGTCCATAACGATTTCCTCGAGCTCCTCGAGTTTGTCTTGGGTCAGACTTTTACGGTCCTTTATGAATTTAGCTGACTTAGCGAACATGTAGTTGTCGGGTACGATTTTGACCAACTCTGGGAAGTGGTACGAATACCACTCGCGGATACGCATCGAGAAGGTGTTCACGTCTTTGTCTAACTGATCAAGAAGCGCGATCGACTGGATGATCATGTTGTCTGAGCGATGAACGTTGAACTTGACCTTAGCACGGGAGTAGCTGTGACCCAAACCGAGTTGAGCGATGCCAGCACTCTTATCGGTGAAGCCTTAATGAAAGAAGAATAATTAAAAGAAAATCGAGGAGTAACTCCATCTTAATGCCTTACCCTTAACTAAACGATGGAAATGGAAACGAATGCCACGGAGAATCTCGGGTACGGCACCAAAGTGACTGCTTTGTACCTGAATAGCCTCGGTAATCGCTGCACCTAGCTTAGCATCGGCAACACCGAGAGTGCACTTCTTTTTCTTCAGCTGGGAGAAGTATTCATCGAGGAACACGAGCAGATCTTGTGGAGCAACGCCTTCCGAGATAGCATTGATATTCTCGAGAGCTGCAACTGCCGTTTTGAACGGGGAAAAGCCAACCAGTTTGACAATGGCATTGAAACGAGCAAAATCTGTTACGGATGATTCCACCTGAGGCAGAAACATTGAGATTTCCTCAAATTCCGTGACGCTGAAGAGGCCATAACCTGCCGCGTGCTCATACAAAGCGTACAAGCGCGACTTTATAAAGAATAGACCATTAGATTTGTTTGGAAACAGAACATAAGTGAATAGATTGATTTTGGAAATGGGATTTATAATGAACGGAGTCTTACCATATTTTAATGAATATATTTTAACTTTTTCACAAGAACAAAAAAATTCAAGCACGCATGGGAGCCAATATTTTTCCACGTGCGCAGGGTTTAGAAAATATGACGCGAGTGACAGCAGATATTCGTACCGAACTGTACTACTCCGAACCAAAGGCCGCTGGGTTAATTAATTTGAAGGTGGACACACTGTGAGAATGAAATTGGCGAATGTTCGTGATGTATCGAACTTTAAAACTGCAATAGCTTCCAAGAACAAGGTATAAAAATAAAATACTTTAGAAATAATAATGAACAGGAAAGCTTTTTGTGAAAATAGTTTTGAAGTATAGATTGACGTCTTTTATTTCACTTAAATCAATCTAGTAGGTCCGTTCGTGTACTTTTTGCACTAAAATTCGTAGATTATCAAATTTCGAGGAGTGCGGGTAAAATTCTGCCAAAAAGAGCTGAAATTACGAACAATTTGAGAATACACTGGTTTGACAGCTTTGACAGTTTTCATAAACCAGCCCACAGAAGTTTCTTGCACTAAAATTCGTAGCATGGGGAAATTTCTTACTCTTTCGTGAGCGCTCTCCTCTGCGAAAAACTAAAAATTCGCTGTTTTAGGAGAGTACGCGAACTGTAAACTACAATTTGAGCAGATGAAACAAGAAATGAGAAATATAAATTGCACAATATTCTGTAGTAGTCATGAGCTAGGTGTTGTTTTAGCTCTTTTAAGATTTAGAATAAAAATACTTACTTAAAATTTATCTAAATTTAAGTTCTTCTGAGCTTTAAAATCAGCACCAAATTTTCATTTCCTACTGTACCTAAGACACATCTGCAATAACTTTTGAACCAAATGGCAAGGGCGAAGCGAATTCGCCGCTTAATCAGCTAACCATCTCACTTTACCTTCCAACTGTCAACTGCACACGAAGAAGAAACGTCAAACTCATACGGGCAACGGGCCAGCCACCTACATTCGCAGATGAGTTGCTTCTACTGTGATTGTGTGAGACAGGTTCTTGTTCTTTCTTTTAAGTTGCATTATTTCTATTTATTTCTCAATAAATTTTCGCCAAGGATAACTCTTTTTTGATTTCTGCTCGTTTCCTCATTTGTATACTACGAAAATTCCTCTTCGTTCAAGACTCGTCTGTGGCTTTTTGTTTTTCGTGTTTTCCAATTCGAAATCAATAGAAACGCAGTTTCCTGTTCCTTCTTTCGAAAGGGAAATTCTTTTTCTTTTGCCGACGACCGACGACACCACAGAAAAAAAATCTTCTTCTTCCCTTGTCCAGACAGAAAATGGAGTTTTTGTTGTAAGTATCTTAATACAAAATGCAATTCATATCACAAATTTAAAAATAAGCGATTACATCGAATGATACGAGCTACCAGCTAGCTATATTTTTTTTTTTTCATTTGATGTTTTAAGAGTGCACTGACCCCAACAACACCAGTCGCAACTTATGGCTATATCAAAACAAAATTTTAGTAAAAGAAAAAAACTAAGACGTGATTTTATTTTCAGTGGATCACGTTCCAGTAAAACATTTAAACCGAAGAAGAATATTCCCGAAGGAACCCATCAGTATGATCTCATGAAACATGCTGCCGCCACTCTGGGCTCGGGAAATTTACGAAATGCAGTTGCTCTTCCCGATGGTGAAGATCTCAACGAATGGGTGGCTGTGAATAGTAAGTTTTTCCTTCTTGTTTTGTATTTTTTTGTAAAATTCTCGATAAGAACTGTATGACGCGTATAATTTTATACATTTCCTGAAGTTACTCATTGCTATTGAATGCATGTTATCACTCGAGCTATTAGGTATCCGCCTCCTGGAATACGTTGTATTGCATTAAACTGAAGTTGATAGTACTTTATGTAGAGTTTTTGGAATATGTGGGTATTTCTGAAAAGAAATGTTGACAGAGAAACGACATGGCGTGTGATATAAACTGTGGATACGTTTTATACTGCTTATTCTATAGTCTATTGACTGTTTCGACAATGCTTAGTTTTAGAATAGCACGGCAATATTCCCACTCAGCGATTTACTTACTTATTCCTTTGAAATAGAAAAAAAAACGTCTGTATAGTTGTATTTACCATAATGTTTCCTTTCTCTTTACAGCCGTTGATTTCTTTAATCAAATAAATATGCTCTATGGGACCATAACGGAATTCTGTACAGAAGAAAGCTGCGGCAATATGTCAGCTGGACCAAAATACGAGTACCTTTGGGCCGATGGTCAGGCGGTGAAAAAGCCAATCAAATGCAGTGCACCCAAATATATTGATTACCTAATGACATGGGTACAAGACCAACTTGACGATGAAACCCTATTTCCTTCGAAAATTGGCATACCCTTCCCCAAAAACTTCCTATCAATTGCCAAGACAATATTAAAGCGACTATTCCGAGTATATGCACATATCTACCACCAGCATTTCTCAGAAGTCGTCACACTCGGTGAGGAGGCTCACCTTAACACTTCCTTTAAGCATTTCATATTTTTCGTGCAAGAATTTGATTTAATCGAACGCAAGGAGTTGGCTCCGTTACAGGAGTTAATCAATAAGCTAACAGCAAAGGACGAGCGGCAAATCTAATAATGCCGCTTACTTTCAAACATTTATATTGTATTTTGTATATTATATGTATGTTAACACAAGAAAAAAAAAGAAGAAATTGATGGGGAGAATGTTCTCTAAAAAGCAATTATTTTTGTAACAAAAAAAAAAAAAAACTAATTAGTAATTGAAAATTGTTTTTAGGAGAAAAAAAAATGAAAATTCTGACGCATTAGTAGTTTTGCAATTTATATTTCTTTTAATCTTTGTTTTCTTTTTGTGTTTTTTATATTTTCCAACACAACGCAAAATGTGTACTTTAAGTAATTTTAAAATTTATTTAACGCTTATTTAGTTCTTTACGTTAGCTTTTAAGATTGATTTTTACATTTACATTATACACATATGACGATTATAAGAAAATGTTTCTTTTTTTCTATTTTTATTTCACATTTATAGCAATTAAAATGAAAAACAAATTTATTGACATGACAAATTGTATATATATTCTTCTAATTATTTATGAAAAAGCAAAGTCGGGAAATGGCAAATGGTTTTGGTAGAGTGCACGATGTTCCTAAACCACTTATACGGCGACCTTGAACAGATAAGCTTTTCTTGATGTATCCAACTCTGTACATCGGAACGTTTTCATGCCTGTAATCCTGTGTTCATTTTTTTGCAGATGGCATTGGGGCCAAAATAGTTGCATACTTCACTGCGGGCGCATTTGGGAAGAAATGAACTGACTGAACTCTAACATGATTTGTTTTAAAGTAGTATCTTTACGACCAATATTTACCAAATAGATCATATATATTAGGAAAGGAATGCCTCAGTACCTAGCGCGGTAAACGCAATCGCGTTATACAGGGAAATTCAATTTTTGGCAGAAAAATATTGCTAGAAAGAATTACGTGAGTGGATGGCAAATATATTGTTTGCCTTATTTTGAAAACTAAAAGAAACTTTATCAGCATAAAATTCCTTTAACTCTATAACGGGGCGAAATACATAGATCCACCCAAAAAGGAAACCTGTGTGTGCTAGGACTTCTCGTAATTTTAAAATGTCTACTAACTTTCGTTGAGTCGAACAATGCATAAGGCCTTAATAATATCGCTGCCACAATATACAAAACAAAGTTGTGATTCCCATCAATATACTTAAACGTTACGAAAGTACAATTCCATCACATGGTTCCTTTATTTAAGGCACTTTAGACCATAGAATATCTCCGTATTAGGTTTCAGCCGATTTAAGAAATTATCCATTTGCGGAACAACCTAAATTTCTTCTCTATTTTCTTATTCCACTTAAAAGAAAAAATAAATCACAAATAACGTGCCCTCACTTCTATACGCCAAAACCAGACCAATGCAATTATTTTATCGAAAGCCTGGCTGTCACCAATCCCTGAACCAAAACAATAAAGTAGGTGTTTAGATCTAGATTAAACGATAGTTACTAAAACAGCATACAAAGCAAAATTATGAAAATATGTGCTCTGATAAATTAATAAAATTATCAGTTCTTTTTTTTCCAAAATAAAAATTATAAGTATTCGATATATTAACTAATATAAAATTATTTTTATAAAATTAAAAATAAGAAATCATATTGCTAGAAATTAAGCTTTTTATATGCGCGTCTTTTTTTTAAATTTTTCAATGAAATAAAAAATGGTTGCTAGCACTTTCGTTTGAATTTTATATTATGTATTAAAAAAAAATCACTCGACGATTGTATGTTTTCACCGAAATAAATATTTACTCAGAAAATAATAAAATGTTTTTAATTTCTCCAAATAATGCAAATTCTGTGTAATCGTATGATTGCGATTGGCAATCTGGGACTGGCCGTAGCCCATGGTTAATGTGTTGCAATATGCTGCACAGGGTTCCATGTCTGAATCCAGAAAAGTACCATCAACGTTTCTTTTCACGGCCCTACCTCTTGCGAACGTCTGACAGACATCCAAGAGTATTACTGTCATGAGAAACTTTCTGAAAAAGCCCCTGCCCTTTGGATACGGCATAAAGCTGTAGGACCGCATATTAAAATGTTTGAATCCTCTCACCGGTTGCTTGTGTTGTCTATTGGAAAACATTCTAACTTTATGTACAATTTGCTTCTTAACCGCATCCTTCTATCCCTCCATTCGTTTGCGTTTGCTGCAAGATTCTAGAAAAGTGGATGGCAGCCATGATCTCATCAGCCGTAGGCCCATTTGCCCACCATATTGCAAAAATAACTAATACAGGAACCAGAAAGAATTTGGGATTACGCGAACACAAGTCCTAGTTAAAGGACAAGAATTGCTTAAATTTAAGGACGACATTTTGTGGAGAAGATCTAGAGGTATTGCGAATTTGCTAGACCATGAACACAGCCAGGATACAAAGATAAGAAGCGTCTCATAATAGTAATATATCGATATCCCCAAAGGTTAAATAATAATATTTCTCATTCCAGCTGGCTTTTTAAAATACATACTCAAAAATATTTACTTTCAATTTTAGATCAATTTTTCTTTTCTGAGAAAATAAAACAACTTCAATTGCAATAAACAGGAAATATCTTTATTTTTCCTTCGATAATTGAGCAAATATCTTGTGAACTATATCATATAAAAAAAATTATATAAAATATAAAAAAAGTTTTGTCTTAAAAATATACATAGCAATACGAAAATGTTTCCCAAAGAAAATAAAATGAAAACCATAGTACTTTATGTAAATACTAAAATACTTTAAGGACCTGCGGTAAATTAAAAAGTAATAAATGATAAGGAATGAAATTTGCCAATGCTAAACGACTAATGAAAAGCTTTAACCAAGGCCATGATCTTCAAAGAATCCTTGTGGTGTTTCGTCCTGAAATTGAGAAAAAGCATAAGCGTTATAATTTTAAATGAATTTCAATCACATATATTCATTTGTGCGAACCAAAACAAGATACGTAATTTATTTGATTCTAATTATTATTATTTGTATTTTTTTTTTAACTAATTTCACTGTTACATACCTTGTTAAGGCTCCAAATCTACTTTTCTGTGTTTATTTGCTTCATTTTTTTTTTTAATAATCAATTTACAATTAATTGAAGATAGTGAAAGCTGAAACTCACATTTTAATAGTGCACTTCTACCGTGATAAAGACATAGAGAAACATTTATGTAATTTTTTTGAAAGAAATAGTTTATTGTCAACAAATAAAATGCAAACACTTTGATAACAGGGACTAAATTGTGAAGCTACGGTCGCAATTCAATCAGATTTTAGTTGAAGTACAGCGATACTTAAATGCATTATCATTATTTGAATATTAAACCTTAGAGTAGCTAAGTAGCTATTTAATATTTTTAAATGAAATAATAAAAACCCGTTCTACCTTATATGCTATGCCTTATAGACACTGTAAAATTCCAATAAAAAGTTTAAACAACTAGTCGCCGTTCGCTTACTTTTTGCACTTAAATTCGTAGATTATGAAATTTCAAAGGGTGGAGGTAAATTTCTCTCAGAGAGAGAGAGCTAAAATTATGAAAAAGTAAGCGAACGAGTTGAACAACAAAAACTTGAAGTTGACAGATTAGACATCTTTCACAAAACCAGCCTTCTTGCATTAAAATTTGTAAATGGAATTTCTTACTCTTTCTTGTAAAAAACTGCGAAAATTTTCAGTACGCGTATTTCGTAAAAATTCACTATTTTTGGACGGACCTATTATAGGCATGAGAATTACCTATGTTAGACAGATGAAGTATAAATTTTAAGCGAGGGCTAATTTTATTACTTTATTGATAAATAGTGACTCCACTAAAAAAAATCTAGCTCATATACATATGTATGCTTTATAGTAGTCTTGTACGGCGGGACCATATCCAAATTCAACTTATGTAGTTGCCTGAACCCACTAACGGCTCTAATCCACAAATCAAATAACCTATATTAGATAGTCCACTTCGGAGGTTAGGAAGAAGATCTAAAAGCACTATCTGTGAAAATCACGAACAGGGATTCTTGCTCACCAGTGTAAAATTTTTAGGTTAAGAAGAAGATCCCTCGAAGTGGACTATCTAGTAGTAGGTTATTTGTGCTCTAATCATCATAGCAATCTTTTTTTTCCGGATAGAGAAAACCTTTCTTTTAAAAATAAATGAAGAAATACATAAAATATTTACAAATTTCATTTGAATATTAATGCAATAAATGTAAAGCAAATATTTAGTTACTCCACTTTTTATTAAAAAAGCAAATTAAATTGCGTACATTTAACAACATTTATATTTCAAAACCTATATAGATAAAAGAAAATAGTTCATGTTTTCCATTAGTGGCTGCATTATATTACCTTTTAGTATTCTGGTAAGCTTACAGAGGTTTCTACGCCCTTTTAAAAGAAAGATAAACAAAATTAATTATCAATCATTTCTAACAGTGTAATTACGACACAGAGTGTAAAAGTAGAGGGTGTAAAAAACACGCTGTTATTATACAAAAAAATCGACGACATTACATTCAAGCCATGGTTTAGAGGCCGCGATTAACCACCACAACATTTGTGTGTAGAACCATGCAATTAGCATATATAAGTCACCTGCTAGCGACATTTTTTTTACGTAGCTTCACAACCATAACAGTATCTCTATGTGTGTTTGTCGAACAGTCATTTTTGATCCAGTTTTTTCTACTTAATTAAAAGTTCCAACTTGAAGACATTATTTTTTCCACTTTATTTCATGAAACCATATAATATTCTTACATATATTTTAGATATTTTAATTTAATTTTTTTTTAATATAAACGGAAATGATTTTATTATTTCTAGCATTCATATTAAACAATTAATTTATTTGAAAAATTCTACATTTTATATTGAAAAAAAATACTTATCATCATCTTTACTACAGATTTAAAATGACAACTTAAACATTTATGTACATAACTTTATAATTTATTTTTGATTTTAAGTTTTGCATGAAAATGTAAGTTTCGATTTTGTTCAAAAAAAAAAAAGTGAATGAAAATTTGTGCATTTTTGTTGAAGTTATAACCTCAGGATACTTTTTGGTTTTTGTACTTTATATTATTTCATTTTCTTTTAAATTATATTTACTAGTACTTTTAAAAAAAGAAATTGGAAAAAACGAAATTTTTAAATGAAAACTAAACAAAAACGTTTCTTATTGAAATCGAGAATTATTTTTTTTTTAGAGAAGTCCAATATCTCTTAAAGTGCTCTCAACAGCTTCATCCTAAAGTATATAAGAAAAATTAAGTTTTGTGTCCTTCTTTGTTGAGGAGGAAAAGAAAACAAAAACAGAAACAGAAAAACTGGCAACAGAAATTTTTCGTGGGTCATAACCACTTTTTTTTTTTTTGCTGTTGCAGGTTAGGATATGAACTGGTGTAGGTAATTATACAATGAGGAGCGAATATGACAGTTAAAATGAGTGTTATATACAACTAATTGGTACATCTTACTTGGACGGTATTGTTGCTTGCGATGATAAAATAAAAGCACATTAAATTGGTAAAAAAAAAGGATTGGGAAATGCTCCAGTTTACTTTTTTTAATTTGAAATTGGTTTTTCTTTTTTGGGATTTCGGTGATGCTGCTGAGGAGGAGTGAAGAATATAATTTTGGACACGCTACATACATAAATATTTTATTTATCTAAAGCATTTTTGTTTTTAATTTTGCACGAAATGGTATTAATGGTAAGTACAAACAGCTAAGGTCTTCATTTATTTTTATGAAAAAAAAAAAACAAAATAAAAATGATTCAAAACAGTTACTAAAACAATGGTTATAAACACGAGAACATAAATACATATGTGTTATTTTATTAACATATACGTACAAATATTAAATGCCTATTGTATTTTTAACAATAATATTATTCAAATAACATTATTTTTAATTAAAAACAAAACGTACTAAACTGAATGAAGTGTGTTAGTCGTGGCTCCATCCAAATCGTGGTTAATCTCTACTTTTCATTTCTATAAAACTCAAATCTTATTTTAGTTTAGAAAATATTTTGTTTTTATTTATCGATCTTTACACAGTCAAATTATTGGACAGATAGCTCAAAGCTAATTTAAACTCGGGTGGCTATAGACATGTTAAGCACGGCTTGCAGATATTTTAGGTGATAGAAATAGTATTCACTTAAAAATTCGAGGTTAGCTTGTGGGAGTAACAATTATTTATACAATAATTCATCAGCCTCTGCCAGCGATATTTTTGATCTAGTAGGCATAACCTAGAAAATAATAAATAAATAAATATCAGGCCTTAAGCAGCCCATGGAGGACTAAGGCCTAGCTTCTCACAACTGTACATGTTGTGAGTGGTAGGTATACTTTTCGGCACATACAGAAGGAACCTACAGTTTTATGCAGTATCCGAAGGGAAGAGGGGTTTTGAGAAGCTTTCTCATGACAGTTATACTCTTGAATGTTTGTCAGACACTCGGAAGAGGTGGGGCCGTGAAAAAACGTTTGATGCTGGATTCGAACTTGGAACTCCTTGCGCAGTAGTCCAACGCACTAACCACTGCGCCACGGCACATAACCTAGAGATGCCGATTTTTTTTTTTCGAGTAACATTCAAAACAGCGATTTTTTACTTAATCAAGTTCGGGTACTGACAAATTTTATAGTTTTTCACTAGCTTGCGATTTGCGAAAGGTAAAGTGGCCAGAGAAGAGTAACAAAGCATATGTGTGGAAATTTCAATTCAAAGGACGAACGCAGATCTAGAGTTCTCTGGTGGCTGACTCTGATTGACACTCATCGGAATTGTAAAGGTTGCAGTATTCTATTAATCGTCTTGAGCTCTGCCAGGCGATAGCCCAATTCGGGATACTCTTCCAAGCATGCGGTGGATTCAGGCAAGGAGATGAGCTGTCAAATGATTTCTCCAATATCGTGTTGGAGTAGATAATATGTAGGGCTGGTGTCAAAAGGGAAGGCACTAGCTTTCAGAAATCTGTCTAAGAAACGCAGACGATATTATATATATATCGAAAGATCCTGGCAAGCTGTCGTAGAGGCGTTTACAGTAATTAATGAGCAGTGAAACGACTTGTTCTTCAAGTGACCGAGGACAAAACGAAGTATATGTTATCAACAAGCAAGAGTATAAAATTCCTAACTGGATGGACCGAATTTATGCTCTATAGAACGCTAATTTTACCAGTCTTCCTATATGGAGCCAAGCGCTGGACAATAAGTAAGAAAGCTGAGAAAATATTAAGCACCTTCGAGCGAAAATTACTTCGTCATATATTACCGCTCTATGAGCTGTATCAGGATGTGCATGAAGTCTTAAATGCCAAGAAATTTACTTCGAATATACTTTCGGCTAAATCGCGGGAATTTGTAACAATGCTCCAACCAAATGGTTCTTCAAATAAAAGGAGACGGCGAAGAAGATCGAACCTCCGGTATAAAGACCAAGTTGTCGCGGATGCCAGAAAACATGGTCTTCGCAGCTGGAAGCAGGCTTAACAGATTTAAAATTTTAAAATTAAAAGTTCAAGTTAAGTTTTCAAAACGAAACCTTTATGTCCGATTCCACAGTGCAAGTTTAAGCCTCAGCTGGAGCTTAAGCTACGGTTTAACTCATCTTTGTGTTTCACAGTGTCGGCTTTAGGAAAAAACCCTGCTCAAGTATAGATAAAACTTGAAGTCGCCGATTTTGGTGGCTTAACTTCTGTCAGAGCAAAATTCATCATTCCATGTTACCAACATTAGCACATTACCTTTTTTTAATGTAACTACTTTATTTATTTACCTAATCTAATCCTACAAAATACTATTGTATTACAACATTGTTAGATCACTTGGAACTTTTATTTCTGGTCTACCGCCCGTGTTATACCTACAATGCTCGCTTTTCCTCCGCATACTTTTTTTACGGCTTTTTTAAATTATCGTATTTTTTTAAAAAAATTAAATTTAAGTTTTTTTTTTTTCATTTTTTCACGCCATTTATCTATTTGACATCTCCGATCAATTCACAATAGTTAATTACCTACAAACTATTCACAATCAGTTCTTATATTTGGTTTAGTTGAGCCACAGTTTTACTATACGCTAAGCTGCGGATCAAGCTTCCACTGTGAAACCGGGCATTAGCATAATAAAAAATCTTTCAGACACTGAAGAGATAAAAATTTGACATATTACAACACAAAATCATTTTCTTTAACTGCATACTTAAATATATCATAAGTTGTTTGTATAATATACCTTAACATAATTGGCAAAATAGTACTGAATATATTAATTTTCTAATTTATACCATATACATACATATATGTAGTTGCATTATTGAGGTTGTGAAGACAGTAGGACGCGAAGACTCATACATTCGTGCTAATTTTTGTTACTAATAAATATATCCTAACTTCTATTACATTCTTTTTATTTGCATGTGCATCATTTAAATAGATTTGTGCATTTTATTTCCTATTTGCCTTCAAACCAACTATTGATTAATATTTTTGGACCAAAAATGACTGCGGTTTTGGTTAAGGTTATCGCAAATAACAAAATCAATGAGTAGTTTGCATTTTATTCATTCTTTTTCGAATAATGTAGTAGAATATCTTTCATGAAGTGTTTAAAAAGAGAAAAGTAAATGAAAACACCGACATAAACAAAGCTTTATCACAAAAAAAAAAAGTGGAGAAATAATCATCTGTGAATGCACAAAATAGTAAGTAGAAAGGTAGTGTTAGTAGATTTTTTTTTGTTTTTCTTCGAATTAATAAAACAGTAACGCCTTCTTTTTTTAAAAACTATTTTTTCTTAGTTTTATTCAATGACAGTAAACACATATAATTGTAAGGTAGTAGAAAGAAACATACACATACATACTCGTACATAATTAGTTTTTACTAAAAGTTATTTCCTTTTTTCTTGTTTGTCTACAAAAAGTCTGTTCCCGTTGTAAACGTTGATATAAATTTCACAAAAATTTAACTTATATGTTAGTTTTATTGTTATTATATAAAAAATAAAGTTTTACAAATGTACTGTGTTAGTTTGAGGGGGGAGTAAAAGAAAAAAGAAAAAGAAATGGGGAACTTGACATTTTAAGGACCGATTTCTTTATTTGCGGTGTTGCTGATATTTCGATGATCAACTATTATAAGAATGAGTTGATGTCTCTTCGATACATTTAGTGAGTTAGTAAGTAAGCTTAAGACTAGATCAATTCTTCTACCCATAAGGAAAGGGAAAAAATAATTCTGATGTACGCTCTAAAGAACAACATATACTAAGATAAAATTTAATTTTAATTATAATTTTGGTATAATAATTGATTGAAATGTATTAAGACCAAATCCATAAAGTAAAAGAAGCGAAGTGTATCAGGAATCTTTACTTCTTTTGCATTAAGATAAGTACATCGGAATATTTTATTTCCATTAATTATTTTTTATTTACTGATGTATGTTAGTTCATAAATACAATGTGACGTAAGAGTGTAAGCGAAATGCTAACAATCATGTTAATTTAGATGCTTTAATCTCCAACAGGTAGCTGTTTTTAATTCTTATATCAAGATAAAAAAAAACCGTAAAACAATTCTATAGCCAATACTACCTCTGTAAATTACGGCAGGATAGTTAGAGTAAACTCAGAGCCATATACTCGCCAAGAGGTATGAAAAGCTGTTCGAAATGAGGTCAAGAGCTCTCTTTTTCCACTCAGTAGAATGGCTTTCACAATTTTTGATTTAGCGAAATTCTGAGATGGAATATACACTGTCGGACAAAATAAAGTGCAAAAACAGTTTATTCATTTTCAATATTCTGTTAGTAAGAAGAAGAAAGAGCATTTATGACTCAAATGTTATGTTCTGACGTCTCCTACATATGCCTTCACAGTTTTTTGAAAACTAGTGGTTAATTGCTTTTGTTAATTTTTTATCAGTTGTAGAAATTATGCAGCAGTTGTATTTAGCACGCGACAAAATAAAGTGCATTTTTTTGTTTTGTGTGCACAAACTTTTACGATTTTTCAAGACAAATCTTCGCTGTCGACAAAAAATCAAAAGGTAGAAGCATTTAATCAAAATTTGACATCTCATTTTTAATGGCAAGTTTTGTTTTATTCGGTAGGATTTGGTATGAAATCGCTTATACCCTTAGTGAAGGAATTGCTTGTTTCGGATCGTCAAAGTGGGATTGACATTCCGAAAACTAGCAAAAAGATATGGAGTTTCAATTTCTGGAGCAAGAACAGCGGTCTTAACTTTCAAAAAACGAGGAATAGTTAAGAGTTCTTGCAGAAGGAAGCGAAAGACCACAGCAACAAAAGACCCGAAAATTAATATTGAAGCTAAGAAAACTCTTTATCTTCGGCCGGACAAATTCAAGACACTCTGCAATCAAATATAGTACTCAGAACAGTACAAAAGCGACTCCAGAAAAGCGGCTTTAAAAGCTTTGTTGTGAAGACAAAGCCTATCCTTCGTCAAATAAACTTTAAAAAAGACTCGCTTTAACAAGAAAGTTTCATTTAAGTCCAGAAACATTCTGGCAAACTTTAATATTGAAATTCGTTTTGTAAAATTCAATTCGAGTTCAAAAACTCTAAAAATAAAAAGCGAGTTTGGTGCAGACCATCCGAAAGACTCAGCCAAAGGTGCATACAAAAAACGGTGAAATTCGAAGGAAGGTCAATAATGGAGATGTTTCTCCTATAGCCGCGTTGGAAATCTCGTCAAAATCGACAGTAAAATGATGGACCCAACTTACATAAAAATTATTAAGTAAAATTTTGCACATTTCGCTCCAAGAATGGCTTTAGAAAGTTATATTTCCAAAGCGTAGCCAGCGAGTTTTTTACCCAAAATAATGTTGATATATTGGAGTGGCCACCTCTTTTTCTAGACCTTATCCCAATTGACTACCATTGGTTCATTTAGAATAAAACTCTTCCATTAGATAAGCGTCGCAACTTACCATATTTTTGGGAAAGCCTCCAAAGCAAATGGGAGAACATTCCAGGGGACATGTTGAAAAACATGGTTTCCAGCATGCCACTAGGTATTAACTTCTTTTCTAAAGCTGAATTTAAAAGATTTTATATTATATTATTTGGATTTGCACTTTATTTTGTCTTCTTCCATGAATTACCCTTTTTTTTAAATTGCAGTATTTTTTAGTTGTGCTGTTCAATTTTGTAAAAAAAAACTTTTATTAGTTCTAAAGAGTGGAGTAACAAACAATATAAATCATTCAAGAAGTTAGGCAACCTGTAGGGTAAATGTCAAATACACGAAACAATTGTTCTACGAACGGTTGAACTCGCATACTCTTGAGTGTACAACTGGAGAATTTTATTAGATTGAAAAAATATAGAACCAAGGTTAGGTTATGTTTGTACTTTCGTCAACGAAGACGACAGACCTTTGCTTTACTCGCAAGCGAAACATATTTGTACTGAAATGACAAATTCTGAGCCAAAAGAAATCGGTAACGTGCCATAAAATGTTAAAGAAAGCAGTACAAATTACTTATAAAAGGAATTGAATTTGTTTACAAAGCTCCTTTACACAGTTTAACTCGAATTTATTTCTTTTATAAATGTAATCAGCTACTTCCTTAAGAACTCTTACGCCACAATCTGTATCACGGTTGTAATATAATTTTATGATTTTTTTTTTTAAATTAAATAAGTAATAATAGTTGCTTTCTAGGTTTTTATTCTCAATTTTTTTTTTTTTGGGTACGACATAATCTTTTATTTATTACCTTTAAAACAACTATCATCACTGCTATTGGTTAAACAGCACTAACAAATAATTGCAAGACTCCAAGCCGACTCACTATTGTGCAACAATGGAATTTTGTGAATAAAAATAAAAATATATACGTTTTTTTTACAAATAGCACAATAATTAACAGAAAAAATAATACATAAAGCCAATTGCTTGTGTGCTTAGATGAGTTTTATTTTCAATTCGACACTTTTCTCTTCTAGGGGTATATCTAATCAATTGAGATACTCATTGAAGTCCTTGTTTTTTGGGATAATGAGGTTTTATTGTTGTTGGTTTTTTTTTATTATTATTATTCATATTGAAAGCGTAAAATAAAAAAAAAAATCGTTGATTACAATTAGGAGGGTGTGTTTGTACGTAAAGAGGAATTCTAGCTACAATACTATTGAAATTGTGAATATTTTTTGTTTTTCTAATGCAAACAAATTATTTAGTGCGCATGCAAGTGCAAATAAATACAAAAAAAAAACGTGTGTACGTGCGGACTCAAATACTGGAATTAATTGTTCATGCAAAACTTAATTAGAATTAAATTTTTCTTTATAAATTTCTCTAGGTTCTACTATATATGTAATTAATTTAATGTCGGACGTTTTGTAGTACATTTTCTATCGATTTCAGTGCGAAAAATGTAAGTAGAAGCATACGGTTGCTCTTTTTTATATTGTCATGGATATATTTTGTTTTTAAATGCCAGTTTTTTTTGCAGTGAGGACTGAGGGATATTGGGCGATAACACAAAAAATGAATTATTAGCTTTGGATACTATTATACTAGACGTAGTAGACATACCATTCTTTCCAATATGAAGTAAGCAAATTACACTAGGTTCCTGTTTGCAATTCAAATAAGAATTACCACTAAGGCAAAGAGATTAAACGAAGACCTTAAACGACTGAAACAATCTGCAGCACATTACGAAGTACTTGAATGATATTGTAAAAGGCAGTAATCTTCCCCAAATTAAACTTAGCTGCAAATTTCGTAAGCCTAAGCTGTTGTCTTTTTTGTGCAGTATGATCTGATTTAATGATAATTTACTAGGCAAGCCACATTAGGTATAGCTGATCCGAAGAAGTGAGTTAAATATAGAATTGCAACTGAACAAACAAAGGTAATAGGAAAAAATCACATGGAATGGATGAACCATAGCATATGTTTAACACAAGGAACTTTTTAATGTAAACCAAAGCTAGCATGAATAAATCTGAAAACACTACTTCGATTAAATAGGACCTGGCCAAATGTGACATCAGCCGAGGAACTTAAATGCATGTCCATAGCATTACAAATGGCACATGGAAACTTGGAGAATTGATATTAGTCTGAACTATAGTCTAAAGAACAATATTCACTTACAAAGTACTTGAAATCGCACAGAAATTTTGAAGCTGCACTTGGCGTTTGTGGTATTAATTAAGTCGTTTTACTAGTCAATTTATATTACTCTCAATCAACAGCCATAGTATGAAATTTATGGCAAGATATAGATAAATATTAAATAAATATATTAAATTTTAATACATCTTTAAAATAAAAATAATAATAAATCAAAGATAAAAATAATAAACGAAAACAAAAGTCGAAAACTTTTTAGACATTTACAAAACTATGCAACAGAACATTTCACATGCATTAACTGACGAGTTTTGGTTATTATAAAATTTAGTTAATTAATTTTAATTGATATTATTAATTGAAATAAGATATTCGTTGATATTTATTATGAATATTTGGATGTTAAGCTTAAAGCATTCCAAAGAGAGACAAATTATTATTCTTTTATAGTTGTATGGATGCAATACGAATCAAATTAAAGAGAACAAAAACAACAGAACAAAATTATACAGCATTCAAAACAATTATATATCAACAAAACAACGTTTTTGTCTTTTGTTATACTTTGTTTTTTTTTTTTTTTTACAATTCATACGCTTCTGGTGTACTGACCTCTTGTAGTAGATCCTGGGATGCAATTGCTTTGAGGACATTTTTCTTTGATGTCTCTTGCATCTCACCGCCGATCAGTAATTCGTCAAGTATGAAATAGGCTTTTTCAAAATTAAAGATAATGTCCAGTTCACACACCTGCAATGAAAACGAATATGCAAAATGTTATCATCTATATTTTTAAACTTGTAAGTTAGACTATTATTATAAGTAGGCAATGCGGTTTAACTGGGTGAAATATATGTATGTAAGCTTTTGGTTTTTCGATCAATTAAAATGTTTTGTCTACATTGCTATGCTAATTCCAATCTGTAGAGAAAATGGCGCATAACAGTCGGGTGGAGGCATACCAACTGGGAAAAAATTTGTTGAGAGCTGAGACAGATTACCATAAGCCGTTTACGATTGCGAGTAGATGTTATACAGCAAGTAAGTCCTCTTGCTAAACTAACAAGTAAAAGCAAACGTGAAAACGAAAGCTGAAGATTGCCGCAATAAGTCCAGAGCGAAGCCACCATACTCGTACAAGGTTTAAAGTTCAGAACAGTCTCCTGAACCAATAAAATAGCAATAAATACTTACACTTCCGAAATATTTGTCCAACAACTCGACGTAGCGATGAATTATCTCCAACGTAAGTAGCTCATTGTCGTTTTGCTCGATCGCACAGCAAAAGTACAAACTTGCGTATCTGGAATTATATTCACAAATAAGTCATCTAATTTATTTTAAAGCCATACAATCGACCGCACCTTTTGTACACAATTTTACAGTCCTTCCACTCCAAAAAGGAGCACATCTTTGGCTTTCTTGCCAAAATTGTTGTCACCAATTCGCGTGTAATCTTCTTCTTCACCTTGTCTGGGTACGCTCCGTACCACTTCTGTAACCTTAACTTGCCTTGTCGGCTAAATAACAGCATAAAAAGCATCTAAAACATAGGAAAAAAAAATCCATAACTTAGCAGGTGGTATAGAACTAGGGCGATTGGTAATCATTGAATTCCTACGAATCGGCGAACCCGTTTCAAACGAAATTATTATTTTTATTTGAAGAATAGGATATTTACCATTTTGCAGGACTTTTATCTAACTAAGTACGTGAATTTTGTCTTAAATTAATATAAAAACACTGAATAGAGCTTAAGAGAAAACCACGACAATTTTTTTCATTTCTGACGAATCAAGAATGATGACGTTGAGGTACGTTTCCAGCTAAAGTGTGCTTACAACGAATGGCATGTTATGGGCATTCCATGTGAAATGTCACTTTCGCATAATGTTAAGAATAATGTTACTCAGTTATCGACTCAGCTAGTGATTAAAAGTTAGTTACAATTAAAATTTTAGTAATAAATTTGTCCTTATGATTTCAGTATTTCTTTTTTTTTTTAATTTTTGAACTCGAGTTTAACTTCAAGGTGAAGAACACAATGGTGAAGCTGAATCTGTAGTACGAAGCATTGGTAAAAGGTTGTTCACAGAGTTGCAGCTCCGGCTAGAACGGATCGTGTTATACCCTACCGATTGCTTTCTGGCGTTAATATATTTGTGTTCCACTGACATGCTTAGTTTCTATTTACTTCGTACAAAATATTCAGCTTCACTGATTGTGTTCCCACAATTAAGTGTGCATGTATTTCAACTTCGTACTACAGCTTCAGCTTCACTACGGGTGGGCAAACAACAAGTTGTCGTGAATATAGGACAAAGGCCGCGCAATAAATAGAACCAAGGAACGCACTCTTCGTAGTACCTGTCAGTGGATTATACCTCAAACTGTAAATGGTGATGCCAAGTCTTGATAAAATATAAATATATGGAATCCCATACAACAGGCGTTTATCATTTTCTTATTTACAATACTTTCAAGTTCATTCGCTTGTACAAAGCGCAAAAATGTGCCTTATCATCCGACATGTCGTTACTCGAGTTATTTTTTCGATACACCATTTAACACACGTAAATTTGTAAGGTATTGCCTTATTGTTATGTACTGATTTTGAAAAAAAATGCACCGACCATTTATGAAATTTGTATACCATTTCACATGGCTCTCTCAGAACTTTGGGGCGGGTTACATCCAAACGGTAAGAGAGCGCCAATTTTTTTTTTGCAGATTTGATCTCAGCACATTCAAATCCATATGATTACAAAAAATATATTTTTGAGAATGTTTTCATAAGGTAAAATTTTACCTTCTTTTGCTGTGGTCAACACTTTACAATGTTTATTTTGCTATGAAGTATATTTAACTAATTATTTCTACTACTGTTCTACTGTGAAGTTTTGACTTCAAGTAAAAAGAGTCTGGTATCACTTAATAAAATCTGTCAAATTCACAAATGACAGAAAACACTGACGTTGACCAGTGTCTTTAATTTATCAAAATCATAAATAAACTTAAAAAAATCGCTCTTCAAAAACACATCACGACGCCGTTCTTTTAATTAAAAAAACTGCAAAAGACCAAGTGCCATTAACTATGCCCTACACAGAATCGACAATTGATTTGGATCGAGGTAAATTTCCTTGACACACTTATAGGAACAAAAACAATAACTTATCTTAACCCCTTCCAGCCCGTACCAGTGGTGATGGTATGGAGCAAGATGACCTCGGCAAGACAGAACACAAACCGACATTCCCAAAGTCGCAGCTACGCCGAAAAGATAGCATCCGCGAGACAATCCATCAAAAAAAGCCTCCGCCCGCACCAAGTACAATCCCAATACCGGGCCTGCACACTCTGTACAGGCCGTCGGAGACCTCCCGAAGTATGCCAGCAGTTAAACCGCGAGGTGAATTACGTCTGCTCACTCCCCGACTTGTCGATGTCCGTGAAATACCCGAACACAAGAAAACAAAGCCGCCCCGATTCGTACCCTTCGAACCGTATACGGGCGCTGTGAATCCCATCTTCCCGAACAAGGATAAATCGAAGAAGATACTAAAAAAGGATCGTAATAATTTAGATATTGGTGTTTTGGTCAGTCATATGTCTACCATGCGGTGCCAGGAGTTACATGAAGCGTCTAACGAGACGGAAAAGAGATCCGATGTGGAGCCCGTAGACAATTCCGAAACAGCTGCTCTGAAAGCGGAGCTAGACAAAATCAAAGAAGAACGAGACTATCTGCAGAGTCAGCTTAAGTTCCAAGTGCAGGTTAATTCCGAGTTGAAGAACCTGTTGGTCGCGTCTGTGGGGGAGGACTTGCAAACAAGAGTGAACGTTCTGACTGAGGACAAATTGCAGCTAGCGAGAGCATTACTTGACACAGCTAACAACTTGACCACGCATTCGGTAAGTAAAGGGCTTCGAAAGCAAATGAAGTCTATATTTGATTACTTATTGGTTGTCGACACATGATGAGTGCTTACTTGATTTTGCTTTCATTTTTCGCAGAGCTTTTCAATGTTTTTTTTTTTTTTTAATTCGTTTTTGATGATAACAAAACATTGACAGAACTAATTTAGATTAGACAAAATAGGGTGTCGAATTTATTGTTCTTTTAATTAAGATAACCACCGACATGCATTGATATCATGAAACACAATCTACATTACGTTTACAAGTACGTGTGATTGCTTGTACTAAGCTATCAGCAATCAGAACTTATCTCTTATAATAAAATTCAATGACTGAGGAAATCTTTCCTCTGTTTTCATTAGATATAAAGAGCACGAACTCCCTATTGCGTATATATTATGTGCATATGAAGCTGTCCGACTATTGCACCTCAATTCTTTTGGTGTTGCTGTTTTGTGGTACATACTTGCGCTTCAGTGATTGGTCTTATTGTATTTACAACGTCTACGCGTCATCATGCAATCCACCTCAGGCCTTTTGATTGCCTCTTTTCCTTCTCAAACATTCGACGCTATGTTCCCATACTGCCTTTTAGGAAAGACTAACCAATCCACTGCCACTTTCACCGCACATTTTTGCTGAATGATTTTCTAATCTGCGACACATTAGCCTTTACCCAACATGCTAAAAAAAAACGATCATTTAATTTCAGGAGCAAATAGAGTTCCTTGCTAGCCAATGTGAAGTCTGGCGTAGTAAATTCCTTGCCAGCAGCGTAATGGTCGAAGAGCTTGCCCGTTGGAAAGCTGATCTAACGCAGAAAAATGAATTGCTCACTGAATCCACCAAACGTATGATACATCTCTCTGGCGAGACAAGAAAAGTTCAACTGGAGATACTGAAAAACCTTAAGTTTATGGCTAAAATCAAATACTTAAATCTACCAGCGACTGATGTCATTAGTCTAGGATCCGAGTGCCTCAATATATTGCAACAAATGGTGTTACATTCTGGTGTTGGTATACCAGACAATCTATACTTAAATAGTGACAATCAACTAACCGGAGCGGAACAATTTGCTTTGCAGGTATGTGTTATGGATAGACTTCCGGGAAACCCAGTCTTAAATTATTTAATTTTTTCAGGCTTTGGAGTTTATAAGTCAACCGCTGATCGCAACTGACGATGCTATAAAGGCGCTTCTTGGGGAAACTCATCGATCGTATGCAGCAGTGGCTATTGAAGAGCCGGCTGATGAGCATGTAAATTAATTTTAGGTAAAAAAAAAGGTTAGAGTATGAAATGTATATTTAAATGCACTTTATGATGCCAATAAAGCAATAACAGTAAATTTTCGTAAACAAATTTAGTTCAATTTAATAAAATTAAATCAAGTGTTTTCGTTACAAACAATTTCCCCTCTAAAATGTTTCTTTTTCATTCGTCAGCTTTACTGCAAGACATTTTAGACCTTCTTTTGAGTTGTGTAGAGATCAGTCCTCCTTTGTAAGGAGATGGGAATTTGTTGGCGAACTTGGTCAACCAGAGAGAAATCAACATCAGCTACGACGATTTCTTCACCTTCTTTTGCGCCGGCTAGTATTTTAGCCCATGGGTCTATCACCATTGAATGACCATAGGCAATGTAGCTTGAGGTTTCATCGCGAGAGGGTGATATGGTTGCCACGAATAGTTGATTATCATTGGCTCTTGCTCGCTGTAGGAGTTCCCAATGTAATGGGCCAGTTGTCATATTGAAGGCACCTGGATACACCAACATTTGGCAGCCTGTAAAAGGAGATGCTAAAGAGCCTGTCAATTTGTTGTAATTGTACTGTAGTCACCCTCATTTCTGTAGATTCGTGCCATTTCCTCGAAGCGAATGTCATAACAGATGCCGATACCAATTTTATAACCATCCACATCGATTGTAGTTAGTTTATTTCCAGCGGACAGAATATCGGATTCCTTAAAGCGAATACCACCGGGAATATCGATGTCAAACATATGAACCTACGAAAGAAATGCGTTAGAACTGAATCGGTACATTTCGTCTTAAGTTATACCTTCCTGTGTTTGCCAATTAGATTGCCACAGGGATCCCACACGGTGCATGTATTGTAAATGGCATCGTTCTCTCCCTTCTCCGGAATAGTTCCACCGATTATGTAAATCCCGTGCTGCTTGGCACTTGCCGAAAGTGCTTTGCTTGTGTCGCCATCGGGAATCGTTTCGGAATACTCACGAAAGTAAAACGTTCCATAAGGACAGTTGAAGCACTCGGAAAGTGCTACCACTCTTGGTTTGGATTCATCGACGACTTGTTTGATACGTGCGATGGCGTTTTGAACGTTTTCAGCTTTGTTCTTGGTCACCTTAAGCTGAAGCAGAGCAAACCGGAGGACTGAAGGTAAGAGTTAGCTTATTATAAAGTTTTTTGAACTTAGTTTCTGTTGAACTTACTTTTACTCATTTTAATGATGAAGGTCAATGCAAATTAATAAAACAAGAACAAAACAAACGATTAACCTGATAACCTGCTATTATTTGTGGTGTTTGACTGATAACAGCTGACAGGTTGTTGGTTTGTGTATTTGCCAGGGAGATGGAAGTATGCTGGACATGAGATGGCGCTTTTGAGTAATTAGGTAATAGATTATTCGTTTAATAAATAATGGATTTCTTTTTCTGTTCAGAATACTCAAGATAAATTAACTCAGCAAAGCAGTCGATGTCGCGTTTAGTGAAGGGAAATTGTAATTTTATGCATAAAAATCGTTTTAGGATCCAAATGGCCCAAAAGAATTCTTAGGTTTTTTTAATAACAAAATTATAACTAAATATTCATAAGTATTTCATAAACAAATTAGAGTGCATTGTGCATTCAAGAATAACACATTTTTAGATTCAATTGTTTTCATTGATTATAAGTGCAAAAATTTAGTATACAATTTAAAAACAATAAGAAACCTATTCAAAATCTATGAAAGATGTACGCAAGATGTGCGGCTGTTCCAATTTCGAGGGTTCCAATTCAGGGAACCCTAAATTCTCCGTGAATTTTAAAGCACATTTAGTTTTATTTACATTGAAAATTATTTATTTAGAAGTTGCAAGATAACAGTTTAGCATAATTAGTCTACTGAATTTTAGAGTAAGTACACGTTTTTAGCACTTTTCTTTTCTTAAAATTAATAATAAAATTCCTTAAAAAATAACAATTAGCGAATAATACTCGTATATGTTTTTTTT
This sequence comes from Chalcosyrphus nemorum, assembly GCA_949716465.1. NCBI lineage: Eukaryota > Metazoa > Arthropoda > Insecta > Diptera > Syrphidae > Chalcosyrphus > Chalcosyrphus nemorum. The sequence goes on from OX454333.1 coordinate 32,405,999, forward strand.
TATTCAAATGAATTACAAAAAGTTTTAGAAGCTAAGATATGATCAAAAGTGGAAGATGCCATTTTACCACACCGCCAAAGAGCATGCTTTAATTTCATAGTTTGACTCGGGCTTATTTTATAGCCTACTTCTAGAGGCTCATAGAACATTGTCACCTTGCTATATGCAGTGAAAATGCCAATAAAAATGTTAAGGAGTATTCGTAGGTTATGGTAGCACCCAAGGATATGCATTAGATAGTTCAATTTCATGATGTCATAAGTCAGTTGCCTTCAAACTAGAATGATTAGGGCTTTACAAATATTTTTAAATTACCTGAGTCATAAAAAAAAAAAACAAATTATATTGGTAACTTTTTTACAACTAGATTTCTCAGTACACACATAAATCAAATCAATACAAGAGCTCTCTTAGCAAATAGTTTTGCATAAACAGCACCTTCCGAATGCATGTCCAATGCTAATATCCGTTTTTGTGCCGTCGAACAGAAAAACGAAGTAGGAGTTCGCTAGATACATCTTTGTTATTAATATATGTACTCGTAGTTATTATATTACATTGATTAGTAATAAATCTTAAATCAAGAAACTTATCATTAGCACAGCTGTCGCCATCGACAAAAATTCTCATGAAAGGGGCGCGTGCATCATCTGATGTTGTAATCGCACAAGTAGTTTTAAAAATACACATTTGTTATCATTTCTCTATTGCGTCAATAAATCTCTGAAAAAGGAAATAATGTTGTTGTTTCCTGGCCTCCTGCCGAGAAAAATTGACAAATGTGATGTAGATAAGGATTTTTTTGATGAGCGTTCCAAATGTGGATTACCACCCGAGTCTCATCGCACGTCAATAATAAACACTGGTTTCTTGTTATTATAAGAATACCTACAACTTGTCAGTTTTTTTCTTCTGACAAATCACAGAAAAAGGATGGAATAATTTTTATTTCATAATATAACCACACAAGTTCTACATATCGTCGTAGCAATACCGCATCAATGGAAGTAAGTAGGTATAAAATTCCACAATTTCGAGTTGGTAATCCTAAATTTCTGCAGGATTGACCGTGAGGACGATACAAGTCTTCAAAGAGTACTTGTCTAGTACTATATAGATCTAAAACAGAAACTTAGAAAATTTATAGTAAGAGATCTCATTCCATCTTCCCTGCAGGAATTTTCATCTTGCTGCAGGAATTTTTCCGGTGGAAATGGCAAACCATTTTGGTTACCATGAGGGAGATACTCACTCAAAGACTCGCGTGCATCTGCATTAGGAGGGCCATGTGAACATGTCTAACCGCAGCTATGGAAGTACACCTAGAACTCAAGCTACCACCTTGTAGTGGAGCAACTTGCAAAACCAACAATCCTAAGCATTGCAAAAGAAGGCTCCGGAAGGGGGAAATGCAATGGTTTAAGAGAATATGATGTACTTCTCAAGAAACTTTCGCTACTTGCAGTCCCCAGGGAAGACTTTAAGGAAATTCAAGTTTGTAAAAAACTTCTGCAAAAAGCTAAGTAACAAAAAGGAGAGCAACTATGAATGAACAATATATGGACTAAGTAACCACACAATAAAGTAGTACACAGACGGCTCGAGAACTGAAGAAGGGACGTGTGCAGAAGTGTTTGGGTGAAGGACAAAATAATCAGAATCCATGGGCAAGAGTACCAGCATCCTCCTGGTTAAGAGGTACATCCAAATCAATCTCGGAAGAGGATACAGTAACTGCAAAATAGTGTCAGATAGTGATTCTTGATTCTTACATCATCAAATCGAAGATTGTATGAGAATGCCTTCATAAACTTAATGAAAAGGTTACACTCTACTAGATCCCTGGACACATTGGGATTAAAGGTAGTGAAGAAGCGGACGCCTTGGCATGATATGGAGCCGCAGAATCCTTCTCTGGATCTGAGCCATTCTGCATAATTCTATACACGAAAAAAAAACAGAAAAAGAAGACAAGGCTCTTGCATAGAACAATAAAACAGGCCTAAGTCAAGCTAAGAAACTACTGGGAAGCTACAACCGGAAAAGATTCGAAGCTTGCATCGGCGTTAGAAAAAATAACCTACGCATCCTAACTGAGGGAGCATCCACCAAACTAGGTATAACAAATTAAGGCATAGCTGCTGGTTCACAAACTTTAAAACTCTCTCATTAGACAACACAGTAGTAGGTGCAATAAACGAACTCTACCTCATTGGAAGACCAGCCATCAGACTAGTCCTCCCCTCAAACTATTTCTCTAGACGCTTCTCCATGCACGAGGAAATGTAAGCTGAACTTAATGAAAAACAATTAGAACAAGGAACTGGAGAGAGAAAAATAAGATAATCGTGTCAAATATGTTCAAGAGGAGACAACCGATTGGACTCTTTTAGAAGGAAACACACCAAAAACTACACCTTAAGTCACTGCAATTCGGGTTTTAACTATTTCCTCTTATCCAGCACAGATAGGCAATTTTAAACCCATCAAAGCTATTGCTTTCGGGGTTCCGAACATTAAAGTACAGAAATCTTTGAAGACAGAGTGGCAGAGTGTTTTTTCGACTAGGCATAGATGATTTTGGTAATTAAGGTTTCCATGCTCAGCAGTCTTTTACTAGATTTCATAAACTATAACAACATTTGTTTAAAAAAACTGAATACATCATTTATTAATACATCTTAATTACAAAAGGCAATGTTAATTCCAGCTCAATAGCTTTCGCTTAGCCATCAATCAGTTCGTGTGTACAGCACAGGAAAAGGTGCATCCTTGGGCGGTTGAAGCCAATTATTTTCGGAATATTTGGTATCCTCAGTCTCAATAACATGGAAGGTATAGGCGTGACGACTCTTATTCGATCTGTTGTGATCGCTTTTGTGTACCACTTGTCCGTGGATTAGAACGCAGGTTCCTACAGAAGAGAATGTTATTGGAATTCTTTTAATTCTTCCGGACCACCTTCTTTTATCTTACCTTTACTAACTGGAACAGAAGTGAAATTTGATGTTGGATATATTGGTCCTGGCTTGTCATAGATTAATAGATCTTTTGACTCCTTATCAGGATTTCGCATGTAACGCCTGTGTAGACCACTTTTGTGGGATCCTTTGATGAACTGCAAACAGCCATTCTGTTTTGTTGTATCTTCCAATGCGATCCAGAATCCAATAGCTGTACTTGGCTCTGTATGTAAGTACCAGGCGTCTTGATGAGCGATAACTGGAAAGGGGACATCATAAAAGAGTTTGCTAGAATATTTTAATAAAATTGGTAATACCTTCCCCTCCGATTCCAGGATTTTTGTAAATGTACATGCTTTGACAAACTGCAGGTCGCCTATAGTTCAATTGCCAGCAAATTTCCTTGACACGATTGCTAAAGGTAATCTTTTCGAATGTTGGATTTTCAGTGTGCAATGCATGTCCAACCTGAAATTGAGTCATGAATGTGAATCAAAATGAAAAGAACATCTGTTTCCTTTAGCTCACTTTGTTCAATGCACACATTGGATCGACCAAGAGTTCGCCTTTTTCTCCGACAGCATCCTCTTCAAAGAAGTAACGAACCTTGTCACCAGACTCGATAAAGTATTCTTCCTTAGCTTGTCGATTCTCATTATTTACGGTGGAAAAGATTTTCCTATTCACTTGAGGCGCTTCCATACACAATGCCCGACCAGCCTTGTACAGTTCATCAGTCTCTTCCGGTGTCAGAAAGTCTTCAATGACAACGTAGCCATTCTCAATGAGCTGTAAGATTTAAAGTTGAAAAACTGATAAATTTATTTAGTTTAGACAAATTGCTGACACAAATATTCTTAATTTACATACAAGTTATGAACAATCTAATGAAATATATGAGTGCACACTCCCTCACTTAATTTGAAATAGAGGTCACAAGATCAGACGAGTGCCGATAAGAATCAACGCAACTAGAGCAAAATATTGTAAGTGAACGTTGTTTTTATGGGGGCCAAGGTCTAAAGAGCCATGACTTATGTATGACCAGACTAGTAGAACTGTGTAATGTTGACTTGTTTGATTTGCATTAACATTTCCGGGCACAACTTTACATTCATGATTATTGCATCTAAAGCAGTTGCGGACACCTAATGCATTGCGTAAATTTTCATTCATGAGTGACATATTGTATTCTCAGATGATGATAGGGATGGCAATAGATTGCGAACACACTTGAGAGATAGAGTACTGTATAATGGGATGTCATCTCGGAACTTATTGGACTTTGAATGTACATTAATTAGATTAAGAGTCTGTAATTTCCCCAGATAGGATTAGTGACTGCAAGTCCAATTGTGTGAGTATGTAAATCGAGTTTTATTCATTCAAAATCCAAATATTTGGTTTTGTGCAGTATCCGTATGTATGTTAAACGGACCTGCAATTTAATCTCCATATTCAAAATTCTGACAAAGTAAAGACAACACGAGGATAAACGGTTTTCCTTTAGGGATTTCCAAACTTTGACAGGTGTTGAAATTACGTCTGTTACGGACTTTGGCTGTCATTTATTAAATCTGTTTAGCCAAATTAACTTGAAGAGTTATAGCGTTCAACATCATGTGCAGATGATTGAATTGTTTTCTGAAAATGGGCTTTGTGTTGGAGCAACATTTCACGTGCTTTGCTCACTTTACGGTCGCCATAATCGTCCTTCTGAGAGGACTATATATTCGCATCATTCGACCGGTTCACGGAACAATTCACCAATACCCGTATGTCAACAAAACGGAAGATCTGAATGGGGTTTGTCAACAAGCATATTTTTCAAATTTGGGACAAAACAATCCACCAAATTGCAATGCATTCAGAGAAGGTAACTATTTGGACTTGGTTGTGGATTTTGGACGCATATTTCTTTCAGAATGACGTTGCCCAGGTCATCACCAACGGTGGCTTCAGTTGAATAACATAGATTCCGACAACATGTGGTTTCAACAGGACTTTGCTAAGTGCCCCACAGCCCGTGCCATAATAAACATTTTGACCGAGGGACTTCCGAACATGGTTATCTCACGCGATTTGACTTTTGATATATTAGACTCCTTCTTGTGCAGTTTTCCTACTCGTAAGTCACACGTCTATGCCAATAAACCACAAACCACCACTACCCTGAAAGCCAACATAATCAATGATGCAATTGGTCAAATTCAGCCTAATTTTGTATTATGAGAGAGGCTCTATTCTTTGCTGACATAGAAGTTTGGTTAGGAACTCTTATCACTCAGTGACAAGGGAAATTACCAACGACTACTGTAATACTTGCTCATGGATTTTGTCAAAGTTCAGCAATTGGATTTGTCGAAATGCTGTGATCTGATCTATTCAGACACATACCAACATTTCTTCGTTTCTCAGGTGGTAGCCACTTTCAACCAACCAACCAACCTAAGATGATTGAAGAGCTCGAGGAATTCATAATACGATGTCTGTAACTCGGAGTACGTCTACAGAAATTGCACAAAAAAGATACACTTACAAATGGAGCAGTGGTGGCCATTTGACTGGAATTTTATTTTAACCTTAAAAAAGAAAAAATAAAGTACAGACTATCGGTCAAGCTGGTTTTCGAGAAAATCGCCTTTTTTTTTACAATGACCCTTAAGTAACGAACTGTCAATATGAGAGTTAGAATCCGATTACCCCTCTGGAGACTACGCGACAGACCGTAGGAATGAAGAACCAAAGCGACCCAGTCATTGTAGTCAAGCATCCAAAAGAGACTGGCAGAGTGACAGCTTCTCTGTCATCGTAATGTCAGAATTGGATGTTATCTCGAGTTCAAATTTGTTTACGAATGTAATCGAATATAGCCTTATGTACAAACAACATATTATAGGTGCAAGTAAAAATGCAACACAGTTCTGTACCCAATACTTTGTTTACTTTAAGGTTCAAGTTCTCATTGGGATAGCCTTAAAAAGAACTAAAGGAAAATATCGTGTTAAATTTTATCCAGCTCCAATATACACCTGTTTACTGAATAATACCACTTATAAATAAACAGAAAACAAATTTCAAAATCATCGCTCATTCAAAATACAATCGTTGCTAACCTTCTAAATATAGAAATACAAGAAGATTTTCAAAACTGATCGCCAAATTTCAAGCCTCTTGGCTTTTTATTTTCATTTATCATTAATCTATAAAAAGGATATGTGTCATTTAAATATTGACACGCCACTAACCAAGAGAATCAGTGGTTTTCGCCTTATTACTTTGTCCCACATCCAACTAATTGGAAATGACTTTAGACCTCTTTAACTTGAATCTTTATTCATCTGATCACCTGTAAAAAATCAAATTTCCTTTGAGTTTATTTAAATTTTAATTAAAATATCACGTATTTGTGTGTGGTGCAGGTGTGTCGCGTTTAGTCACACTTCCTATTTTTAAGGCGATGCTTTGTGTCGGGTGCATTCCTTCGCATGCATCAACCAAACAAAGATTCTGTTTTTTTGGCCACTGTTATGCCGGAGTGAGAGCACACCGAATGACATTTAAAATTAGGACTTTGACGTTCTGAACGGATGCTTTACTAGTGCTCGTAATTTGGCTATTAGGAATACCTGACAAATGATTTATTTCTTGTGATTTCTCACCGTCTGGGTCTTTGTCATAATTTGTGACAAGTTGGATGAGAAGACAAATGCTAATGGTTAAGTGGACATTTATAAAATTCACCACATCTGATGTTTATTAGGTGATTTTTGTTTTGTTTTTAAAATAAATTAGAGGATGTAATAGTTTTATGATTTAATTTATTAGGATGTGAGTTTTTCTCTCTGCATATGGTTACTAGAATAAACTGTTTTGGACATACGAAAATATTTTTTAGCTCCTTATAGGATACAGTTTAATATGTATCTTATCTGGAAGTAAGAATAAAATTGTCAAGCATAATTTACCTTGTCACTGACGAGTTTAACAAGTTATTGCGAGTCATTATGCTCGAACACTTATGGATTCAAGATTCATGTAATATCATCTTACTGGTATTTTTCACTTAAAAATTATCCCTGTTTTTAAAAAAATATATCTCTGACCACAATTTGAGGCACTCAGTAAGGCGATTGAGGTTAAATATTAATAAATAGTACATAATTCAAGTTTCAGTCGAGATTTTCAAGTAAAGCGTAGACTTGTACGATTAAGAAATATTTTGACTATTCCGGACCTTAAAAGAAAAAAAAAGGACACTTATGTTTCTGTTTGTAACAGTCCTGTAAATTCTGTACTGCAAGACTTGAGAACTAAAAATTTCGATATGTTTGCATTAAGTGGGAGCTGATTTTATTTGGTAGGCACTTTTTGGAGAACCTTGTAAAATCAGTGTATCCGTTTTCGAGAAAATCACTTTATGTAAAATTTACATTAAGTTAAGTACCGTTTATAATAGTTCTGGAATGGAAATTTCAATATCCCTTCTAGGGACCATACAACAAATACAAGCCATGAAGTTTAAAGTAGTTCAAATTCGAGTTAAAACTTTTCAGAAATTCAAAACTTGCCCCTTAGTATGGGTGCAAGTAAAAATATATTAAAAACAGTAGCATTAGGACATAAGGACTCTTAGTTTTAGCGTTAATAGAACAAACATCCGGAACAATATTACGCGAAACCTTGCTCAATTTTTTGTTCAGAAAATATTTTATAAATATTTGTAGATAAGTTGCCCTTGAATTTGTCAGGAAACATTCACTCATTCAGGTGAGACAAAATAAATATTAACAAAACACGAACAATGATACAAGTTTCAAAAAAATATTCAATAATTACAAACCTCATCCAACAGGGTATTATACATCTCGAATATTCGATTTGGTGTATCCTTTTTTTTTAAATATCTCTCCAATTCACTAAATTATTTCTTTATCCTTATTTTTTTTGTTTTAATTTAAGCTCACTGAACTGTTATAAAAAGAACCACTTAACAAATTAAAATACACTCGTATTAAAAACAAAAATTCTACACTTCCGAAACGAGAAAAAGAAAAGAGATACGTTCTCTCTGTTTTGGTTCGAGTGTATCTAGCAGCTTCGCGATCGATTGCAAACTGAGTTTCGTTTTTGAAAAGTTCTATAGCACTAGGCACTTTTTTTTTTTTGTATCACACGCTATATCAGTTCCCTAGTGTTCCATATGTTCCCACTTTGCCGACACATTTTTTTGTATCTGTCGACTAAAGCGCTTGTGTACTCGTAAGTCAGAGGCAAATTATGCGGGGTCGTTGTGGCGTTGAGGGTGGCGATGAAAACGTTGGAAAATTGGTAAAAATTCTCAACTCAACGGAAAAGTACCTACTCGTAGCTAAAAGTGATAAAAATTACTCATCACAGGAGTGAGAACTCATCCTTAAAATAAAACTCACCACGAAGATGATGATGCCGATGACACGATGAGTGATGGTAGCACAGAGAGTGAGGTCTAGTCGCGGGTGGTAGAGTGATGTTTTATTTTTGAAATTTCCGTTTGAGTGGATATACATAGATTTGGTTGAAAATTTTGTATGCAAATGATAATTATTGCCCGACACGGCAACGGTGAACAGGAACACCCTGATATCAGCAGAAAATTAATTAAACTGGCATGCGCGTGAGCGTGAGCATAGCGACCTTGTATTGCCAGCTAATGTGCAGTGCATGCATATCAAATGTAGATCACCGCCAGGCTTTAGCACGTAACAGGGAGTGCATGCAGTGAAATGTAATGTGTAATCAATTTCGATTGTCTGTTGATTGTTTTATTCATAACATGGAAGTGTGGAGTTTTGTTTTTGTTTTTGCTTTTATTTGATTAGCTGAAGAATGTTTGGTTTCAAATACCCATAGGTGTTTGCGTTGAGCATAAGTGAAACCTAATTTGTTGGTTTGATTTATTGCTTTCTAGGGCAATAACCTGTAGGTAAATTGCAGGGACTTGTGGCGGGGTAAATATCTGAAACTTTCAGCCTTTGGTCTTGGATTTGAGATTACTAAGTAGCTCAATTAAAACAGGGAGAGGGATCTTGAAAACTATTACATTTGTCACAAGAGAATTAGAATCTCTAGATCTTTTTAGAAATGATATAAGTCTCAGATGGGAAAATCAAAAAATGTAATTTGAAAAGAAGTTTATGAATAGATCGAGTCACTTGGTGAAACTAGGGCTAACCAATCATTACTCCTTCACTGAGAAGAAAGCAGACACTTCTTTAATTTTTCACTTACCTACGCTGTGTTTAATCTATGACGCCAAATTGGTATAGCTGGAATGTTGCATCAAAGTGGCCACGATCATCTTGTATACATGGAATACATATCTTTAGAGATGAGAGCTTATGTTAAGTTAGGTTAGGTTGGAGTGGCTGCCCTCGCTCAGATACAGCTGGTCGCTAACACACTTAGCCCTAAAAAGCAAATTGTGATACCACCGGATCTGAACCTCTACTCTGACCACGATTACAGGAAAGGCGGACTTAGACACTTAGGCGGTTAAAAGCTACAAGGTATAGTGAGGACTAAACTATACTACTATATTCGTACAAAATAGATAGAGAGGGGGACATATAGAAGGAAGCTGACAACCAATGGATTCATCAGGAGAACTAACTGGAGCTCTTGACAAAATGAAGAAGATGAACGTCAGATCAGCAACCTCAGTGGAGGTTCTTCTAGGGAAAATCAGTTGCGGAGAAGATGAAGAGTTGTATTTCCGCCTGAAATATGCTACAATGATCCGGAAAGCGCGGAAGGAAATGTTTAGGTTAAGCTTAGAGCACTTAGTCCGTCCGAGGTCTTTGATCTATCAGTGTAAACCTGAATCGAACCGGCATGCACCTGCTAATTGTTGGAGGAAAGGTCCGAAGCCGGGATTGATTTGCAAAAATGTCGACCAAAACTGAGTTTGGGTGGTATGTTATCAGTAGTTTCATTAATGAGATTCAAAGTAGATGTATAGGCACTGCGAAGAGGCGGATGTCTGTTGAGGCGTCTATTTGTCACCTATAGGTGAAGAATAATTTCTAATGTTCTTGATGGGGCAGTTCTCAGGGTGCCACAGCAAGGAGGAAATGGAATGTACAATGTGCAGGAGTAATCAAGCGTGTGGCAACAAACATTAGACTCTCGATCTCAAATTCTCTGACTCTTAGATATTTTTTTTTTTTCAAGTTATACCTCGAAAAGAAATTACTGAAATTTTAAATATCCTTTCAGGTCCAAATGAAAATGCTCGCATCCGTAACATCCTTGACATTACTTACTTACTTACTTAAAGGGCTCCCGACCCTTGTAGAGTCCCTGCTTGAGACATTATTGCCTTCTATCCTCTGCGGTCCCGAGCACGCTGCTTTCAGTTGTGAAGACCAAGTTTTCTGGCATCCGCGACAGCTTGGTCTTTGTACCGGAGGTTCGGTCTTCTTCGCCGTTTTGAACCTGGGGGCTGGGATTCGAAGATCGTCTTGGCTGGAGCATTGTTGTCCACTCGCTCGATGTGGCCGAGCCAATGTAGTCTGCGTATCTTGGCTTTTTGGACTACATCCAAATCCTGGTACAGCTCATAGAGTTCGCGGTTGTATCTTGTCCTTCATTCGCCCTCCTCGCATAAGGGATCTAATATCCGACGGAGTATTTTACGCTCGAAGGTGCCCAGCTTTCTTACTTATCGTCCAGCACTCGGCTCCATGCAGCAGGACTGGTAAAATGAGCGTTCTGTAGAGCATTTACATTATGGTGTTCATTTTTATTTTCTTCGTAGTCAGTAACATTGAAAAGTACCAATCCCACGGCCAATGTTATGGAATGTAATGATCTACTCAATGTTCTAGATGAAATTTTTTTTTATTCCATGTTCAATAGAAATGGTAGTATGGGATTTCCAATGCCATCGTAAAGTAATGAAATGAATGCAAAACAATTTGTTTGAGGACACACCCGACCCGAACCGAGAAGAGTCACAGTTCAAAGAACATTCTGAATGGGTTTTTGCAGTATGCATTGATTACCCTCTGTCCACATGTGGAATGGATGAACATTCGAATCTGCAGCTCACATGCTCTTTTTTTAGGTTTTTGTCCAAAAATAACTCATTTTCTCACAGATCTTTTCCGTGTCGGATGGATTTGGAAAACATTAACACGTGTCGAATGCTCCTACTCACTCAATGGAGGGCAGAGTCATTGTTAAGCGAACAATAAAGATGTTTTTATGTTGCGGCGTGTGGGGGATTTTTGTCATCCGTTGACGTACGTATCGTTTATTTATGTCACGTTTCTATGTTGTGACAAAATGAATGATAGTAAATCATTCAGAATTGTCTGAAGAAGTGATGCGAATTATTTACGATAAGAATATGTATTTGGCTTCCTCAGTACGTACATATATTTAGTTTTGATTAAAAATTGACCTTCATATTAATTGCCATGTTAGGGTAAAGTATTGGCATGATGCAAAATTTATGCTTAAGAATTTTCATCTATTATATGATCAAATTGGAATTATCATAATTGTTAAGGATGAAGTGGTTTCAACAGTAAGGTGCGACTCCCCACACTGTATGGGAAAAGAAGGCGTTATTGCAAACTAGTTTTCAGATTGTGTTGGCTCTTGTTTAAGGAACCGAAACTGTATAGACACATTCGTCACCGGGATAAATATTTGTGGTTCAATCCCAGATAAACATCAACATTTTTGCTCCTCTTGAAAACATTAGGCAAACATTTAAGAGAAATACTGACTACTGGCATAAGAAAAGCTCTCCAAGCCCTTAGGTTAGGTTAGGTAAGGTATGTGGGCCTGCTTTGACCCATTGTGTTTTCTTAAAAACTACGTCGTGAGGTACGTAAAAAAATAAATAAATATTAGGCCTCAAGCAGCCCATAGAGGGCCAAGGCCTAGCTTCTCACAGCTGTACGTATTGTGCGTGGTATACATTTCTGTACGTACAGAAGGGACCTACAGTTTTATGCCGTATCCGAAGGGCAGAGGGGTTTTGAGAAGCTTTCTCATGACAGTAAATACTCTTGGACGTTTGTCAGACGCTCGCAAGAGGTGGGGCCGTGAAAAAAACGTTGGTGGTATTTTCCTGGATTCGAACTCGGAACCCCTTGCGCAGAAGTCCAACGCACTAACCACTGAGCCACGGCACCCACAGTGAGGTACGTAAGCCTCCAGTCCACTGACTCACTTATTTTTAAGGCACTAATGGCTGCCGTTGATCTGGTTAAAATATCTAGCGCAGGTAAGCAGGTTGAGAATAGTGCGAAGGCCTGCAGTTGAAGCTTTTATCATCGCATGTGTGGTACCAATGCACGCTAGTCTTAGAAATTTGAAATTTGGTGAAAGCCATTAAAGAGGTAGTCTTGTTCAGCACTGGCCAGCATGCGAGACTGACGTTAGTCAAAAAGGATCTTGCAATAGCCATGTATATAGAAAGAATCCGCAAGCGCTTAAATATATGTATGTACATATATAGTACCGAAACTAAGCCCTGGGTTTTATCGACGAGTCTATTATTCCTCTTTCTGTGTTCCAGACCTTAAGTAGGAAAATTGGAACACTTATGGATTTGATACGGTGGCTGACTTTTCGTTTGATAGCCTGTTTGTCTGTCGTAGCATCACGTCTGTTCTATTGCTGCTGCCTGGTTGCGTATTCCTACGTACGAACTTGTTTACATTGAAATAAAATCTCAATCTGAATCTGACAAGTTTTGACTATCTTATTGACTGCATGGGAACACTCTACTTTGATAACTTGTAACGTCATTTCTGCTAGCTATAAAAGTTCTCACTTTCAGCGTACTGCATAAATAATAGACGCATATGGACATGTATATGCGACCCATTTATGCACTTAATTTATTTTTTTTATTAAATCGACATGACGAAATTTTAAATTTTTAAGCCATCATCAAAGTCGAACGGTTTTTCCGAAAAAATGGCGAAATTTTAAGAAGCAATTAGACTGTCGTCGCTTAAATATTTCACTCACATACGATAGGCATTATCTGTCATTTTAGTCGGAGAGCATCTTGTCACCCGACGAATTAGCACTTAAACTGAGTTAAATGCAACTCACAATTGTGCAAATGTAAGCATACTTATGTAGGTTTAGCTGTTTGTTTTAAAATATCAACTGTCACGTAGTCAGCGTGTGAAGTGTTTATTTCCCCTTTAAGTTTTGCATATTGCAAAGGTCAGTTGTTGTTGGAGAATTGGCTAAAAGTGCTTATGATATTTTGTTTTATTTTTACTTGTTTTTTTTTTTTTTGTAATCTGTGCTGGATTACGGGAAATACTTGTTTGTATTGAATTAGAATTTAATAAGACAGATTATTAAAAGTAACCACAGGGACAGGTGGTTATCTATAAGTGATTTAAGTCGGAAGGGGTATTTATGGCACATTGATTAGGTACTGTGTGAATAAAGTTGTTATTCTGGGGTGTGTCTCAAGAACTAAGGCGTTTTACGAGTGTGTGGTATCGTAAAAGCGAAACTAGCGGTAGTTATTTTGAATTTAACGGGTTTCCGACATTTTTATTCGTAAATAAAATGAATCACACTAGTGCCTTCTATACCATGGCTTAGTACTAACTTTTCCCCAGCTAGAGTTAGATTTTTAAAGTCAACCGTCATTTTTTTGTCAACATAAGATTTGAATTAATTTATCAAGCGATAAGCATTTCACGTAAGAATTTAAAAGTTGTATAACACATGTACATATGTTATGTACCTTCGATTGGGTTATATGTTCTTTATCTAAAGTCTTGGGGATATGCTCGTGAGATCTATGAGTAACAGAGGTGGGAGTAATATCGGCTTCTCCAAAAGAAGAAGAAAGAACATGAGGAACGCGCGATATTGAGTGCTTATACTCCAGTAACAATGTACGGCAGTCCTCCAGGTAAGTCCACCATCGATCAATCATCGACAGATCCTGGAGAAAACTCTTTATCAATTTCAAAGCCGCCTATGACATCTATATCTAGTTTTGACATCCCTGCCAAATTCGTCCGTCTGCTCACTCAATGTCGGTAATAATCGTACTGAGCCCAGCCATATAAGAAAAGTATAAGGTAAGGTCATGCGCTGTCATGCGACTCATACTTGAGTGGATTGTGTGGAATTCACAAACCGACAACAACACTGACGAATTGGACATAACGTCACAATGGGTAGGAACAACATAAAGGTAGTAAAGGATTATACTATTAATCTGACAATGATACCAGCGCAGAAATCAAGCGAAGAAAAACACTTGCAAACCGCAAGAGACTCTGTACCAAGACCCTGCTCAATCCAGTCCTACTTTACGGCGCTGAAACATGAACTTTATTAAAAGTGGATGAAGATATCTTTGGTCGCTTCGAGAAAAAAATTCTTTGTAAGATTTTCGGGCTTTAGAGGAGAAGATTCAACAACGAACTGTACGAGCTGCACAACGACATTGACCTAGTCAAAAAGAAGAAACTTTGTATTAGACATCTGAGGCCCAGGTTCACCACGAACTGTAGCGCCATTCAAAAAGAAGAAGACATATTCGGTTGCACCTCTTAGCACGTTGTCGCGATTCCTTGTTGAAAGGGTGCCAATGCCACACATCTATACTATGGAGAGACAGTAGGTAATATGTTTGTCATACACCAATTAACTAAATTTACATTTGTAGTTTTGTACAGTCTTGGCTTTAAAAATCCAGCTACTGACATCTAATTCGGTTCAACAGTTAGTGGAGACAGTACTCCCAAACGTGATTGGTATTGCTTTGTAACATCTCTTTCGTATAAGGAATGAGAATGACATGTTTAGTGTGACCAACACCTTCAACTGGTGCTATTCACAAACCGAAGGTTGGTACAGTTTGGAATGTACATAAGTATATCCCTCGGAATATCTAGAAGCGTCTCATATTGACCAAAAGGCCCTTTAGTCATACCCAACAGATGGATCGAATATGACATCGGCCTCACCTTTACCCGTCCATATTTATCCAAATATCGAACCACAGCAGTGACTTCCAAGTAGAGGTCTTTGCAAAGACAAGAACCACTCGTGAGACTAAGGTCACCAAAACGTATTTCTTTCTCTTGCTTAGCCAAGCAACTGTGTATAAAAGCAATAGAAGGAGAAGAGCTCAAGGTTTTTTTGGAACACAGCACAAAGTATTTGTGGTTGGTCCCTGGATAGGGTATCCCAGCAAATCGAAAATCGACGAGCAGCAGCTTCAGAATGCACTGTGTGAATACTCAATCCAGTGGAGATGAGACTTGTGTATTGTACTAGCGCCTTGTTAGGCCTGAGGGTAATTTAAGTTCTATATATTTGGCCGATGGACAAATTGCCTTGGTTTTCGAACAAACCTGCGCTCGCTATCCTGTTCAATTCTGGAAAATTGCTTTCTTTACCTCATTATTGTGCAAATCAATCGAGACTCTGAGCACATGTCAGCTAAAAAATAAATAAATATCAGACCGTAAGCACCCCATAGAGGGCCAAGATTTAGCTTCTCACAACTGTACATGTTGTGCGTCGTAGGTATACATTTCTGCAAATACAGAAGGGACCTACTGTGCCGTATCCGAAGGGCAGAGGGGTTCTGAGAAGCTTTCTTACGACAGTAATACTCTTGAATGTTTGTCAGACACTCGGAAGAGATCGGGCAGTAAAACAACTTTTGATGGTATTTTTCTGGAGTCGAACTTAGAACCCCTTGCGTAGTAGTCCAACGTATGCACACATCCTGCTGTCACATATACAGGAGAGATTATTTCGTTTGTTCATAGGACACAACTTGTTGCACTTGTCTCATTTTCCTGTGACAGATAACCTCGGGATTACTTTTTACTTATAGCAGAAATAATTTGCTTTGGAAAACTTAATTTGTAATTTTGAACTCAGTTCTTCTTTTGTCATACCAAACTATGAACTATCCTCCTTTCAACATTAAGCATAAAGTTTCTTTTTTAACGGTTTCATATGAGATCCATTGCATTAGGTAGTACACGTCATAGTATTCCTTGAAAATGAATATACATTTTACGATATGGTTGAGTATTGTTCTCTATTTGAAAAAGAAAAAAAAAAAATCAACAAAATAGTCTATCAAACAACGCATTAACCAGTTCTTTCACTTATCTCAAGGCCAGTCGTTAAAAGCTTCTCTAACTTCCATTAGGTACCTATGTACATACAATGTGTGCAAGTTGTTGCGAACATAAATCGTCTTGACTCTCATTCGAGTCCCATTAGAAATATCTACGAGTATGTGCTAACATAACTACTAAATCGACAGCCGGCGTGCATTGAGTAGAAAATTATGTGTGTTGCTCACTCTAGTCACTACACTTGACGTCTAATGACACTGGTACGCAATAGCAGCGCTACAGACAGCTACAGACAATGGCACCTTTAGTCCAGAGGAAGTTCACGTCAGTTGATGGTTTTTTACTTGTTAGTACGCTACTGCTGTCATCGTGCTAGCAAATAATCCACTTTGATTTAAGGTGTTTCACACACAACAGTCAGGTAAAAGTAAAACCGTTTGCCAAGCACATCACCTCTTTGTAATGATCTGCCAAGGTTGACGCATTGATGCGGTGACAATTTGAGTCCAGTTTGCGCGATATCTTCATTGTTGGTTGTGGAGCGTTTCTTTTGCGCGATTTCCTTTCGATTTACAATCCAATTGTGACTTGGTTTTTTTTTGTATCTATCTTCTTCGTTGCATGTAATTAGAAAACTGCAAAGCATTTAGCGCTTGTTTCATTTTTATTGCGTTTTATTAGATATGTATGCATTGCGGTTGTGAAATGCTTTCATAATATTATGCGCGACTTTTGTAAAAGTGCCGACATGCCTTCGATATGCGGTGTGGAGTTTGAGGTTATTTGTTTTTTTTTTCTTTCTGACGATAAATATTTTCTTGCTCTTCGATAAATAATCTCACGGGCCAATAGCCTCGGTGCTGGGAACGCAGAAAGTTGAGCTATTTACACTGCAAATTAAATGAAAGTTGATTATCATAATTAAAACTTCCCGTAGTGTTTAACATGGCCTGCGAAAGGGATATTGTCTTAATGTCAGGTAATTTATCTTTAGGTGAAAACAGCTGATAGTTGTCTCCTGAAAAGACATGTTTTAGAAGGATTTCCAACTTGGAGGATGCGTACTAAAATTTAAGCTTTGCAAAATTAGTGGTTCAGATAGAGGATGTCTGCAAAGTTATGGGTCGTACCTACTTTACTGCATCCCTACTTCTCTGGATTTTTAATTCTATGTCGGAAATAAGGGGTATTTGACCGGGCGAATGGGTGCTTTAAAAGCCATTCAACTTTTTGAAGGAATACGCACTGGAAGAAGGCTCTCTTCTACACAATGTGAGTTCTAGATATTCTTAATAGTCCTTACTTGCCAGTTTGCGCGATTTCTAGCAATGGGTCTCAGCTCTGAGCTCGATTGGCTCTCGATTGCCATGTGCCGTGCGTTTCTCAGACTACCATGTATACTGCCACTCTGAGCTAGCAAATCGCGTGGTAAGCTGTTACATTTTGGAAATGTTTACTAATCTACTGCCACACTCCATGGTTTTAGCAAATTGCACGACTTCGGCTCTTTGCTATGTCCAGGTCGGTTGAAGCAATACTTTTAAGTAATTGTCTGGCACAGGCTCATCTTGTTTAGGTATCTCAGAAACTCAGTCGCTTCCTTATGTTTTCCTTATCTAAATTAAGGATTTCTTTGTAGGAATATGGCTTGATTAATCTTTTGTCTAAGACTGCGGTTTTGGCTGAGTGGTCTAAACGAAGTTCGCTTTCCTATTCATTAATCAGCGTTGCCAATGATGTCCAATTGATTCCACAATAAGGTTCAGGTCCAATGAACGCAGATTCGGAGCCGGCCCTTGCAAACTCATCTGCAGATTCATTGCCCACAATCCCTTCTACATAGTAGGACATTGCTAATCACCAATAAGATCGACGAAAGTTAGTGGAAGAATGCAATCTTGTCGAACCACAATTTGAACATGAGATTAATACTATAAAATGCCCTTTCCCTCTTTCATATCAAGTTATAGAATTAATCTAAGGCTTTTAGAGTTGAGTCAATGGTGATTGGAATCCCCTGCTCATTCGTGGCAGAGTGTTACCAGCCCACAGACACTAAAAAGGTTATCTGATCCCCCCTGAAAGCTGTTAGAGTTTTAGTTACACTGTTTTGTAACTTCTCTCGAAAAATTTCTATTCACTTAAACAGCATATAAGGTAAGGTCTTCTCTTACTGAACCGTCCTTCTGAGATCGAGTGCATTCGGAGATATTCTATACCACTTAATATGCACTCTTTTAACTCTAACATTGGACAATGCAAACCTTAATTATACCTTCTCCTCCAATCCCCAAACCATCACATAAAGAACACTTAAAGTAAACATAAGTATCCTCACTAACGTTCCTTAGACATTAGTCCATTTTAAACAAGTTTAAATTCAAAGCTATGATAACTCTAAGAGCTGCTTGGCTATTCAATATTTATATTTGATCTTCGAAGGTTTCTTTTGACGTATTGATGCAGAAAATATTCAAACTCTGAAAGGCGGCATAATTAGCCGCGACGCACATATTTATTGTAAAACGTCCTATTATGCAATAATAATATTTAAATTAGTAGGAAACCACAAACTAATTAGTTAAAGCTCTCTATGTAAGAGATGTGAACATAATTATTTATATTGATATCTCATTTATAAAAACATTGGGATGTCAGTCTATTTCTTTTAAAGTTTGCACTACAGAGATTCTTTGAAACATGGGAACACTTTGCAGATACTTTGTAGGAGAATCTATAAGGAGATACTATAAAGAGAATCAGAATGGTATGAAAGCATGGTGTTATATTGAAAATAAAGTCAAGGATAAAGTAGGATAATAATGAGGCCATGAGATACTTTCACAAAGAATATAACATCCATACTACAGTTTAGTGCAGTGAAGAATTTAGTGCAGCCTTCAGAGTCAGTTGAAGGGTTTACAAAATAATTGGTTTTAAACCTAGTTCGACGGACCAAACTAATGCTCTGTAGAACGCTCATCCTATTAGTTCTGCTCTATGGCGCTAAGTCATGGACAATAAGTAAGAAATCAGAAAATATATTGAGCACCTTCGAGCGAAGAATAGTTCGTAGGGTATTATTTGGCACATATATTGGACGGTAGCCCAAGAAGCCAAGATAAATTCTCTACATTGTCTCGGCCATATCAAGCGAATGTACAACATCGCAGCCAAGAGAATTTTTTAATCCTATATTCCAGAATCAAAATGACAAAAAAGATTAAACCAAGGGTATCAAGATGATAGAAAATTAGAGTAGAGAGAATTAGATTAGATAAGCAGGCTGCCAGAAAAAGACTTCCACCACACTCAGATCAGAGCTGAACCATTGTGTTGCCCATAGAGGGAAGTAAGGTATTCCCTTGCTCATTTAACCCATAAAATGTATAAGAACTACTTAGTTAAAGTCAATGTTTGTGCTAGAGATCTTTGATATTCTGAAAGAAGTATTTGCCCCGGGATTTTGTTTCTGGAATCCTGGAGTGCAGGGCTTTTTGGCCTCTACACTGTCCTCACCGAAGCAGAGTTCTTCTTTTGTCCGACGCAGTTTCTATACCATGTACGGCAGAGTGTTAAAGATCACCACGATAATGGATAGAGATCGTCTGTCCTTATTCGTAAGTCTCTCGGTCCATGCTTTGTCAAAGGATGGCCATAGTCGTCTTGAAATTTTGTAAGATTCCATGGAGTTCCACCTTAAGTTCGCCTCTTTTGTGGCTAGTTTTGCTGCTTTAAGCGGAACGAAATGTTTATAAAGAGATCAGGGTGTTTTAGTAAGCCTGATGAGTCTTTGCTTGCTTTCATTGCCAGGATCACCCTCCAGGAACCCAAGGAAGCAAAACCTTCACAATTTTTGATTTAATTTCTTAGCTGCCTGGCTATTGATAAAGAAGGTAATACCTACTGGTGGCAGACTCACGAGCAGCTGTCGTCACTGCAAGGACCCCCGCTTGGAAAACACTGCTGTGGTCTGAAAGTCGAATAGATCTGGCTATTCCCAGGGATTCTGAGCAGATTCTATCAGTAAATACCGCTTTGGATCCGGCATTTTTCCATTCCTCTTGGATAGACTAAGCTGAGGTTAATGGCATATTTTAGACATGCGTGGTGTAGTCGGATCAGACCCAGAATAGAAATGTGTGCTTACAGTTATTAATGGATTTTACTGCTGAATTAAATACTTCCTCAACGCGTTATTCGCACTATCATTGGAAAAGTTATATCATAGCAAAAATTATATATATATTTTCCATTACAATTTCCTTCCCGCCCCTTTTTCTTTTTGTTCAAAAATCATCCGCCACTTTCGCATCAGACACACGCGCTTTCCGTCAAACTGCATACATAAAACAAAGAAGAAAGGCAAAATATCATATATGTATAAAAACGGAAGGAGATAAACAAAATAAACTGATAATCTTGTCTGGTGAAAGTGAAAATGATCTAAGCTCGGCTTAGATATATGCATACACAGCTTTGAGTATGTTTTTCGTTGTTGTTTTTTTTCTTCTCCTAAGCCATCAATGAGATAACTTGAAACTCGAATTAAGTAAAAATAAAATAAAATATAAAAAAAAAAAAAACAAAAAACAAAAGAAGAAAACAATAAAAAGCCGCTGGCATCTGCCAGAAGCGACATATGTAGGTACGTATACGATTCTCAATTCGGTTAATTATGCAATTGACAGCAACTCAGGTGCTATAAAACCGAAAGAAGCTGAATGGATTATTGGAAACATGTTCCCTCCCTGTGTGAACCGCAACCCGTTCGAAGTCCCACCCAGCTAGAGGCAACTTCAATCTGAGTCCGAGTCTACTTCTCCTTTTACTTGGCTTGTGTGAGGCAGTTAATAGTATTCGAGGGAAAGTAATTGATTTCTTTGTTTCATTTTTTGTAGATACTTTTTGTTTTTTTTTTTTTTTTGTTTTCCTTACCCAAATGAGTGCCAAAAAGCCATAAGTGAAGTCGCAGAGCCCCAGGCATTCCACAAGAGAGTGGACAACATGCTGTGTTGTACTTTGATGTTATGTTACTCTTTTGTTTTTTTTTTTGCTGCAGCAGACTTATGGCAGAAACACCCACGACATGGAGAGTCGATCAAGACGGCGCGCGCGGCAAAAAAAAAACAGAGTTTTGACTGACAGGAAATGTTACATTATAATGATATGAAAAAACAAAAAAACAGAAAAGTTTAAACTCTGATATCCGATTTCGAGAGCTAATAAGGAGATTAACAATGAATTCCATGAAAAGCTTGGGATTACGTCCCAGTGCTGTCTATTAATTTGCATTTAAAATCCATTTCCGTTTGGGAGTATAAGGACAGAAGAACATCTCCTGATAAGTGTTAGTGGGCTAAATATAGCACCGCAACAGTCAAAAACGAGAGCAGTTTGTTAGTAAACATGTTGCTGTAGGAGGATTCCATCTTCCCTTGGTGCCATTTCGAAATCTCTTTGGGAGAGCAGGAGTGGACAAATAGTGAACCTTTAGCACCACAAAACAGAATACGGATACAGTATGCATAGGATATAAACATAGTCAGTCACTTTTTTCGAAAATATGAAATCAAATGAAGTGGAATCAAGAGAAGGGAATCACAAGAAATTCGACTAAAATCTGTAAGTTGAAAACTAATTGATGAATTTGGATGAAGTTTGAAATTGTAGCCAAGCGTAGTATTCAAATATTTGGATTGCATGGGGACAAGGAGACATACAGAGGGGTGACTAAATAGCTATCGTTTTTAGTGTTCCGAACCTTAAAAGGAAAGACGGAACACTTATGGGTTTGATAAAGTCTGTCCGTCTGTCACAGCCCTGTAACTTTTTGAACCGTTAGACGTAGAGAGCTGACACTTTCGCCATGTATACATTATGTGGAAGCACGCCCCCGAATTTCGTTTTGGGCCTTTTTTTTTTGGCCACCTTGTATGAAGGGCAAAAAAATAAATTATTTTGTTTCCCATCATGTGGCATATCAAATTAAAGAAAATTTTGCAAGGGCTCCATATATGTAAGAAATATTTTTTTTCTGACAAAATTTGTTGAGCAAAAAACATTTGAAAGATATGCCCCCCCCCCCCCAGCGGCTAGACCATAAATGCTCAAAAAATATGAAAAAAAAATTGGAGATACGTAAAATTTCGTGCAGATTGTGGAAAAAGCTCGAAAATTCCTGTACCTTATATATTTTCTGAGAAAAATAAAAAAATAGGGTATCTAGTTACACCACTGTATCTTCCCCAGTTTTCATGTTATCCAAATAATTTTTACAGACGGTCATTTTGATACTATGATTGGCTCAAATTTTAAGTTTGATCCAAATCTGCTAAGTAGTTCCCGAGCTACAGATTTTAGAAGAGCTCATGGCCTTCCCTGTATTCTCACCTCAGACAGACAAACAAAATCAGCAGATACACAACGAGCTTCTCTATCAACGTAATTTCAGAATTGTTTAATATCTCGAGTTCCAATTTTTGCACGAAACCAATACATGTTTTATATCGAAAGTGCAAATTAAAATGGACTGGAATCTTAGCACAGTATTACTAGGACATATCTACGTACAAGACATTACATTATTCATATCAAAACCAGTATCAGGTGTAACTATGCAGGGTATGAATAAATTGCCTTCTATTTAGTATATATATATCTCCGGAAAACTAATGAACGAGACCCTCCTCGAGTTTCCTTAACGTACCTATTCAATGTTTTCGAGCTTTGTAATGCTACCACAATCCAGGCTTAGGATTATAGATTAGCTTGGGCTATGTTCAACTACTTTAAGTCATTCGAATATGAATGATTACAAAAAAAAATACTCTTCAAAATCACCACAAATCCACAACAAAACAATCTAATCCTTTTACCAATGAAGAACGAACAACTGAAGTTACTCTATCTCCAGCTATGAGTGGTGTAAGAAAAATAGTTTACCTTCAAGATGCCTTAATAAAATACCAATACACTCGGTCGGAAATGTTAATGTAATGTTCAAGTCTACCTACATAATAATGCCAATATCATGAGAACTCTCAAATCGAAGTCGAAGCCTTCTCCTCTGTTTCATTCCTTCGCCCGCCAAATCAATCTTTGTAAAGAAAAACAAATCAGAATGTTGTATCTCTCTTGTGTATCTATCTGCACCCAACATCTCAACTATGTTACACCTAGCTAATGGTTCCTCCAAAAGCGATTTATCTTCTTTCAAGCTTTATGTATACTTTGGTGCTAGATTGTAGTAGATACATGGAAGCCACACGCGCTACTGCACCAGCTTCTGTGGTACACTATGATCATTGCCATCACCATCAAGATACTTCTTTAATAATCCCACCAACAACCACTAACCCACTGAGTATTCCACTAGTATAACCGTTTAACTTTTACAAGTTTCATTCGTTTGTATACATAGTCGTCGATCAGCCGTTTGTGGATGTTGTCTTGAAAGCACCAAAGTAGCAGCAGCAACAGCAGCAGTAAACAGCCGCTCACCACAAGCGTCACTGAATTTATTTCTTCTTCGTCGACGTTGTCGGGTTTTGGATTCAACTCTGAGGTGAGGTACCTGTTGGAGTCACTAGATCTTCAGCTCAGTGTGGTTTGGGTGTCAGAACTGTTTGGATGGATTTTTCCCTGCATGCTTATATAAATAAAGTAAAAAAAAGAAATCCGCATTAGCTGCTTATTCCGTGTTCCATATTTGAGAAAAAAAAATAAATAAATAAAATCACAGTGAAGTGCTACAGATTCGGTTTGATTTGACAAAAAAAAAAAAAGGATCTCGGTCATCCTAAAAGTGCGTTTACAAAGCAAAAAATAAAACCTCGATAAAAATGACAAAATTCAAGGAATTCGTGTGCCTGTTCATTGGACTATTTAGTATTACATGTAAGTAGATTTATCCTTGAATTAATATTAAGTTTAAAAATAAAATGAAACAAAAAAAAGTTGTCTCAGCTGAACAGACAACAATCCTGACAAGGGGAACCACAACCAAAAAAAAAAACAAAAATTAACAAGTTCTATCTACGAATTGATTTTCTAAAACTAAATTACTTAACGGACTATACTTTGGCAGTGTATTATAAAATAATAAGATAACAAAACTAATAGACAACAACAACGGCCAGGCGACACACTAAAACAACAAAAACTCGCTAAACTGGTGTCTTATGCATCTAAGTTGGTCATTTATTGCCAAAGGCAAAAATGTTATAAAATAATTTGCGATGTTGGTTGATGAATTTTTTTTTTTTTTTTTGAATTGATTTGCTTTTTTACAATTTAAATGGAGAGAAGATTTAAAAAAAAAAAAACAAATTAAGCTGATATCTCGATCTCGATGTACATATCTTCACGGGGATATGCGCTATATTCATATGGATTGGTGTCTAACGTTACGTCTTTTTGATGCCACTTGCTGGTGCAGCAATTAAACGTGTTTCAGACACAGATACAAAGTTTAATGGTTTTTTTTTCTGGCTATTGGGTTAATTTTTTTTTTGCATCTACTTCACTCAGATACATTACTTGAATTGATGTGGTTTAATATGCAATTTGGCATATGTACAGAGTTGGGAATGTGGTTATGATTGAGATGCCAAGGCAAGGCAAGATAAGTAAGATTTTTTTTTCTTTTCAACGGTTTTTTTCTTTTTTTGTTCCTTTCTGTGTTTGAAAACCCGGCTTTTGGGGCAAGATGTGGTGGAATTATTTTTAGATTTCCGTTAGTGTTTCTTGGTTGAATTATTTTTCTTTGGAAACCAGTATCAAGAATTTGACTCCTCAGACAGGTGTTTAATATTTTGTAAATATTGGTTAAGGTTTTAAATAAAATCTTATATGTACATAGTTTATTTTTTAATTTCATTAAAAATGATCCCTAAATAATAGTACACATTTTTGGTAGACACTATTTTTGAAAGAAAAATAAAATCGTAGAACCACGATCGCCTCTAGTTGGGGTTTTCAACTGATTTAAAATTGAATTGGGTTTTGACTCTTTTAAAAGTATGTCAATGATTTGTCTCTCAAACATTTGCTTGTACTTATCATATGTAAGATGATATTGAAATAATTGGTTACAGAACTGATTTGATATGAATTTTATCCACCAATTTAAGATGATCTCGCTAAAAACATTTTTGCCAGAATTTTTGTGTTTGATAAAGACAATATTAGCAAGATTCCGATACTGTGTCTGCACATATTTTTTTTTATAAAAGAGATATATGCCATATCTATTCACTTTTAATTGAAATATGATTTTGATCTTACATAATTTTCAATCTCACATTTAACAAATTAAAACGTTTTTGTGATCAAATTTTAAAGAGGAGTTAAGATCCAAAGCTCGATCGTCGGTATGTGGTAACAAGTGAGGTTTAAGCCACTCAAATTTGATTGAACTTGTTTCATAATACGCCATTTTCGGTTTTTAAATTTTGCCCAAAATTTCTATTTGTCGTGTTTAAAGTAAAAATCCTCTGAAAATGGAGTATCAATCAACATTCCCAGAGTGTCATGAAAAAAAAAGAGACTAAAAAACAACTGGATCACAAAATTGCAAAGATTCTGATCTGATCTGATTGGTATAAGTGGTAAAGTGATCCGAAACCGGGAGGTTTTAGAGTATTTACCACATGGTCAGTTTGGATTATAACCTTCCCGTTAAAGAAAACAAAAATCTTCGCAGAGTGTTTCCCTTTCACATAAGAAACGTCCTATTTTGGTAGTGATTAAAAAAACTGATCAAAAAAATACCACTTGTTTTGTAAAGCTTGTACACAAAACTGAATTACCTATTTTAAATGATTCTTTTTTTAAAAGAGCTGTATCTATGAACATGAGCCCATGTCTGTATTTGGAATCCGTGTTCCACTTTTTTTAGAATCGAGTTTATTTTCCGGCAATGAATTGGATAGGAAGTTTTCAAAACAACTTTAAAATTTTGCTCTGATCAATATAAATGAATGCCATTTGGTTGCAGCTGGGGCCAGACAGATTTCAATGATTGCTTCTGGTTGGTTCCTCTCAACACTATATGCGTTTTTGTGCGAATTGAACGGACGAACAATTTCATGCCGTCCAAATGCCACAAATGTTAACAGACCATCAACATGGAACGAACGTGAACGATTATTTGAAAAATACTAATATTCACAAGAAGAATAGAATTTTATGAGACTTTTAAGTGACGCTAATTTTATTTAACGATTTTGCAACATGCGTCGTGGCCTTAAGTTCACAGCTCCAATGCAACTCTCGTCCGTAACCAATACTCATGTCGAGTACAAGAGTTTTGGAAAGAGCAAACTCAAAAGGCAACTATAGCCGTGTTTTTTTTTTCGAAAGTCACCTCTGAATAAAACGTCCATTATCACTTCTCATTTTTATCTTCAAAATATTTGAATCATAATTGGGTCAGTATTGTTTTTGTACGAAATGTCCAACGTTATTAGTGAAGCTTTCAATTTTTTACATCAAATGTTTCTTACTAGAAAACTGACATAAGCTTAAGTTGAAAAGACTAGCATCTTTTTGACCATATTGACTTCAAAAGGTATAATTAAAGATAATAGCCGTTCACAGCTTAAAAATTTAATACCCAATTTGTACAGCATGAAATTCTGAAGTCACATTCTCAAGTAGGAAAGCTTTATCACATTTTTTAGAATCGGAGTTATATTTCTGACTTAGTGACTGAACCTAGACTTCCAAACAAGTCGTTAGCCATCCCTGAACGTATTAAATCCCTGGTGTAACTGACCTCAAACACAACTACTTTTCATTCGTCCTCTTAAACACTTACCTTCATATCTTGCATGTAAATTTGCAAATTATTGTACACACTTTTTTTTTATAGTATGTTACAAAATTCATTACTACTATATAATTCGCAGGCAATAAAATGACTGCCAAAAATGGCATTCAACGTGGCTGGCTGTTATAAAAATAAAACCCCATCAACTTAACATAAGAAAATTTAAGAGAAAAAAAAAAAACAATAAATTAAATATCAACATCTCCATCAACAGTAAAAACAAAAAACAAAAAAAAACAAAACGATCCAACGATCACCTTTACCTTGTAAGAGTTTTATTTTATAGTCGGGTCATTATGGCAACACGATAAACCAGATTACGATTTGCAGATATATTCAACTAGCAACCGAGCCACCTTCCTCTTCAAGTCGATTTATCTAACCATCTATCTAGCCTCTGCATGTTTGTTTTCTTTTCTAATCGTTACGCTTCTTTCAATCTTACCTACTTTCGGAACCTGAACTATAATGACAGTAGAGTAGTAGTACGCTGAACACCATCCGGTTGATGCGTGCTCCCAAATTGCAACTGGCCTCTGGGGCGTATACTTAACATAATTTCAAAGAGTTGTTTTGGTTTTTTTTTTTTTTGCAAAACAAAATTTTAATTAGCCGCAGAAATTCATTAAAAAGTAATTTACAACATAAAAAAGCAAAACTTAACAAGAAACCGCGCACTGGAAAACACCGAGACCGAGAGAAGTTCAAAAATTGTGTAATAAGCCGGTGAAACTGGTGCATAATTTATGCTAAAAGTCGTGGGATTTCTTCTGCTCTGTGTGTTTAATTAACTAATATTTTATCTTTAGTGTTTTCTAAGAAATCTGGTTTGTTCAAATGCGAAAATATATATATGTAGGTAGGAGGATTTTTTTTTTTTTTATTAATTCATTAGTCTTATTTTATTTGCTCTTAAGTTTGCTAATGGGCCTTAATTTTATTGCACCATTGAGGTTGTTTCTTTTTTTTTTTTTGGAAAGAATACAATATGTATATTTCGTGCGAACTCTATTATCGCACTGTTAACAAATTGGATAGATTATTTATCTTAAGGTGAATAATCTGTCGGCAAAGAATACAAACATACATAGTTGCAATAAGAAGATTTATTTTTTTTGCGTTTGTAATTTAGTGAATGGGATGTGGCTGGCAAAATAGCCTTGGATCTTGGCTTATTTCAACACAGAGATTAGAAAAGATTGCATTGAGATTGCTTTTAAGGGGTGTATGGTTTTGTTTATTTATTGTTTTGGGACGAATGTTGGCTGACTTCATGATTTGATTTACATATTGCAGTTCTTTTGGAACGTGAGAAAATATATCGTTGTTTGTAGTCAAGCGAAAGGGGGTTTTACCCAACCCATGCATTCGATAGTGCTACTTCCGTAAACCGGAATACTTAATGTAGTCGTCGGCGGATTTTATTTATCATTGTAAATTTTTATTGTTTGCTACCGACTTGGTATACGAGTATAAATAAATATCAGTTGGTAGGTATTTGGCTGTTCGAAAGTCAGGTAATTAATCAATGATTCATTTATTTACTTTCCTTTTTAGAAGTACTTAGAATTATAGGTTATATTCTGCTATCAAACTGCGATTTAAGAAAATCAAGAAACACAGCAGCTGTCAAATTTGGCAGATGTAGACATCATTTTGGTTCGATATAAAGGACACGCTATCTTTTATGCCAGAATGTGAATATTGGGTAGCTGATTTGGTCTTTTACAATTTATATGAACTAGTTTTTTGAACACAACATCCATCAAGTGGGTGTGCGTCTATTCACCAAAGATAAGTGGTAAAGTAATGATTTCGGTAAAAATTTTAACCTTGAGTTCGCCAATGAATCGAGACTTGCTTGCGCTCACTTTGCTCTTTCAAAACCCCGCAATAATAAGTACAAAGGGATCACAGTTGGAGATATGGGTTGCAGATAGTGGTTTGTTCGATTTGCAGTGTCGCTTGGTGCACCAACTTTTTGAAACCAGCAACCGTCCATACTTTTCTTACACGTCAACGATCTCCCACTGTCCCGAGCTCAACCAAATTTGACACCGAACAACGAATAGTGTTGTCAGACGGTAGCTGTTTTCCACGATTTTTTCGATACAACTGAACGTCTATTTTTAATGAACAGCGTCAATATTTCAGTGCGTAGTTTTGGTGTCAAAGTTATTCTTATGCAATGTTTACAAAATTATATATAACACTTTGACAAATCACTATAGAAAGGCTTACGATGTAACAAACCTTACGTAAAGTCGAAATTTCCAAAATTCAAGAATTGTTAATGTATTTGTAAATAAACAGAATTGCCGCATTCGGAGTGAGAAGGATCCCAAAGAGAACTCGATTCAATGACGAAATTGGCTAGTGAATTCGCCATCGAAATCGTACGACTTAACGCCACTCGATTAGTTCTTGTGAGGCAACATAAGTAAAATATTTGGTGTATGCTGATAAATCGCAAACTATTTCGAGCTCTAAAGCCAGAGGCCGAATTACAACAATCGATAAACTCGTCATCGAAATGGGAGAATTTGACATTACCACTCGGTAATCGTAATCTCGTGTAAACAATTTTGTAATTTACATTAAAACAAAATGTAAAAATTCTGTCAAAAGTCTACAGCAAAAGTTCTCAAATATTGATGCTGAGGTGCCACTGATAATTTCAAAGTTTTTATGGAAAATATACCAATCAAAATCACAATAAATGTAAAAAACATTGTATAACTACATATTTTAAATTAATTTAATTTATTTTTTAAATGGATCCTGAGCCAATCCATTTAGATGAAATCATAAACTCTGACGTTTCTCTAAAGCATAAAGTCATCGACATTTGACAACCCACCCACCTAATCAACGAATTGATTATCACCAATGACGCATTGTAATGTAAATTTATTTAAAAAACCTTTCGTGTCAAAATTCAATTTACGTAAACAATAACAAATAACTTCATTTGGAACATAATGCCCTGCATGGGTGTAAGATCATATTTCCCGTGCATAGCACACAAGTCTGACTTTCATTTTTTTTTTCCGAAATGACTAAAAAGCCGGTGAAAATAATATCAAAATTAGCATAATTCGATAACAAGTTCCGATTAGTGTCGGATTTAACTGCCGCTTGTGTTTGAACTTGTTCTCGGCTTTTATGATTTAGTTACTCGTGGGCTGCCCCCAAATAGCATTATTTTATATTCTGTTGCCTTATTTGTCTAGTAATTATTGCATAGTGTGTTTAGAACATATCTACTGCTTTAGTTTCCGTGAATTAAATTATTGTTATTACTTTTGCCTTCATGGTATTCAATTTATTGGGAATGACCCTTGAAATTGTAATTTATGAGCACTTTACTGTATTTCACCCCACAATCCATTTGTCTATTTGAAATGACCAAGGCGAGTCGAGAATGACATTGAATATACATACATATGTCCAATTGTAGAAGTTTTATAGGTTCTAAATAAAACTATTTAGAAAACAAATACGTTTTTTTTTAGGATTTTATTTTAGTAATGTTCTTGCAAACAAGCTCTAAATTCATGAATAGGAATTAAAGCGCAGTTGATTTCTACATAATAAAACTGGTTTAAATTTTTATATGTTATTTTATCCGTCAGTTTTTAAGCTTTTAAGTAATAAAAGTAGAAGTAGGAGTGCTTTGTATGTATACAGTTTTTTTTTTTTTTTTTTTTAAAGAGGATTACTTTCTTAACTTTAATGGTTTGGAGTATAAGTGTGGGAATCATTATTACCTTTCTTGAGTCTCTGTTATATAAAAAGTAAAAAAACAAATGCAAATTTAATGTTTTACTTTAAAACACCGGCCATTTTGTTGAGATATTAGATCACAATACTTTACGAAATCTAAATTTTCTTTATTACCGAAAGAGGGCGGTAGATTTTCTCGAAAATCATTTCACTAATTTCGTTTATATTTGATATTTTATTTGGGTTTTGACAAAATTTCGAAAATGACGTAGAAGGTTACTAGTTAAAATTTGGTACAACGGTACTGAATTTGTGAACATAAAAAAAATCATTCGATTCTGTTCAAATTATTTTGCGAACGTAGCATACTGCATACAAAATTTTGGGAGAATAAACTTATAAAATTACAGTAGAAGTTCGGAAAAGTTGACTGTCAGAAAAGTATATTTCACAGAAAAATTGACCAAATTTGAGCTCCGTACGTTGCTTTAAAAAATTGACTTTTGGTCAAATTTTTATAGTTTGACTTTTTTTTACTTGCATTAATTTTTTTATATCATAAATCTAAATAAACGATGTAAAATACATAATAATACAAAATGCTCTATGTATTTCTTAATCCCGATCTCGCAGTAGTTTAAGATTAATACTAACTTTTTCTGACGTGTATTGTCCATTTGCACATTGAATTTTATTTCTGGTTCTAAAATATGTTATAAACCCAATAAAATACGACTATTTATGAAGAAAATATTAATTTTCTACAGATTTTGAAAACTGTCCAGAAAAATTGACTTGTCGGAAAAGTTGACAAGCTCTGAGACATTTCGGACAACTTTTCTGAGCTTCTACTGTATTATAATGTTTTTTTTTGGTTAAAAACGGCCTTGGTGCACAAGCACATGGATCAGAAGTAGATTGACGGTGCTATCCATTGTGGAAGGTACGATTGGAACGATTTTTAACTGTTTATTTTGGTCGTACAAGATCTAAAAGTATTTGAACAGTGTGATCTCCCTGATATAGACGAATATGGGACATGTCCATATATAGAAAGCAACCCATGGTATCCTTTTCCTTGTCTCACTCTGATAAAGTGTGTCAAATTTAGATTTCCTCGATATGTTAAGACCAAGTCAGCTATCTCTGGTAGGAATGTAGTTAAACGAGAGATGGGTGGCACTTCCTAGATTTTGATGCAGCGGTAATATTTTGGAAAGTCCGGTATATTGCTTCATCCTTAAAGTAAGAAGTCTGGCACCAACAAGCCCGGCAAGTTCAAATAGCCGAAACGTGAGATTACATATTCAAAATCTCCATCGCTGCCGGACTTATGTGAGCGGTTGGAATCAACAATGCTCGAAACCCAATCCAGCTTAAAAACTCGTTTATCACCTATGTATCTGCATCGCTCAACAGTTGCCGTTACGGTGGTGTTGCCATCGACACAGCGCTTTCGGGGAGTTAAAAGAGAGATGGATGGAGATACTTAAAACGTTTAACGAAGACGTCCATTTGAAAGTACGTCCAAACCACTATTGCACCTCCAAAAAATGTGCATAATAGGTTTTCACTATTTTTAAGCCACCGCCGTAAGCATTCCACTCTATTACCTTCATCGGATCATTTGACAAAAAGTGTCAGTGTCTCAGTAATTAATTTCAGTGACTAACTATGACTAGCCTGCACTCAGGCATCATCATACACATTCTCAACAAGCCTCGACCAAAAGTTAATTAGTCGAAAAACTAACTCACGTCAATCTCAATCTCACCAATTACTCCCATATGCAAAACAAATAGCACAATATTCATTCAATTCCATTACAGATTATGAAATGCCCGCCTTGACATTTTGAGTGATTAGCATTTGTACGGCTCGTCGTAATTATTCCTCCAAATGATGTTAAAGCATGAGTTGTTTTTTTTCTCTTCTCCTTTTTTTAGCCCAGAAAACCACACAAAGACGAAAAAAACTATTGAATTTTATGTAAATTTGTCGGTAAATTTTCTGCATGCATATTTTCTTTCATCTTCGCGAATTAGCCAAACCAAACAATATACTTAATTCTTTGTTTTTTTTTTTTAATTTAAATTTTCTGTTTTTTAATTTGCACTTTAAATTAACAAGTTAAGCTTCAGAGCCTACACGCGATTTGTGGCTTGTTGTGGTTTATTGTTTACCACGAAATGAGTTTTTTTTTTTTTGTTTTGAGTATTTTTGGTTTAGAGCAATTAACAACTTATTAATGAAATTCTGACGAATGCTGTCAATGTTTTTTTCTTTTTTTTTGGATAAAAATCAAAAAGAGAGTGAGAGAGTGCTTGAGTTTCTGAAGAGTGGGTCATTAATCATTAGCACAGTCTGAATCGTAGTCATTGTTAAATGAAGACGATGATGTCTACCAAAAGGAGTGCAAAAAATTATCAAAAAAAAAAAAAAAAGAGAAACACAACAACTAATGTAAATATAACCTGGCATTCAAGGTTAAATTTGATTAAATACGTAAGTAAGGTGGGCTAATTGTTCAATCATTGATTCATTAATATTTATGATGTTGTTAACTATTGAACAAAGATGTATTCATTTGTGAATGACACGATTTTTTAATCAAATCATTATAACAAATAAATAGACTGTTATTAAACTGTTACCGAAATACGATGCTTATAAATTATCTGGCTACTGTTTTCACATTTTAATTTTGCAAAAATAAAAGATTGTAAGCACTCAGTGTCAAATGATAACTGGAGAGAAGGCACATGGATCTCAGCCTAGACGTTAGAAATGTCATTCCATCGAAAAAGGACTAAGCATAGCATATTGACTTTAACAGGCATTTCCATACGAAGGATTCAAATTTATTCTCACCGGAATTGGAAATTGCACATAGGCTTCCATAATAGCGCATTTCAAGCTCTGAATTCCAAATATTTGATATTAACATTACCAGCCAAGCTGCTGTATAAAGTCATCTGCAGGTATAAAATCAAAACTAGCAAAACGCAGCCGCGATAAGCTAAGAACACTCTCCTTAAGACACCAAATCTATGGTGAATCTCAGAACACAGTGGAGTCCTTCCAGAGGAATTTGCAAGAAAGGGATACGAACAAGATAGAGCCAAAACTCTGCATTTCAAACCTTAAGACTTACCGAATCGAGAACATTCTAACGACAGGCAAATGATGATCATTCCGTGTCCTTAGAAAACTGTGGGCAAAACAAGGCGAAATTTATCCTCACTCAAACCAAATATTCTTTGCGCTTCTTATATAAATTATTTTCGTCTACAATCTATTGGCGACTAAGTCGCAAAATTCCAAAATACTTCTTTTGTGAATGCCCTACCGATTGCGGCACCGAAAGAGTTGTACTTCAAAAACATGGACGACTTGTCCTGAATGTCATTATTTCTTCTACATGGTTTCAGAGAGGTCGATCCCTCTACTTAATTCTACTTTTCAATATTCATTCAAACACAAACTTCGGAGAACAATGAATGAATTCTCTTTAACCTATGTGTTGAAAAGGTTATGACTGAATGCCTAGTCCGTGACGTGTCATAAGGTTGGCGCTGTCTACCTTGACCTCCATATCCCCCATTACTATGAACATGTCACCGTTGTCACCTTACTTCCAATATGTACAGTCCATATTGCATGAAGTTATGTTCCAGTTTAAGGCAACGCATTCGGAAACCAGGCTCTGTCCTGTTACGATAACTAAAAGTCGTCGACGTATTGTCAGGTCTTATACGAGGCATTGCGTCAGTTTCCGTAGCGAGCCAATTTCTGTAGCTCGCATTGCTGGCCCAATCTATTATAAAGACTTCCAGACAATCGCGCATCCAATTCATGTTTTGACCAGTCATTAACTTTCCGATCATACATTCGCTAATTACACATTGTATGTGATTCTTTAATTGACATACGTGAACTAAATTTATATAAATTTAAACAACTGTAAACGTTTGTCAAATATATGGGTTCACAATCTGTCAAAATCTTATTCAATCACCTAAACCTTCAAAGTGTCATCAATCTCAAATCAAACCCTTTTCTTATTATGTAAACCTACATAATACAGTTTATACTTTCGTATAAAATTACCGTCATCCATTTAAAGACATTTTTTTAACGTTAAAACACCTGTCAAATATATAGATCTCCTAAAATGTTTTTATTTTTTATGCAAATTCCAATTTTATGTAGATTCTTATGAAATTCATTCTTATACTATAACTATAAACTTAGTCATCAATTTATTCAAAAGTGTGACTGGCCCTCAATTAAAGTGGCAAAGAAATGTATTGAATATATTTACCTTATTATTTTTTTTTCTTTTTTAACAAAAAGGAAATTAGTTGACAGGTAGTTTTAGTATAAAAAAAAAAATTCACTATAATAATGCCTTCAAGGCAATATCAGATATCTATGTTGATGAATTTGAATGACATAATAGACCGTTTATCTGGCCGTGGCAAATTATTCTAGAATATTAAGTTTTCTCATTTTTCTTTTTTTTTTTTTCGTTTAATGTTAAATCATTGGAGGCAGAATTTATTGTTTATTTTTTTTTCTTAATAACTGTCAGTTGGTTTGAAATTGAGATTGGCTAAGGTGAGTCAGGGAAATTCATTGGAACCTGCCATTTAACTGAAAGATGGATTGACTTACAGTGTGAGATAAATTTTGGGTAAAATTATTTGGAATTCTGTTTGAGTATGGCTAATGTGGCTTAAAATAAAAACATGACTGAGAAAGGCGTGTATACAGGGTGTCACGTTTAAAGCAGACTGCATTGTCGTTAATTTTTAAATGCATAACAGTATTTACATATATCCTTTATTTATTTAACTTAACTTATAGAATCAAATAAATCTAAACGGATTTTAACAAAGGGAAGGATTTGATATATATATGTACTGTACATATATTACAGTAATAATATTTAATAACCTTCAAGTTTATATTTATGTGTCTGGAAGACTTAAAACAGCACAAATGTTGAGCAAATGGACAAGATATCTCTATTTCTGAATTCACTGCAATCGACAGAGTTGCCACAACACAAAAAAAAAATACAATTTGAACTGTTTGGTTTCACCGGCTTCTGAAGATTCATTACTCGCGTTTTTTTAGACCTCCGTAGGCAGTAGAGCCAAATTTTACACTTACTATCGCAGTAGAAGACCTGTATTGAAAGTAGATTGAAGTGAATTATAGAATTTAGTGGATTTATTTGGTTATATTTTATAAGAAATTTAAGAAAATGAATATTCAGACTCAGACGTAAAACACTTGTTTTGTTTTAAGAAGTTCTATCTCCATTTCGCATATTTTCTTCAATTTATTGAGTTTCAAATAACTTTGTGATTATTTTGTCGGCGTTTTAATTAGATGTGTTAAAAGATGCTATAGAAGGAGATAAATAGAAGCAAGAAGCAAACAATTGTCATTTTTTTGTATTTGCTGAGAAACTATGAGTCCAATATTTTAAAGTTTCATTCAATTTTGTTTCGTTGAAAGAAGAATCATTTAATTTTGTGTATATTTGAGGATAGGCGCAAGGGATCCAATTTCGAATCCAGAAAAATACCACCAAAAGTTTTTTCGCGGCCCCTCCTCTTCCGAGTGTGTGACAAACATTCAAAAGTGTAACTGTCATGAGAAAGCTTCTCAAAACCCCACTGCCCTTTGGATACGACATAAAACTGTAGGTCCCTTCTGTACGTGCAGAAATGTATTCCACCCACAATATGTACAGTTTTGAGCAGCTAGGCCTTGGCCCTCTATGGGCTGCTTACGGCCTAATATTTATTTATTTATTTAGAGGTTAAAAAAGAAAAATTAAAAGAGTTATAACTCACGAACATATATGTATTATGTTGACAGCTAATGTCATAACAACAAAGTCACATGTAACTTGAGGGTATAAAAATTCAACTGCCGATAGCCTGCTGCGAAGTGTCTAAATGAACCGCTGGCTGCATTTATAAAAAAAAACACGGCTATTGTTTATTTGTGCATTAAATAGATGGAAGAACATCAAAGAAAATGTCTGCAATTATGTTTTATATGCAGAGTTGTTAACGGCACTGCAACATGTAATTTGGGCATTAAGATGATTGGGTTTTGACCAAATATGAAGCACAATTCCTATGATCTTTCATGATCGTTCAAATTTGTTAAATTTTTTCGAGTTTTCGAGAGTGACGGTACTGCCAGTACGAAAAGGTTCACAGAACTTGACTGAAAGGTTGCATACTCAAGTTTCAACCCAATCCGTTTAAGTTCTCCAGACAGAAAATTAGATAATTCTTTTATAGAAAACCTAAAATATTGTAACACGGAAGCCAAAAATTTACTGTGCATTACAAATGATTGTAAAAAACACCAACAATTATCCCCAATAGTGGGGACAGCAACCATGGAGAGGTTTATGGAAAAAATAAGCAAACAGTTTAATGATTAGGTGCTGTGGTCTTACGTAAGTAGTTTATCTGATTCAAAGGTCACATCAAATGGGCTGGATCGCCAGTAGAAGCCCTCATATGCCATATTCTAGAATGTATATTGAAACAAAAATCGTTCATAATCAGCAGAATGATTTAATATTAGCAACTTATCTAAATACTTTTTTGGCACGCTAGCGTCTGTTTATTTCTCCGGTAGTGCAGTCAATGATAATTGATCGTTAAATAAAATTGCAAATATTCGTATCACCTTGACCATGTAACAAGGCCAATTAAATTTGTTTTCCTAACAAAATCATCGAACACAGTCAAGAGTTTGTATTTTTTTTTACAAAATATGTACATGAGTATAACCTACTAAAAAAAAAAAAAAAAAACAATCAAAAGCCATTAAGAGTGCAAAGAAACACCTAAACAGGTGTCTTCTGATTGAACGATAGCACTTTGCCATTAATAAAAATACAAACAATCGGATAATTATGCAAACGATGTGGTATTTTCACTTAAGTGACGCTGTATAATGTACGATGATACATTCTAAAACCAACAAAAAAGTTCTAGAAGTCAAAACTAGTTCCAAAATATCTCTTTGATCATTTCCAGTTGGTGAATAATAGTTAAGTACTCTTGGATATCCTTGAAATTAAATAAAACTTTCAACGACCACTCAGGAGAAATCAATTAAATTAACAAATTAGCGCGCAGCCAAAACAACCGACGAAAGTGAATCTCATCGAAACAAAAAAACAATAAAACAACAAAACTAAATGGATGTGATTCTCACCTATCATCTCATGTCCATTTGGAGATAAATAAAACTTAACATTTTCCCATCATTAACGATTAATGTATCTCCTCACAAGTGGGTCTTTCCTTTCCATTCATTCATCATCATAATCAAAGAGAGAAAACCGTCATCAACACTTGAACCGAACCCAGAAGGTGCACACATATTTACACACAGTAAATATGTGAATTATTTAAATTTTTCTTTTTTTA
Source organism: Chalcosyrphus nemorum (assembly GCA_949716465.1). Lineage (NCBI taxonomy): Eukaryota > Metazoa > Arthropoda > Insecta > Diptera > Syrphidae > Chalcosyrphus > Chalcosyrphus nemorum. The sequence continues at coordinate 32,444,142 of OX454333.1, forward strand.
AAAAAAATTAATCGGCATGACATATAAATATACACGCTTATGCTAATTAATGCACGGTGAGTGCTGCTGGTGCATATAAAGCATAATCTATGAAAGAGAAAATGGAAAAAGGTGTTACCAGGTACATGGAAATAAATTATGTTTGTGTGTGTGTCTGAATTAACATTCGGTTAATTAAAAACGAATTAAAACGAAAAATGGAAATTGAGTAATAAAAATTGAGAAGATTACATCAGGGGAGTAATGGTTACCATTGTGGCAAGGGTAAAGCAAAGATAACGAGGAAGTACCTACTTCAAAAGACGAAAATAAGAAGGCCAAGCACATGCGCTTGATTGACGAAGTAGATTACATTTGCCTTAGATTAATCATGGAATTTACTTGACTTGGATACTTGAAGGGCTGCTTGCGCGGAGAGTGATCGTCAGAAATAAAGGTCAAAACCATGAACTTGTAGAAAATCGGAAGAAGCTGAAGGTAATTGGTTCCGGATCAGGTGTACGAAGTGTATGTTGTTGATGACTTGGCAATTGGTTTGAGCACGTTTTGAACGTGTGCCTCCAGTTGGAAGGCATTGTGTAGTGCACTTAAGGCTATGCATCGGAGGCTTTCGTACCAGGCGCAATGGATAATAATGCTTTTGTAATTATGAACTACATACTTCATGTTTTGTATAGAAAATCCCTTGACATTCTATGAATAATTTCCGGTATGTTACACAATAAATGAATTAACATTTCGTAAAAAATTTTCTTATTTTTAACTCCGAAAAGATAGAGATAAAACTTACATATGATAACGGTACTCTAAACTTAGTATATTACACTCCAAAGTTAAATAAAAGAATCAAACATTGAAGGAAAAAAAAAATAAGTTATTGAATTTCAAATAAAGGAGAAAACAATTAATCAAGCCGAACATGCGCAATTGACTTTCATGAAACCCTAAGCTTACTTTCACTCTTTCGTAAATTGTTAACTTACCACGTAGCTTGAATTTCCTCAATAATTTTATTTTTAAGCAGAATTTGTAATGCCATTAATTAATACATTAAAAAATCACAATGAATTTGCAATAAAATAAAATAAAAAGGCTGCCATATTTTAACAGCTGTCAACTAAGCTGTCACTGCTTTCAACTAATCTGTCACGACATTTAACGTAATGTGTTAAAAAAAAACCGCTATATTCAAAGTTTACTACATAATAACACCAAAACCATGAATGAATTTCTAAGAGTCGTACATTTTTCGGTCGCTAGAATATATTTGGTCGAAGAGGTGGTTGTCCAGTATAAGGTATCGAGACTTTCTTGGATTATATCGAATTTACTGTCATCTGTCATGTTGTGGAATGAAATGCCTATGAATAGATATGTGGAGCTTAACCTTATTGTTAGAGTGAGAGCAAGTTATTTTATTTTCTTAAAGCACAGTATAGTACGCCCTACTGTTTATAAGTTAGCTTGTGGAAATGGAACCTTGGATTTGCAAAAGCTGAGTGTTATGGCCCATTTTTTTAACAAGTATTGGCTTGACTCTTTCTTGGACCATTTTGATATCATAAAGTGAAATGTATAGGCTCATATAAGTTCATTATTGTTGGGCCTTTAAGTGCACAGTGCAAGTAGCTAGCCTGGTCGGAAGGCCGCATCAAGGGCTAGACATTTTCGAACCCCAGATGCGGCTTGTATCTTGCGATCTATCCTGATCAGCTCTTGGATGATCTAGAGCTTGTCTGATGTTTATACTGTTGAGTACTTTGTAGAGGATCTTCTTCTTCTAAAGCTACGAACTACCAACTACTCATCTTAATTTAAGCTTTATTCTAACTCGTCTGTATTTACTCCAAAACATCTTTACCACTTTTTGAATCATTTCTTAAAAATCACTTCTCTTCTTTTAATTGCAGTTATCTCCAAAGTACACGCATCTTTTCCATATTTTGGTACAAAAATCGGAGCACTTAAACGATTGCATCACGGAGTAGCTGGTGACGTCTATGCAGTGGACTCGCGAACAATATTTCTGAAAAATTTCAACTATGATGGCGAAGCACCAGGTACGTACATAACATTCTGTATGCAGTCCCTGTAATGAAGCACGATTTTCCTTGTTTTTTCTTTACTTAAAAGCTGCATACTTTTACGTCGGCAATACAAAGAAACCAAGTAATGAAGGTGCAAATCGCCTCAGAGACGAGCGTGGCGGAACCTCAGCTTTGACTCGTCGCTATCGTAACAAGGACATTACACTATCCCTTCCTGAGGGTAAAACACTTCGTGACATAAAATGGTTCTCAGTGTGGTGTGATGAATTTGCAGTCAACTTTGGAGATGTTTCTATTCCACCGAATCTAGATTTCCCCAGGCCACAGAAGATTGCTCCTCTTCAAGGAGTCCATGGTGTACGATCGGACAATATCGTGATAGTAGATGCTCAGACTTTATTGATACCAAATTTCAGCTATGATGGTGAAGCTCCAGGTTGGTAACAATATGATCTATTTATAGTTAGTGCCTGACCATTTGTATGTGTTAAATGTAGATGCTAAATTCTGGGTCGGTCGTGGAGGAAAGCCATCGCCACAAGGCCTACGTATTCCCGATGAAAATGGCAAGGAAAATCCTCTTCGCCGATACGATAGGAAGACTATTGTTCTCACACTGCCCGGTGATTTGACGATATTCGATGTTGGTCACTTTGGAGTTTGGTGTGAAGCCTTTACAGTTGACTTCGGTCATGTACGAATCCCAGATGGTCTCAACGTTCCACCTTCACTGAAAATGCTTGGTATTAGTCCTCAGGTAAAGAAGCCATCCGCTTCGGAAATCAATTTAATAATCAATAACTCGTAGAGTAGTCTGCACCTAACAGTTCTTCTAAATATATACTATATATATATATTTTTCTTATTTTATTCAAATATTTATTTATGTCAGAACATACATATTAACTTAAAAAAATTTAGTGTTTAAGACATGAAGTGGATATACTTTCCAGTGAGCCGATATTTGGTGCTAAATTTAAAAAAAAAAAAAAATCTCACACAAAATTTTTCTTTTAAAGACTGTAAAAGTTTTGGTTGTGTAAAATTAAAAAAAAAAAAAAAAAATATTAATAATAAATTATCGACCAACAAATGTGATTAAAAATTTTAAATTATCTAAAAATTAAAAAAAAAGAAAACGAAATTAATATATTTATATTTAAATTATGCTTTAAAATTATAAAAAATCTGTAATCGGTGTTTAATGCAGTTTCAATTGATGGAAATAAATTATTAATATTTAATAATACAAAATGAAAAATTGTTTTAATTTGATTTTTGACAAAATATAGCAAATGGCAGCTGTTAAACTATTGATTTTCTTGTTCGTTTTAAATGATTTTGTGTTTTAGTTTCTACTTCTTTTGGTACTAACTTTTGAAGACTATTTTTTTTTTTTTGTCTGGTTAACATATTTCTCCGCAAATCATTGCAACACAATTAATTTTAATAAACTTTTTTTTTTTTTTTCTTAAAAACAATTGCTTATCAATTTTTCATTTTGTATTACTTAAAAAAAAATAAAATAAAATATTTTTAACATTTTGGCCTGCAATAAACAAAACAGATAAATAGAAGAAAATTAATCACACTTTGTCCGAGCATACTACTACTTATTTCTTTTTAAACACTCATAATGCTTATAAGGAAAATATTACATTATTTGGTTGTGGTTCAGAATGCAGTCTAATCAATTTGCTAAGGTACGCATCTTCTTCTCAAACTTGTGTGGCCATCTTTTTTCAAAGATGTGTAGAAGTCTATCACATGCGTCCATCCATTCCTCGAAATCTGTGCAAAAGGAAGTTGAAAATATAATCTTGGGAGAATGTAAAGCAATTCATGGTAATGTATTAGGGACTCATGAAACTTTATAATAATAATATATACTCATCCATTAGCAAAATGAAAAAATACTTGTACATTCGCTAAAAATTCAACATTTCACAAGAAATTTCAACTTTAACTTTAATGTGAAATGCATCGGTACTCTTGTACTTTTTTTCATACTAAATAAATACATAAATACATATTTTTTAACTCGCCAGCAACTCTCAAGTCACATTTTCTAAAAGTTTTCATCGACAAATTTTGGTCCAGACCAGTACTCAAATGTAAACCTTGTGTTAATACTCAGTAAGCATACAAATTGCCAACTGTCATTTAGGACTTTACTAGGTCTTATGTCACACGCTACGCTTACACACCATCAAGTGTAGATTTTGACAACAAGTATGCATCAGCTCTCCCCATCTATACGCCAACGGCAATGCTTCATTATTGAAAGCTCTGCGTCATGCGATTTTGCCACCCCAGATAATCGGACTCCAGTAAATCGCCTAGTTTTGTTAGGTTAGGAAGATGGGTGAGTCACCTTTATCTTAGACCAACGTTGTGACAAACATTTAATCCTGGAGACCACAGTAAGAGAAAGTCCGCTGTTAGAACTACGCAGATAATGATATGAATCTCAGCTTAACGTTGACTTAATCCTTCAGCTTCGAGAAGAAGTAATTACCAAGAGCCCTCATTGTTCGAAGAGATAGTGTAAAATAATCACAGCAGGTGACGAACAGATTCAACTCTTATCCGCGCCTGGAACTTCTACGATAGTTGTTATGTAGCACGAGTCCCTTCGCGTGAACATCATTGGCAGAATAGATCAGAATGTCACAACGAATAAGTTTTACCAATGAGGATGGTCTCTTCTTAATAAAAAACGGCCATAGCACCCTGGTCGCGGTTCAATTTTCCCCATGAGCCCAGAGACTATTTACGTCGCGTTGACCCTTTTCCATTCACCTCATCAGCCTTTTTCCTTCGATATCTACATATAAGCCCTGGTACCCAGCTGAGGGTCACCGCACTGGTTCTTGTTTAACAGTAATTTCCCGATTCTCACAAGCCTCGGCCTAATTACAGCAGAGTCCAGAGCTTGAATGACTGTCCATATAGACAGCGATTGTCTTTCCAATTATATTACTTGCCCTTATGGATTACATCGGCTTCCAAAAGACGCTGCAGTCATTGTTGTAGTTTATTCCTGGCGTCACAATAAGCCAATGCCAATATCCATCTTAGAACCATCGGTATATAACGCCAACTCATTTTCCTTCTTGGTTCTCCAGTACTTTCAGTAAATTCTGTTAGGAAGTCTTGTAGCAAATCTCTTTTCGAATGCTATCATCGGGATTATGTGATCAGCTGGTAACCCCTCATTGGGACAGATTGAAGCATGGTAGTAAGGGTTCAATGCCTTCTCTTTGTACTAGAACGGTTTTGGTCTTCAGACTGCTACAGAATATGGCAAGAATATGGTTTTGGTGGAGTTCGATAGCTGTTATTGCTTATGAAGTACTTTCAACCATAGTAGTGCACCATACTCTTTCACATATTTGGGACTTACTCACAAGTCAAACTTAGTATCCAAAAGACTTAAGATATCAGGCGTTTGATAACACACTAGCGTCTAAAAATAAGCGTCGTCGGACTGCAGTCTAGGATACTGTATTTTTATCGATCATTTTTATGTTTCCTTTTTTGATGTGTAATAGATATTTCTATTAAGCTGTCGTATACAAAAGCCACACATTTAATTATTTTGTAGGTTTCAACCCATCTAACGGTATGATATTCGTATTTACAGATCTTTAACACAGCTCAGGGAAATTTTGAATGGATTTCATTGAAACCCACGAACGTTCTCAAATATTGTGAGAAGATGCCTATGTGCTACTGCCCATTACCATAGTTCGTGATCGAAAACAGTCCCTGTGAATATGTACTAACACAAGCTTATATAGGAGACTCTACAGTTTCTCTTTCGTGAGTTGGGTTCAATTTAGTGAATTGATTACATATTTTCTAGATTGGAGGACTACTCAACGGATGCACGATTTTTCATTTGACTCTCATCCAGCTAGAGAGTCTTGATCGACCTATTAGATTTTTGCCAATCTAAGAAAGGCAAAATAGGATCTTTACATTCCAAGTCGTTCTTATTAGCGATACGGTGACAGTCCAGTTGGCGGCACGTGTTCGACCTCTTAGAGTTTAGTGAGTAGGACTGTACTTTAAATGGATAGCAACGTATGTTTTTGGCTTTGTTGGCTTCGCTGGCAGTGCTTCAAGCGGTCTGACCAACTTTTGATGACTTGGTCTCAAATGTTGGTCTGAAACTCTTCCATAGTGCTTGGTTTTTTAGCTTAGACTACGAACTTAACGTAGCCACAGAGAAAATAATCGAGTAGTGTCAAGTCGCATGATCGCGGCGGCCAATTGCTGAACGCTCACCATGAGATGACTTAGTCCTTTGCAATTTCGATCATTGCTTCAGTCGCTTGTACGTCTTGTTGAAGCCACAGCTTGAATATATCGAACAGAAAGTCGGTTAACATCGCTCTATACCTAAAACCATTGACGTTAAGAAGTCTCCTTCCCCATTTTAAAAGAAAGAAGGTCCGATGATGCCGGACCTGATGATGCTTTGTGGATGCAATGGCCCTTGGTCAGAGAATTGTGGATTGTGTTCAGTACAATAATGGCATTTTCTCTGGTTGACATAGCAACTCAGCCTCATTCAAGAAAATCATTGCCGGTTCACCGGTCATCATTTCCAGCGCCCAATTAGTAAGCTCATGATCGTTCGGCTTCAATTCTTTAGTCAGTACAACCTTATACGCATGTAGACTAGATCCTAATACCAACTCTACTACGTCTGCGGTCTTGGTTACCATGGATTCAGATATGAATCTTATAGAAGAGGCATAGAGCTCAAGAGAATGGGGGCCAATATCAATTATCAATTATTTGAAAATGAAAACCAGTTGTCAGGGTACAAATTAATTAGAGGACATAACCTATAGAGCTAGTAAAAGTATCTCTCCCTCAAGGCTGTTAAAAGAAATATGAAAGAAGTCATTTCTTCTAAGATATGGGTATGTACTTCATTGCTCTTCACATTGCTGCTCAATGAATTCATTGCCATTTGCTGAAAAATGTTCGACCTCATTTCACGTGTTCAATTTTTCTTTTCTTCCCCAAAAAAAGCATAAGTCATCTGCAGGAAATGAAAATAATTTTTATCAACCAGGATTTTTATAAAAAAAAAAAACCCAAAAAACGTGACAACATAACTTTTAGCCTACGATTATTGATTTCCAAAAAAATGGGTGATTGATTCAACAACTTTAGCAAATTGGTTTGATTTGTATTCTTTGTTTCTTTGTTCTCTTTTGTTTCTTTTTCTTTTGGCTCTCTTCTATTTCAATAGCGTTCGAATTTACTTTTACAGTCGAAATTAAATTGTGAAGTGCTCTATGATCCTCTTGCGTTTGAAGTACGTTGGGCTGTTGCCGGTGAAAGTATCGTCGTTCAACTTGTTGCAAAATTAGGTAAGTTGTGTCGATTTTTTTTTGTTTTAACATCTTTGTAAGGACTTATGTGACATAAATTACGCATGTAATTAGAAAACTTCAAGTACAAAAAGCTATAGTTGCGCAATCGGTGTATCCAAGACGAGATAAGAAAGAAAATCTCACCAACAACGTTCGTTACAGCATCATTCGAAAGGTTATTGCGCTGAGCTGCCATTGGATCGTACGAATGAATGCGAAACCGCATAAAAGTGAAATGTTGGTCAAAAGAAGAAAACAAGACGGAAAAAGAAAGAAGTATGTGTATAGAGTTATAAATGACATAACAGGTCAGATACCAAGTCACCTCGCATATCGCAGGCATACACCCTGGTATATAGTAGTCATGTGGTTAAACAACTTTCGCATGGCCAGTGGCAATGGTGGATGGTGGATACAGTAGTGTAATAAAAGGTAACCAGTATCCGAGCACTATAACTATCTAACTGTGTCCACAGAGTGATCGCAGCATCGCGTTCCAATGCTGTAATCTGGACCGGGATTCACTGTAATTGTTATTATTGCACAATAATTGCAGAGTGAAGAATCTGCGTGAAGGCATGCGTGCTGCAGTTATCTGCGCGCAAAAGCAAAAAAAAAAAAACTTATTTCCTCGGGGTAGACCGCAATCATCGCCAGTATATACATAGATACAACAAGATTGTTATGGTCGGTTATGTACTCGTACATCGGCGATACGAGTATAAATTATACGGTAACAAATGGAAGGTGTTTTAATGGGTTAATGGCGAGGTTTTGTACAATGTTTGATCGCCTTGAATTTAAGGCTAGGCCACGCTTGTAGCCTGTGAAAAAACAAAAAGAGATGGATCAACAGAATCTGGTTGGAAATAGACTGGAATTGAAACTAAGCTAACGATGTAATTAGTATTTATCACTAAGAGGTCATGAAGTTTATTAAACAAGTTGTTTTTTTTTTTTTTTTTTTGGGTTATAACCAATGTCAGCTATTCCTTATTTGATTTTTGTAGATTCAGTAGAAAACTCATAGAACACATAATCTTACTAGCAAAACTATCTCAATCAATCATTTAACTAATTAATGCTTCCCTTTGGAAGTACGTCAAGGATGCGTACTGTCACCGCTGTTTTTTTTTTTTAGTGGTTATCAGTGAAGTTCTCCGTGCAGCATTGACGGAAGGATACCATGGGATTCGCTGGACTATGACATCTTACCTTAAACACCAAGACTACGCTGACGATGTTTGTCTACGTTCACATCGGATAATGGACCTCGATCTTATCCTTCCTTATCACATAGGAAGTGTGGTCTCGGCAAACCATGGTGGCAACGAACTGGATCTGTGCAGCAGAATCGGGAAGGCCAAAGCTGAGTTCGGCATGCTGTCCACCATCTGGAAAAGCAATGTTATCAGCTTAAGAACCAAGCTGTGACTATTTCGCGTAGAATTGGTACTCCTTTATGGGTGCTGTACTTGGAAAGTGGAGAACGGGCCAGGAACATTACAATACAAAGGAGAAAGATGCAGTGGATTGGACACACCCTACGGCGCGAATACGGTGGAATCCGCTCACCCAAGCAGGCAGAATAGCGGGACGCCTTAGGCGGGAAACTCACTACTCTTTAAACCATTTGTCAAAGCAATGCATACATGAGTTGATGAGTTCGTTCCTAGGCTGATCCTTTTATGTTTTTGGCAAGTTAATTTTCAGCCTAACGACATCTGCTTCTCTACACATTTGCTATCATTTGGTAAATGTCCTTTAAGGTCCAATATTCTGTGAGATAGTAGCTAACATCGTCGGCGAATGGAGGGGTTTAAGAGGTGTAAGAGTCCATCGAATTCCTCCATTTCCTGTTGATAAGGCTGCATGCAGCCTTGCCGGACAACACTTTGGACTTCGTTTTCCTCAGACAGCCTTCCTCTGTGCAAGACGTGACATGTGGACCCATTATATGGAGCTATGTGGACCCATTATATGGAGCTATAGCTTTATCCTACCTAAGGCAAGCCCGATTGACACTATCCAACGCCTTTTCAAACAGGATAAGCAACAGTTGAAGTGGCGATCGTTGTTGATGTGGTCGACATAGGAGAATCCAGAGAGGAAACCTACTTATTTGGCATCGAGTGTTTTTTGTTTCGCTTCCGGATGATTCTAGCTATAACCTTGGTGGCAGCAGGCAGTACGCAGATAATACTCCAGCTTCTGCACTGCATTGGATAGCTTTTTTTAGTGAGCTTAGCGATCATTCTTTTTTTTACTTATCCGATAAACTCTCGACTTTCCGTGTTCCCCCAACAAGTAGGAGCTTAGCCGATGCAATTGACGCAGCTCGACAAAGCTCCGCGGGTATACGTCCTGTCCTACCGTCTTATTGGTTTTCAGTGCTTTGATCGCGGTAATAATCTTATCCTTACTCACTTGGGTGGACATTACTTCTTCCAGCTCTTGAGTTGATCCTTATCTGACATGAGCAACAAACCTTTCACTGGGTGTTGAGTAGAGCTTCGGTCATCTATAAGCTTATTTAAAGTTTCTGTATCCTGAAACCCAAATTAAGCATATTGAAAATAGCCTCAAGGAATGAAGTTGGAGAGAGTGGTACCAAAGCACACTAGTCTGTGAATTGTAATGATGGCCATTAAGTGAGTGGCATTATTGCCCGCCGACCAGCATTAACGACTTAAGAAAATTTGTTAGTTACTGTTTTCAATCTATTCCCAATGAGATGGATTTTCGAATATCTACCTAACGATTAACCTTCTTCTGTTTTTATTTGGCTTTTACTTTAGCTGAAGGAGAATACATGTCCTTTGGAGTCTCGCCAGATCGGGAGCGGACAGAAATGATTGGATCTGATGTTACTGTTGCGTGGGTCGATCCAGATGGTAAGGGTTATGCAATCGACTATTTCCTTGACGATAAGTCACAGTGCTCTGGCAAACGCGGTAGCTGTCCTGATGAACGCTTTGAGGTACTATTTATCGAAAATTATTATTGTAGATTCAAATAAGCAAAATCTTTCTTTTTTGTAGCAAAACTCAAACTCTGTTCGACTTTTGAACGCTGCCATGGTTAATGGCTATTCCATTGTAACATACCAACGTTCTCTTCCATCACATGACCGTTGGGATCTTCCCATAATCATAAATGGAACTCAAGCAATAGTGTGGGCCATTGGACCACTAAACTCACGCCGTGAAGTCTCTTATCATTCGCAGTACACGAAGGGAAATCGTGTGATCAATTTCGGCCGTCAACCAACATGGAATTGTCCACTGCCAGAGGGTGAGAAAAGCGATGCTGATGAGGAAGATCAAGTCGAAGAGGAAGAACAGGAAGAATTCTACGATAACCGCACACAGAAGCCAACATCACAGGCACTACAGAGACCAACGAGAAGGCAAGAAGCTCCACCACCACGCAAACCTGTGCCAACTCCAAAGCCAGCCAATACCAATGGAGCATGGGACATCCCAGCGATTCAGTGTTATGAACCAGAAGATGGAGTATTCTATGCACAGATGGGTCCAACCGGGGGCAAACATGGATATCCAGCAATCACTGGTTAGTTGAGGTTCTAAATTGAGTGGAACTCTGCCAAGCTCTGCTCGCTTGTAGGTATATGAATTTGTTTTCGTTTTTTTAGGGCACGTTGGTTGGGGTATCTCTTGGTATATAAACGGTCTGTTGATCCCTGAAATTCATTTGGTTCGAGGCAAGAAGTACACATTCGTCATTGAAGGAGGTAATAATCCAGATATTCCTGCAAAGTATCATCCATTCTATATCACTGATGATCCAGTCGGTGGTTATGAATACAAAACGGACGAGGAGAAGGCTGTAAGTATTCTGCCAGAGTGATTCAGTCTTAATTTGAAATCTCTCTTTCACTGCAGGGTGTTCGGATCTTCGCTGGCGTCCACAGATCACGTTCTGGTCAGGTCACACCCACTGGCGTTGGCCGCCTATGCAATTGGACGCCCGACATTGATGGCCCACCGGCTGATGACTTCCAATCGTTCGGTGCATACCAACGTACTCTTACTCTAGAGTGCGATGACGGCGAGCCGGGTGTGATCACTTGGACGCCAGACCGTAATACACCAGACACCGTCTACTACCACTGCTTTACGCATCGTCATCTCGGCTGGAGGATCCACTTGCACGATAGCTGTGACGAGGGTGCCGCTGCTTCGGAAATCGATGAGGTTATCGCCCAACCGGAGGAGGATTATGCCGCCGAATCATCGATTCGACACGAAACTAAGGTCAGCCCCAACGATAATTTTTTATTGAAGCATCAAACTGATTTGATTAAAAATCACAATATGAATGGAACACCGCCAAAATTGAGTTTTGAAATTACGAAATCATCGGAAATAACTAAACTGATTTCAGATGGAATCCGCGCTGCTGAGGCTCTCGAGGAGAGCTTAAAGAACCGAAAGGTGCTACCGCCGCCACCATCGTCATCATCATCATTGTCGGCTTCGTCGTCGTCATCATCGTCATCATTGTCATCGTCATCGTTGCAGCTGATGCCGCCTAGATTTCCACAGTTGTCGACATCAGCGCCGGAAATTTTAAGAGGAGAAACCGTGCAAAACCTCAGCGCTACAACAAGTTTACAAGCACCGTCATTACCACAGGACACACAGTTGCCGCCGCAGAATGTAGGACCTTCAACTTTTCTTCGACCACCGCAGACTGGAATGCCATATAGGCCGATTAAGCGCCGCCCGTACCCCATGAAGAAGGACCGTTTGCCTGGCAAGCGGCCACATCCACCATCTTTACTGGCATCTATGATGCCCGCACCAAGGCCAGTCGCTATTCCTCAACCGTCGGTCATCATAAACCATTATCGCAAGCCAGTCGCACACATTAAGCCCTTCATTAAGGAGAAACCCTATCCAATTCCATCGGTTCTGCTCTTAGGCCAGCCGACAGAGTTGGATTATAAGCGTCAAGCCGAACCGGTGTTGAAGGGGACCAAGCCCAAGCAAAGCGGTGTTATTCCGGTGCCTTATGTAGATGTGGCTCCACAAGAGACAGTTCAAAACTACGTTTTCGCCTTAAATGGCTTATCGCCGAAGAAAGAGAAGAAGCCCGTGCTACCAGAGAAAGTTAACAATGCTCCCACCATGATGTACAAGATCCCCTATGATGTGAAAGAGGTTAATGAAAACATCGATATTGCTTCCATGAAACCAGCCGTCAATCTAGGCTTCAAGCCAGACACCGTTGTGGTGGAGGGAGGTTTCAAGCCCATTGTTCGCAGGAAGACGGAGGAAGACAGTGTTGGCGAGAAGGAGGAACAAATTTCCAGGCGAAGGGATGATCCCGGTTCAGAGATCGACGAAGTAATGGAGACCGACACTCTATTCCTTAGCCAAGACACCTCGCATAATCAAAACTTCGAACCAATGTTCATTCCCTCCCCACCAGACAGTACGAATGACACTGTCACCTACAAGCTTGGTACTGCCGCCAAATTAACAGCCACCGACTTAAGCGACATGGATGTTGAAGAAGGCGACGACAAAATGGCCCTAGCCGCTGAACGCGTTGACACCTACTACCTACCGCCCGATAATAAGCCATCCACAAGTCAGCGACCTCTACCTACCGGGGCCGTTGTCACTTATGATGGCAAGGCGGTTCTGGACACCTCTTTGGTGAGTCCACCCAAACTTGAAGCTCGAGACCCCCTGGGAAAGACGCATGGTCTCACAAAAACCGAAGCTCTCGTTCGGAATACACCACAATTTGGACCATTCCGTGGGGAGATGCCACCACCCATACCAGATTTCATAGTGGCAGAAAATGGAAACTCTTTCTCATCGAAGCCCATCAAGGAGTACTCGAATCCATTAACTTTGGCCGGGAGTACAACACCGAGAGCGTCGTCGTCCTCATCATCCATTTCAACAAGACTCAGTCTGCTGAAGGCAACTGCAGCGTGATAAGTGTTAGACTTTTGCTCAAAAAGAATTTATTATTTTTTAAAAGAAATATTTAGCTAAATTGTTTAGTTTTTTTTTTATAATGATTTACATTTTATTGCAAACTCATTTAGTAATTATTTTTTTTATTTTACTTGTATCATCTGCGTCCGCTGTATTGTGTCCATTGTGGTACTCAGTGTTATTTTTATTTTTTAGGTTCATTCATTGACATTATTTTGTAAAATTAATTTTTTTTAATTAATGTTTTATTAGAGGCGTATTATAATATTTTTTTTTTTTATTGAATTTATTATACGAAGGGGCTCTGTGTATACAGAAGAAAAGTTTATAATGATATTACTTATAAATATGAAATAAACTTATAAATGTATTTTATAAGTCGTTATTATGTTTGGCAATATATTTTGTGTAGCGATTTGTTAGCAAGTATATAAGTGAGTAATAAAACAAATTATTAAGATACATAAATCGAATTTCTTAAAAGGAAAATATAATTATAACAAAATGGATTTTTAGTTTTATTATTGTGAATGGGTCAGCCATGGAGATAGGCTTGCCTAACGGAGTAAATTGGATCTACAATAAGCGAAGAGAAAAAAGTACACATTTGTTTTCATATATTTGAAAAATGTTTGTGCAGAGGAAAGAAGAGACGCTACAGACACTATAACATGGTGCGGCCTCAGTAAGTGTCTGTACGTCTGTACACTTCAACCAAGTTGATAAACCAGTTTCGTTGTCTATGATTAAAACTTACTTTCAGTTTTACCGGTAGAGTTACTTGCAACGCGCTAAAGAAATAAATACAAGGCCACAAGTATTTCATAGAAGACCAAGGCCTACCATCTCACAATTATACGTGTTGTGCATGGTATGTATTTCTGCACGGCTACAAGAAACATACAGTTTTTATGTATCTGAAGGACAAAACAACAATAACTATGTATAACATAAATAATTAATGATTGTCATGCACTCGCCAAAGTTGTAGAAAACGATGGTGTTTATTTTTCTGGGATTCGAACCTGGAACCCCATTCACAATAGCCCAACGCATTTATCACTGAGCCAAGACACTCGCTTGCCGCTACATATATGTATTTATATAAAAACCAAATTTGCACTTTGCATACTTTTTGAAAATATTATTAATATTGCCTTTCATTTAGTGACAATTTATAATTAGAATTACATTCGGAACCAACATTTTTTTATTTCTAAGTTTTTCACACTTTCGTTTGACCTTGGTTATCAAGGTTTTTTTAAAGGGTTATTAAATGTTATTAAAAAAATACCGATGACTTTTTTTATCCAAATCTATATGGGCTGACAAAATAAAACACACAAATTAGCGGTGAACTAATTTCATAGGAGCTCAGTGTATATATTGAGTGAGTGAAATTCTGAACAGATATCAAAAGTTTCTTGGAGTACTAATTTAGTGAGTCACTTAGTAGAGTCAGTATTATCAAAACAACCTGTTAGAGAAGATCTAGAGGTGAGTAGATGCAACATTTTTATTATTTTTAATCTATGTATTTACATTTTGTTTTATTTATTTAAACAATCTTACAATGACCTTTAAGTAAATGCGTATTATAATGACTAGTAACGAAATGTATGCATATACAATTTATTGAAAGTTTCACTAATTACGTGCTGGCAGTAATGAATAAACAATACAACAGTTATCAGTTGTATTTCAGTTTCTTGTGAGTAAATTCAGATTCCATTTCACCGGTAGAATGGATATAGTTGTGGCATATTCGTCAGTTTTATGAGTTTTATGGGGTGTGTCCGTCTCCATAGGTTTGAAGTTATTGCCAAACAAGTATTGTGACAAGTAAGAATAGCATAGACTACTAAATAAGACAATGAACTCGTTAGTTATTCCCTTAGCCGAGAAAATGTGTAAAAGATACTGGGGTCTAAAGACTGGAGTTGTTGATCTGCAAGCAGTTTCAAACCTGCTCCCGAATGAAAGCTTTGTAACTGTGCGTTCGATAAATGTCAGATATTCATTCTTCGGTCTTTTGACGTTCTCTGTGTCGGTATTGCCACCCTTCACAAAGCGTGCGCAGCACTAGAATATGAAAGACTAAGGTACCTCAGTGTTTCCACCGTTGTTACAGCTTGCTTATTGCCCTACAGCTTGCGAACAATATAGTTAATATGTCTTTGTATAAAATATGAATATAAATAATGTTTTACGCAGCAATGAAAATAGCCTTGCTTCAGCTCTCAATAAGCAATGACACCAACGTCAACATAAGTCTTGTCGTAAAGTCTATAACAGAAGTAAAAGACCAAAATCCGGACTTGAAAGTGGCTATTCTTCCCGAGTGCTTCAACAGTCCTTATGGAACAGACTACTTCGCACAATATGCTGAGAATGTACCTCAAGGTCCGACTAGCCAAGCGCTTTCAAAATTGGCTAAAACTCTCGGAATTTTTATTATAGCTGGAAGTATTATCGAACGTGTTAATCCGGATAAGTTGTACAACACTTGCACGATTTGGTCTCCAGATGGTTGCTTAATAGCTAAACACAGAAAGGTGAGCGTATTTATTTTAAGTATCTACTAACCTATATCACAAGTTCTTGAAAACATCAGATCCATATGTTTGACACCAACTTTAATACCGAAGAAGAGGGCAGCATACACTTCATGGAATCAGATACACTTACAGCGGGAAGTGACCTCACCATAATCGAGATTGAAAATCGAAAATTTGGCATTGGCATTTGTCACGACTTGCGTTTCGAAGAACTGGCGCGGATCTATAGTAATGAAGGTAAGTGTAAAACTATTTTGAAATAAAGATAGGTATAGATTTACTCTTGGTTATTTTAGGGTGCGATATAATTGTCTATCCTTCGTCGTTTTGCATGGCTCATGGACCAATGCACTGGGAATTGTTACAAAGATCTCGCGCTAATGATAATCAACTGTTTGTGGTAACAGTTGCAGCGGCTAGAAATACAAATGCTGATTATGTATCTTACGGACATTCAATGGTTGTTGATCCTTGGGGTAGAGTTATGCATGAGGCTCTCGAAAAGCAGGAGATAATCGTTGCTGATATTGGTAAGATGGATTTCAATGAATGATAGATACATTCATTTCGACTGATTTGTGTTTTTAGATTTTTCAATGGTAGATGAAGTAAGAAAGCAGATTCCAATATTTCAGCAAAGGCGTATAGATTTGTATGATACTGTCTGGAGGAAGAAATAAATATTTATCCCAGATTGAATATGTAGTTTGGTTTTAATTAAAACAAATAGTGAACGCTTTAATCCCTATTGTGTCAGTTTATATTAAATTTAAGATTAAGGCGAAAACACATTATCATTGAACGGGATTTAACTTTTCAGGCACCCGAGAGAACCCAATTCGATCTGCTGCGAATTTTTACTAAAACCTTGACGAGTATCTTACATTTTGTTGTAGTTTCCAGAGAAGAGACTGCTCACAAGAGAATAAAAAAAAAACCAAGACTTTTGGAATGCATTGTTTTATTTCTTTTGCACGGGCATTATAATAAATTTTGAACCATTCAATTTATGTATTTGAGTTTTTAAAGTATTGTTGTCAAGAACTGTCACTCGCGTGTCACTTCCCACATTAAACGCAGGAATAGAGGGGGAAGTTGACGTCGATGGTAAGCTGCATGTAATGAAATGTATATTAGATGTTTCCAATTAATCAAATATAATAAGTAGGTCTTACTTTATTTGTACAGGTCGCAATTTGAGTTCACGACTTTTCTTTGAAGCTTCTTCTAAAATTCGCATTATTTTCCACTTTGCGTCGTCATATATTTCCTCAGGCACTTTTGACAATTCAGATTCGACCATTAGACCTAAGAACGTGTTTGGCGTTTGTTGAGGTCTTCCATCAGTAGTATTAGCTAAACGGGTAAAAAATTTACATTATTAGTCAGTGTGAATAACCAATATCACATATATGTATTTAATGTACCAGATTAATAAATGTCAACGTTGAACCCAATTTATACACAGCCTAACATATCTTACCTTTATTATCACGGTTGACGTCTGTCACATCATTTGTAAGGCAATTCAGGAGTTTCATACATTGTTTTTGTACCTCTGTGCGTGTGTTTCTGCCTTCAGTTTTTGATTCCTTTTGCTGATAAACATTATCGACCTCAATTTCTTCAAATGGATCATTACAATCATTGGTGTTGCACTCTTTCATTTGGCCTTCAAATACTTCTTCATTAGTTTCTTCTTCATCCGTTTCGACTTCAGGCAAAAGAGCTGGTGGTGCATCTTTGTCGTATGTTCCTTTTTTATTTAGAAATTGGAGTTTTTTGAAACACCAAAGCTTAGATTTGTATGGCTCTGCATCGGGTTTGAGCAATGAATTTCTCAGACGCCTCTTTTCATTGCAATATTGACTTTTAATTGATCTAATCTTTGTTGATAGCACTTTTAGATTCACATTTGTTTTAATGGGTTTGATTTTTGCGAGAATCTCTCGGAGAGCAGCTAGTCGTTGCTTACGAATCTGAAAATATGGATGCGTTGAATCGTACAGGACTGGATACTTTTCTAGTTCATTTAAAAGTTCAACGGTTTGTTCCTTTGACCAAGATGTAGACAATTGTGCACGATTCATTGTGTCCTGAAAAAATACAATGTTTACAGGTTGTTAACTTAATTTAAGAACAATTTTGATTATATAAACCCTATCGGTTATGTTATATGACAAATACGAAGGGTAAGAACATGCTAAAAACAACTTTAATCCATCGGGATTGATGCATATTAGGTGTGTTTCCTTACAGACTAAAGCTACGAAAATCTATGAAATAGGGAAGTCCTGTTCCCGTACGTCATAGTTTCGTAGAGTTCACGAATTTTAGTCCAAGAAATTTCTTTGGGCAAAAATATAAATCCTGTCAAATGGTTGTGTTGTTGTTGGCTAGCAAGATAATTTGATGTAAATCAATACAAAAAAAGTGACGTCTAAGAATATGGAAGCTTTTTGTTCAACCCGTTCCCGTACATTTGTCTTTCTCTGTGAGAAATTTACTCCCACTCTTACCACAAGCTATGAAGCTAAGCTGAGAGTACGGCAACATTTCTATTATAAACATGGGTTAAAATATTCGGGTTAAATTAATTCTGGTCGTTGTACTCAGTTCAACTTCAATCATTCGACTTAGAAATACTCTGATCGAAATCTCAACTCGATACGACGACTCTGCATGTAAACATAGTATAGAATAAATAAAAAAACATCAAAAATTCCCATCCCTAAAAGATTGAATTCATTTTTCTTTCTACCCACTGACAGTTGTGAACAACTAAACTTTCTATTTATTTGAACAGTTGTAAATGTGACAGCCTGGAACGCTTTGGTATGGAATAAAAAATGCATATTTCTTATTAAATTTGCTACAATTGATTGTAAATTGGCTCTGAACTTAAAGAAACTAAATTAAAGTACTAAACTTACTTCAATCACTTAGTAAATATTATTTGAGATTTAAACCTTTCCCAACCTAATAAACTTTATCACTACTTTTGGCAGATACACGAAACGCGAGCACAGCAGTACTACCAATGCACTACGTAGAAAAGATCGACTCTAATTTACGTTCCAAATGTGTTGTTAATTTACATTCCACATATGTGGGGAACTTTGTGTATCTGTTTACACTAACGTTCCATTTTGTTTTATTTAAACTGCCAATGCGTGCATTTTTTTTTTTAATTAAAAATAGGATTGT
The DNA here is from genome assembly GCA_949716465.1 of Chalcosyrphus nemorum. NCBI lineage: Eukaryota > Metazoa > Arthropoda > Insecta > Diptera > Syrphidae > Chalcosyrphus > Chalcosyrphus nemorum. The sequence continues at coordinate 32,463,329 of OX454333.1, forward strand.
CAAGTTTCGAAGAGTGGGAGTAAAATGCTCACAGAGAAAGATAAATCCCCAAAAAGTTAAGGGAACGGGTTAAACAAAAGAGCTGCCCACATTTTAGATGGCACTTTTTTTTGTATTTATTAATTTTAATAAAAGATTCCTTCGTTCATGAGGTTCCATAATGTTGCTCCCAAGACCGAGCCCTGATTAAGTCCTCCAGTGACAGCGTATTCTTGGTTATTGGTAACAAATTATAAACGTCATTACATCTATTAACTTGCTACAGAGCTGATGAAATAGTTAAAGAATGAGACAGTAGGATTGTCTGTAACATGTTCAAAGAAGTCATTGATAATAGAAACTCCAAATTGCATCCAATGAATGCTTAAGAAAGTAATCTCAAAGTTTTCTTTCGATAAGAAATAGCTCACTAGCTGGAGGAAATATTTTGCTAGGGCCTTCAACCACTTGATTGTATGGTCTCGAGTTGAGTTATCGGCAATTTCAACGAAATTTTTTTCCCTTGGAATTCTACACTTATTTAGCTTTTGTTCAGGAAAAAAATTTGTTGTTGTTGAATCTAAAATTCACGATAGGGGTGAGTAACAACAAATAAGTTCCGCAAAAAAAGCAAGGCAGTGGGTATTGATGGTATCTTTGCAAAACGATTTCAAGTGGTGCCAAGTAAAACGTCCGGTCAGCTACAGACGTTCATATGAAGAGCATGGGAAATTAAACAATTTTCGTATAAGCGGAAAAGTGAAATGTTCCTCAAGCTTCCTTGGAAAAGGAAAATTTATGAACTCTGAATGATGGAGTGGTATTTCTATCAGTTCTCCCAGTACTAGTCGAAAAAATATGTACCAACAATGTTTCTGGAACGAATCAAGGAATATTTAGATTCAATTCTCGATCTTGGCTTTGGCTCTAGATTCTTTTGCATACACAAAAACTAAACCTGAATTATAATAGAACAATGCGTCGACTATAGGCCTTCGTTCTATCTTCTGCCACAAATGTCTTATTTATTATTTGTGTCTTCTGCTACGTATTTTTTCGTCCTGAGTAAATGTACTACCTATAGCCGTATTATTTTTCGAAAGTGTATAGCCACTTTTCCACACAAAGCGAAAAGTGAACATAAATTACACAGTAACCAAAAGTGAACATAAAGTGTGGAGAAAGTCGAATCATAGATGGCGTAAACTATAAAAACTAAAATTGTAGACAAAAACCCTTAATTTTTTACGCTGACAGTACGATTTATTCATTAATAGTTGTTTTCTACAATAAAGAGTATGCCATCTATGATTCGAATGTTATTTTGAAGATAAATATGAGAAGTGACATCACCGTCAATCTAACACACCGAAAAAGTTGAACCAAATCGAAATTCCAACTCGATCTCGACTCGATTCTTCGACACTGCTTGTAAACATAGTTACTCCGTTTATTTGGCGGGTTGAATTTGAATTGAACTCGTATTTTTTCATCGCACACCGTCGTACTTGAATCAAAATTATACTTAACGAATACTTATTGTTTTGTAGTACAAGTGCTCATCTGTCGCAATAAAGTAGTAATGCCCAAATCCAGCTCAGAACTCCACTGCTTTTTTAAAACAGGTAGATAAATAATACCTACTTTTATTTACGGGTATGATTTATTAAAAAAAAAGACTTCTATTTATCAGACACTTTTATATATTTCAAAATGTCGAACAATTTAAAAAGAGATAAATTTGACATAAATGCAATTGAAATAAGGAAAATCATTGTTGAATTATATATTTATCGAATGTGTCAGGATTCATTGCCACGATTTGTATATTCCTACCGGTAGGAGTTTTAAAAACTGCGCCCTCCCGAGCTTTGAATTTGTTATCTTCGCCTGAACTGTCTGAATTTGATCCTGGTGTTAAACTGTTAAAAAAAAAATCTGGTTTCAAGACAAATTTCCATCGAAAATAAGTAGTAGACTTACATAATTTGTGTATTAAGCATTTTCTTTTCATGTTCCTTAGTTGCAGCTTCTTCCAAGATACGCATTATTTTCCATTTTGCATCATGATAGACGTCTTCTGATACTGCTGCTAGTTCTGATTCAACCATTAGGCCTAGAAAAGTTTTTGGTGATTGTTGCTTCTGTGTAACTAATGCATTTTTCTGAGCATCAATATTTTTCAATCCGTTTGACAAATTTTTAACTAATTTCAAACATTGATTACGCAAAAAATCACGGTCTGGGTTATGTTTTTTAGAGAAAGCTTCTTGCTCTGGGTTCACACGCTCTATTTCAACTTCCTCAAATGGATCATTAGATTCACTAGAGACATCTCCATTGTCGGAATCATCATGTTTTACTTTCGCATGCTTTCTTATTTCTTCGGGTTCCTTTCGTTTACGCTTGATTGGGAACCGTATTTCTGCGTCCAGAAATCGCATCTTGTCAAAACACCAAAGACTGGGCTGATAATTTCCATGCTTGTCAAGTAAATGTTCTGGTGGATCTTCGATACGTTTTTGCTCACTGATATATTGGTGCTTAAGAACTGCAAGTTTTCGTGAGATCATTGCTTCATTGACATTTGGTTTAATAGGTTTCAGTTTTTCAATAATGTTGCGTAAAGCTTCAAACCGCTTAGTTCGATGTTGATATAATCGGTTTGTTGAATCCCATAATAAGGGATACTTTTCTATTTCTTGGATAAGCAAACAGGTCTGGTCTTTTGTCCAGGTGCATATTCTTGCTTTGGGACGATGCATTTTTGAGCAGGGGTATGTTACTAAAATTATTTAAACCAGTCACTAGAAGTAAGAAAAAAGGAGTCTTCAAAATTGTAGGAAAAAAGGACAATTTTTAGAATTATTCAATAATTCGATCAACATTTTAGACATTGCGCTCTCTTCTAAGAAAATTATCTGTACGCCAACAACTTTTCGTAAAAATTCGTTCTTTTGGGAGGGTACGTAAACGGACCTAATGTATACATACATAAATGCTTCAAAAGTCACAAAGGTGTGTGACAATCCAACAAACCATTAAGTATGTGGTTGGTCTTTTCTTTTCAAGGTCCGGAGCACAAACTTTGTTTCAAAAATATTTCTTCTTTCGCTATAAAGGAATCAAGGAATCATAAAATGTTCAATCCAATCCTAACGGATTCAGTGACAGTATTTTTTACTTCGAAAATATGTACATACATTCGAAATCATAGACACAAACTAATGTAGACGGTCGTCTTTACACGGCTCTGCCCTCACATTGCCTAAAAAGGAGCCTAAATTTTCTATATGTGAATAAATGTGAACGAACGTGTGAACAAGATATAACTATAAAAACAATCGTGGTGTTTCTTTCTCTCATTTTGCACACCAACAAAATCTACAAAATGGCTGCGCCCAAAAAACTACCGCTGATTAAGAATGTGTGCGTAAACTCTGATTTGATTTTGCCTGAAACGTTAGAATACATTCAAAATGAGTGGTAGTTTTTCACTTGGGGGAGCCAATCATCAAATCGACCGAAGACGGCCGTCTATATTCGAAATGAAAACTGAAAACTACTTCCGCAGTTCGTCACATTTTTGCTTTGGAGCATACTGCAATAGAATAGGGCATAGTTCGTCTATGAAAAGGAGTACTCAACTCTGTGGATAAAACTTAAAGTGTGAATACAAAATTGGCGCCAAGAAAAACAGGCGCACTCTGTTCTCTATCCTTATTTTGTTCTGTGTGCATGACATACACAGGCACTAAAAATAAACTCCCTTTTGCGAATTAATAATACAATTCCATCAAAAACTTGTTTTACATTTCTGAATTTGATTATAAATATAAATGAATATGCAAATAACTGTAAAACTTACCTTTTTTTATAAATTAAATTAAATCCAATTTTGATGTTTACACACTCTTAAACTATTCAGCTATATGCGCTGTACACACGTACTTATCAAAGACTAGATGCGATGCCATATCGATTTAACTTACGTCCCACAATTGAATTGCTTTTGTATTAATATCCAATGCGAGTCCAATGTGACATATGGATTGAAATTTAGTTCCACAAGTTGATTAGCTGTGGATTATTGTTACCCGTTTACACTTGGAAGTAAAATATATTTTGCATTTATTTAACGAATACAAAACTCAAGAATAAATTGCAATTAGTAGTTGCACTTATGACTTAATTTTAAAATCATAATACAATTTTAGTTTTCGCAAAGTAGGTGCCTAGTGTTATATTGTTAAAATTGAAATTAAAAGGTTTACAATGCAACTTAACTCTGAAACTTTAGGAACGATCAACGAAACAAAGCTTCCAAAGAGTGTAAGTCAAAAAATGTTTCAAAAATATTATTATTGTTTATCTATGTGGTAACCGCAGCTCTCATCAATGTACTAAAACTCGTCATCTACTGGTGGCCTGCTCTGAACTAAAAAAGTAAAACGTCTTAAATATATTCTTTTTTTAATTTTATTCTTTCCCGTTACTTAAACACGTAGACAAATATTCATTTTAATGAAAATCAGACGACCACTTTTACTATAACAGTAACGTGTGAAAATGGCAAATAATTATAGATACAATTTAAATCAAAAATCATTGCTGAATAATATATTTGTCGAAAGTGCTAGGATTCATTGCCACAATTTGTACATTCCTGGTCATAGGAGTTTTAAAAATAGCGCCGTCACGAGCTATGGCTTGGTTATTATCCACTGTATTTTGAGTTGATGTAGAATTTATTGATGACGAGCTGCAAAAACAAAAAAAAAAACTTTTAAATAAATTTACATCCAAAATAAGAATTGGACTTACTTTGTAGTTCGCATTTTCTTTTCACGTTCCTTTGTTGTAGCTTCCTCTAAGATACGCATTATCTTCCATTTAGCATCATGGTAAATATCTTCGGATACTGTTGCTAGTTCTGACTCGACCATTAGGCCTAGGAAAGTTTTTGTTGATTGTTGCTTTTGTGTAGTTGGTGTACCTGTTGTACTTTTATGAGAATCAATATTTTCGAATCCCTTTGACAAAGCATCTACTAATTTTAAACATTTTTTATGCAAATCGCTTCGCTCTGGGCTGCTACGCTTTTTAGGATATATTTCTCTGTGAGGATTAACCCGCTCTATTTCAACTTCTTCAAATGGATCATTTGATTCATTGGAGTCCTCATCGGTGTTAAAATCTTCCTCATTATCTGTAGATTTTTCTTTCTTTTGTATTTCTTCAGGCTCCTTTCGTATTAAACGCCTAGGAGGGGGAACTTGTACATCTGAGTAATTACCCCTTTTGTCCAGAAACTTCATCAAGTCGAAACACCAAAGACTGGGTTGGTATTGACCTTGCGGATTAAGTAAATGTTCTGGCGGATCGTCGATACGTCTCAACTCATTGTAGTATTGATGTCTAAGGACTTTCAGTTTTCTGGTTATCATTCCTTCATTAATATTAGGTTTGATAGGTCGGAGATTTGAAATAACACTACGTAGGGCTTCAAACCGTTCGGCGCGATGTTGATATAATGGATGCATTTGGTCGTACAAAAGAGGGTGTTTTTGTATTTCTTCGATAAGCATGCATGTTTGGTCTTTTGTCCACGCACTTACTCTTGGTCTTGAACGATGCATTGTAGAACAGAAGATGCTGAAATGTTACTGATAGTTTAAAAATTGTATTGCATTTCTTAAAGCAGTATAATATCGTTTCTCAAAAGATTTATTGGGCTTAGCATTATTATGTAGGCAGATATTGGAACAGAGCCCCGAGTATCTAAATCATCAGTTTTAACATGAAGGTATTAGCGATGTCCATCTCTCTATTTAGACTTTAATTTTGAACTACAAATATAAAATTCAAAACAGGAGAACCCAAAGAAGTTTTGAAATCCACACACGGGAGTGCAATTCGGATATGGCAATCCGGAAAGGTGTACGACCAATATCTCTCTTATCTGCTGTTAATTTTAACATTAATTAATCATTGGGTAGTGGCTCTACAAATTTTGCTAGATTTTAGGTCCGTTCGCGTAACCTTCTAAAACAGAGAATTTTTACGAAAAGCTATTCGCGTACGGAGAATTTTCGTAGCTTTTCGCAGAAGAGAGCGCTCATGAGAGTAAGAAATTTCCTCATGGTACGAATTTTAGTGCAAGAAATGTCTGTGGGCTGGTTTATTAAAACTGTCAAACCAGTGTATTTTCAATTTTTTCTTGTTCAACCCGTTCGTTTACTTTTTCGTAATTTTAGCTCTCTCTTACAGAATTTTACTCCCACTCTTCGAAATTTGATAATCTACGAATTTCAGTTTAAAAAGTACTCGAACGGACCTTTTGTTTAGCTATGTTGTTGGGGCTTATTTCAATCAGAAATAGACATTTAAAAAATCTTGACAAGAGATAGCTTAATTACTACAATTGCTTATAAAAAAATGGATGTCATCTCGATTATTAATTTTCCATGTTTTAACACATTTTTATAGAAAAGAAAATGCTGCATTAATTATATAAAGGTTTCACCAAATTTTTAAAACAATAAGAAGTCATAAATCAAAAGCAGAAAATGTTCAATCTTGACAATGTCCTCTCTTATAAAAATCGATATATGTACACATGTGTGTGTGGAAGAAGTGTCATCGATAGAAAACAGACTAACTACAGACGCACACTTTGTACTCTATGCCTCTTTTATTCTGTGTACATGACATACTCAGCGTCTAAAAATGAACTCCCTTTTCTTCAAAAATAATGCAACTTCACCACAAACTTGTAAAATTTATCAATTTAATACAAATCATTATGCAAACACAAACAATTGCTAATACTTACTGCTTTTTTTTATGAACTATATTGAACTCAACTCGAATGTTTGTACTCCAAATCGTCTGTCTATCGTCTACGAGGTGTACACAGGTAATAAAAAGAGACTAGCCCAAGCCAAAAAAAGTGACATTTTGCTTCAACTTAAGTTCCACAAGTCGATTTCTTGTGGAATATTTATACACGTTTACACTGTTAATTTACAGTTAAAATGTTTTTATTAAATTTTATAAAACAATTCATTACACTATCTTATTAAATATTTGATTTGAAAATTGACAAAATCATGATCCGTTTACATATGGAAACTTAAATAGGTCTTGAACCCAGATTCGTCTAGAAAAAAATGTAAGCTAGGATTAAAAACTAAATCTCAATCAACGGTTCAGTCCATATTGAATAGAATGGTTCGACTATAAGTTCAAAGTCGATTTAAAACTATAATTTTGTTCTTTATTTATCTTGAACTGAAAAGTAATTTATTTATTTTGAGTAGACAAAGTGTGTATTGAATAGTCGTCTGTTGATTCCGCTTAGAGATGAGTACGGAATAAAGCGGTTTTTTAAACTTTTTTTTTTACTAAACGATTAAAGTAATTGAGGATTTGCGTCAATATTTACGCTTTTTTTTTGCTCCAATCTACATCAATCGTGTAAGGACACTCATTTTTCACGTCAATCTACGCCAATTTGAACCTCAGATTGTCCCCAATTTCCCTGAACAAAACTTTTACAGTCATATAAACGAATCAATTCAAATATTAGCGTCAACCTACAGCTAAATTCCGTCAACCAAATGGTTTGTTTACAACTCATGCGCCAACCGCAGGCGTCAATTTCAGAACAAAATTGACATTTCTATGAAATTTTGTTTGCTGAATTTTTTTTCTTGCCCTTTCCAAACATTTAATAAGCTGCTGCTTTATTTATTTTTTTCACTTTTGGACATACGATTCTAATCAAAAAAAAATATTTTATTTTATTCTGAACATATATGACAGCAAGCGTCAACCAATAGTCAATTCGATTGACATAAAAAGCGTTAATAGTGTAAACGGTCCGATTATATGGTTGAAGGCAGGGTTCGGACTTCAATAATAAAATTTAGCAGTAGATTCTTACAAAAAGTGCAGCAGATTCATATTTTCTGCAGCAGATTTGTTTTTGTTGCAAAAAATACAACAGTAATGGAGTTTACATTTATACACATATATTTTTTACGATAAAATAAGGTTAAAACAATTTAAAATTGCATAGTTTAAAGTAAATTAAATCACAAATTTTTGTACGAAATTAATTTTTTGTAAAATTTTTAAAAACTGATTTATTTTCAGTTAAATTCAGTTGTTTTCCATCAATAAATTTATGTTTTTCTAGATTGTGTTACGTTTTTCATCTAGAAAACATAAAATTTTCAATGGTTTTCACATTTCAAAAATCGCAGTAGATTGCAAGTCAAGCGCAGTGGCGCAGCAGATTTTTAATATTTTTCAAAATCGCAGTAGATCTACTGCAATTGCAGTAAAGTCCGAACACTGGTTGAAGGGTTTCCGTTTTTTTTTCATAAATTTCGTCAATTGATATTTTGCTTGACGTTTGCAAAACTACCGCTTTTAAGTCAATCGTGTAAATGGGGGAAATATTTAATTACGCTTCGTTCAAAACTATATCAATCGGGCGTAAATTTATTGATCGTGTAATCCTACCATAACCATTGAAAATGCTATTAAGTTTTGGTAAATAAATAAATATTGATTTTATTCACAAGAAAGTGCGAGTAGTTTGGATTATGGAATAATTGAAATTTACGACGACTTAAAAATGATATAAAGGGAAAAGTTTGAGTGATGGGGAACTCGTACATCGAGCATTAGGTTGCTGTTCTTTTCTTTTAACTTCTAACAACTAGAATTTATACTTTACCAGAATTTTAGTTTTCTTCGATCTTAACAGGAATTTAAGTACGAACTAATTTTTGTGTAACTTAAGAAATCTGTCAAATCAGTGTATTTTTAATCTTTTGCTCAGACTTTTCATTTGCTTGTTAGTAATTTAAAGTGTCCAAGAATTTTGCTTCCACTTTTAGACAATCTACGAACTAATGCTGACTGAGGTCTTAAGCGCAATCACCTCTGGCGGAGTGTAGTGGGGTTTACATAGCATTTGGGCATATCTTTATATGGAGAATCTTATTTTTCAAATGACCGGTTCTATCGTGAATGAAATTTTCTTAACATGAAAAAATATAGTCAACCATTCATTTATTAGTACATAATTCGGTTACAAAATTAATCGGGTCTAGTTATACTAGGGACCAAATTGTGAATTTTAAGTCAATAACCATTCACATGTTGTCCAAATTTAATATCTCTATCCTTTCGTGATGCTTCTTCTAGTAATCTAATTATTTTCCATTTGGTCTCCTCGAAAATAGCTGGGGAAACTTCTGAAAGCTCAGCTTCGACCATTCTCCCTAGAAGAGCTTGAGGGGTTCTAAGCTCGTCAATCTGATTATGATCTAAGAAAAAAAAGAGTTAACAAAATCAATCACTAATTTATTATCATGGTTTACCTTCTTCCTGCTCTTTTTTAATATGCTTTGTTAGATGATCTACTAAATTGAGACACTTCTGATGTAGAATACTACGGGGCATTTGTGCATTTTCCGCCTGAAATATCATAAAGTTAAAATTAATCTCAAAAGAGAAAAAAACTGCTTACCGAAAGTATTGGAGCTGGCTTTTCATCATCGTCACTGTCATCGTAGGACTTAACGTAGATTTCATTTTCATTTTCTAAAACATAGCAATCGTCTGGCTGCTCACCAACTTCAAAGTCGTGTGATGAATCGGCGTAGTCTCCACGCTCTTCTTCGAGAAACTTTCCCTTTTCATCCAAGAACTTTAGGTAGTTAAAGCACCAAAGCTTTGGTTTATATTTCGCTTTACCTCTATGGCGGGTTGTGAAAGCGTGTAGCAATCGCTTTTCTTTTAGATATTGTGATCTAAGTGTTTTAAGTTTTGTTCTCATATCATCTATTGTTAAATCTGGTTTAGATTCATGTAGCTTTGCATGCATGTTACGAAAAGCTCTTGTTCTGTGGTAATTATTCGCGTACAACGGATGTGTTTGGTCGTAAATAAGCGGATTTTGTTTTAAAAGTTGAAGAAGATTTAGAGTTTGCTCCTTGGTCCAGCAGGCGAACCGACGTTTACGTCTGCTGGTCGTTTGTGTTTCCTGTCGAAGGAATAATATTGAAAGACATATAGTTATTGAGAATAAGGTGATAGAAAAACGAGTACAAATAATAGTTGAAATCTATTGTCCCTAGGAAGACACCCTTTCCATACGTTACCTCTTCACTAGATCCCCGTTCCAATAATTCCTCGAGTATGGCATTATCTGCAGTAGCATCCTCCATTTCTTCGTCCTGAAATTGATGAGAAATCTCAAAGTCTAAATTCTGTATCAATGCGTCAGTTAATTTACTTGACTATTATAATCTTCTGCTCTCATATCGTCATCAATAAATTTAATATTTTCGTAACACCACAACTTTGGTTCGAATTCGTCTACACCTCTTTTGGCAGCAATAAAATCTCTTCGACGTTTTTCCTTACCGTACTGAGATCTAAGGGTTTTTAGTTTTGCTCTTACGTCATTGATTGTACATCCAGGTTTTACATCATTCAATTCTTTTGCGATTTTTCGAAGGCAACTTTTGCGCAGATCTTTACTTTTATAATATTTATGACTACAATCCCATAAATTTGGAAACGACTTATAGGTGGCTATTAGTTTACTTGCTTGTACTACTGTCCAGTTGTCCTTCAAGTCCATTTCTTAGCTAGAATTAAAAAGAAATTTAGGACACACAAATCATTAAAATAAGAATAATGAGTAGAAGAAGTTGAATCACTTTAGGCTACAGCCAGAGCGCTGATTGATGAATGGGATCACAAACTTTGTCTAACTCACTGAAAAAAAACTCGATGGACTTAGGCAAGCCAAACGTTTAATAATGCCTTAACTTTCATATGCCGTGTTTCAGTGATTAGTTTATTGAACCATCATGCGTGGAGTTGGAGCCTCAGAATATACCCTCAGTTCTCAAAAAAACCCATCCCTTCATAACATATTCCCTATTCCCAAATAATAATGCATTTCAAAATAAAAGCTAAAATAAAGCTTGAAGTTCCAAAAACTGCGGTTAAAAAGGTATCAGACAAAACCCTAAATAGGCGGCATAATCAACTTAAGTGCAGTTTCATGATTAAATAAATTTAATTCCAAATAAAGAAAATCCTACTGCACGAGACTAATATCATTCAAGATATTTAGTAAGATTTCGGTTAATGTAACCTCCCCATGGTATGAATGCAATAGTTTAAAATGAATGCAGTCACACTTGTGAATCGACTTCTACTTTCAATCTTTCAGATTCACTCTTTCTTCAGTGAACTCAAAGTTCATTGCTCAACGAGTGACAATTTACACTTGTAAGTCATCATTTAAGACGCGGCCACCATAAAATATCGATTGATGTTAGTCTACACTAGACGTACAAGAGACAGAATGATGAATTTGTATGTAAACATCAATAAAGAATTGAAAGCACACGGTCCACGGATTATGCTTACCTACTGTTAGACATTTGGTTTTGCAGACTTGCGTCTTAAATTACAACACACCCGTGGGTAGTCGCCTCAAAAGGCGCTACTGTGAACACAAAACAATTGTTTACACCTACGGTGCTCATTTGCGTCTGGCAACTTAATTAATATTTTATTTTGCTAAAAAACACGAAAACATAAATCGATTAAACTATTCAAAATAAACTTACATGCACTGAAATGTTTCTTTTACGTAAATTAACCATTGGTTAAAGAAAAAAGTCCGTGCTTCTACAAGAAAACTTGACACATGTCAGAAAACAAAACGCACATACGTTCCACTTTTATTCGTGCATATGCTCTGAAGGAAGGAAGAGTGTAACTGGTTTTTCTTAGCGCGCGATTACATTTGCGAATAAAAAGTTTTCGTATATTTGTGCAAGATATGTCTAATATAAGTCCTCAGTTCCCTAACTCGCGAAAGTAAGCAAGTAAATATTAAGAAATTAATTTACTGCACTTTTTTGTACTTAGTCGCAGCAATTTTGGAATTTCTTATTTTGAGGGAAGACACAAATCTCTTCTTTTCTTCTTTTCTATTAAATCCAATACTTTTACTCACTGTTCAATACCTTTTTCCAGACCCCAGTAACACTACATTTTTTCGACAATTCAGACGTCTAATATTGAATTCTTCACGAATTATGCAATCATGACACAAATGTAACCACACCATCAATGATCCACCTCGTTTGAATACGATCCACCCGTCTGACATTCCGTTTGACACTTTCAACCATCTTTCACGACGCTCGCATTTTTTTTCTGATAAGTGAAAAAGAAAACCTCCATCTACGCTGCAAAAGTAAAAGAAAATCTAAAGTTTATTTCTGTTTTTTGACGAATATAATAGATATTTATATTAAATTCCAATACCACCATGGGAGTACCAGCATTCTTCAGATGGCTTAGCCGCAAGTATCCGAGTGTCATCATTGAGTGCACGGAAAACAAGGTTTGTGTTGAGCGCAAATCGGCCACCAAAACAAAACATAACCTCGGAATCGAGTGATGTGGACGGCAGAGTACATATATTTATTTTAATGTTTTTTTTTCCAGACTGTCGACGATGAGGGACGAAACCACTATGAGGACGCAACACTACCAAATCCAAATGGTGTAGAGTTTGACAATTTGTACCTCGATATGAACGGTATTATACATCCGTGTACTCATCCGGAAGACAAGCCGCCTCCTAAAAATGAGGACGAGATGATGGTGGCTATTTTTGAGTGTATTGATCGTTTGTTTGGTATTGTCCGTCCTCGGAAACTTTTGTACATGGCCATTGATGGTGTAGCGCCGAGAGCCAAAATGAATCAGCAGCGGTCGAGGCGTTTTCGTGCCGCAAAAGAGTCGGTTGAGAAGCGACTTGAAATGGAGCGTGTTCGAAGCGAATTGTTAGCAAAAGGTAAAGTTGAATGTCTTAAAAGTACTTTCTTACCAATCGGTTCTCTTAAAACAATCTTCATTCCACGAACAATCCATTTATTAAATTGCTTTACTTTTTTCAGGTTGCGTTCTACCGCCAGAGAAACCAAAAGAGGAACATTTCGATTCCAATTGTATTACACCGGGTACACCGTTTATGCAGCGCTTAAGCGAGTGTCTGTCATACTACATTCACGAACGCATGAACAACAACCCCGCCTGGAAGGGGATCAAAGTTATCCTTTCCGATGCCAATGTGCCTGGTGAAGGTGAACACAAAATCATGGACTACATTCGCAAACAGCGTGCACAACCTGATCACGACCCGAATACTCAGCATGTACTTTGCGGAGCTGACGCTGATTTGATCATGTTGGGTTTGGCAACTCACGAGCCCAACTTTACAATCATCCGTGAAGAGTTCCTTCCAAACAAACCTCGTCCATGCGATATGTGCGGTCAATTCGGCCACGAACTGGACAAATGTGAGGGTTTGAATGCAGTAAACACCGGTGCGGATTTTAAACCCGATGTACCCGTTGGACAAGAGGTCAAATTCATCTTTGTCCGCCTGAGTGTGCTGCGAGAGTATCTTAAGCGAACACTCCAAATGCCCAGCCTGCCGTTCAAGTATGACTTTGAGCGAGCACTTGACGATTGGGTTTTTATGTGTTTTTTCGTGGGTAATGATTTCTTACCGCATTTACCGAGTTTGGAAATCCGAGAGGGAGCCGTCGACCGACTGGTGGAACTCTACAAAAAGTGTGTCTACAAAACAGGCGGTTATATCACCGATTCGGGTGAGGTTAATCTAGATCGTGTGCAGTTGATTATGAATGATCTGGGTAACGCTGAAGATCAGATATTCAAAGACAGACAAAGGCGCGAGCAGCAATTCCAGCAGCGTGAGAAGGCAAAGAAAAGGCGTATGGCTGCGGAGGGCAATAGTTCTGCTTTTAATAACACACCATTTGCCCCAGCACCAGTGGGCAGAGGACAACAACCGGGAAGGATTGACAATTACAAACAAGAAGCGGCCAATGTGCGCAATAATTATGGTGGAAGAGCTGGCCTAGATGCTCTTATGCGTCCGCAACAAAATCAACAACAACAACAGCAGGGTCGTGGACAAAAAAGGAAAGCCGACGAAGCGGGCTTAGATGAGGACGAAGAGGATGAACAGAAGCATGATGAAGTGCGTCTGTGGGAGGACGGATTCAAAGACCGATACTATGAGTCAAAGTTCGACGTTGGACCTGACAATTTGGAGTTTCGTTACTCGGTTGCATTACAGTATGTGAGAGGTCTGTGCTGGGTTCTCAAATACTACTATCAGGGATGCGCCTCATGGAAGTGGTACTTCCCATATCATTATGCTCCGTTTGCATCCGATTTTGTTAACATTGGCGGCCTCTCAACGGCCTTTGAAAGGGGAACCAAGCCGGTAAGAAACTTAAAATCATCTCTAGTCCATCGTGTTATATGTGTGTTTTCTTGCAGTTCAATCCATTGGAGCAACTTATGGGTGTATTTCCAGCTGCCAGTAGCTCTCACGTGCCAGCACCTTGGGCTCAATTAATGTCCGATCCGGTAAGTATCCATTCAACTCGAATCATAAGAACACACGCTTCTCCGCCCAGAAACAAGTTTTGACAATTTAATCCCTCAGAATTCTCCAATCATTGATTTTTATCCAGAAGACTTCAAAATCGATTTGAATGGCAAAAAATTCGCCTGGCAAGGTGTCGCTCTACTACCATTTGTCGACGAACGAAGATTATTCAAAGCGCTCAAGCCCTACTACAAAAAGCTTACAGATGCCGAAAGTAAGTTTAAACTTTGATTTGTAGCTCATTTGTTATATTTATGTTTGTGTTACCTAGTCAGACGCAACAAATGTGGCGACAGTCGGCTGTATGTCTCGACAGAAAATGATCATTACAAAATGCTAAAGGCACAATATAAAAATAAAATCTCACCAGACCTAGAAGTTCCAATAACAATGCAGGGAATGGGTGGCCTCATGTTGCTCGCCGAAGAAAATGTTCCATTATCTGGGTAAATTTAAACGTTTTCTTTTGGATTATTTGAAATTAGTTTCACAATGTTTTGTTTTTTAGATACCTGCCATCACCAATTGGTGGTTTGAATGATATCTCTGATAACGAAGTGATCACCGTACGCTACAGAGATCCAAAATACGATTGTGAATTTATATTCCCAGCCGTAAGATTGCCGAATGCAGAGGACCCACCAAATGTGCTGGGACCCGAAGACAGAGAGGAGGGTTACAGGCCGATGATCGGTAAGATAGACTATAGTTTGAATGCGATTAGTTGTTCTTATGATGGGTTTTTGCAATAGGTTTCAATCGTAATTCCCAACAAGCATCGTTGTCAGGAGCCGGACACAGGATGGTCAATAACTACACAGGCGGAAACAGGCAGCAGAATTACGCACAAATAGCTCCACCCAATAACTACAGTGGTGAGTTTACATCAAGCTTTCCCTTCAAACAAGAACAAGAATATTAGATTATGCGTTTGCAAAACTTAAATTTCATAAAATCCTGTAATGCCCACATTATGTGGCCGTATAATTTATAAAAACAAACTACTTACTTATGTTCTGTATCCCTTTGTGGGTTCTTGGCTCTCTACTATGCCTACGCGCCATTGTGTGCGGTTTCTGGAAATGTTTCCGAGTTGGTGTGCTTCCTTTTCGCCAATTCTGCGCCATGTAGATCTGAGTAAGCGCGTTCCACTGCATCGTGTGGTTAGCTGTGGACCTGTCAACCTTTCGAAGAGTGTACCACTATCGTAAACCGACTCCATCAACCGTCTGTCCAGCAATGCATATATGAGTTGAAGAGTTCAGTCCTAAGCTGATCATTTTGGTGAATTTATTTTAAGCCTTACGACCCACAAGCAAACGTTGCGTGTAGATCTTTACAATACCTACAAATATCCGAAACTACTGGCGAGCTTCCTCAGAAGACAACGGCCAGAGAGGATCCCAATCGTAGCCTTAGTTTGTGATCTCTCTTGCTTAATAATTTCCCGTGATGTTTTATAGTTTATCTCTGGCCATAAGGTTATTCGATATTGAGAATACCTCACCTAGCAACACACAGCGATGCCCTGATGCAGTCTTTGATGTTTGTCTTGATACACAGCATAATCTTACGGGATTTTGCATGCATTATGCCTTGGATATTCTCTGACTAGATCAGATTTGATGACGAACGTTTGAGAGCATACTGACTTGATAAACTTGGTAATATTCTGTTTGGATATTGCTTCCCGCGTCAAGTACATAGTCCGCAGCTAGAACCTCTGTGTGGAAAACACTTTTTAAATACCTGACACTGTTTCTTCATTGGTTTTAGACCCATGTATAAAAACCGCTATCTCATTCTGAAGGTTAACTTTATAATTTTGCCAGTCTTCCCTGCTGGGATTCTCCACTTCGTACGGAAGTCAACTTGCTAATCAATGGGATGTGCCTCTGAAACAGTTAGTCTCCTTAGTCAGATCGAAGCTACTAGCAACTTTGATAGTGAGCCCTAAAGTGTCCAACCTATAGAATCCATCGATCCGTTGATCCGTCGGCTTTGACAGATAGCATAATACACACATTCATATGAGAGGCAGCCCATAATCAACGGACTTCAACGGATGAAGTAGGTTTGCTTTCTACTTTCTCCAACCTTCAATCCGTTGATAGTATTACACATTCATAGATTTAAACTCTCCCATTCGCATATTGAAGTTCACCCAGAAGAAATTGAGAGTACGCATTTTCATTGGTGGAAGCAGAGAGAGAATGCAGAGCAACTCGCCTTTGACAATCAGCTGATTGATGTGACAGATTCTACGGGACTGTTCGGCAATACTTGAATGTTAACCTTCAGCACAACGCCATTTGGGTACTTCTTTAGAACAGAGTAAGTGAAGGAGTGTTTGTGCCGTCGGTAAAAAGGAGATTGCTTCAAAAGGGTACCAATAGAGCGGATACGGACGAAGAACTTGTCGACTATCTTTGTCTATCGTTTAAGGTTAGGATCCTGCTCGATTGCAGGGTACGTTCACGTGCTTTACTCGTAGGATAGACATCTCAGAACTGAGCGAAACTATTTCTTGAATTGAAGGTTCACGAGAACAAGCTTATGACAACTCAAATCGTGATACCAATAGGTTAGCCCTTTGCAGGAAGGTATCTTCATAGCTTTTTCAAGGCTTCATAGGACGATGGTATGTGTCATGGATTGTGTCAAAGGATTGTGAAAGCTTACGTGAAGTATATCAAGGCTGCATATTGTAACCTCTATTATTGGTGCTTTTAAAGAATATAGCTGTGTCCTATGCTATTACCCGAAGTGCATATCTTCCCATCTATGATTGTATTTGTAAGTCTGATGACAATCTAGTGCTGGCGTGGGCGTGGTGCGCAACGCACACGTGATAGCAGCAGTTGCTGATCTTTCCACTGCGCGCCGTCAACTTATCCTAGTCTTAAGAACAATAGATTATTTATCTGTATTACACTTAAGGGGGAAGAAGATGATTCACTGCGGGAGTGGCTTATGCGCTCAATTCCAGAAATTCTAAAAGTCACAAAAGAAAAGTGTTGCGTTTCGAAACCTTTCTCGAAAATAGTCGCTAAACCACAAGCTCTCTCTGCCCTCATACCTTCATGGGAGACTTGCTTGATTGACAGATCATCATCGTAGGATAACTTGTCAAACTTTTCAATTTATCATTCTGTCAATAGTGTGCTTTCAATTGATGCTTTAGAGGTAAATGATAAATCTGTTTTTTATTGAATAAAATTACTTGTCTACCTTGTACACAGTCTCTAATTAAACCATCACTGCACCGCCGAACATTATGTAATTTGAATTTTCTTTTATTCCTGATTTGTTTAGGAACAAAGCTCTATAGGTTTTTTTTATTTATCTCCTTTTAATTAATAAGGGGATGTATAATTTATCATTAGTCCAGAAGAGATGTGTGCAACACAAATTAAATGGAAATCTACCGCTGAATACTATTAAGTGGATGGCGACATCTTTGCTAAGCATCATCTACGTGCTCTTTCATTAATCAGCATAGATGTGTTCGTATGTATATTTATATTTTTAGTCTCATGCCCACTTAACATATCAACTCTCTCTCTCTGGGCGGTACAAAGTATAAAATCGCAATTTTCTTCCAGCTCACTGGAAGCTAAATTTATCCCACTCTAGATTTGTCGTCGTCCTGTGTATGAATATGTGGTTTCACTGCATTCCTCTGTGTCGAGTCGAGTCAACGAAGACAGTAGCTGGTAGTACCACTTAATATACCTATGTGTATATGTACTCCCACCCCGGAGCTTTATCAAAGGTATATGTCGTATAGGACCAAAATATGAAGAAAAAAAAAATAAAACACGTTAAGTACCATGTTTCGCTAATGAGCAGAAATGAGAGTGAAAAAATTCACGAAAAAAAAGAAGAGAAATAACATGTGGAGGAATACTAAGAGGTATCTACTTCACTTGGCTCGTTGGAAGGACGACGACAGTAGGCTTATCCTACATGGCTTTGCATTTATGCTCTTTCTAATATTTTGTTTTTAAGCATAGCTCCCCAATTGATGCATGATTATAAAAATACACTCTTTTGTAACGCATTTTCGGTGTCCTTACGTTCACTTTTACCACCTCATCATCATGCTGTCACTCGCTTAAGACAAAAAGTCTTAAAAGCGGAATTGCTTTAGGGGTGAATCCAAATGCTTGTTAACGCTTTGAATTGTTTATTCGTTAATAATACTAACAGCAACAATAATAAGGATGACTTTGATGGGGGTATCCTTTGCATGTGTATGTTTGCCGCTTATTTGCTTATTTAGATTTTTTTTTTTAACGTGTGTAGATGGGTGGTTGTGTGTTTTCGTGTTTTTTCCTTGTGCAAAAACATCACGTAGCGAAAGAAGTCAAAAATAATTGTCGCCCACTACATAAATGCAAGAAGATGAAAAGAATGCAGAACAGAGAAGAGAAGGATCCATTTCAATCGTCTTAGAATGGCCTTAGGGAGGACTTCTTCACTGCCATATGCACAGGAACCAGAAATAATTGTTTCTGTTTTGACACAAAGACTGGAAAAAAGCTTTTAATCCTTTATTTCTTCTCTCTTTTGGGATTTTGTTTGCTGTGAAGCTGCTGATTATAAGGTACTTCCGATTGAGGTTTTTTTTTCTTCTTATATTCTCTCTGTTGCTGTTGTTTAACGACTTAAAAACGCTCGCAATGACGAGTTAATTGTCCTTTGTGCGTTGGGTAAAATAGAGAATAGAAAGATTTTGTTTTTTCTTGTAGACTAAATGTACTAGGAAAAATCGTAGGGCAAAAAGAGATAGAGCACAACTTATGTGGAAAGTTTTCACGCGATCGTACCTCTATGTAACTGTCTTTAGCTGTTGTTCAACAAATGACAGTTTTATTCAAAATCTCTCGCTAAACTCTCTTGCATCTTCAAGCTCTTCGACAACATTGTGGGCGATATAACGTTTTCCACTGCAAATCCATCAACAAAAACAAATGAAAAGAAATAATTTTGACCGCTCTGTGCGCATTGGACGATGATTGACATGATTACCACCGATTTCAGTAAAAGCTTTGATTAAATCTATAAAAGGATTATTAGTTGGATTGAATCATCATCCCTATTAAAGTCCATTTGAAAGCACGACGATTTCCCACCTTGTCGTGGTGTGCATCCTGATCGTGGACCGATTTCAACCAACCAACCAACCAACAAAATTCCATTTGAAATCGCTTAACAGTTCACGAGTTTTAAGACCAAATATTCGCAAATTATATTCCGCGTATTCCATTTGTCATTTACCAAAGAAAAAACAAAGAATTGTGAGGTTAAACTCTCGCGAATGTCCTGGTCGTACAAATGTGGATTGCATTCCACATCTGTGGAAATTGTTTGCATGCCCATACGCTAGTCGCTGAGCTGTGAATTGAACTCTATTCTCTTGCCTCGTTCACTTAGTTGATCAACCCTTTTCAATTGTTGAATAGTCTCGTGCATCCAGTTGGTCAAAGTTGATAAATTTTTGTGATTCTAGCAAAAGAATCTGTAGCTCGAGTTAGGCATTTTCGGTGCGATTTTACGAGTTGATGAACGCGTTCAATACCTTCTTATTGTAAACCACAAGATAGTCTACTTCGAGAATCTTTTACCTAACCTATGATTGAACATACTCAGTAGTTATTAGCTGTTGCTGTAGCTCATTTCGATGTAAAAAAAAAAACTCGCTTACTTTCTGTACTAAAATTCGTAAATTGTAAAATTCTCTCAGAGAGGACAAAAATTACGAAAAAAATAAACGAATGGGTTGGAACAAGAAAAGTTGAAAATACACTGCTTTGACAGTTTTTACAACAAACCAACCAGAAGAAATTTTTTGCGCTTATGTCATTTTTCATTGGGCAAAAATAAGTTTTTCTTTTATCTTCTGAAGAGAAAAAAGACTGCCAATCACGTTCCATTGGCTCTTCGGAAACATCTTCTGGAAGAGCTTTTCGCTTTCCGATTGGACTACCTGTCAATGCCATATGGCTCAGCAATTTTTCATTGTAAAAACAAGGAATATGGCGGCTCACATAAACACATAAACAGTGGAGCAGAAGACAAATTGCATGACAATTCTTGAGTGAAAGCAATGTAAAATGCAATAAGATTCGTAGCGTAGGGAAAATTTCGAACTCTCTTGTGAGCGCTCTTTTTCGAGAGTACACGAACAGAAGTCATTCATTTTAGTTTGACAGCTTTCCGTATTATGTCATTATCACCCTTATTACGATTGTCAAAGATCAATAACTAATAAACGATAAAATTTATCATAAAGTTTTCTTCTATTGTGAATAAAATGCATTTGTGAATGGGTATCCGATTTGACGTTTGATTTTTCCCTTTTTTTTGTAGGTTATGTTTTTATCTTGGTTGCTGTGTTGTGTTTGTTATTTTGGTTTAGTAAATTTGTTTGATATATTTTTGTTGTTTTTTGTTCAGAAATTGGTGGAAATAGAATCATTAATTTGTAATAAATTCATTTGATATGTATGAAATGGTTTTTTTCACATAAATTTAGCAGTTGAATATGTACCTTCTTCGACAGTCTTCATTGATTGTTTTGTTCTCATAATGCACAGAAATCATCTCGTAATATTCTCCGTATAATCGCATTTTGAATTAAATCCACTTCCTCTCAAAAATAGTTCTATTGTGTACATTTCCTATTTAATATTTTTGTTTTTAAATAAAGACAAACAAATAAAATTTATTTATCAACGAGGTATTTGTGATTGACTGATAATTTGACAACTAAATTACTGAGTTTATCAATAGAACTATTCATAATGGATCCAGAATTTTCATAATTCATCAGGATAATACCAATTCAACAAATTATTTGACAACTGTCAATTGTCGTTTATGACAACCGTATGTATTATTAGGTTCCACAGAAAAAATTACACAAAAAGGCTGCCGTAGCACCATTTTAACTCCTACTTTGCACTGTCCTTTTTTGACGAGGCGTTTCGCAATAAGGGGGCTTCACAAAATGCAACGAAAGGCAGTCAATTAATTCAAAATTTATTAAAAAGAAATCCAAGGTATATAAAGTAAATGTCATATACACATATTGAAACAAAAACCAACAACAGAGTCCATCAAACTACTTTGCCAGCACTTCTAGACCGTATTTCTTGGAAATTCTAACAAAATCTTCTAGCGTAACCGACTTGTCTTTATTAGTGCCCGCTTCATCTATCATTTCAGCTAATTGTTCATCATTTAAATCCTCGCCAAGTTGATCGGCAACTTTCTTCAAATCTGCAAATCGTATCTTATTACATGCATCGACATCAATTAAACGAAAAGCCTTTCCAATGTCCTCCTTTGAATCAGTTTCAGACATTTTTT
This sequence comes from Chalcosyrphus nemorum, assembly GCA_949716465.1. NCBI lineage: Eukaryota > Metazoa > Arthropoda > Insecta > Diptera > Syrphidae > Chalcosyrphus > Chalcosyrphus nemorum. Next base: position 32,485,227 of record OX454333.1, read on the forward strand.
TAGCCATTAAGGTAAGGAAATCAGCATATGATATCTTCCCTTTGCCATCCTTATCGATAATAGTCATCAATTCTCGCATTTCTTCCAAACTTGGTTCGAAACCAAGTGCACGTATTGCTACACGAAGTTCTTCAACGCGTATCCATCCAAGACCGTTAGTGTCGAAAGAATCAAAAGCCAATTTCATATCGGCTTTTTGTTTTGCTGTTAGCAAATGTCTTGGCCCTATTTTTCTGGCCATCAACATTTTGTTAGTCGTTCCAAAAGAGTATATTGACTGAGGTCCTATAGATGTATCATCCTGATCTATTAATGCCATAGTTTTATTTTCTTCTATTTATTTTCTGGTTTATCTTGTTAAGAAAGCTGATTGTAGTAAATTTGTATTTTTGTTTTATTTTATTTTTATACAACAAAATCGATGTGGAACTTGTTCTCTTTTCTATAAATTTATGATTTGAGTGTTTCGGAAGTGAGTTATCAATTGCCGTCTATTCAGTGATCTTAAAATAAAGCAATTAGGTCCATGTTCAACTCGGCTTCTCTTGAGAGCATAAATACTAGGCTAACCAAATAGTTACACAGAGTCTGCGGCAGACGCAGAAGAAGAATCAGAATAAGCGCAAGCACCTACGTCGGTAAGAGGCAGAAACACCACCGCACATTGCTTTCAGCAGATACCTGGAGTCGGATCGAAGCAATGAAGGTTCGGATTGTAGCCACCTCGGCATTGGAGAAAACCGAGCTAGAAACCCAATATCGAAGAAAGAAATAGGAAGAAAGAAGTGCAGCGTAGTGTAAGACAAACGTCAGTACATCGACACACTGGCTTCAAGGGTTGAAGGAGCAGCGAGCAGATGCGACAGTAGGACTGTTTATAGTATCACCAAGGAGCTCACTGCTGGTTGAAGTTCAAAACAACATCCGATGAAAAGTCTAGAGGGCAGCCTTCTGATTTCGGATGAGGATCAACTAGTTAGATGGAGAGAACAATTCGCCATAGTGTTAAGCCACTTAGGCGATGTCGATATGTTTACATATTTGAACGAGCACTCCGAAGCAACAAATTCCCGTATCCGCACCGCACCTCCCAGTAAGAACGAAATCATAACAGCGATCAGGTCCCTGCCGAACTATTTCAAGCGGCGCCAAGTATATCGGCGGATTTGCTGCATCTTGGGATAGCGAAGAGTTTCGGAAAAAGAGCTTCGGAAAAAGGGAAACCAGATGGATTGTGGTAACTGGAGAGGTATATGTGTTCTGCCAGCCATAGCCACAAATACCTGAAAGAAGAATTAGAAGCATTTAGATTCAACTCTCGACGTCGAACAGTCGGGCTTTTGTGCTGGATCCTCCTGTATCGCCCACATTAACTCTTTACGGATCATAATCGAGCAATGTGTTGAGTACAGGTCTCCGGTACAGCTGCTGTTTATCGACTTCGAGAAGGCCTTCGAAAGTTTGAATAGATATGCTATCTGGTTGGCCTTGCGCAGGAGAGGTATCCCAGAAAAAACTCATAGCTAAAGGATAAGATATTTCTTTACTTTCTTTATCCTTTTTTCCCTTATCTGTCAAAGTCAATTTTTCGTTCCGCGTTTATAAGGAAAAATTCAACTCGAGTCAATCCTGTTTCAATCCAATCTACGTTTATATGGCATTCAACCCGAATTGAATCCAGTTTCAATCTGTCTTATAAACGTGGAAAATATATTGCCTGTTCAGATGCAGTTGAAACCTCTAAAGAGAAGCTTCAACATTCAGTCGAGATAGTTTTACAAGGTGCCAGAGACGTCCCAGGGAATTGCGATCTGACTTCTTTGGTACAAAAGGAACTGACTTAAGGAACACAAACCATCAAACATGGCGCGTCGAACATAATAGAAGATCAGAAAAGCATACATTTTCTTTTTTAGGGGACTGGAGGTGAAGCCTCTTTATTTAGATACTAATCAGAAACTGCCTTAATTCCATCCTCTGTACGATCTGCAGAAATACCAAAAGAAAGAATACTGTAACGCTCAATGAACGATTTGAGCGAAGAATCCTCATTAAACTTTTTCTCCTTCCAATCAAAACGAGAAGCGCAAATCTAAACGCAATTCATGTGCCTGATATCCTTCTCTATGAGTTTGTGGGATACCCAGTTTCGTGATAATTTTCCGGTTCTCGTCAACCAAATGAACTACTTGAGCACGTACAGTTGTGGCAATTATATGAAAGTCGTAGGTGTTTCTCGTTCTAAGTATCCGTTGGATAAATTGACGCCATGCTGTGCTCACTCGTCACAACCAACCAACCATTCGTCATCTGGGACGCATTAACAATAATTATTCCTATTAATTGTGATTTGTTGGAAAGGTTTTTTTTTTTCTTATTTTTCTCCTACGACTGCGCTAGACAATATCCTTCTGCAGGACAAAATCTATAGAGAAAAAAAAATTTCGAAATTTTCGATTCAAGTAATTACTACAATTTGACATTTCGCACATTCCACAGCTGAAGGATGTTGTTGGGAGAATCGATGAGATTTCGAAAGGTTTTGCGTGTCCTGTGAGTCCATTTTGTCAACGACTATCATGGGGGGCTGCGATACCCTGTAAAATGGTAAAAGCCAAACCCCAAGAGGAAGTTTTCAAGTATGTCAACGGCTGCTCGTAGCCTGGTGGGAAACAATAGGATTCGTTACGAATGTTGAAGGGATGTATACGTGAAGTGTCTTTACGCCATTCTTTCCAAATGGGTTGGTTTGTGATTTCTTCTTCTTTTTTTTTTGCGGCTGGATTCTGTTTTAGAGGTTGTGGACGCAAAAAGGGGATTGGAATTTGAATTGGAATCAGTAGTAGCTGGTGGGTTTGTTTGTCAAGTTTCAACACCAATCGACTTTTGTTTATTGCTGCTGAATATGGTTTAAATGTGTTTGCAAACTCTTGAGAGTAAGACATTTGAAGGAAGACAAGGCAGAACGATGAATTTTACATATAAGTAGGTTTTGTGTTAAATTTGTTGCTGGAGGGTTATGGTCACAGAGTAAGAACTGAAATGTTTGTGTAGACTTTGTGTCTGAGGGATAATAAGGAAAGCCACCAGGGCTTCAATTATCTATCGACAAAAGTCACCAATTGCGATATACATAGGTAGCAATCAATTCAGGTAACTTAAGGTACAAACTTAGCGGAGTTGGTTGAAGGTATAAGGTATCCTTTCTTGGATATATGGTTACGTGAGGTTACGTGACCTAAGAAGCTTAGAGCATTCAAGGAGCCTCTAAGAAAACTAATTAAATTCTCTGCAGAGTTCAATTGAATCTCAAAACATGTGGATGTTTTGAAATATTTGAGTATTAAATAGCTACCAGCAACCATTTCTAAAAGAAGTTGGGACCTGCATCCTCATGTGTCTCAATTCTCCTCAACACTGTCGCAATTACTATGCTCTCCTTTTCGACTGCTCTGAATCGTGTGCCTCTTCTGTTATCCTGAGTTACTCGGATTTATTTTCGGAAAACATAACGACTCCGCTATCACTTAAGTCGTTTTAAATTTCCTTATGTTTTGTATCCCCTAATTCCTCTACAACGCGAGTGGTTTCTTGCTGTGTGCCCCAACCCTTTCCCAATAGTTACGCTTTCTTTTCGACCGTTCTGCGCCATGTATTCTCGAACCGCCACTTATCCTGCCATCGATTGTATTGCGTGGTTAACTCTGGACCTGCCACCCTTCGGAAGGTTTTACCAATCCACTGTCGCCGCTTTCGTGGTTAAGCCTATTTGTCCCTGATACGATCTCTGACTAAGACGTTCATTTGAGATGAGGCTTGGCCAGAAAATAGTTGAGGCATTGCGCACATACATATTAAACCGAGGATTTCTTTGTGGTGCTCTTTATTTCGTGACAGGATAATTCTAGCCACATCGGACAGCAAACTTAAACCTCTATTTCGTTTTTAGGATACTTAAAGTGATTCTCTTTCACTCATGTGTATGTATTTTCGGCCTCCAAGACTGTTCTAATAAGTGGAAGCAGTAGCTTGGCCGAGAGATGACAATCAATACGTTGGAGATTACCCAGTAAGTCTCTTACTTGAACCGGTATACCTCAAACTTCATGCCTGGGGTCTGTTCCGAAGTCGTGCACTTAATTCCTTTTCCCATCGACTATCGACTTAGTTTGAAAATTATAAACGGTACGTTGTTACGTGAACTTATGAGTGCTCTAGGATGTCATTTTCAACTGTCAAAAACTATGTAAACTTTCAAAACGCAAGATCGGTCGGTAAAACAGCTTTGAATCTGTGTTATCGACATATGGTATTGCCATTGTCAAAGAACGAACGAATGAATGAGTGTAACAAAGCTCAATAAATTCTTTAACTTATACAAGTGCCCCGTTTTTGTTAAGTATCCTGAATGACGTCCAGGATTAGTTTTTTTTTTTCAGTTCAACACATCTAGTTTGCGCGAAAAGAAAAAAACGCGGAAAACCTAGTTAAAGAAGGGTTTATGGCGAAAAAAAAAACCGCTGAAAAGGCAATTTTATTAAAGAACTCAACCACGCGAGGCTATTTCCTTTTTTTTTTTGTTTTTTTAAAACAGTTTAGAGGGCATGCCGCAGTTTGGAGAAGTAGATGTCGGGCCGAGTATCTACCACGCAGATAGGGAAAGTGAATTTCGAGTGTACAACCGTTGAGGAGGAGTCGATTACAATATTTTGTTTTCCAGTTTTCTGTGTAATTCGAGATGAAGAGCGGAGAAACAAACTAAAATAAAAATAAAAAAAGCGAGCAAATGAAAGGAAAAAACTTAAAATTGAGAGCATTTTAGGAAATTTTTGTATACCACTCCCACTTGAGGTTATGGAGTGCTTGCCTATGAATTTGGCGGTTAGGCTCGTGCTCTTCGCCTTTGCAGGAGCTCTTTTACTTTGAGTGGAATTTTTTAACAGTTTGGCCTTCTTTTGATTTTTTCAAATCAAGTTGCGTTTTTGTTTACCGAAAAAAAAAAAAAACAAAAAATAAGAACTTCTTTATGTAGAGATTGAGGTGTTAAATGCAGGGATTTGTTTAAATTAAGTGGCGTCTCTCTAACGGTGATAATGTTTCCATTTGAAAAGAATAACCCTTTTTAAAGGGTCCATCATTAACATATAAATTATTAATATGTCAGTATTAACTGCTTTTAAATGAGGCACAACGCATCGCTGATCGAATGTCAAAACTCAAAATGTAGTTTGCCTAAGGACACGTGACATCTTTTGTGCATCAGCACTTCCACCAAACGCCTTTGACAAATATGAATTTCATCTCTAAGAAGTGTCAAATAATATCGTATGCAGTAGAATGCGGACGGCGAACAATTGTCGCTTCCACCACCCGATATGTCCTTACCACATTCATTCCATGCGAATACCAGTGGCGTATGCAGTAGTGTATATGACGCGTGTAATTGGAGGACAATAGCATGTCAGATTTAATCATAACAGGCAGTGACAGCTTGCAGCCAATAAATTCCCTTCTTCCTTCCGCCAATTATTGTTGTTGTTGCTGGTGTTATTGTACGCCCTATTAAATGCGGCAAAAATATATCCTTTCGTACATCATACGGGAGGACAAAGAACTACATAAGTATTCACATTCACACACTGAGGCATTTCTTCCCTATGGCATTCGACAGGATTATATGGTGTTGTTGACTGAATGAAATTTGATAGAGAACTAAATTTGACACCCCCTCTCTTGGAATACCAAAACGAGTAATGCTGCGGTGGTGGTCTGACCCCGGGGGTTGGTTTATTTACTTACACACAAACAATTGACATTCAAAAGGGGGCGAAACACACAATCATCAACGAAACCTAACCTATAATTATAGGGAATTAAAGTGTGTGGTGTGATTAATTTTTACCAGTGGATACTGCTTTGTATTGTGAGTGGAGGCAGTTGGACGTGTGATGTGATTATTGGGATGTAAGGACAACCAGGTTGCAACTTAGAAATCTTTCACCAGAGTATAGGAGCCTTGATCCTTGCGAACAGCAACTTTGAATCGTTTGACTTTCGTCCGATAATCGCCTTAAATTGGCTCTCGTCCCTGAAGAGACAAAGAGATGCTGAGACTCAATGACATGATTCTTTTCCATCCTCCGCGGTTTCGGACACGCTGTTTTCAATTATGAAGACCTAGTATTCTGGCAACCGTAACAGCTTGGCCATTTGGTGGGCTCAAACCTGTTGGACAACATTCAAAGATCATCTAGGCTGGAGCATTGCTGTTGAATCCTTGTTCTCTATTCAGCCTCGTCGCGCTCTGCTTACATAAAAGGCCTTAAAATTCTGATTGAACCCGGGGCTCAACCAATAAGCCTTTCCACTTAGCTTAGTCAAAAAGTAATTTTCTTCAGATACGTGGATAATAGTCATGTTGACCGGGCGGTTCCTGTTCTAAGGCCATGCTCTAAAAAATGCTGCCACCTATGAGAAGGTGACTTACGTTGCCAAAATTAACAAACCGCTATTGTCATTGCGATTGCTTAAACTATGTCTTCTCATACCTTGTTTGACTCCTGGCATTCAAGTTTGTCATCACTATGTGGTCGTTGTGGAGTTAAGAACGATGCCCAACTGATTGTAGAGGATCTCTTCGTTAGATCGTTACACCATGTAATGGTGATGTGTCGTACTCTTAAGACACACGACTGCCAGGTAATTAGGTCTCCGCTTTTGACGTGGAGCTTTCAGATGATCTTCCTTATCTCGCTTACTCCCAATGTCTGTGTCCAGTCTATTTCACTTGAACATGACAGCTGTCAAAACATGACAGCTTTATGTTTCATTACTTCTTACCATTTCTGTCTCTTTTTCTCTTTCTCTTCCATCGCGCAATGAATTGAATCCGTTCTAAGACATTTATAAAATTGTCCTCTTCTTTTTCCATCAGTAAGGAGATGACTTCCTTTTGGCTTGAAATCCTTTCACTGGAAATCCCCTTTTTGATGGTAAATAAGCTCAATTCAATTTATGTTTAATTAAATTAAAATGGGGTAAAGGACGTTCCTCTTCCTCGCGCTTATACATTTCATAATACCACCGCCAACAATACCATTCAGAGTTTTCTATTGAAAAGAAAGAGAAAGGCAAAAAAAAAAAAAAAAATGTTGTTTAATATGCACCAATTAAAGGACACAGGACTCATTCACGTAAATAAAATTGCAACTGAAAATGACGAGGTAGTCATCGTCAATTGATGTGGTTGAGTGGCTTCAAAAATAAAGACGCATCGCGCTTTTTCGCGTACAATTTTTTCTCTTTGCATCTAGGATCGCATCGCACTACATCCTTTGCTCGTTCCACATCGGCTTTTTACCTTACTTATAATAAATTTCAGGTTAATATCAAGTGGGCGCGCGAATGTGCCATCTTTATTGCCGCGCCCGCTTTATATTAATATAAAACCCCAACGACGACGATGATGACGAATACGGTCCCCAACGGAAGCGGTGTGCCATGTTCTTGCTCCTATTAAAATGATGAATAACGCTACAAATTAAATTGAAATAAAATGTGAAAAGGATATACTAAATTATATTTATTATTCTTTTTTTTTCCATTGAAAGAAAGTTGTTTTTTTTTTCCTTATTTCTCGTAGAGGTTCGTCGAGGTCGAAACATTTTATTTTTTGAATTTTTCTCCCCCGTTTTTTTTTTTTGTTGTTGTGCTTTGAAAGGCAGGAAAATCCTTTTTTTTTTTATTTGCTCCTTCCGAGGTTGGCTGATTCTGTAACTACTGCATGGCGACGACGGGGCGGTAGGCAGCCGTCAATGGTTGAATGCAAAAAAAATGTTTTTAATTAACAAATTAATTTTTGCTTTTTATTCAACGCCCGCGACGAATGGGGCACACAGTAGGTACGTGAGGAGTACATGGAAGCAATTCGCAGAGAAATTATGATTCCTTTCAGCGGTATACTGGTGCGCTTTGATTAAGTTGATTCTTTTGCATTTTTTTTTGTATAAAAAGGAAGAAAAGTTAAATTTTTTTTTTTATATATATATATTTGGACCCTATGGTGAAGCAGGGAAGGCTAATTGCAATGGGAATTCGTTTTATGGAAGAGAAATTGGCTTCATTAGTATCATTACGAGGCATCCATAGAAATTGATGTTTGTTTATGTCTTTCTCTTTATAGAATGAGAAGGTTTAGACTTGTAATTGTCTAGGCACTAGGTGATGATTTTTCTAAATCGTTCTAATAAAGCCTAGTGGTTTTTAGGAGAAGCTTTCTTAAATCCCTTAACGGCTAGAAAGACATAGAACGCCAAGAAATTCTTTGTGCCTAACCCCTAGCTGCCTCTAAAGATTCTTCTTAACTGCTTTTGCACCACGCTTGCCTAGGACGTCTCGCTGTTCTGTCTGTTTGGATGGACGGACTTCGCTACATGGCATACTTCGGAATCGAGTTGTCTTGGGATTACAATCGTCCCAAATTCAATAATTTTGCTTGTTGATGAACCCATTCATCCAGAATTGGACCTAGTCGCTGAATATGATTTGGGGTCAACTTTCTACTTTCTACTACAGATGAATCTTTTACGGGTGTAGGCCCCAGCCATGACGAAGAGTTCCTGTGACTTGTAAAAGGACGAGTGCGACGATATTTTTGGAAGATTTTGCGTTTCGTTGACGTACTTCAATTCAAATTTATCCACCACGTTTCGAATAGTCCACTTGAAAGGACGACCGTAAAATGGACGAAGTGTGCAAAATGTTGCTCGAATAGGAGGACCACTTATCATAAAACAATTTACTCATTCGCACATTTTGCTGAATGCTATAACTCTCCGCATTGATTTGGCAAAAAAATCTTAATAAACGACATCCAATTTAAAGATGTAGCTTCAACAATATGGCCGCAATCATCGGACAATGTTTGGAAAGCTTTATTGGAAAAGCCTTAATATAACTCTCGACTCATTGTTCTAGAATGATTCGTTAGGAGAAGGATGAAAGAAGAAAGAAGTGACCGAGTTATGGAACGAAGGTTGATTACTGGTTAGAAATAAGTCTTAACTCTAAAAAGACAGATTCTATTTTGAGCTCAATATATTAACCAGCTTTTACGTTAAAAATCCCCTGTCAGTTTGATATCCAACAGTTCACTAACTTAGCCGTTATTTCAACAATTAAAAACTTAAAAAAAAGGTGTCGCTGTCAAATGCCAACCTTGAGGCATACCAGCCATTACCTAAAATTCTCTAATCTCCTCTCATTCTCATGGCAATTTGTCTGTTTAAAACGAAGCCTTTCATCATTCCCGCCATCATTCTTTTTTAATCTTTTATTTGCTCGAAAACAATAGATCTCGTTCTTTTTCTTTCTTCTAGAACAAATCAAATACTTAAGAGAAGCTCTACAGATTCTAAGCACAAGCTAAAGCGATTTCAAATTGAATTCGAAGAAGCAAAGTGAGAAAAAGTGAAGTGAGCAGCAAGCACAGATGAGGTGCGAACAAATGAATTTGAACATCACCACTATGACATTTCCCATTTTGGCGAGTACAATGTTCAGAGGTACTCTCTCTCTCCAACCGCTAAACTCGCCTTATTCTTCAACTGCTTCGACCCATGCATACCAGACGTGCATCATTCAATGGCTGAGTGAGTGTTGAATGCGCGCTGAATGCACTCACCTCTTCTTAACTTATTATAATGCTTCGCAAGGACTTTATAAGCCTTTTTGACTATCCAAGTTGAGTATTTGTGTTGTGCGCGCCTTTTTTTTTTTCTTGTTTTTCTTGCACGCCCGAGCTTTCTATTTTCTATTTGATTTTTTTTTTATTTTTATTTTTTAATTTTTACTCGCTCTGTGCCGCCTCTTTGAACCTTTTCGGCTTATGTGCTTGTTGGTTAAAGGTGCATAATATATTGTGTTGACGATGGCGTGAAACAAAAAAAAAAAACGACGAGTTCTTCACCCCTAACCAGGGGTTGAAACAGGGGGAGAGTGCTTTTGAGCTTGCCACCTACATATGGTGAGGGTAACTAGCATCGTCGCCAAGCTTGCTCTCCAAAATGAACGTGAAAAGTGAGAGTAAAGTGGCTAAGCGATAATAATGTCGGTAAGGATGCAAGTGGCCATAAGGCATATCCTTTGTTTCGCTTTCAATTTTTTCATACATATGTGTTATATTTATATGAACGGAAACTTTAACAACTATCACTTACTTTCTTTGTCTTAAATCGAATTCTTCCCTGATATATTGTTCAATCAGGATATGCGTCACTCCTCCCACAATGACACACAAGTTGTTTGCTGTGTCACGTCATTTAGACAGAATTTCGATTTCCAGATCCGCCCATATCAACAAAATATTTCATAGCTCACAGCACGTGCTGCCTCTTGAGTCAGCCTTTGTCAGGAATTTTTGATTGCAGATATGCGCTGCGTAAGGTTAAGGTAAAGGTTATTATTATACATATTTATGTTAATACAAAGAAATTGAATTCCTTTTCACCGCATATCCTTGAGCAGGGGGACGATTTGACATTTCACTATGTCGTTGTCGTTGTGTCGTCGGAAATTCTCAAGTATCGCCGTCGTCCGTTGAAGCGTTGAAGGATTTTCAATTCATGACATGGCCATGGTCATTCAGCGTTTGGAAAATTGGAAAGCAATTGTATTTGCGGAGTGTGTGCAGTGTATATAAGCCGCGCGCTCACAATGGGGGGTAATTAGCAAAATCTTTTATTTGTTAAGTGAATATGAAATTGAACGGAGGGAGAAACAAAAGACAGTTGAGTAGTTCTGTCAATTAAAAATTCATCGAATGATATTAAGATATTGATGAATTGGAGGAGAGGAGAAGCAATGAGCGGGGGAAAGCATCTCGCCTCTGATCGTCATGGTGAAAAAAACCTAGTCGGTAGACTTTACTCATAAATTAAAGCAAAAATTGTGTACTCTCCGTGGGCATGACGCTCTGTTTTGGATCTCTAGCCCTACGCTTATTAACTCTTTACATTCAAATCCACACTGGGCAACCACTCTTCACGTGGGACTGCGTTAGGGTAAGTTCCATTCACAGCTCAGTGCCCTGCGAATACAAACGAGCGAATGTTCGCAAATTATGACGTTTCATTCACTATAACTTTTTTATCTAGTCACTGTTATCTACGAATATCCATTTGTCGTTAATCAAAGAAAAAAATAATTGTGAAGTTAAACTCTCGCCGAATGTGAATTGCGTTCCACATCTGTGGAATGTGAATACAATTTGACAGTTCGCATGAACCAATCGCTTATTTGTGGAAAAATCCGAGAAATGTTGGTTTCTTCGCAAAAACTTATTGCAATTTAACTTATTTTTACAAAAATCTATAGAAGAATTAAGCTTCCTTTTTTTGGGATGAGTAAAAATGCCTATTGTTTGCCTTTAAATGTACTAAAAATAGTTTGTTCGCGGGGAACCTTTACTTCTTTTTTTAGTTTACATGTGGATGTGAATCCTCTGAGGAAGCTAACAAACTTTGGTCTCGATTAGGCACATTCGCTGCAGGCAAATAGTTATGCACCGTCTAAAATAAGAGAAGATATGCTACTTTCATAAAACAAAGTCGAAATGATATGTTAGCCTCGTGGCAGGGTACTGCGCGATAGACAATCATGCAGCATGGCTAGGTTTGGTTGTAGGTACGAAAAGGAAATATGTAGAATCCATATGTTACCTACTGTATGACTGTCATTGGCAGTTAAAAGAAGATATACTCCAAGGAGATATTCCTCTGAATGGTCTAGGTAACAGGGAGTTAAAAAAGCAGCTGAGATTCATACACAAGAGCGGTCGAATAAAATTAAGTTCCCATCAATAGGAGAATGGACTCACAGTGAGTCGTTGACACTGTCTATCAACAAGGGCACCCATGTACCTAATTTAACCTATAAATTAACAGATCTCCAACTAGTCGTCTGCTGCACTTGTCATGCTTTATAGAAACTGCAGGCTTTGTAATCAAAATCGCTTGCTGTTAGACTTCTTTCCCTGCACAGAAATATGAGCTTTACTGTCCGAATTTGTGGAGTTAGTTTTGATAGCCGCTATGACCGCACAGATGAGCGTTGCAGTCCCCATGTGGTCTTTTGTTCCAATCCTCAATAGTGAGGATAAACTTGCGTCTTTATCTGCCTTTTGCCGCTTTATCCTTCCTGATTTGCTACAGTGCTATAGTAGTCCTGGTAGACTTAATCTTTCAATGTTTGGCGTCCTTTGCATCCCGTTGGCGGGAAGTCAATGAAGACCTAACTGACTATAAACTGATGAAGGAACATCAAATGGTCCCAGTAGTAGCGGATTGATTGGTTGACGCACATAAAAACTAGGTAGCGAAAGCTGGTCTTCTTCGTCTCCGCAAGGCGAGGTTAGTAATCCTACTAATCCACCTGATCTCTTCTGCCAGTTTGTAAAGAAAATTGGGCTTTTGTGAGGAAACTTCAGGTCCACATTCTGCCTCGTCTTAGACACTTTAGTGGAAGTTTTCAATGCGGTTTTGTTTTGTTTGGGTTGTATCCTCAGTTCAGTCCTGTCGACTGTTAGTAATGGTATAAATGGCATTCCGATCTCAATCCGTTTTACATAAAGCTGGTTTAATGGCTCCCTTTTTGGCATCGGCAGATTGGAGGTTCTTCAGGTCATTAAAAACAATGATACTTAGGACGATATAAGTTCCAACAGTAGAGCTTAATAATATCTGGTGCCTGTTTGGATTCAACAGTTTGGTACGGGGAGTTAATCTGCACAAATATCCCTTAGGAAAAAAAAAGGAACCTACAGTCATGGAGTCGACAGCATTAATTTTTTTTGTTTTTAATTAAAAATAATTCCTCATTTAATCCTCATCGGGACAAGAGTAGGTGCTCTGAAAAATGCTGCTCGAAAATGCGTGAAACGATTAATAATGCAACAACAGCAAAGACGACCGGGACGGGTGAAAAAAGCTGCGCTTTTCCTGTTGGCATCGTCATCAAGGAACACACACATAATCAGTAACTGGAACCACTCGTTCGTAAAATTTTCCGCACTCTCTCGCACAGCAAATGTGAAATTTAACATCTTTCACTTGGTAGCTTTTGCACACCATGCCCGACACGGACTGCCATTGTTCCAGAACATTCTTCTTGCTTCACAATTTGCCCAATGTAAACATGGAAAATCTTTGAAAAGCCGCCTCTTCAAGTGTGCAGAAAACGATGGCTACTTATACTGGGCGCCAGTGGGGAGTGCTGGAACACTAATTACCTTATCGTAAACATTATTCATCAAGAAAACAGTTAATGCAATCCCAAAGGAATTATATTTTATTTTACCCTTGAGCTCTGCATCTCGGTGTGTATTCCCTCTCAATACCTTGTTCATCATTCGGAGCACTTGTGATGGGCTTCCTACCTTCTGCCTTCTGCACTGTGCACCCACTTGGGAATTTTCAAAAGATGCGCTTCCTGTAAAATATGATTTTGAATCCTTCATCTTGAAGGAGTTTCTTAAGAAAATAAAATAAGAATTTTGAATTCTCCAAGCTAGACAAATGCAATTCCTTGCTCCTTCTTCTCATAGGAGGCGGCTAATACAGGTGATGGTGTTGTTATAAAAGATATTCACTGAACCGGCAAGGAACCTCTTCCGAACACACGCACACTAACAGGTAGACAATTCATCTCTTAGAATGGGGTTCTTCAATTGATAATTGATAATTCCCAACATTAAGGATATTGTTATGGTTTGCCGCACTGCTTTACTCTGGGAACAATGAACCAAGAGATTTCTTTTAAGGATTCGGATAATACAAAAGCATTTATTTTGCGGTCGCTATGCAATTCATCGGTTCTATGTAGGTACACACAAACATATCTTCCTTTCGAACTTTCAGATTGGGATCCAATTAATTTAATAATTACAACGCAATCATCCTGACGTAAGTGGTCTTAAATAAGAAGAGAGAATGATGGCATTGTATTGATAGAGCGCAAGGAGTCTTGCTTTTCGGTGAAATCTTTGAAAAGGATAATGACATTTGAATAGAATCGTTGAATAAGCCAATCCCTTTTGTATGTCGAGATAGTTTTGGGTGCAATATGGTCTATTGTTTGTTGGGATTGGCTAATTAGTTGATGTCCTGTAGTAAGTCCTTGTTCTAATAATATCTGTTTTTCTTTTGCTTTCAGATCGACGTGGTGGCGGCAACTATAATAACTACCAACAAGCGGGCGGTGGCAATAAATACCAACAACAGGACAACAATCGTTTTGGCGGTCGAGGCGGTAACGGCGGTGGTGGCGGTAACAATTGGGTTGGAGGAAATGGCGGTGGCGGCGGTGGTTATGGTGGTAACAACAGAGGATCATATCAGCAACAAAGAAACTATGGAGGTGGTGGCGGCAATAATTATAATAACCAAAGAGGTGGCAACTCTGGTTATATTAATCATCAGAGAGGTGGCGGACGAGGAGGAGGCGGCGGCGGTGGTTACAATAATCACAATAACTATAATAACAATAAAAGATTTTAGACGCAAGTTTGTAGAAACTTAAAAAAAAAATTAAAAGGAAAATTATACAGCTAAGCAATAAATTTAAGAAAAAATGTATACATATATAACAAAGTTTGTAGCAAGAAATAGGATAATAAGACAGACACACCCAAACACAATTTGTAGTATCTATTCTCTTCGTTGCATTTTCGTACAGGAGTTGTCGGAAAAAAAAGCATACTTTTGTTCAAATTTTGTGATGTGACGTCCAGTTACATCGTATTTGTAATCAATAATAAAATAATTACAAGGAAGTTTCGAGTTTTTTTTCTTATAAAGACAAGTTTAGCAAGTCAAATTACAAAAAAAAACCTTGACATTTACTCATATTTCAAATAACAACCCTGGTATACAGAGTTGCTATCAGTAAACTGGTAGTCTTAGTATCGCGGACTCCGGAGATAATTTGGTCTTGTGGCTACGTAAATTTATAAAACATTACTTATAGGGAGATTCTTTAAACAAACTTACTTACTTAAACCACAGACAAAGAATATAAAGACGTCGCACGTCTAATTCAAGGCAAGGCAAATTTTTTCTCGTAGGCGACAAAGCTATTTGTCACCTCCGGCTTGTCGGCTACGAGGAAAAATTTTCCTCATTATTTCATATGGACGTGCGACATCTGTACATGCTTTGTCTGTGCTTAAACGTTGTCAGAAAAATCGACTGCTCTGTGTATAGCGGTAGGCGTAGGAGCTCATATTTGTAAAAAAAAAAAAACACGGAGTTGTCACTTGCGTTCAAAAACGTCAAAGGATTGCCTTTGTTTTAAAAATTTTGTTTCATTTCATAGCTGAGTTCTTTTTTACAATTACAAGCTCAGCCATTCAGCCTTATTTTGAGATTCGAATTCATTCGAAAGTGAGTCGAATTCGCATAGACTGTATTTTGACTTTCGAATGAATAGAAAGAATAGAAAGTTCATCCAAACATTCGAAAGTTCATTTGTTGTGCGTATTTTGAGATTCTATTCATTCGAAACAAATGTCATTTTTCATTCGAACAAATTTTCCTGGCGCATAGATTAACAAACACGTAAATATAGTGAGATATTTTTAATATTCTCTAGAAAATTAAATGAAGTAACTTTAATTGACAATTTCTGATCCTGTCGGTATAGGTCACGTTCTAATTAGAAAAACTGGTGGCCGGCAATTCGTATAAATAAATAGTCCCACTCAAGTTCTATGTAAACAAATCTCCAAAGGAAAGACGAGTGAATGCACGAAATTATTTTGCAACTTTATTTTTTACTCTTGTTTTACATTTTCTATGATGTCCTATTCATTTGTACTGTCCACAAAAGAAAGCAGCATTTTATTTTATCTAAAAACAACTCTAATTACTAAAAACAAATCACCGAGCAAATGTTTATTTTACTACTGACAGCACTCAAAGTAAAGGTAGAGTGACCGGATTCGTGCCGAGTGTATGGTGGGAGTGAGTTGTAATTAAATATACATGTATGTTATTTTATTTTGCTTTGTTTTCGTGTTCGATATTATTATAGGTATACAAAACATGTTTCATAAAATGTCTTACTTAAATTTCGTCTTTAAACTCGTAAAAGTGTAACTAATAAAAATATTTCCAAAGAAAGAGAAGAGTTCTAACGCAAAAAAAGCAAGGTATGGTCAACCTGTATTAAAAGAAATGTCAAACAGCTGACTTTGAGGGTTAAATTTATTTAAGTTCATTTTGCGTTATCATTCGAAAATGAACCTTTTTCATTCGAATCTCAAAATACACAAAAATCTTTCGAATGAATAGAGACATTCGAAAGAATTGACTATTCATTCGAATCTCAAAATAAGCATGTGTATCATTCGTTATATTGGACGTCCACTGTATGATCATCTTGACAACTATCGCTTCCATTAGGGACTCACTTCGAACGAAATTCGGTGGAATATTCCGCTCGGCGAATAAGAGGCATGCAGTGGGCCGCAAACAATCTGGAATTTGTTCGATTCGCTTGGCAGCGATGATGGCAGTTCTACAGTGCGATTGTTTGGAATACCGGCTTTCTAAAATCTTTCCACGTTTCTCGTGTTATTTCCACAAACATTTTCATTCATCTGTCGTCGAATACTTGGCTTACAGCTCAGACACTTTCAGTTGTCTCGGTTATTTAGTAATGAACGAATGAAACAAAAGTATTGACAATAATCGAACGAAATGGAAATTGAAACTTCGTTATGTTTTTTTTGCATACGACATTAAGAATATACTTGTCTTACTTTCGACAACACAACACATCAGTAGAATGAACGAAGAACGAAACGAAACCAATCCAATACTAAGATCTGATTGGGATTAGAGTTCGTTGTTTTGAGCCAATACAATATATCTATCTCTATCAATGAACGATTGAATGATTGATTGAAATGACCGAATCATTTTTGAAACCAATACTTGAACGATTCGGTTATCAAATTTGAACGAATGACACATCTCTAAAAGCAAGTCTTGTATTGCTATACAGTCGACTCCCTCTAGGTAGAATTTTCCCGGGATATCAATCATAGTTCGAGTTAGAGAGAGTTTTGGAAAAATTCGAAATAGACCAAGAGTCGACAGAATATATTCGAGTTAGAG
This sequence comes from Chalcosyrphus nemorum, assembly GCA_949716465.1. Taxonomy (NCBI): domain Eukaryota; kingdom Metazoa; phylum Arthropoda; class Insecta; order Diptera; family Syrphidae; genus Chalcosyrphus; species Chalcosyrphus nemorum. Next base: position 32,502,401 of record OX454333.1, read on the forward strand.
GGAGTTCTTCTTAGAGTAGATTGCATTACGTTAAGTAGGTCTCAGGACACCGACGTGCTTATCTTGCTGGAAAAACTTCGCCTGTAGTCAGAATTAAACAACCATTTGATCGGAGGCTTAAATTCCTGCGATCAGTAGGTACTCAATGATCGTTGAAGAACGTAATTACGTACTACCCTCCTCAGATAACGTGTACTGGACTCTCATTCGGTTGTTTTGTCTGTCCAGTAAATGGCTACCAAAGGACAACTAGATCCCTATGAAAAATTATGTCAAAATCATTTCACTGCTGCTTTCGTAAGGCACAATGGCATGAGCCATTTGTCAATTTGCTAGCTTACATCAGAATTCATAAAAAAAAATCCCGCGCTAATCGATGAGCACTTAAGTGGATTATTCTGATTAATTCTCGCAATTTAAATCGCACCATCAACAATGCACAATGCTCCTGCAAAGGCCCACATTTTTTTTAGCATCATTCTCGTCCGGTACTAATGAATAAGGCCACTCGTCCTGTAGTGCCCGACCATAAGTTGCAAAATTCACAATCGGAAGTAATGCCACTCGACAAATCATTCGTTTCTTTCGAAATTCATTGCGCCATCATTATGGGCTCATCAGAGAATGTACCCACCAGCAACCAGACGGTAGCAAAGCAATCCTTTTCATCCCTCAACTGATTGCAGCGTGAAACTGTAATTTGGCTCGGTACAGCCCTTATTTTGATGCAAGCTTGTCCTCTCTATCAATCGACCACCATACAATTGGCCTTAATGAACAACATTCGGGCAAAAAAAAGAGAAGAAAAACCCTTCTGTGCGCCGACTCCTGTGGTTCGGGAGCAGTACACGATCATTGATCGGAGGTTTGGTTATTTTTTTTTTTTAGATTTTGAAAATTCCTAAGTCACTTGGAAGTTCATGTCATATGGGGGTCTCTCGGTATCGTTTTGTTGGTAGTGTGCTACTACCAGCAATTGTTTTGCCTCAAGTGGTCACTTGAAGTTCTTTTCAAATTCCGTTTCTTTTTTTTTTCGGGTTTTTTTTTTGGTTTTAGCTGTTCACGGTTTTAGGTTTTTGTTCGCATCACTTGGAATCCCATTCCAATTGAGTTACAAGGGCCACTTGACAACGACGACGACGACAATGACGACAGCAGTGGACGTGCTGTATACGGATATGCATGCCAGCAAGGATTCCGTCAGTTGGTTTGAAGTGCTGAAGCTTCTGACGAATATTTCGCTAACGCATGTTCAAATTTACGTTTGAGGCCATTTGTTGGCATTGTTGGGGTCCAAAATGTATTCAGTTTAATATTAACTTTCATTGTTTAAACAAACGTATATCGTTTGGAAAGAAGCAGACCCGCAGGCAAATATGGCAGATGTAGTGTATGCAGCTCAGTGTGGGAAATCAATCTGAAGTAGCTACATACATACTTTGAGGGACACATTCATATGCAGCCTTTGTTTGAAGGCAAAAAGCCATGTGATTGTTGAAATTGCTTTAATAAAGTTTTTCCTTGTTTTAAAATTATTCAAATCATGGCGACATACTATCGCATTAATCTACTGCTATACTTCCTCTCACGTGCATCCCTCTTTTCGATAATTTAGGCATTCAAATAAAAGGCATACGATGGTGAACTTTGAAAAACAGAGAGCCTACGAAGGAGGACCTTCCGCAGCACACCATAAAGGTGAAAAAACCCCTCAGCACAAAATCCGGTTTAACCTACAAATTATTTGAAAATGTTTAGTCTATAGGTCAAGCATTGTGAAGACCACAGCTGATCTATGGATTAAAGATATTAATACTTTATCCCGGTGTGTCTTTCAGTCTCTTTAATCGTTGAATTTGTGTCCTTTGCCCTCTCAGTCTAAGGCTAAAAGTTGTTGACTTCAAGTCTGATATCCACTTGATAAATGGTGATGTTCCCCATGGGTCAATTCTGCCTTCAACACTCATTCTCGACCTCTTGTCTGCTACCTCTAATCCAATCCATTCCTCCGCTGATGACAGTACCCTCAATTTTTCATATTCGTTCTCCAACTTAGGTCCCTTCTCTTCGGCCATAGAAGAAGAAGATCAACGTATTTTAAACTCATTAAATTCCAATCTTGAAAGCATAATCAGTATAATCAAATAGGGTTCAAACAACAGGGTGGAGACACAATCCTGTCTCCTGTCACTCAAGCGAAATAAAACCGAAACAAAATCTCTAGGACTGCTTATTTTACCCTGACTGATCTGTCCTCAGTTTATAAGGCATTCATTCGCCCAAATCTGGAGTACAAGGCCTATATCTGATCAGGTGCACCTAAGTCCGCTTATCCACAAAATATGCTCCAGCGAAATGGAAAACTTCATTTTCCTGCTTCGAAATTTCATCTGCAATCAAGTCCAACTCCGGATGCACTGCTCCAGAGATTCATTTATAAGCTGAACGACACGTATGTGGTATGAACTCCCATGCTCTGTATCCTTGTCATTACAGTCTTTAAAAGCCAACGTGCACCGGTACCTTCTCTGTTCCTCTTCCCCCTTTTCCCAAATGTCCGTGCTCTAAAACATCAGCATAATAGTATTTATTTTTGGAACTGATATTCCATTAGGTGGCTATCTAGGCCCTCTTCTGTTCATTCTAAATGAAAGCTGCCTTACATTAGGTATGATTTATAAGTCCCTTGCGACTAAAAGTCTTAGAAAAACGTGATTGAGTTCATCCGGTGTACTTATTTCACTCCACTTCTAATAGGAACATGTTTTTTTTACTAGAAGTACCAAGTGTCCTCTTCTCGCCTTTATCTACTACACGGACAACCCATGGTCCATTCATTCAATCACTAAAAGCTGTGGGAATGTTGAGCTGGTCCTTGACTACTATCTGACCAGATCCATCTACATTATCTTTTATCGTCGTCCACTACATAGCCGGCACTAAAGTTCAACTTAAGAACCAATGTCCTAGGTCCTGAGTTTAAGTTCAAAGTGCAATATGCTTACCAAAAATAAAAAATACATAAAACATAAATGAAACTAACTTTACACTTTCAACTTTTAATACAACCAGATTTTGTCCCTCACAATTCTAAGTAAACACAGCTACTCGGTCCAACAGACTGTCTCCATAGGGACACTTGGGATACGCGCTCAAGCAATTTACACCGAATTTTCCAGCCTTTAAAGCTTCCCGATATATTTCATCCAAAGCGTCCTTCCCTGGACTAAAATGTGTAATAAAAATTATTTACTTTTAGTACAACTGACGCATTAAAAAAAAACCATCTCACGTTAGAAGAACATCGATTATTCTCGAATGCACATCACTATGCTCGTCCACTTGAGCATTTTCACATATCGATCTCAATAGACACTCTCTTCCATTTCGGCCAATTCTATTCATATACTCCTCCAATGCCGCATAAGCAAACATCCTTGATGGATCTGGCTTATACTTCCCGGTCCTGTCGAATTCTTCACGAGCAATTTTAAGACTTTTCCCCTCCCATCTGTCCCATGGATTCATAAGCTTCTGCGGCAGTTCGTATTGTGATTGTATGCTTCCAATGCAATTGACTTGTCGCCAATTTACTTGATCTTGAAGCTCCAGGGGCCATATTCCAGCTACAGAGAACTAGTATAAGTATTAATTTTTTGTTAAAATGACGAATAAATTGTGTACCTTGATAGAACCACCTCCTTCGTAGACTAAGCTGCGCTTGTTCCTAAGCTGCCTAAAGTTAGTCAAGTTCAGTTCCTTTGCAGCAAAAATTTCTACTCGCACAAGGAATATAATTGTTAAAGTTATGAGCTGTGATCGATACATCTTTATGGCAGGAAACATTGAACATGAGTGAATGCATTATTGTTCGGTTGATTGTGTAAATTTTGGTTCATTTGCTCTCAAAACCAAAATTTGTTTGTTGGCAGTTCTAATTAGAGGTGCAAAATGATATTGCTGACGAAACTTTGCTTTAATTTGCTTGGCACACAAGGAACACAAAATTTATTGGAGAAGAAATCACGGGACCTAAGTCCACAGAAACTGCAAACTGGCTCACCTCAAATAAATGAATTGGGATCGATGGAGATGGATGGCAGCGACATGCCATTGGCTTCATAAGAATACTCTACCGCCGAAGTGGTTCTTGGTCTTGCACCAGTTCATAAGAATCGACAGGCATTTGTTGTACAGTCGATCTCATTACGTCCACTTTGTAGTGGCCAGTACTGTCGTTTGACTCTGTGGGCCTCAGTAAACTTGGAAGATGACGATGCAGCAATAGTACTTTAGCATGCAAATTAGTTCTAATAAAATTCGTCCATTGGTTGGTGCTTCTTGGTAGGCTAGATGGTAGCCAAATTTTGGTGGTTAAAGGGTTTTTCAATAAGTTTGATTGCGGCCATATTGTTGAAGCTACATCTGTCAAATTGGCTGTCATTTATTTTGTCTGTTTTGCCAAATCAATGGCTGGTCAAAAGGTTCGTCTGTTCGAGCAACATTTCGCGCTTTTCATATTAAACGGGCTCCAATTCAGCCCGATTTATGAGACAAAGTTATGGAAAATTTATGAAAACCGCGGCGGAAATTTATATGATGTTATATTCTATACGTAATGGCATACATTGTCCTTCTAAATAAATAACAAACTACAATGATATCTCACTCGCAATTTGTTTTATTCAAATTTAAAGATAAGAAATGCTTAATGGGTAACGTTCTCTGTGTAAATTGTGAGTATTATTATTTGAAGAGCCACTGAGCGGCACTCAAGGCAACGGTAAGTCGTCAGTGGATGCCGAACATCTTACCAAACAGTTCAAATTGTTCAATTGAAGAAATGCCCGTTGGAGGATATTATAATCCGCAATTAACTAACTGAATCCCACAGAAGTTTTCTGTTCACTGTTTAAAGCCCACATCCAAACGTTCACAAGTATGTATTATTAGGAAAGCCTTCGGGCATTAAACGTTACCTTTAAGTAGCAAAACATGCTGTAGACAGTCTTTAATTAATTATATATAATATCACATAAGAAGAAACCATTATGTGGTTCAATAAGTCAAAAACAACGGATATAAATAGAAGTCCTTAATGAAAATTCAATCACAAACAAACTTAAGACCATCGCCAGACATTCAATTTCGACGTCAGGATATTGCCCATTATTCTAAAGCCAAGAACCAAACAGACTAACTTCATTGAAATAGAAAATCAATAAAAGAATTCCAAACTATTTATTTAATTAGATCCATTTTCACGTAGTCCTTTAAGTGTATCCATTCTACACCAACACAAAGGCACAAATTTTCGGTTAACAAACGAATGGGAGGAAAAAGAAGGAAATCTTCTATACGCAGGCGCTAAAACTGAAAATAAGATACAAAAATGTATCTAGTTCTTCCATTAAGTCACAAATCCACCTGGATAGATGCGACTAAATCAGCAAAATTTGTTCCTTTGAACTTATTTCAGCAGAAAAGTAAAAAAAAACCCCACACACTAAGCCTTCGACAAGCTCTTCGATGCGTTGACAAGCAAAATACTTGCTGCTCTAGTAAGGATAAGCGAGAATCCCATAGTTTGCTGCTGCTCATTGCACAGTTCGGTTTCGCAAAAAAAAAAAAAAGATACAGCCAGCTTTAAATAGAACATAAAAGTACTACGCTACGTAATTATAGTTTACTATTTTAGGTAGAGGGTGAAACCATTGTTACACGACCAACAAACAGGGCTGAGAGACATATACATTTGAAACGATATCCTGCGCATAAGTGCACACGTGAGTGTGACCCTCTTTCGATACATTGTGTGTATCTACAAGTATGTACATTTGGAGCGGGCAACATTTGGGGGTAGAATATCCATTTTGAATCGAACCGAGGACACCGAACGGGGGATGTTCGGGACCAACGATGGGGATGAAAGTGAACCAATCGAAATCCATCGAGTTGGTATTGTTTTTAACAGGGACGAAGGAGGATTTTCGCCATTTTCTCTATATATGCTCTCTCTCCCTTTTTCTTTTTTTTAGGGCTTTTCGATGGATATTGTTGCCTTTTTTTTCCTGTTATATTTTTTTTTAGTAATTTAAGGATATTTTATAGAAGCGAGGTCTTTAAAATGAATTAAAATTTTCTTGATTTTCAACTCATCACTTGTCACAAGTAAAGGTGCTGTTAAAAACTTAACTAGGATTTAATTCTGAACTACTCAGCTGCGTATCTAAGATAAACTTCTGTGAAATGAACTGTCCAGTATCGATGGATAGATTAGAAGTCCTAATCTTCAGAATTTACGTTTTTTCCACCTCCTTACAGATCAGATAGCTGAAATTCAATTCCTACTGGTTACCTAAGGACCCTAGACAAACGTCTTGGTGCACAACTTAACACGCAACATTTTGAATGTGTATTGTTGGACACTGGCATATGTTTTGGAGTTTTCTCTCAATTGCTGGAATATTGAAATCAATCCTAGTATCTTTCAAGCGCTGGTCTTGCCAGTGAAAACAGGGGTAAATGAGTTTACATTAAGGACAATATGTACCTTCAAAATGTATTCCCTTTCTCTATCGCTATTTAAACAAAAAATGGTTTAGTTTTATCTAAAGAATTGCAGACAGATTAAGGTGCGAATTAATGTAAAAGATACACGACATCCTTACACCAACAAATTTCAAAAGCCTACCCTAGCAAGGGCACAGAATAGAGGAGCTTTGGCGGACGTACTGTATGGCTTCAGAAAATTGCCTTCTAATATCGATGCCAGCAGCCGAAGTATTAGCACTAGATCTTGAAAACGCCCTTAACTCTGTCAACTGGATATACTGACAACCTAAATGAATGGACCAGAGAATCTGGAGAATCGAAATAGATAGAGTCCGCCACGAATGAACTTGACTTGACTCGGCTAGCCTTGAACTAGCTGACCACAAGGCAGAAGCTATCCTAATAACCATCAGAAAAAACTGTGCAATATGCAAGTTATCGGGTGAGGAACTATACAACCTGGTCTAATGAGGCATTAAATTGCCTGGGAGGTTGAAATTTGATGCAGGCAGGGCTTTCGGATGCTGCCAAACATTGGCAAACCTGAACAAGTGAAGACACACTCTGCCATCCAGAGTGGTAAGTTCCATCCTTTTTGGAAACTTTCGTTTGTTTACAGGCCTTGTGCAATCAGAACAAGATATGGTTGCCGAACTATCGACTATCGACAGGGCTTACATGAGACTTGCCAACCGACAAGATAGTAGACTTACCAGGAGAGTAAAGGAGTAGCAATCTGACAAGCCAGGTCCAACCAAAAGTAGATGGACCCATAAGCTTATTCCTAACATTGAAACATTGACAAAAAGAACACAAGGCAACTGTAATTAGCATCTTACGCAGTTCCTGTCTGGGAATGAGCTCCTAATAAACCACATAATGAGGTTAGGGAACGACTGGTTGCAAATCTGATCCATTGTAATGGCCGAGCAGATTGAATTGCGTTAAGAAGGGCGGAAGAGGCCAATGGAGACAATAGAGTATAAATTGCTAACTAATAGGTTTATGTTTAGTACGTTGGCGTATTCTAGCGTCGATTATACGTGCATGCTAAATAAAAACTCGGGCTTTTAGTATTCAGCACAATGGACCAACTAATGGCCTAAGTGCATCCTCATCGAGGGCCGGTTTCAACCAACCATCTATGAAGATTACACATTCATGGCGCAACTATACTCTGTCCAACATAAATTGTCTTATGGGAGAGCTTTTTAGAAATCAGTAGCGTGTCATATTTTTTCACCATACTAAATTGAGAGAAACCCCGCATAAAATATGTATACCCGCCAGTGAATTTCCATTTGTATCTGACGTTGATCCAACATTGGTTGCTGCAATTCATCCCCTATTTATGTTGATTTGCATTCAGAGTTACCAATGTCCGTTTTGTAACTCGTTTCGTTTTTTTCCTTTGGGTTTCTATTGAGGAGCTTTTGGTTTTAGAGCTTTGAAATAAGTTCTTAATGATAAGTGTTACCATGGCGATCTTGTTTTGATCTGCAATGAGTGAGTGATTTAAAATTCTTCAGCATTTTTCTACATTATTTGTTTGATCAACGAAGTATATTGACGGCTTTCAATATTAGTTAGCCATTATAGGAAAATTAATTGACAATTTTTTCATTTCAATTGATAAACACCCTTTATACTTTTGACCAACAATTTTACGCAATAAAATACTTCAGAAGCAGGTCAATTTACCTATCTTATATCCTTGAAGGGTATCATTCATTGCTTTATTACAGGAAGTGTTTTTCAAATGTCGGAATTTTTAAGAGTGGTTTATAAATAAGAAAATTTCAATGAAATGTCCAATCTAAAAAAAATAGACCCTTCATAATATTTTTTCACATTTTTACTAGTTTGAAATGTCACAGCGGCAACCCTATAAGAGCTTTTGTTAGAATAGCACGAAACAAAAGAGTGCGAATGAGAGACAAACATACCTATCTTCCCTGTACTGGCAATTTATGTTGGACAGAGTATAGGAATCAAGGCTTTTGAAGCCCAGCATAAGTATAAGCTTCCCAGGCTTCCTGGCTATGAATTAAGGAATTCCAAGCAATGACGTACATCATCACCAGCTGATCCTTCTGTGAATGTTCTGCCTTCTGTAGTCAAAATTTGACCAGGGATTAAAAGAGAACTAGGTGACAGAAAGATAGGAAATCCCTAACCACGATAGTAGGGAAACAATCTGAAAATCTGATGCAGTGCTTGGTAGAGTTATCTGTTCCTGTTACTTGGGTTATGTTGCCTTTTTCTTACCATGTGAGCGCATTGCATTTACCTATAGTTTCGTATAAAACTAAAAAATAGGAGCATTTTTAATCGCATCTATTTTACGTTGTAGTCACAGTAACACTTCAACTTGGCGTACAATTAGAGATTTCACTAAGCATCTCCTGTAAAATGCAAAGAATAAAACGGAAAACCAGCAAATGAAACATAAAAGGACGAAAAACAGCTCAAACAAGAACCAAATATCCTTCACAGCAATAGAAGTTCCCTTTGTAAACGTTTGTGGCAGTTGCAAATTCATTTCCTGCACATACAGCGCCTTTTTTGCAATCAACTCCCCCCCTCCCGCACCCCGTGCAGCCTCTTGCTCAGCATTTTCAACTTCTTTTTCTAGTTTCTGAAGGACTCCACTTGTTATCCCTTTGTTGTGGCATTTTTGCGTGTCACTTTTATGTGTCCTTTTAGATTTTTACGCTAAAAAACAAGAATGCAACGAAGGAAACGGAAGAAATTCTCATTTCTCCTTAAAAAAAAAAAACGAAGAATATAATTAAAAAGGGAACAACAATTTTTAATGGATATGGCTGGATGGAAGGAGTAAAAGGATTTGGTTGTTGCATTAACCAACAAAAGCAAATGCGCTCTCGATTTGTTAAAAGGATTTTTTTTTTTGTTTTTAGCTTGGTTCTCATACAACAACCCTTGGTTGATGAAATGTTACAATTTTCGAATAAAAATTCCCACAGGATTCTCACTCCTTGTAATGATGAGGGAAACAAAAAATTGACATTTTCACTTGACCGAATCGATTAAATTAAAAAAAAAATCGAAAAATCTTAATCGACATCCTGCCCGCCGGCACACACTCAAGAAAGAGTGTCCTCCGAAGCACAATTTCAAAATCTCCTTACGATGTTAATCAGGGTAGCAACCAAGTTGACCAAGATCCTCTATCAACGACGACGATCGCACACACACTGGGCGGTGTACCACCATAGGGGTGGTTGCATAAGATGAAGAAAAGGAAGAAAAGGAAAGCCTCGCGGTGATGAATGGAAACGTGGAAATGTTCATTTCGTACTTCGTGCATACGAATGTGAGATCCTTGAAGGATCGTTCACATCGTTTCGCCACCGACCGTGGTGACTTCACGGGTGGCACTTGCTTTGATTTTTCTCTGAATCAAGGACTGCGCATTTTGCATTTCTTACATCCACTGTCGATAGGATGTAGCACTTCATTCCGTTACAGCGATTTTCGTGTGAAACTATTCGCATTGAGAAGTTGTACATTTTTACGGATGATTGGATGGCTTTCTGTCGTGAGGCTGTATCTACTCAAGTAAGAGAATTAGTGATGTCCTTTTTTAGCGACACGCTGATAGGAGGTGCACAAGTTTTATGGGAATTATGATTGGAATTGGAATTTCGTTGAGAAATGGTGTCGATTTGAAGTGCAATATCCATTCAGTTGCAAGGATTCTTCTCTTTTTTTTTCTTTGGAAGTTTAGTCAATTGAAAATCTTGAATTAGTGTGAAAGGAAATTAATAATTTTTGTTAATGAACTTTGTTCTTGAATGCAAGCTATCCCGCAGAGATGTAACTGCAATTGCAATTTTTAGTTAAAACAATCCGGAGAAGGAAATTGAAGGAATTATTGATCCTTGTTTCGAATTTGGCGGGCAATGCCACTTGATGACTTTTAGGTGCATTCTGTTCAGCTATACGGTACAGCTTTTGTTAAGAAGGGCGCGAAAATATTCAGCGTTAACGTGTTATGTAATATCCAGTCATTGGAGGTCCTTTTACCTACTTCAGAGCAGTGTTAATAGTTTCTCGAAGAAAGAGGGCAGTTGCAGCAGCTCTAGATTGACGATGTAAGATTGGTATTCTGCCAAATTCTTGGACATAACAGGGATTTGACTTGCCGCAAAGGCAAAGTCAATATCCATCGTCTCAATGGAAAGGATTGAGACAGCTTGTCCAGCAACAACGCAGAAATAAGCAAAGCCGAACTATGAGAGCTCATGCTGGCGTAACAAAAGGCCTCAGTACTGGACGCACAAGCCAAATATACAACTGGACTTGGTGTTTGCTGAGTTCGAATGTAAGAAGGAAAGGAGAGATCTACTTTCTATATGTCTACGTTTCTCTAGACCCTGTTGTCAAGTCTCTGCCTGAGACACGGCTGCCTTTAATTAACCCTTGTTCGGAGATCCGGTTGTCCATTCGCTCGATGTGGCCGAGAATACATCTAGCTAATAGAGTTCGCGGTTCCACCATACGTCCTGCTGGCATAAGGCCTACATAATATACGACGTTATACGTTTGAAAGTAAGCTCTTGATCCAACTTAATTGAAGAAGGTGTTTCCGTACGTGTGTTCCTCCAAAATCAGCCAAACTCACTGATAGCACTCAGAAGAAAATTCTTTCATAGACTATCAGCTGTGACCGTGTAGTTAATCCAGAAAATACCGAACTAAATGTTCAGGGACACTAATATTAATTTTTTTTTCCAAAGGGGATATGAATATCCTTTTACTAATCAATAGCAGGCGTTAGTCAATTAGGAAAAGAAAAGAAAGGCGTGTAAAGAGCTGGTGTATTGGTATTTTAAACTTAGGTAATATTAGGCTTCAAATTTTTTTCTGGCAAAAGAGTTGTGTGCGATTTTTGCATTCGTTTGTAATTCACAGTTTTTTTTCACGTTCATGTTGAAATACTATTCAAAAAGGACTTTCAAAGCGAGTTATTTAATTTAACTTTGATCACCAAATCTCTCGTTCAATGACTGAATACATTACTCCTACTCTGTTGGCACTGAAGTTTAACTTAACTGAACGTAAATGGCTCCCGACTCTTGTAGAGTCCCTGCCTGACACATCGTTGCCTTCCATCCTCTACGGTCCCGAGCACGCTGCTCCCAGTTATGAAGACCAAGTTTTCTGGCTTCCGCGACAGCTTGGTCTTTGTATCGGAGGTTCGGTCTTCTTCGCCGCCCCGAACCTGGGGGCTGGGATTCGAAGATCCTCTTGGCTGGAGCATTGTTGTCCATTCGCGTATCTTGGCTTTTTGGACTACATCCACATCCTGGTACTGCTCATAGAGCTCGCGGTTGTATCTTCTCCATTTGCCCTCATCGCATAAGGGACCTAATATCCGACGGAGTATTTTTCGCTCGAAGGTGCCCAATATTAGCTCAGCTTTCTTACTTATTGTCCAGCAATCGGCTCCATACAGCAGGACTGGTAAGATGAGCGTTCTGTAGAGCATTAATTTGGTCCATCGAGCTAGGAGTGTTGAACCTAGTAGCAGCGGTTTGCTAGGGTTATTCTTCGTCGAATCTCTACAAAGGTGTCATTCGTAGGATTAATACTTGTTCCGAGTTAGGTGAACTCCTTAACTACCTCGAAAGTTGCACTGAAGTTTAGCATTTAATTTTTTGTAAAATTCCCTATAAGAGATGAGTGGAAAAATAGATATCGAAATAGGGTCTCCCAGTCTCTGATAGTTTTTCATAGGAGGATTTCACAATCTCATTGCCAAGCTGCTATTAAGTACAATATCGATTGAAGGTCGTGATCTCCAGGACACACACAGTCAGATTTACTTATGAACGCCTAGGTCATGTAGGGCTATGTCCAAGATCTACATGGACAAGCCGGATACGATTGACGAATTGGAAACGAACATATGCTCGGACGCGCATAAATCTTAAATTAGAACCTCAGATTGGAGTATCTTAACTGTAATTACAGTCAACAATTGATATAATTAACTTTTGAAATATAAATGCCAACAATAGTTCTTTCGTTTTGTAACTAAGATTATCCAATAAAACTTAAATTTTTATTTTTTCAATTTTGGAAAAAAGGTACCTCAAAGTGAATCGCACTTTTTAAGTTTTGTCTGTTGCAATATCTAAGGAAGGAGAGTTGTTCTAATTGTATTTAGTCTTTTAGCACACATTGCTTTAATAATACCCAGTCTTATCAATTTATCACCTTCACTAAGGATACTTCTCCTATTCGATTTTTCATCATTTAGACTCCTTCTATGTCCAATTAATTAACCATAGACCATTCGGCATCAAATTCATTCAATGCAAAGCTCTGTGCAATAATATCCTCTGTCAGATCTTAAACATGGCATTAGAATACTATCCATGCATTGTACACCTACTTTGACAACATTCCACAATGGAAAATCCCTTAAACATTAACCGGATTACATACGCACGAATGCATTCCACTTGAGTGTATCTAATTGTAATACCTTTCCTACCATCAGGTGGAAATTGAAATGGAAATTGACAAAATAGCAATTTTCCAATTGAAAATGGAATTCTCTACTCTCATCCTCCCCAATAGCAGTGCACATAAACCAATATTCGCATGACAACAACTGACTACGGCAGGGCAGGGAAGCCTTCAAGAGGCTATCGTTCGAATGGAACGAATGCGATTCGAATTTCTTATTAGAAATCGCTTTGGTTCGCTTTTCTCTTTATGCGAATGTGAGTCCTGGCTGCCTGTTGGGTGGTGGCGACTACCATGGCAACAAATTAATGCTATATCTATCTAGATATATGTATACAAATGCATCTATCTCTTTATGGGGGTGTAACGAAAGTCAGGGAGTTTTTTTTTTTTTTTTTTGTGAAATAAACAACCCCACGTGTGCGCACGTTGTCAGGACTCTGACAAGCTACAAGGAGTACATATAATCATGAAATAAAGCAGATTAGCTGGTCGATTTTGTGCTGAAATTGTATTTATTTCACAAAATGCTTCGAAGGCAATTAAAGTAGATCAGAGTGTTCAGTTCAGGTGTATCATCGTTTCAAATTAATAAATCTGCTTGAAATTTGAGGATCAATATAAGTAGATACTCTTTGTATGAATGAAATAACACTGTTCAAGGACACTGTTGATTTTTCCACAAAACAGAGGGTTGGCTAAGAGTGTATGAGGGCTGTTGGCCGATAGAAAGTCTTATAAAAGTGTTACTCTTACATATTTCAGACTAAGACTCATACATGATTGGTTGGTTGAAAATTTACGCTGGATGAGATATTTGCAACCAGATGGATTAACTTTTTGACTACTAACAAGAAACTTATCTTATGAAAATCAATTTGATTTTGGGTATAAAGGAATCACGAGGTGGATCCTGTCAGCTCGGAGGACAATATCTTTCCACCGAATCTTTAAGTGGCTAAATGGATGAAATGGTGTGCCCGATTGAGCATCGACTCCATGGTCGACTATTGGCGGTTAATATTAAAATCCATTTAATTTTCGATGATGCGTCCGAGTATTTGGCGAAACGCGAGTATCCGTATCCGTCAATCGTATCCGGCTTATCCATGTAGACTTGATATTACACGATCTAGGCGGCCATTTTACCGGTCCAAAGTGCGAATTTAACTGTCCACAAAATTGTTCTCGAAATAAATCCACGATTTGACGGGATGTGAGGCAAATAGCGTCGTCATGTCAAGATATTGGACGCCATTAACAGTTGCGTTGAAGAAATATGGACCGATTAACCACACCAAACCACTGTTTTGTATGCTAAATTGGCTGCTCTTTAGCCCAAATATGGCAATTTTGCTTATTGACTTACCCATTAAGCCAGAAATGTGCGTCTTCGCTAAACAAAATTTTTGTCAAAATCAATGGATTTTCTTCAAGATTTTCAAAAGCCCAAATACCCAAAACGGTGACGATTCGGTAGATCAGCCTTAAAGTCTTCCAGTAGTTGAATTTTGTATGTTTTCGAACATACTTAAGATTCTTACGTAAAATAAGCCAAGTTTTTGAGAACGCTTGAGAACACAGCTAACGTTCCAATACTTTCGTAATTACGGGCTGGATGTGGTCTTGAAATGCAGCTGAATAAAGTGTGGACACTATTGCAAGCTAAATCTTTTCGTGATGAAATGTCAAGCAATACGGATTAAAATATCAAACAAGTTAACATAACTCTTGGCGTCATCTGTCAAAAAATCCATAGACAAAAGAGTACATCTTAATGAATCACTCTTTATGTAGATTTATTATTTATATACATGTGCCTGCGCGCTATTTTATTCGGGTTTGAGGTGTTCTCAACTAGTTTCTAAAGAGCTTCAACTTTTCTGCTTAGGTCCTCATTCTATTCCGTCAGCCTGAATGAGTGAATTCCATCAAAATTCCAATTGAATTTCATTGTCTGATATCTTCTTGTAAAAGTTCTTGGTGTGAGATACGATCCCGTCAAAAAATCCTCAAGATGAAGGCTTACAGCTGACATGTGTTACTACACTTATGTTCCGCCAACTTGGTGCGGAACAGTCGCAGGTTTATATCCACTTCCCTTGCTTCGATTTCTAGACTGCTGATCATTAGATGAAGGTCCATTATACGATGTGTAAATAAGGACATATCGTCAGTGCAATCGAGATGTACAAGTTACCTTCCGTCGATGGTAATAAGGCTGTTTGGTGGAAAATACGTCAACACGAGGACTTGGAGACACTAAATGTACATTGTCTGTCCTGAGCAGGGGCAACCAGATAGCTTGTGGATTCAAGCTCTCGACAGTCTTCTCCAACTTGATAAGTAGTAGATGAACTCTAGATGCTCTATTAGGATCCGTAGGGTATATGGCTGTATAATGGTCTGTTTTTGGAAGCTGAATTGGCATCCGACTTTTTCACTCCTGGGACAAACGTGCACTCTTCCATGCTCTCTGTACGAGCAGTTGTAGCAATTGTGTTGATGCGTGTCTTCGATCGAAATGCTTCAATAAGTACGCCATCAATAGGCACTGTTTTGTTTTTGTTAAGAGATTTAATTGCTAATACTATTTCAGTTTCTGCTAAATTCGTTGCAACGAAACACTTATTGGAGTTCAAAGATCAAGTCTCGTACTCTTCATCTAGTGAGCTCCTTGCTGATGATAGAGCCAGTCCTAGGTCACACTTGCTCGCTGCTCCTTTCAACCCTAGTTGCCGTTTATCAAGTTTCACGCGACATCTTGATTTGATGATGCTGCAATCTGAGCTAAGATTGCCGTACGTTTATTGCTCTGTCTCTAGGTCTGTTGTTTTTTGCTTCTATAGTGATCCACTTAAGGATCTCTGCGATCTTAATCTGCAGATCCATTGGATACTTTCGTGTACACAATAGGGTTCTAACTGATGCCTTGTCTAAAATCCATTTTCAATCTCACGCAAATATTAGCAATGAAACCAAAAAAATCCCTTTAAGTCAATTTCAATTCTTTAAGCTGCCATTGCTTTCGGATACGAGTAGAGATTCTGTGAATCAACTTGCGATGAAAGCAAATAAAACTCACTCGAGCATCAGTTAATTTGTCTGCACTCTGCCGCCGGCTATTATTCGAACTGAAAATATCATACAATTTTATTGCCCAAACATCCTTGCACATCCTCTCCACACACATACACATGTGTGTGTGGAAGTATCACTCCCCCATCGAGGTCAAACGAGAGCAACAGAAGGCAAAAAGTTGGGCAACAAAAAATAAAATTAATGGAAATTTGTTGACCGCATCCCACAACAAAAGGTTCTGTCAGTGTGAAATTGTGTAATGGTCATCCTTGCTCGTCCTGTCAGCAGCCACCACATGAACGTATATGTATGCTCCTGGGCTAATAAACGTGGGTGTCAGCAGAGCTGTACGCAACTTTTAACGCATTAGTGACACCATTTGGATCTGTCAGTGGCAGAAATGAATTAATTGAATATTTGCCACAGGATGCGAGGGTAGGTTGGGTTGGTCATCCCCAACAACGCCAGAGCGGAAAAAAAATCCCTGAAATTGATTTCATTTTATTTTCTCTTTGTCCTGGAAGTTTATCTACCACATACATGCATTTTGTTCTCGTATCCGAGTGAATTTGTCCTGCATGTGTGTTGTGTTGGCAGGCAGGCAGGCTCACAAAATAATGAGACACTTCGAGTCATGCAGGACCTTCTCGGATTTATGTATTTTTTTTTTTTTTATTCTTAAAGCATGACATACGATGTGCACGGTCCCTGAAGCGGTACTATCTCTGTCTCTCGGAAGTTCGTCTTGCCAAACAAAGAAATATATCCTGCAACCCTTTGTAGCGTGACAACGTGCTACTGGTGCTGCAGAACAGGGGGTTTGATGAGCAAAAAAAAAAAAAGGAGAAAAAAAAAATCAAACTTAAAATATCAAGTGCATATCCTGTATGTGGTGTGTATTTCGCCTGCTAGCGCCTCACAACAAAAGCACACAACCGCCTCTCGTCGGTATCCGCATTATTATCCGAGAGCACATCTTGCGCGAGAGTGGTGTCATGTGAAGTGCTGATGGTTTGCTGCCGCTTCTTCGAAGACGAGGACGAGGAGGAGGGCGAGCGAGGAAGTGACGATGTCGCTTGCCGCTAGAGACAATGCCTGGCGACACACATGGGGGTGGGGAATTTTGTGGCTCAATTGTGAAGTCACGTACGTGATACGGATGCATTGTGCTAGATCTGTGACCAAGTGCAGATTTTCCTTTTCTCGTATGCATTCCGGGAAACGGAAACAAGGGAAACAACAAAGTTGTTTCGGATTCTTGAACTCACACCACCACAAGCTGAGGGAGGAAATTTTAAATAAAACAACATATGCATGCGGAATGCGCCTGATTTATGCTCAGATTCTTTAAAGAGTTTTCGTTTTTTTTTTCCTCCTAATTGGCATGGAATAGCAGGTTGCAAATCATGAAGACACGGAAAGTTACTGCATTAGGACTGAGGTGCACGAATGCCCATCAAGATTCGGGAAAACTCATCCAAGGTTTAATTAGACTTGCAAATAAACTGAAATATCTCAACTGACAAGGAAGAGTAAATTGTGGTGGACAAGAGTTGTCTTTGATGTCCTCTTGGGGTGTGCTAGCCGGAAGTGGCTATTTATCTCGTGTTCGTCCCAAAAACAGCTAGACACATTCACGGTCCTAACGAGATACTTATCAGAGGTTGCACCACGACTAGAATTGGCATTGGTAGATGATCGGTAAAGTGTGTAGTACTATTGAGGGCTGACTGCTGGCAAACATAGGGGGACCAGTGCGATCCTTCGACGTCGAAATGAAGATCGACATCGATCAATACCAATAGCAATGCTGGAAATCGTACAGATTAATCTGCGTCCAAACTTGTGGAGCAGTGGACAGAAGAACTCGTTTCACTGGGTACTCAGTTCAGCACCAGCTGATTCACCTTTAAGAAGGCTGTACCCCTTTCGTTAGGGCCTCTCGAGGGTAGCATTTTCTACAAAATATCAATAAAAACGGGATGGGATACGTATCTCCATTATATCAGTGCAGATGTGGGCCTATAAGCACAACAACTTAGAATTAGAAGCATTACTTTTCAATAAGCTACACAGTTGCAGCTATGTCCTTCTCTAGGGATGACTGGGGTACATATCCGAGGCAAAGCCCTCTTTGATTACTTAAGAGAGTTGGAGGAGCGAAACGTAACGACGGTAAAGCTGTAATTAGGTCTCAGTAAAGTAAAATGGACTACTCCTACTTTGGTACATACCTACCTACACTTGCTGGCTGGACGATGGTATCGTAAGCCCAATAGACACTTTCTGGTCTTTCCAGAGTCTCTAAATGCTTAATTTGAGGCAATGGAAACCAGCTATCATTGCCTTCCATCTGGGTGTCAATATTGCTATTGTCATTGCCAATCGCGACCATTACCAAGGATTACCTTCAGCCAACGTCTGAGCCAGGAGTTGGATTGCTTATGATACTCTCAAAATCTTTCTGAATTGTGAGCACATAAGACTACTGTATAGAAACAGAGAGTAGTATGTATCTTTACTGACTCTGTAGTGACAGTTAAGTAGGGTTTAAGGTCTTGCTCCACCTCTAAGGCACTTTTAAGCTAATTGGTATATGAAAGAGTTCTTTTAACTGCGCCACAAGATTCAATTCACTTTTCCTTTTATCTAACGTACGTACATCTAAACTATACAGACGTGGGAACTGATAGCGTCTTGTTCAATATTTTTCAAATCTTGAGGTCTATAATAGTTCTAAGTCAGTCCTTGTACTTATTAATGACATTAGTACAACTGTATGCACAATCTGCAAAAACTCATTAAAACTCTTCTCCATTTCTTATGCATGTACTGATAAATATCATAATGACAAATAATGACAGAATTTCTGATTCTATAACTAGCGCAAAGTAATTTTGTGTTCTTGGTGGAAAACGATAAGAATATGTACAAAAACCAATTCTGCAAAATTATGACATTCTGTCAGAAGAGAGTGAATGCGCTCTTTCTTTGTGGTTTGTCATGATATTCAAAGATGGGCTATAACATATACATATATCGCCGTACTGACATTTATTGCCGAAAAGAATGACAAGTGTGTCATTTACACCTAATATATTCGAATGACATATGTCTGCTTGAAATAATTCACCCAAAGTTAACCAAAAGCAACTGATGATGTTTACAAGCCGCAATTAAGCTGGAAATGCAGATCAAAAGGATTTTTGCAATTACAATTTTTGGATGATTGCCTGACGGAAACGAATTAATTTAATGACAGTGAAAAAGGCTCCAATTACGTGTGTGACATCCGCTTGTTAGTGCAGAAAAAAAAAAAAATAATTACTTTAATTAAATCCCAAAAAGAATCTTTATTAGACGATGAAAACATTCATTTCAAAAAAAAAAAAAAAACACACATACCCAAAGACGTCTCTATACTTTTCCATGTAGGAACACACATGTACTCACTTCTCTTGCTGTACTCTATGATCCTTAAATTAAATTCCAATTTAAGTAAACGACTTCATAATTGCAACTTATGCACTCGCCTCAAGTTCACCCCACCCGCCGGCGATGCTCTACGAGAGAGCGAGAGAACGAGAGAGGAGTTATTGCAAAGTTTACACATTTAATTAAAAAGAAATTCAATAAACAGTAATTAAAAACTAAAACCATGTGCATATACCTACCATCAGCAGTCCTCCGAGGAAGAAGGAAGAGGAATTTAACCATTAACCATCAGCGTTAACCCATTCAGATCAAAGGAGGAGTACGGAAGCAAGAAAAAATAAAAAAATAAAAAATGTTAAGATGTTCTCCACACTCACCATTCAGCAGTGTATCCTGTGTTCCTGTATGTATGCTGGTTTGTTACGTATCCTTCAAAATTAATTATCACGCTTTACATCTCCCAATTTGTGAATAAAATAGAAATGATCCTAAAAAACAGAAAAAAAAAAAAAATTCTCTACTTTTGCAATAAAGCCAAAGAGACGAAGGTTGAAGGACGAAATACTATGCAGCCACTTGAGATCCTTTTTATTTCAATTTTATTTCATTATAATTATAAATGTCTCAAAGGGACGTAATTAACCTCTTCAGGCAGATGCCTCACAAGGAGGAACACCTTTGAAAATTGTGCGCGCGCCCCCATAGTCTCAAAAGAATGTAATTTTTGCATTACACACGTATCTACCGACCGACCGGGACAGGTTACCATTACATGAATTCACCTTCTTCTTAGCTACCAGCCGAGAGCAGAGCCACAGAAACATGGATATGGTGTTGGAGATGGATGGAGACAGATCCTTGAATAGATATAAAATGAAAGAGAAAAGCGGGACCACCGACGGACGGGGGGGTTTTTGAAAAATGTCATCACAGTCTGCGATGTTGTTGCAGCTTTAATTTGATTTAACGCGGCTCATGGCGCCCACGCGAATGCACTTGGCCAGTAATGGAAAAATTAAAAGTAAATCATTATGCGAGCGCGATGGCTAGCAATTATGTTCGGGCGCGCGGATTTGTGCGCGCCCCGTCAAGCAAATATTTATTCAGTGGAAATTTTTAATGGCTAGGATTCGCTAGATGACGGCGCACACGGCGGCATCCCTCTATGGATTAGTGTGTTAACCTGGGCAAATAAAGTCATCAGTCCGAATGGTAAGATGGAGAAACTTTTACTCTCCCACTTAGAAAGTAGTTAATTGAGATTGTCCTATCTAACTAATAGCAACCACTGAAGGGAAGTTCATTAATTTCGAATTGGAAAAATGCCACAAATGGTACTCAAATGAGCAGACATGTGCAGTAATGAATATGCATAAAATCGCGTTCCAGTAAGTGTTCTCTTGTCAGTTTGCAAATGCAGTAGTGGTTGGCTCTTCATCATTTGAGGCACAAGAATATCCTTCTGTTAGGTGTTGTTTGAAAGAAGTTCTAAACGTCCTAAATAATAGGACAATTGTCCAACGATTGTCTGTCGATTACACGGCAGACATAAAGCGTGGTTTTCCGAGGATATTTGGAGAAGAATCGACGAATAGAAACAGCTGTGTATATTGCATAAATATTGAAGAAGTGTTGAAGCACCCAGAGAGCTTGAGCTGACAACCAGTGAGTAGGGTCTCGACACAACACTCAGTGAAGGGCTAAGAGGATTTTATCCTAATATCGGAAGATAATCAACTGAAGAGACGGCAAAAGCATCTAGCTATGGTCTTGAATAGAGTAATCGCCAGCATCCAAGTCAGATCGAGGCTCAGCTATTGCTAGAAAGCTGAAAGCATCTGCTACCTACTGTGGCTAAGATAATAGCTGGAGTTTTCCTTGAGCAAATCAATATTTCAATAAGGCGCTTGATAGTGTCAACCAACTTGGTAGATATGTATAATCCGCTGAAACTTGCAGTCTTTCTTGCTGAGTTCACTTGCTTTATTTCTGCGCTTGCCATTCCCATTGCCTTATTGTGAAAGGATAATAATAATAGGCTCAAAGGCGATGAGAAGAACTCTCTTTCCCAAATAGTCTGCCTGTTCATTTTCATCAAAGCTTTATCCTTTCTTTTGTCATGGAAATATGCTAAGAATGAGGCTCAATTTTGGATCAATGGGTTTGTGAACAAAGAAAATAGCCAGTTCTGGAGTGAGGCAAGTCCAAAAGAGGCCCCTGAGTCCCCACACGTTGTTGGAATCATTGGTCAAATGAGATTGAAGCTCAAATTACAGTCAATGGACAATGTTATCGGATAATAGTTATTGAGTATTTCTTGGAAAATAGGATGACACTACGAGCTATACTGGCCCAGAAGCCACTGAGTTACTGAGGTCCTATTCGTCGCGAAATGGACTTGTGAATCATCCACTGCAATAGTGCGATTTGGCAACACTCGAATAGCTCTTGTATGCCAACTTTTCCAGGCTTTGGAAGTTCCTATGCTTGAAAGAGTTTCTCGACAGAATCAGCCAATCAAGAGCAAGACGCCTCCTTGAATGTTTTGTGTCTAGTTTGGCTTCCTGCTACACTGCCTGAGCGAAGTCCACTGCAAGTATAGTATTTCGCAAATGAACTGCCTTCGTCTTTCGTATTTGTATATTCTTGACTCATTTCCTACTAAAGCGGTCAACTGAGATTCCACAAAATCATCAAAATAATAATTCCTTTCGATAAACACATTCCGTAAACATACCTATATCATCCTCAGGGGTATTACTTTCTTAGAGAAAATCGTAATTAAATCCCAGTATGAAAAAAGGACCCTCACACAACCTGTTAGTTGAAAACATTTTGCATAACATGTAAGTAGTCAACTTCGAGTAGACTATCGGTGTAATTTAGTCTCAACCAAAAGACACCTACCGAGTAGACAAAATCAAATTATCAGGATAAACTTTATCCTCAGTAATAGCAACTTCAACCACTCAAACTTAGCACAATACAACAATGAAGTTCTTCTAGTTAAGAATAAAAGGAAACTTCCCGACGAATTGTCCGAAGATGGTAAGCTACTTTTAGTTTTGATCTAGGTCCTAGGTAAGACACGAACCTAGACTCGCAACTTAACTCAACATAGAGCAAGGACTAAAGAAAACAAATCCAAATTTTTTTTTGAAATAGAAAAGATTTGGTGTGGTGGTATTTGGTTGAAGTATTGCTTCTCCATGGGCGATGTCCAATTTTACTGAGGAGAATTCTATGTGATATTTGCACTCGTTTATAACTCACAGTATTTCTTTCGCGTCCGTGCATTTTAAAATGCAATAAATGCTTTCAATAATCGAATAAACTATCCCTACAGCGTGGTCTCCAAAATCTGTGGTTCATACTAAGCCGCCTTTATACAACCAGAAGCTTCAACTTTTTATCTACAGCAGTTATTGGTTTTACACAGGCTGTCTGACAATAAGGAAGCCTTTACCGCACACTCCTCCGCCTGGGAGTCAGATTAACCGCGCTACTCCCAGCGGCTCGGAAGAATTGCCACAACTTACGACCGTTTTAGGGCGATCTGCCTTTTTCCATTTAGTATATGACCATTTGTCCATTTATCCTTGCTAGGAGTACGGTGTGTTATAGTCTATATAGGAAATAGTCTTTCCAGATTAGCGTCAATTGTTCCACTGATTTCCCCATCAGGTGTGTGAAGAAGCGCATCGATCGGTTTACAGTCTTCGCTGTTAGAGTTTTAAAAGAAAAATTTTACATTTGGATCTCCGACTGCACTCATTATCCTTGTGCAGGTAAGGGAAAATTAAATTGAAATTAGAGGTTTCTAGAGTTTAACGTTAGAAGGCACCGTAAAGTGATGCCTTTCATTTGATAGTCAAGGTAGTTATAAACTTGGCACTCCGTTTCAGTTTTCCTCTTCTCTATTATATAGAATCTCGGTCTTCATGAAAGGACCTTTAAAGATAGGACATTATTTGGAAACTCTACGTCATTTCCTGGCACAGCACTACTGAAGATATCGCTCTATAGTTAAGCGTTTTTCATAAATCTCAGCGTGATACCAGACCGGCTGGGTTGAAACTTGCTGCCATTTGACGGATTTGCTTTGTTATATAGTGCACTACAGCTCCTAAATTATGGACAGAGAGCAGGTCAGTTATCCGAAATCAATGCTTTTCAGGCTCATAATGGACTTAGGATGTGCTGCGAAACGAGTTTGATTGTTGGTTGTGACCCTCTACCCTCAGTTAGGACTCCTTAACACCTCCTGCTTAAAGCACTCTAAAAATAAATAAATATCAGGCTGTAAGCAGCCCATAGAGCGCCAAAACCTAGCTTCTCACAACTGAAGCGACCTACAGTTTTAAGCCGTATCCGAAAGGTAGATAGGTTTTGAGAAGCTTTTTCATGACAGTAATACTCATCAATGTTTGTCAGACACTCGGAAGAGGTGGGGCGCCGTGAAAAAAAACTTTTGATGGTATATTTCTGGATTTGAACTTGGAACCCCTTGCGCAGTAGTCCAACGCACTAACCATTTAAAGCACGAAGCTAGCCTTTAATTTCTGCCATCAACTCGATTTACTTCCAATTGAAGTAGTTTGCTCATTTTTACCAAATTGATATGACACAACTAGATCTGGGTTGAAATTTAAAAACAAAATTAAATATTCTGCCGTCGTACTTCAAGTTAAAAAAATTCTTTACTTCATAACATTTTCAAGGAGCTCACCAATGTATCATCGCCCTAAGTAAACACCAGTCGAAAAGAAATAAATAATTATTACCATTCTAAGATAAATGCAAATAAAGTTTTCTCACGACCACGACGATGGCATTCCCAGGCCCCACACAGGTCGCAGCCACCACACGGCTATGGAACTGGTCAATGTTTGATTGTTGAAATGCCAAAATCATTAAAACAATTAACCAATCAACAGCTATCATAACAGAAAAAAAAAAAAATAAAAATTGCGCTAAAAAAAATTTTAAAAATATCGAAAGGAAATCGTTTGGTTAACTCATTTGCATCACAGCATCTCTGAATGTATCTGTGTCCATTTAAAATGGAATCCGAAGCCGAATTCGAATCCGAGCGCACGTTTTGAAATCGTTGGTTGTTCCCCACCAATCATCACGATGGCTGTGTGCTGTGTGGTGTGTTCCAGTGCAGGAATTGATTGACATCTTCGAGTGGTGGCCTCTCCAAAACGTTGGCTCAATTTGAAAATCGTGCGCTCTCGAGTCGAACTAGAATCGAATTATGTGGAAACGTTTGACTTAAATAGGAAATTATTGTAGGATAAGCAAATACCATCGCACTGGCACTGGCTCTGGTCTATCTCCTCCGCCACTGCGGTTCGCTGCCACACAACCAAATGTAGGTGATTACACTTGAAAGTAGTCGTCCGTAGATTTATTGTCGAACGTCCATCGTCGTTGTCGTCGTCGTCATTGCAAGAGGCGGGAGATGATGCCGGAGTTATAGGAACCAACCACCACCATGATTATAATTATGCACGACGTAGATGGCCGTTTTCTACATATTTAATATATTTAATCATTTTTTTACTCGCACGTTATAGTTATTTTTTATTTCTTCTCTTTTTTCCCCCTCCACTCCGCTCCGCTCCGTCTCTAGTGGAGTGGAAAATTTGTAATGATATTTTCAAGTGTGGTGAGTAAATAACGTTTTCCTTTTCCAAATCACATTGAAAATGACTTAACAAAAATTTTGTAAAAAAAAAAAAGTTTATTTTTAATGATGCATAATAAATTAGTTAAGTAAACTTTTATATTTTTTTTTTGTTATGTTGAGGATAAGTAGGTATCCGGGAGACGTGTTACTGAGTTTTGACTAATTACGCAAAAGTTTTGTGTCCAATGGCGGATCAATTAAACCCTTCAGCGGAGGTATATAAGCGTTTTAGTAAATAAAACTTTGAAGTTAAGTCAAATTAAGGATTAACAGTTTGGCAAATAATCAAATTGGCCAATTTGACACCTTTTCAATCAAAACTTTAGACCTTCGGGGCTTTTGTTTGGTTTGCTTTTATGTTTTTTTTTTTTTTTTTTTATTGAACAGCAAAATAGTCGTGTTGAAATCAATGTTTTGTGGAGAGGGACAACAACTATGATTTGAAAATAGTTTTGGTATTTGTTTTACTGGGAAATTGTTTGGCAAACTTTTAAGGTAATTATTGTATAAGGTCAGGTAAAAAATTAGAGTGTCATGTCAACTTAAAAGTACGTTACGTCAAAGAAAAGAACTCATCTACTGTTTAATAAGTCTTACCCGGAATAAGGCCATCGCAATATGAAAAAATTATTTGAAATAGACGCCAATACGTACGGCATCTCTTGCCACCCTTAAGAAAGCTAAAAGGCACCCCCTTTCATCCGATCAAATGGTGCAAAATATCTGGGCCTGAAGCTTGACCGCAAGCTACTTTGGAGTGATTACCAACCCCACCTGTGGCCTGCAACCAAACATCGTGGACTGGCTGTACACATCGGTAATAAAACCGATACTGGTCTGTTGGCCTGTCCTGGAGAAGACCTCCAACATAATCCTAATGGAAAAAAACTCAACGAGTTGCTTGTCTCAGTATTACTGGTGAACTGAGAACCTCTCCCACCGCAGCGCTCCAAACCATTCTCCACCTACTTCCAACTGACATCGCCAGCAAAATAACTGGCTGCCTGTTCAGCAATAAGACTGAGAAGTTCCAAACATTGGAAACAACAACACACTGGACACGCCAGAATACTTCTGATGCACCGCCATCTACCAAAGGTCACCGACTACTTGCCCACTGAACACAACTTCAACATGGGCTACAAATACTTAATACGCGACAGAACAGAATGAACACAACGGGATGTCCTTCACCATGAATCGCTGACAATCTTCACGTACGGCTCCAAAACCGAAGAAGGAGTCGGTGCTGGGATCTTCTCAAAAGATCTGGACATCCACCTCTTCTTCAGCCTTCCTAGCTACTGCAGCGTTTTCCAAGCCGATGTCACTGCCATTCGTCAAGCAGAAGTATCGGATATTGTCATATATGTACATCGACAGCCAAGCGGCCCTCAAATCCCTCAGATCCAGAACAACGAGATCCAAGGCAGTGAATGACGTATCTCTGAACGAGGTAGTTGGACAGTACAACCTCACCCTCTTCTGGGTACCGGGTCATTGTAATATACCAGGGAATTACGAAGCTGACGAGCTGGCCCGACAAGGCTCCTCAGGTCTAAACAGCATAAACGTCACCGATATCGAGGCGCCAACATCCTATGCTAAATATCTTGTCCATGCCGACGCGGTGAGAGAAGCCAACCATCGGTGGCAACAGCTCGGTCACTGTAACACTGCAAGGCTGCTCTGGTCCACACTAAATGAAACCAGTTCCATCGGACCTCTGAAACATAAGAGAGGCACCCTCTCCAAAATTGTAAACACCCTCACCGGACACACCGGAAGGCATGCCCAATCCACTGCCACTTTCGTCGTCGTATGGTTGTGCCTATAGGTTCATGGAACGTTCTCTGATAAGGCTGTTCGTTAGAGATACGGTTTGACCAGAATATCCTTGAGAGCTTGAGAAGTAATAAGTGAAGTTGTGGCTACCATCATGAAGGAGCAACGAAGAGAAGAATGATAACGAAATGCAGCGCAGGTAGCTGCCAATACGAACGAGTCGAGTATATAAGGCGATAAAATGCTAGACGGTAGTGCTGTGAGGATCAGGATTAGAAAGCGAGATGGGCTTAGTGGGTTGAAATCCCACACTGTTATTGAGTTATTGAGTACTGAGGTGTTCATTAGAGAAACGGTTGGGCCAGAAGGCGCCTGTTAACAAACGTTTTAAACTTTCTTGTGATGTTGATGGTCACTCTCCAAGTGCTACATCCATATAACAGCACGGACATGACGTTGGAGCGGAACTTTTTCAGCTTGAAGTTTAAGCTGATTGCATTGCTTCTCCATACCTTGGACAGCATACCGAACCCTTTGGTGATTCTGTTAGCTATATCCAGTTCGATTCCTCCATGAATATTCAGACTGACGACTTGGAAAGAGTCCTAGGAGTCCGGGGAATTGTTTGAAGTTTATTTCAAAGAGTGTAAGGCTAAACTTCGAAATAGGCAGTGCATTTAGAAGGCGGTGTAATTGGAGAGGAATAATCATAGCTTGGACCTGTTGCACTGTTGTTTTGTAAGCATTTTTATTCGATTTAAAAAGAAAGTCAGAAAACATCATGAATTCCACTGACTTCAAGTTCATAACTTGGCACAGTTGTCAAACTATACAAGACTTCATTCAAAAATACAAGCTTCATTCACAATCAAATGTCAGTCTTCGCATTTTGTTAAATAGACACGAACTTAGGTTGTATCTACCTATCTATCAGGTGTAAAATATTGCAATGAATATCTATTACGCGTCTTTATTATACAACTCGTATTTTTTCTCGACCTTGTAGGGCCTAAATATTTTCACGAAATCATTCGTCTTTTGGTCTATCGACAATTAATAGCGACTTATGTTTATTCAAAGTAATTAATTGCTTTTGCTACTTTCAAAAGCTTCCTACAATAATCATTGTTTCATCGACTGTTATGAACCACCAGTGTCACGTAATTTGGAACGAATTTGCCCAGAAACGTTTTCCCTCATGCGTATCTGGTGTCCGGCTATACGTTACCTCCATATGGACACGACTGAATGCGTGATTCGAATATTATTTTGTTTTCAATACTTTTTTCGGCTGTCAAATAAAAATTACTTGATTGACTGTGATCGATGACAGTTTACACTAGGAATTCAAACCGAGAAGATCTCTCTCTCCCCCTGGATTAGTGAGAGCATCAGAGTGATTTTAATTTTGCAGGATGAGTAGATTTGTAAGGATTTCGAATATTTGCCTGTGGATAACAGTGTTTTTTTTTAATAAAGTGTTTGTGTATTTTTGTTTTATCTCAAGCTGATCATCACTCTTTTGGCTATTATTGCCACAACATCTGCAAAGCCATATATTGTGACGTATAGTCCTGGATATTATGATTATCCTTACTATAGTTATCCCTTTACTCCAGTCACCTATGTGGAAACAGTTCCGGTCACTACTGTCGTGAGTGGACTTCCACCACCGCCAGTAGCTGCTGTGCCTATTGTACCAGCTAAATTGGTAGCCAAAAAAAATGTAGGTCCAGCACCACCACCACCAGCTCGGTTACAACAGCTACCAATAGCTGGTCCTAAGAGTGCTCGTCAAACTGCAACTTATGGCCCACCACCACCACCGTCACCAATGCAAGAGCTACCAGCAGCTCCACCAGCACCACCAGCTCCGCCAGCACCTACAGCTCCGGCAGCTCCAGCTGGACCAGCAACATTGCTAGCTTTGACAACAGACCTCGATCCGGCGGCACTTTTATCCTCTTTACCAATACAACAGCTTCTGGAGCTACCACCAGTAAAGAAGATTGTCGAGATAAAATCGAACAAGTTGGCCGCGATCATGGGGCTAAAGGAAGCTCTGCAAGGTAAGCTTGCTACGATCGCTTCGCTTTTACCTTAAGTCTTAACAATAAGTGCAATTTTTAGTTAAGATAATAAGTAAGTGCACTTTATTTATGTATTTAACGAACATTTAACGAATGTAGCTTTCGAAATGAAATAAATACAATTTATTTTATTACTTTTTGGTTGAGTTTTGTGGGGCGTTTCGATGAGCGAGTGCAAGTAGAAGAAGCTCCTCTTCAACAACCCTGACCCATATGACTGACAGAGCAAACTTAAATATTTATTGTGTCAAAGGTTAGGATTTATTGTAGTGGATGAAACCCTCTGTTATGAAGGTTGGCTTATTGTCAGTAGTAGAAAATTTAAACTCCACACTGAAGAACGTATTCCTTTGTTGGAAGCACTCATAGTCGGGGCTAATAACAAGATTTGAAAACCTCTCTGCGATTTCATCTTGACATAACATGAAATTTGACAGATGGAAAGATTTTAGTCGAGGCTTTTGAGTACCTGTTAAACGATACATCCACAGCTAATACGGTAACCCCTAGTTGGGTGCCAGGCGATATGGATATCGAAGGAAACGAAAAGGCTGACGAGCTCGCTAGGAAATAGCCACCGGCCCTTCCTTTTCTATCAGCCCCAATCAGTTCCTTCCGGAAGAAGTTAAAAGATTAAGCCATCGGTCGAGTAAACATCTGAAGACATGTGTAACGACTAGAGCGCTATGGCCGCCGGACCAGTTAAATGGCAGCTGATTACCAAATATCGAATCAATTGCATGCAAGCACTATAATTCTTAAATAAATTTAATTGAACCCAGAAACTTTTACATCATACTGTTGCCATCAGTCAACTTGTCGACGAATAAAATAAAAATAACTTATCCATAAGCGTATGTAAATTTTGAACAAATATTAAATGTGACAAAAATGGTAGCTTATTTTGTAATAATTTAAGTCACGTAAAACTGTTTTCATTTTCATTAAATTATGTGCCATGGAATAGCGTCACCTGGCGGCGCACGACATGCGTTGGTGACGTTTCTACTGTCAAATTGTTAAAAGTAAAACCTTTACGCATAATGAACCTAAAGTACTATATTGCTGAGTCACTTAGAATAATATTTTGCATAATTATCATAATGGGATTGGCTTCCGATAAATTTTTAAATTTAATTGCGCAATACGAGTGGGTGGTGTAAACGTAAAATATAAAACTGTCATAAATCGTTTATTGATTCGATGGAGGAAAGTATCCTTGAACCATACATTTGACTGATTGACTGTCAGTGGCTTACCTCCTTTTTGATCAAAAAAAGAAACATATATTTTTTAATTGACCACATTTAACGTCAACCAATCCTTTGGTGGTGAATAAATTCTTAAACCATTCTCCGGAACTCCATCCAGAGATAATATTCATTTTTTTTGTACCTTTTTTGGAATAACATTATGAAAACGTTTTGTTTACCCAAGAAGAGATCTGAAGTGCTCCATTCCGTCAGCCATCACCAATGATTTCGTTATACCTATTATAGTCCACCTTTAAATGTAAATAATAATCAGACAAAAAAAAACTGTCAGATGAGATGTCAAAATTACACACCACGCAGTGAGGAGAGTATACATACAAATGTACATTATTTGTTCCCAAATCGTGTAGACAAGCAACAACATTGGCAAGCGTACCGGAGGTGCATCTCATTCACGGTGGTACCTCGTTGCATTGGCCAACAACAGTCTTTGGACAGGTATACAGAATGTTATATTTGACCAAACGATGAGCTCTCTTCAAAGAAACCACACAAAAAATAAAACGAAGACAACAAATGAAGAAGCAACACTAACAACGAGCAAACCCATTTCTGACCAGTCATTGTTGCAATGAATCCACCGTCGAGACCACCCGTGAATATTGACCAGCCGTTTGGTTTGGTAACAATAGGCAATGGGCGTCTTCAAGTGGGAATGCATTTCCACACAATACCTTTGGTGTAAACGCGCTCAATTAGACGAGGATAGTTGTGGTGATAGTGCTAAATGTCAGCTTTGACATTTACGTCTTCTTGACAGCTTGATTATCCTTTTCGATTGGAAATATGTTCGTCGTTTTTTTTTTTTTTTTTATAAATTTTTCTATAAAAAATAAGAATAAGGGGTTAGAACGAAGAAGGAAAGAGAAATCTTGCAGATTTGCATTTTCAACAACTTCTTGAAGACGCCCATAAATGTAGTCATGAAATAACATAACATGGGTGGATGTCCTTAACCCTGTCATCGAGATAAGACAAGTCATTTGTAAGAAGTAAGCGAGTGAGAGAGAACAAGCGAGCGATCCACTTGGGGCAGACATTGTTTCTCCCCATTGTACCCTATGAATATAAAGCACGTAGTTTAGGGTTGTCAAATGAAAGGGTGAGTTTGTATGTGTTTTTTCTTTCTTTTACTGTTTGAAGGGGTTGTTAACCTTGTTTTATTTAAAAAAAAAAAAAGTGATTTAAGGAGATGCGACTACGAAGTAAATAAAAAATGGCTTTAAATTCATATCAAATTGGGGTTCAAAGAAAGAGGACTTTTAAAGTGGAAATGATTTGCAAAGAACAGCTATTTGAAAAAAAAAAATAGTTGGGATTCATTCAAAGGTCAAATTTGTTGAACACTAAAAGACTCAATACCCAGTGGCCCCAACTTAAGTAGGGATCATCTTGCCTTAGAAGCAGGAACTATCAGCAGGACATTGGGCCAGAGCAGGAATGACTACTGGAATGTTGTGAGAATTTCTGTCAAAAGGCGGTAGAAAGTAGAAACGTGGAAACGTAGCGCATAGCAAATAAGGAAGTATCCTCCCAAGAAAAGAATGTAACGATTTTTATAAATATTTAATGTATTCAGTCGTTGAGTGAAAGATCGCGTGCTCAAATCCCAACGGAGGACAACACCAAGTTGTATTCCAACATGTCCAACATGAGAGTAAATACTTAAACCAATTTTTTCCTATTCTCTCTATTTAAATCCAAAACTTAAGCTGTGCTACGTGAAAAGAGTTACAAAAGTACTCTTGGTAGCTAAACAAAACTGGAAATGAGTTCAACCAGTTTCAGAGTTCGTGGTATAATCTGACATTTTACGTAACTGCGGAGCATACTAAGACTCTTGTAGAGCCTCTGTCTGAGCCACAGCAGGTCACTATTGGCACTCTGCTTCCAATTGTGAAGAACAAGTATTTTTGCATCCGCTTACCTTGGAGGTACATTTTTCTTCCTTGTCGTCTCCAACATGGAGCTGTGATTCGAAGATCCACTTAACTGGAGCATTTTTGTCCATTCGATGGATAAGGCCGAGCGAATATAGTTGGCGTATCTTGACTTTTTGGACAATATCCTGGTGCAGCTTATAGGGTTCGCGGTTGTATCTTCTTCTACCTTCGACCTCTTCGCAGAAGGACCTAATATAATGCCTAACTATTCCTCAGCTTTCTTATTTATTGTCCAGTACTAGGTGCAAAAAAACAGAACAGGCTAAGTAGGCTCATGGAACTAGTCCTAGCTTATTACAAAACGCTGAAAGTTTTCTATTGTTCGCTATATATTACCAACACCTTCTAGAATAACGACAGCTCTTAGTACTGGCATGAGTTTCACAGGAAATGTGGCAGAAACACCCCGACATGTTTTGACTTCCGAGTAATGACTTATGCTATGCTTAATACCCGACAGAACAGAATGGACACAGGGGGATTTCCTTCACCATGAATCGATGACAATCTTCACGGACGGCTACAAAACCGAAGAAGGTGTCGGTGCTGGTATCGTTTCAAAAAAGATCTGGACATCTCCTTCAGCCTTCCTAGCTACTGCAGCGTTTTCCAAGTCAAATTCACTGCCATTCGTCAGGTATGTAGGTGACTGGCTGGAGGTAAATGCAGTATTGGATATTGTCATAAACATCGACAACCAAGCGTCCATCAAATCCCTCAGATCCAGAACAACGAGATCCAAGGCAGTGAAGGACTGCCGCGTGTCTCTTAACGAGATAGTTGGACAGTACAACCTTACCCTCTGCTGGGTACCGGGTCACTGTAATATACCAGTGAATTGCGAAGCTAACGAACCGGCCCGACGAGGCTCCTAAACAGCATAAACGTCACCGACATCGAGGCGCCAACGTCCTATGCTAAGTACCTTGTCCATGCCGACGCGGTGAAAGAAGCCCACCATCGCTGGCAACAGCTCGGCAACTGTAACACTACAAGGCTGCTCTGGCCCACGCCAAATGAAACCAGGTCCATCGGACTTCTGAAACATAAGAGAGGGACCCTCTCCAAAATCGTAAACACTCTCACCGGACACTGTGCCATAGGAAGGCATGCCCAAAGACTGGTCATCACCTACAATGACTTCTGTAGCAGTTGTAGAGATAAAGAAGAAGAGGAGACTGTCAGTCACCTCTTATGCACGTGCTCCACACTTGCCAACATTAGAAAGGCCACACTAGGTGAATACCTAATCAACGATCTAAGTGATCTCAACAATGCCTGTACGGCTAAGATCGGCTCCTTCATACTAAGGAGTAAATGGTTCCCTGAGTAAGAGGGTGGCAAACCCACCTTTACACATCGGCAGCACAATGGACCAACTACTTCCAGGTGCATCCTCATCCTCTGTTTTAGTTGTTAAGACGAACAGGAAGAGCAATCATTTGATGGCCAGCTATCACTAGTTGATTCCTAGTGTGGTTCTTCGATGTACATTGCTCCAAGCTCGGCAAACTCCTTAATTTCAGACAGACTTGGTGAAATTACTCCTTTACTTTCAGTTTAGCCTGATCTGCCTCTTCCATCGGCTTATTCTAGAAAGTCGATAGCAGTGGGAGTTGAAGGTTTAAATCTCTCCGAACAGTAGCGGCCGATGACGGCAGTTAGAAATGCTGAACAAAACATAAAATTTTATTCCTCTCATCGATGAAATTTTCAAATATTGTATAACAGCAACATGCGTACAAGCATTTAAAAAAGAGAAAGACATCTCAGTGATTTGGACATGGAATAAAATCAGTATAATCCTGTAACGTCCTCTAATGATTGTTTCTGCGAGTAAATCTGTTTTTTTTTTTTTTTTTTTTTTTTGACAAACAATAGAATCACCCATAAGGAAGAAATCAAAATTTTCAATATGACAGGATTAATCCTCCCCACATGTAAACAATTACTCCAAAATCCTTCATTCGATTGGAAGAAGAGTTCTCCCTTTTGATTTGAAACCTGTGTGACGATGCTGCCGTCACTAATCACCGATTAATTTAATCGCGGACTTAACCTGAATTGTGTGCACGTGCCCCCGAGGCACGTGTTATCCTTACAAACAGAGGCAAAGGGAAATTATTGTCCCCCGTCATCTGAAACTTAACAGCATAACCAGAAATCATCATCATCATCGTCCTGGGAAAGGGCTCATATCTCACACATACATACTCGTACATACGTATTCACAAACTCGATGACTCGCACAAGGGATCTGCGATTTATTATTATAGAAAGCAAAAAAGAAAAAAAAAGTGATTCCTTGGTGATGTTTGTACACGTTCCTAGGCGCGGTCGAGAATGCATAAATTTACGGATATTCGCCGAAAGGAAGAGGGGTGGGTGCGGATTGATGCACACCTCGTGATTCTCCATTGACGCATAAACGTATGGTGAAACGTAAAGGTCCTTCCTTCCTCCTTCGCCACATCCAGTGTGTTATTATTTTTATTGTTGCCTTTGTTATGACAGGATATGTTCAGTTCGAAGATTAATGAGTTTCGCATGATCTCTGTGTTGTTCTTGTGTTTTTTTTTTCGTCTTTTTTTATTGATTTAGTTGCTTTGTTTTCGTCATATTTTTCTGATTTTTTTTTTGTGTCCTTTTTGAGGGGTGGGATACGTGTGCTTATAATGATTTTTTTTTCTTGTTTTCTGACAGGATGAGGCGTCAGGCGGAATTATACAAATTTTATTTGTTGGCATACACAACAAACAAAGCACAAGAAAACGAACTTAACAAAGGCAATTAAAAATTGATCCGCCATACATCGAACGAATGGAAGGAATGGAGTTATTGTGGATTTAATGAGAGGAAATGTCGACGAAATATTTTTTATGTTGGTGGTGGACATGTTAATCCTGCTTGTGGTGGAGCGTAATCTTTTGTTTGAAGCTCTCTAATTGCTGTTGCCATCGGGTTGGTTTTAATTGGCAAGAGGGAAGAATATGTAAAATAGTAAATGACTTTAAGAGTCCTTGCTGGAGAAAGAAAACTGTGCGCACAAAATTATGCGTTAGGGGTTGGTGTTCAAACTAGTCTAAGCACAGGGGGTTGTGCTGAAAATTGATATTGAAAACAAATCTACAGATATTGTAGGTAGTTTTGGGAAAACCAGTAACCGTCCAGACCTTCGATTCCCATAGACTATCTTATCTTCTTTGAAGAAAATTGGAGATCATGGATCTCAAAATGTGGCAATTTTGCTTGTTAACGGCGCCAGAGAGTGCACCTCGTTAGACATCAAAGTTTGCTTTAAAAATCAGGTTTGCGTCAACCATTCGAGCGACTGTTTGCCGTATTTCAAGCAAAGTGTCGGCAATATTCTTTGAGTCAATTCCACTTTATACGGAAAAGAATACAGATCGTCCTTAAAACTGCATCGTGAGGTGGTTCCACTGATGACACATGCGGGCTCTAGTTTATTGTAACGTCTCGGGCGTAGATGAAGGGCGTGTCGATGATCCCCCACTGTGACGTGCTCAACAAAATTCAACATGAAACGATGAATAGTCAGTTGTTGTCCAAAAAAAAAAATCACTCTAGCTACTTACAACACAGCCAGCCTAGATGCAAACTAAATGGACCAAAGGCAGGACTATCATAAGATTTCATTGCATTTTCATTTCACGTGCAACGGAGATCGCTGTATCACTGAAGCCTTCTACACCTAATGGAGAACCCACTGAAAGTTCTAGTGCTGAGATCTGCTTAACTGACTTTCTTGAAGAATTACGATCTCGTCTAACCAGAGACCTTAATCATTTCAGCGCCATGATGTCGTTTGCTTCTCTCTCCAATTAATTTGCCATTCGGTGAAGGTCTTCACAGGGGCTGAAGAGTTATGGTCCAGAGCATAGAGTTCCTCAGACGGCTTCCGTTGTGTAAAACCTGTCACATTGATGCTAAGTGTAATCCTTGGCTACTGGTGCTCCTTGATTTGCTCCTGGGTAAGTCTATCTATGTATTATCAATGATACCTCTTCACTGCTTTGCTCTCTTTAAGGAACTAGACAAATTTTTTTCCATTCATCCGAAAAACTCTCCGCCTCCTAGCCTCTGGAAATAAGTGGGAGTAGTAGCTCAATCGATATACTTGAAAGACCTCGAGTTTCGCTGCTTTGCATTTCTTACCTCAGAGTCTCGGAAACCTCAGTGTCACCTTTTCTTGTGGG
The DNA here is from genome assembly GCA_949716465.1 of Chalcosyrphus nemorum. Classification (NCBI taxonomy): domain Eukaryota; kingdom Metazoa; phylum Arthropoda; class Insecta; order Diptera; family Syrphidae; genus Chalcosyrphus; species Chalcosyrphus nemorum. The sequence goes on from OX454333.1 coordinate 32,538,977, forward strand.
ATGTCGTTAAGGATCAATGTGATTCAATACTATGCTCAAATGCTTGGGTTAGGTAGGTTAGCTGGCAAGAAGGATACTTAACGTTGCTGAAAGTCTGAGTCAGCGAGCTATCAGATCAATTAATTAGTTTCTGCGTTGGACGGAATACTATCGAAGGATTTAGCAGGGTTATACCATATACTCTCTTCCACAATGTATACTCTTGCCGACAGCCGATTGGAGATAATAGTAATTTATGACCATCTTGCAAAGACGATTGCGCCTAGAGTTTCTGCACCTCTGAAACTTCTTAACTATCTGCCCGATGGCAACATTTTTTTAGAATATCGATCCATAGAACTGTATATAAGTATATTTAAAAGTATCTTTTTTGATCCTTCGTTTGGCTGTCGATAAAGAAGGTGGCAAGTCTAACAGCCAATGATCGTGTAAAGAACATAGAGTTTAATTTGGAAGAGGGAGAGGAAAGAATTGTGAAATTAAGTCGTGTCCAAGCTTGTAAAGTGCTGTCGCGAAGAGCTTAAGGAACACAGCACAAGGTTCTACTCTGCTGGGTCCCTGGGCACGAGGGCGTCCCGGGAAATGAAAGGGCAGATGAATTGGCAAGGAAAGCTTCATCGGACCCACTCGAACTGACTGACCTCTCCATAAGCACCCCGCCCTGCGCTCTCAGGCTCGAGGCAGAGAGGCTGGCTATGAGAGAGGCAAACTTGAGATGGAAGTCCATAGACACTTGCAAAACAACTATGGCCAACCTTTGACAAAGCAAGGACCGAGAGAATTATCCGCAAGGACAGACGTTCACTATCCTTACTCGTGGGGATACTCACGGGACACAACACTCTGCGGTACCACCCAAGGAAACTACGTCGGACGGAAGAAGACCTCTGTAGAGGATGCGGCGATGAGGAGGTTATAGGGGACACTACCCACTTCCTCTGCCATTGGACTGGACTCCAACATTCCAGGCACAAATTCCTCGGCAAGCACTTCCTTTAGGATTTAGGAGAACTCTCCAATGTCAATACCGACATGTTACTGAACTTCATCAGAACATCAGGATGGTTTGTATACAAGGATAACGAGTAAGTACAACCATGGGAGGTTTGTTGCAGATATTTATGGGTTAAATAGGCAAGGGGTACTTTTTAAAGTACTATCTAAAGACTTGTTTTGGAGAAAAGAAAAACTAATGAATCGAATTCATGAAATTCTTTTCCTGGTATTAGCAAACTGCCTTCAAGGATGTACACAAAGTCCAATCCCATGTCCGCCTCTCATTTATTTTTCTTGCAAATATTATCATTTCGAATATTTTTTCTCATTAAAAACGAGTAAGAGCACCAAAGAGGTCAATAAATTTTCAAATGCAAAGCAAAACTAATTACTTGTTGGTTTGACGAGCTCAACCCAAAGGATATTATTTTCTCGCCCGAAAAGCAAATAATAAATATTTATTCACTTAATGACAATACACGGTCTTGGAGCGGGCCGGCGCAAATCCCCCCATAAGCCCTTATATACGCCTTATTTGGCAAACGCGCACAACTGGTCTCTCAACTCAAATCCATCACAGTCATCGTCACCGTCACCGTCGTCGATGACAATATGTAAATTAACAATGAAATCAAAACAGAATTAGGACCCAAGTGTACATGTGTGAGATGTGTGCTCTGTGTTGTATGTGCACCTTATCAAAATAATCACAAACTTTTGATCTTCGTGCAATTATCAAACAGTGAACTTGATCCAATTAAGAAAATCGACAGCAGTTAGGTAGGTACTCCCCCCACTCGAAGAAGAATACGAATACGTACGGTTCTCTGCTGCCGCCAGAAGCAATTAAATTGAATTTGAAAAAAAAAGTATCTCGAACCGGACAGTAGACGACAACTGCCACAACAAGTTTTGACCACAAATCCATTCAATCACTGATTTGAATATCTTTTTTTTTGTTGCGGGCTCGGGAGTAAATAGATTTTTTTTTTTTTGTTCTTCTAAGTATCTACGAATAGAAAGAATCAGTTCAGAGATACAATTGTTAACGACGTTTCTTGTTGTCTTCGACTCATATTCAGATACGACACTATATGGACATGACGGTGCGATAAATCGCGCCTATGTAAGCCGTGCGGCCGGCGGGAGCAGTGTACGCACCGCCGCAGCTGGATTCAAATTGTCACTGGAATAACAATGAAAAGTATCTTTTTTTGGTAAAACACGCTCTCAAAAATAATAAAGACTTAATTTGGTTTCGGTTCGAATCTGAGATTGAATTGGGACTCGGGCGGCTGCGGAGGACAGACAGGTAAATATGCAATGAACTTTTGAAAGGTTGGAATAACAAGCACAAAAGAGGTATCTCCTCGTGGTGTTTGGAAACCTTTTCAATATACGAGAGTATCTCAGGCTTAGATTCTTGGGTTTGGGTTTGTGATTGTGTGCCAACGTTAAATTAGATATTTTGTTAAATAATAAAATTAGCCGTATTGAGCCGCAATTAATGGCATTGTAATTGAATTGGGGTGTGTGTTTTTTCACATTTCAATGAATCGGTGGTTGGGCTGAGTCTATTTTTGGGCACGTCACAATGTTGTTTAGTTAGAGATCGTGTTATAAATGAGGGTACTTGTCTTGGACTTGGAGAACAGTTATGAAGTATTACGGTTGCTACTAGCCACTTGAATAAAAGTTTTACGATAAGGAAGGAAAAAAGAGAAGCACACGACTGGTAGTAGAATGCATTTTTAATTGTGCATTGAAGGCTTTGAAGAGTCTACTAGAAGGAATATGGGCAAGGAATTTTTATTAATTTAGAAATGCTTGAAAACCAACTTCATTCGGTCGAAAATTTAAGGATGGATGTGCTGGATAATGACCGAATCACAATGAAGCGTGAAAACGATAATAGAGCGAAACGAGAATGGTGGCGAGTCTCGCGTTTTTGTGAATTGTTTCATACATTTACGTTAACTGACATTTGTTTTGACAGCTCGCGATAGACTTGCCTACACTCTACTTACTTCCTTAAATGTCTTCCGATTCTTGCAGAGTTTTTACCTAAGACATGGCCGTTTAGATCTACTGTTTTATGTCATACAGAGGGTGTTTGAGACGCTTAATCATAACAGTTATATTCAGGCATATGTAACTACATGCATGCCAGATGTTCATAAGAGATTTTCTGAAATTGCGCCACTGGTCTATAGCGCACTAGTCCATCACAATAACTACTACTGCAGGGCGCCAACGGATGGCTTCAATCTAAGATACATACATGTTCTCGAATTATTGGCGAAGTGAGAATTCCATCGACTTCACAGTCGCGTGTTGAGAAGCTCACTGACAGCAACTCTTCAAACCATTTTCATTTGAAATCAGAAGCAAACAATTGGCAAGAAGATGAACACGACTGGCGCTAGGTTTTAGTCCTTTTGTTTGAAGTAATAAATATGTACATATATATATTTAAGGGCGATTGTCAGGATAGACTGCGATTGAAGCCGTATGTGCACTCGATTGCTATGGATTTAGAAGAATATGATTTCTTATGTCAAACATATGTGGACTAGTATGCGTGGTCAGTCTGAACGATAATGATCCAGCGCTCACTACACAACCATTTGCGGATGCTGTCTTTTTAACGAAGACCTGGGTAGTCATAGAGTCTCGTACCGTAGGTGGGCAGTACATATAGCTTCACCCCTTGCTGTGTAATAGACCAGCTATGCTAAAGCAACAGAATTGACTTAACCGACATCATGGAATCGATATCATATGTCAACTATGCAGTTCCTAGACGTTGCGCAGTAAACACGATGAACCAACCCTAGATATATGTGATGAACCAATTAATCTCCACTAGGGTGCTTTGGTTAAAACTACATCAAAAAAAGTCCAACTGAGACAAAGAAGTATCTTGTCTTCGTGTACGTTCTACGTGAAAATAATTGTACTAACCACTGTTCTAATTGCAAGGCATATGCTGGGTAAATGTCCTTCAATATTTCCAAACTCAGTTTCAGTGACCTTCTGTGCTGTGTTTGCAATATCACTTTTATTTAGGAAACCAAATGTTTTCAGGAGTAGCCTGTGTGAACGCCCGGCTAACTTAATGACGTCACTATTATTTCTCTCTAACCTTGAACAACAAAGTGTCAAGAAAGTGGAATTTCTAAGCCAGGAATATAAAACTCAAAAAGGGTTACCCTTCAAAAAACGACATATGAATTTTTTGGATGAAAGAGTATTGCTTTTAATTGCAACTTTCGCGATAACACTTCATGCACTCTATAATATTTCCAACAAAAATGATGACAACACGGTTTGCTACAGTCCTTTTTTACCATCTCAAGAATGAATACTCAGATCTGTATGCACACGTACATATGTATTTATTATACACTATATAGTTACATGTAATGAGAAGTTCACATGCCTGTAGCATACAGGCTTACGAAAGTCCGTCCAAAATCTCAGGAAATACGAGGACACACATCATTATAATACGTTTTCCTGAAGCAACTACAAAAACAAACAGAAATAAAAATAAACTCATTTTTAATTAATTTTTAATTTATTTATTTTTAAATTCTTTGTTGGTTTTTTTTTCTTATCTTTTTGTTCCTTTTTTTTTCATTTTGCATTAAAGTATGTGTACAAATTTAATATTTTTTTTTTATATATATATTTATGTATATATAATTTCATATAATTTTACATATCAATAAGTAATTATTTATAATAAAACTTTTTTCCATATATAATTCGGTTGTAAGTTGGAAAAAAAAAATCCACCATTTATTGTTAAATATTTATATTTTTTTTTTACTATTAAGAGTTAAAACGTTATTTCATTTCATTTTTTTTTTTTTGTTTTTTGATTATGTATTCTCAATTTACACTATCACTTAATACAATTCCATTTTATTTTTTATTTTATTAAATTGAAAATCTAATTTTCCTATTGTGTTAAGGTAAATTTTTATTTTTATTATTTTGTTCGTTTTTTTATTGGAAATTATTATTTTATAAATGAATGACATTGCAAGACAAGACAAAACAATATAAAAAACTTAAACCTTTTTAATTCTGTAATTTTTTATGTTTTCACCAATCAGTGACTCTGCGTGGGTTAATTGGTTTTGAGACTTGTTCCTCATTTGAATTCGAAATCGAATGGTAGACGATTTCAAACTTTATGATGAAACGGTGAATTTTACATTCATATGTCATATTGACTATCGACTAAAGTGTACTAAAAGACTGAGTGACTTGGAGAATTCTTCGTCAGTTTCAGTTTTGATACAGAAACGTCGCTGCAGTCTTCAGTCGGCCACGCCTCTTTCCAAAAAATAAAACATTCGCACGAAACTGCACGAGAGGGAGTTATGAAAGCACAGTAACTTATCGGACGACTTTCCTGCACATAGTGCTAGAGAGAATCGTCCAAGAAGACGTTACCGAGAATATGGTTACTTTCTTAGAATCATTGTGTTTCAAAGAAGGCATATACAGTATGACCAAAAATAACCGTGAACTCAATATTTATTTTCCGCGGTAGGTGTCTAAATTATTGGATAAAAAGTTATATGTGATTTTGTTTTCTTTTGTAATTCACAGTATTTTTTTTTTTTGTTTTGTTTTGGAATACACTGTAAATGAGGTGTGGGTATAAATAGTTATACATATGACACATAAAGAGCGAAGGATGCTTTACGCTTGTCAAAAATAGATGTGAAATAAAAGAACACAATGTCAAGTGGTGTACGAACGGATCCACAATGCAAACATGAAACAGTGAACGGGTTTAGGGGTCACTGGGCACATTCTCCATCATATATCGAAAAACATGTGACCAAAATGTGCACTCAAATACACATTAATAGGCAATTTCTGTCTATGTGCCCTTATTTTATCAGATCTATCTTTACTGGATCCAACAGTCATATGTAATTCCGTTGATGAAGCGATAATCAGACTAAAGGAGGTGATGTAACCTCGAGAATTACACCCATCTAGTCCATCTATCTTAAGTGAACTACAATACTGACAGTAGATTTTCGTATTACTTTTCTGATCTTTTTTTTAAGTTTTAGCAAAGCAGCACATTCTTCTGCTCTTCTTTTTGTTTGGGTTTTGGATTCATCTATTGTCGTCACAATCTGTGGAGCTTTAACATTCCGAAATACTCATTAAATTTCCAGAGCCAATCGCATCTTCAAAGCATTTATTAAAATTCGTACTCACTGTATATTTGTTACAGAAATTATTCAGCAGCCAATAAATGTAGAATTAGAACATATGTATGCATTTGCTTCACCTAAATTCTGTTCGTTTTCGAGGCGAGATTTTAAAATTTCACCTTCTTTTAAACCGAAATTCGCACAGCTTGTGAGGCAGAGGTTATTCAAAACAAAAACTTAGATTTGGCTCTCCATAAAGAAGAAAACTTATTAAAAAAAAGTCCCACAACACTGTTTACTATGGAAATTGCTGTATGAAATAATCAATTTAAAATCTATTCACATTGCTGTTTGTTTTTTTAAATTTTTATTTTTATTATAATTTCTTTTTCTATACATTTATATTGAGCTTAAAAACTATACACTACATTATATTTAAAGTGGAAAAGACAAAAAATTATCATTTTACTAATTTCTTTTTTTTTTTTGTTTAAATCTAATGTGAACTATTAATTAATTCTTATTTTTTTATTTAATTTTATTCTTTTTTATTTTTTTACTTTTTACCCTTAAGTTCTATGCTATAATTCGAAACAAATTTGTATTTACAAACACATTTTCTCCTGCTAAGTTAAATGTTTTTTAATTTTTTTGTTTCCTTTTAACATTTTAATTTATTGTGTAAAAATGAATTATTAATAAAATTAAATTGCCAATTAGATTAGCACAAAACTGTGACCGGCACATCGGTCTAAATTCGAAAAAGTTATCTTTTTTTTTTATTTACTTGAAAAATATTACTTTTTTGAGTATTTTCTTGTTAAAAATATTTTGTCAAACTACGTTTTATGTTTTTAAGAAGAAAAAAAACTAATTTTAAATTAAAAAAATAATAAACAATATTTATATAAAAAAAAAAAAAATAAGAAGAAGAACTAATTAAAGAACGAACTGATACAATTACTTAATTATTACCAAGCCCTACCCTGCAGTGGTAGATAGCCACCGCACTGCTGCTGATGGGAGTTAGTCATGAAGTTATTTTGATTCCGGTAGGCCATGGCTAGACTATTTGACATTAGGGAATTATTGCAGGGTTGCTGTAGCATTTGGGCATTATGCCCGGAAACGGCACCATTGTACGAGGCGAGTAACGTTGACGATGTATCCGGTGAGTGGGTGTGTGGTGCGTCACCGGTTAGTAGATTACTGCCACTGGTTACAGTGCCACCGCCACCGGTACTGCTGCCACCGCTGCCAGTTGAGCCGCCATTACTGGTGCCGCCTACTTGTTGTTGTTGCTGTTGCTGCTGTTGTTGTTGTTGCTGTTGTTGTTGGGGCGTTGAATTTGAACTGCCCGAACAAGGTTTGCCATCTTTGACTAAAACTGGTACAGCGACACGTCGTGGTGAACTCGCTGACTGAACAAAAAATACCCAAACGAAGAAGAATGAAATAAAAAAGAGAGAGAAAAAGAAAAAATAACATTTAATAAGAATTTGTGTGAATAAATTTGGAGGGGGGAAGGCTTATCTAACGGTCTTAGTCTTAATTTGGATTACATTTTTAGACCCAAGTTTGTACCTAATCCTTCGGGAGTTTAAGTGTCTAAGTTCTAAATGAATTGAAGTGCAACAACCCTGAATGTTGATATTGTATATTAACCGGTATCAGATTGAGTTTATGGAGACGATTGTCGAAATTTTCGTGTTTTTACAAACACAGTTTTTTTGGCACACAATTTTGGGCCAGCATAACAAGCATCAGGAGTCCTAAGACCTTTGATCAATATAATTCAAAGCGAAGATCGATATTAGTTGGTATCAAACAAAAGAAATAGTGACTTTTCAAAAGACATTAAGAGCATAGGTTTCTGACTGTAGGACTTTTCCTTTCAAGAAAAACGACAAAAATTGTACTTGAGTCAAAAATCTTTATTCGTCATGAAAAATGCTGCATGACATAATGTTTTGAACACAACTTTTGGTATAGGGTTTCCCCAGCTATTTTTGATGGATTGTATTTTCAATTTCAGACCTCTCTTTTAGACCTTTGAGCCTCTAAATCAGCAATAATGTGCTAAATATTGGCTCCTGTCTATAAGCTCCATAGAAACAAATCGAGTGGCCAACTATGTAACTGGCCCATTTTACTAGAACCAAATATCGTCGGGGTGAAAGTAAGCGATCCCAACTCCTATATCCCTTGGTTAGGGCATAACACTTTAGGTCTCGTCTAAACGGGCAGAAATGTACCTCTATTAACAGCTTGGCATAATATTTATTTACCCGTCAAATCACGAAACTGTCAACATTTGCGATCAATGCTGAATTTATAATTCCGGATATTCCGCCATTCGTCCATTAAGAAGACCAAATATTTACGTAATCTTCTATGCGTTTCAGGAATTGAAGACAAATTTCAAAAATAAGTTTGAAGCATACGAAAGTGTTCTCCTAGTGTTTATACCTATTTTAATTTGTCAAACAATATTGAGCATAAATGTCAAAGAACTGTCAAAATATCCCAATGTTTGAAAGTTATCCCAATTGGAAGACCTGATAGTCAAAAACGGATGCAGTGCTTTTGAACGGAGATATGTATATTCTAATTAAGGACTGTTCCTAGGCCTTGTAGTTCTTTAGATATCGGACACTGCCAGTTATTAAATAATTTATTAGGTATTACATTTAACAATGCAGCACATTACTTGAGTTAAACTGTGCTATGTAAGTTCAATAACCCGTCGGCTATTTTAATTTTCGTGGTTGGAAACACCAAGTCTATATAGTACAAAAAAATAACGAGTCAATATTCAACAAATTTTCAACTGAATGTGGAACACGCTAATTGAAATTCTGGGCAATTATTTATAGGAGCACCCACCAAACGCAAAGAGAAAATTGTCCACTACTCATACAAGGGCTCGCTTTAAGGAATCAGTATTTCGCTGTCGTATACTGTTGGTTATCTCTGGCGGTTATCTTAATAACAGAGAAGGCTTGCTAAAACAATACAAGTTTCGACGACGATGTCAGGAGTAGTAGCGAAAATAATTCATGTGCCTAAAAAGAGGCATACAAAAGGCTCTCAAAACTGTCCAAACTTCGAGTTGCTCAACAAGTTTATTGGTACCTATCAGCTTGAGTTCTCTCTGACCATCGCTGTGCAATGCGTTCAGCAATTCGTAATAAGTTTCTTTACATTTTCTGTTCAGTAAGTTGCTCAATTTCTTGCATTGGATGCGACAAAATTTGTGTGTGGTTGAAGCTGAAGCAACGCATAACCTAACCTATTCCGTGTACGGTGGTGATTTCTTACTAACTTAACAACACGACCTTTCTTTCCGAGGAATTGATTATAACAGCTCGAAAAACTGTCAAACTGACAGATGGCTACTTGACATTCAATACACTGCTTGGTCTAGTGTCAATTTGTGCATTTATTTATTTCGTGACCATACCGTAAGCGCAATTAATTTAACTCGAGTAAACTTCTCTTCTGCCAAAATGGAAAGAAGTTGATCAACTAGGTGATCAACTGTTTACTAGTCAACAGTTGAAAGAGTTGAAAAACTAGGCGTTCGAAGCTAATCAACAGTTGATTGTGCCGATCAACTAGGTGCCCAACAATGTCACTGTAATTTGTTTGTTTATCTTACAGAACCCTTTTCTTTCAACCTAGGTATTGTTGTATGTAAACCAGACCATTTAAACTTTCATTTCTTTTATTATTTTCTACATTTTTATGGAAATACAAATATTTACCTGATTTTGTTGGTTTTGCTCAGCCATTGCCTTCTCTTTTGCTTGCCGTTTGCATTTGTACCGATGATTTTGAAACCAAATTTTCACCTGAAATATACAAAAAAATAAATATAATGATCCATAAATTGATCTCAAAGAAAAAAGAGGTTTAACAATATCCCAACAAAGCCTAAGTGTAAGACGGTCTTAGGTAATAATTCTTTAAATGCCCCGCGCGCTCACTCACGCTCAAGTGTTTGTGATAACACACAATTCATCACCTGAATACGCCCGTAATGAGATTTTGACACAATAACAATCCCCCCAAAAACACACAAAAGCCCTAAGTCCGACTTAATCTTCAATCTTCAGGAGGACAAAAAAAAAAAAAGTAAGTCTACCTCAAGCAGAACAATCAAAAAGGAAAAGAATCAAAAACCGCACTCTCATTCACACCTGATTCGGTTGATCGAAGAGTATCTATGTATCTTTGTCAGTAATGGAATTGTCATCACTAGAATATGCCCTTTCAGTTGGGGGTAACAATACTTTTTTTTTTTTTATACCAGATTACACGATATCCTTCAATTGGAAACATGAACACTGTGCGCAATGAAAAAAAATGAAAGGAATCAAATAAAAGACATTCAAGTGGATCTCTCGTTCTGTCGCAGGCTTAAGACATACTTAAGTGTTGGCCACTGAATTGCGGTGCGACATCGTGTTTTTTTTTTCCTCTGCGACAGGATTATTACTTACTTCGGGATGGCAACACTACATGTGTTTCAATCTTACGATATAAAGCGACAAGGTTATTTTCAATTGTGTTGCTCAATGCGCCTCTTTTTCATGACCCTTTTCGCATTGTAGTCCTCGTCATCATCATTGAATCCATTGACTGCAATGCGCTGGACTTAAAAATCGATACAAGCCAATAATACCAGCATCCTGGTGTGCTTACCTATGCATGTTTGCATTCATAAACTGTTCTTCTCAGTTTTTCTCTTTTTCTCTTTTTCTCTTTTCAAAAAAGGATATTTAATATTGGTATTGTGCAGATACAGTAGTTCTCAAGAGGCAATTCTCTTCTTTTATTTTTTATCAAAAAAAAAACGTTCATTTATAGATTGTGGGTTACCTTTGTCAGCGAATTTAGTTCACAGCAGTTCTTAACATAAAAAAAACAATAGAGATGACTGATTTTGTAACACCTTTTTTGGGGTGAAGGATGGATGGGAAGGAAGGAGCATTTAAGGCAGAGTATAGTTTGGCAGACTAGGGTTCGAAAATTCACTGAAACTGTTTATTCTAATCAAGCAAAATAAGCTCGATTTGATGAGATAAAAAACCCAATATCACAATACGAAACATTCAAAAACTACCGACGGTATTTCATGCCCTGATGAAGTTTAGGTTTTATTCGAGGAAGGGATTTCAAGTTTTTCTAGTCCATTTTTAAAAACGTCTTTTTTGATCAGTTAAAACACTTTATTGTAGTAAGTATCGAGCATTTCTAAACCATTATCTGAATTTATATCAATTCCTTGGCTACAGAATGACAGATACATATATGTAGATTATCCAACTCCTGAAGACAATCATAAATTATGTACAATTGGGGTGCCAGAACTACGATGTAGTTAAGTAGCAAACTATTATTCTAAAGGTGCCGCAGAGGTGGATCAATGGGCCCATTCTGTTGAATATAATGTACAACAGCAATGACAAGGGGGTACCTTCATCGTTCTTACTGATAGTGGCGCCATGGTTACCAGTTCTAAGCACATATATCGACCGGCTTTGAACGAGCTGACTATAAGGCCGGAGCTCTCATGATAACCACCAGAAAAAAAACTATGGAATACGCAAGTTTCTAGGTTTTAGGGACCATACCAATAGATCTAGAGGAAGTTCCTTTTTAATGACTCAGTGTAGATTAAGCAGAGACGAGAGAAGATACAGTATAAGTTTCTTACCAGATCCGCGAAGTAATACAAAAATTTGAGCACAATTTTGGATTTATTTAGAAATAGTAGAGAAGGCAAGCCAGGCTGCTTAGCAGGTTTACGATAGCATTATGAGCTTACTCTGAATAGACCTTGGATTTTTATAAGTTAGTTTACCACTGTCTGTGCTAACGTTCAAAGGGACCTAGACAAGATGGATAAATAGCGCGGTAGCTGCTTACAATTAGCGTTCTCATCACTCTGACTCAGAAAGTGCAGCAGAAAATTAAGGAGCATTCGTAGATTTCTTTGGACAAAACAATTAATTTGGAAATTATCTGACAGGCTTATCACACAAAATTAACTTTTGAATCTGAAAAATTTTGGGAACAAATTTTCCCCACCAGATTTAATCCGAAATTTTTCTCAAAAACTCTCAAGTTTTTTTGCTCGTAAAGGCCTACATACACAGATCACCATCGCTGGGACAAGCTAAGATCTGTAAAATTTCGTCCTATGACACATATGTGAGCCCTAATTTCAGTGCCAAATTTCATAATCATAAACGAAAAATTGCAAAGAAACTCTTTTCCACTTGAATTCTCACCTTCAGTTCCATTAAAACTCCCTTCGATCACAACACTCCAGCAGTGTAATATCTAAAGAATCTCTAAAAATGTCAAAATTCCTGACAGATCTCCTTCTGTCAATTGAACGTTCTATGAGAATGCAAATGATAAAATTCTAATCAGCTTCTATGTGTTGTCAAAACTCGTGTCAAATCCCGCCATTTTTTCTTTAAGTACTTACACATAACACGTTAGCGTAACTTCAACAATTCAAATACCACCTGAAGTATAATCTGAAGTAGTTGCACACATACACACGCATGTACAGGCCTTTCGTCCATTCATTCTCGCTCTACTCTTTGGCTCGCTCGTTCATCGTGTTTATTTATAATTTGATTATTTCGCCCCATCATCATTCAAATGAAAAAGGCTCTTAAGTGGATTTTAACGTCAATCACTTTGAAGACTCCAGAGCAACATAACCCGGCACAACAGCAGCAAGTACTAGAAACATACCTACAATACGTATGCCGCGTGAGGACAATCCAAAACGTTCCGGTCAACAATAATACAAATTATTAAATATAGTATGTACGTGCAACCAAACCGACGTGAATGCTGGTCGATGGAGGCTTTAGCCACCTAACCTTCCCCCTGAAACCATCCCCCACTGTAGGTACAGTGCTCCTCTTTACCCCGCAAGGCACTCAGTCAGGTTTGAAACACGATTATCCAATTGAACGGTGACAAAGTGTCGTTTCCACTAGAGCGTGAGGGCGCGAAAACATGTGAACGCACACCGAGTAGAGTGAATGTTATAAAAATGCCGCCAGCAAAAGCCTACAATCTTACATATATCAGTCATTCACAGTCGGTCCGTGTTAAGCTGGCATATTTCAGTCGTGTGTCTTATTTGATAATGGTCATGTATTATGACGATTTAGTACAGAGGGTTCCGAAAGTCACAGGGCTTTTTCTTAAAATTCGAAATTAGCCCTCTGAATACTTCTTACAGAAGCCAACTGTTTTCAAAAAAAACGAATAAACATTGGGAGCAACTCCCACTTCGAGATTACCAGGATCCCCAATGTTACTTTCCCCAGTCATCTTCTTTTGACTTGTCGCCTATGAGACCGTCCCTATTATTTACTGCCAATGGTATAAGACGGCATCTATGGCCTTACGCAGGGGTTTTTAATATTTACGAAGATGTCCTGGCTCCACATCTGAGAAATATTATCCTAACATGATAGTTGGAGGTGACAAAGAACGTAGTTCATTACGTATGACTGGTACCCTGACTGGAGAAGCATTACATATTTAAAAATGAAGTTCCACAAGAGACCACCATAGGACTGCTTCTGTTTGTATTATTAATTTAGAGCTTTGTGTTCACAGTAGAGATAATATTTCGTATAAACGAAGATGGTGTCGAATGGAGCACGAGTGTATGAGTGTAGTAAAGTCTTTTGAAAGTGTGCTGCAAGTTTCAACAAACTTTGTACCCACTAAGCACAAGCTCGCTTTCCTTCGATTGACATTTCGAAGACGTTCGCCAGAGATGTTAAGCTAACTTGTATGCAAGTTATTGTACGACGGGCAAGTTCTTGATATAAACATTAAAAGTGGAAGCTATTCTGCAACTGTTCATCTGACTTTTTACCACTTGACAGATCAAAGAAAGTGTCAATAAATTCGTAAATAAATTACTAATATAATTACTATAAACTGTAAGACAAGGTGCACTAAGAAATCATCTGCTACGAGGATAGAAAAAGTACTCTCGCCAACACAGGCTATGACATTTTAAAATTTTGACAGGTCGGTCGGTGAAGGTTCACATAACATCTTGGACAGTGTGAATAAGGTAAGAAGCGCTTTAGATGAGCTTTGGAAAAGTTTTTCCTTTTTGCATTACAGATTGAACGTGTTGTGGCTCTCAGTGTTGTCAGATGGCTAGCTGCCAAAATGCGAACAATAATTTCATTCAACCGCTCGGTGTTAAATTTTAAAGTGTTGAGCATTTATGTATTTATTTAAAAATAATTTTTCCAAGAAAGGGTGCACAATGTCACAAAAATGTCACATTCACTGGGATAGATATCTCTAACCTTTGAAAACTTTGTCAACTATGCTAATCTACTACTATAGTGTGAACGGGAATTATTCAAAATTCAACAAAAAAATCTTTCAATAACAATTTCCCCCGTTGTCCTCACACTTTCTGTGTCTAGTGTACCCGTAGTAAAACTATACAGTAAGCACTGATGTATGCTTTTTGATGGAAAAAAAAGTGCTCAACTGTCGCCATACACTACTCTCTTCGGTCGTGTCAGCAAGCCATGATTAAATCGGATGTTGTGTCATATTTAGCAGCTGTAAATTAAGTGGAGCACATAAATTTGGTGCCTACTTAATAAATTGCTCCACGATTTTTAGGTTCAATCTCGCATTTACCGACGCACGGTTACAGATTTAAAAAAAAAAAAAAAGTGTTCTCGCCGAAAACAGCGCGAGATTAAAACGAAAAACGTGTGCACACAGATGCTGCCACCATTTTTTTTTTTTTTTTACATCTTTTCTATGTTTCCACCCCAAAAAAAATCAACTAGACACAGTGTGGAACTACCACGCCGGATTGCAGTAGGTATAGGTTCTATGTTTTATGAACCAACGGGTATGCAGTTTTTTTATTTATTTATTTATTTAAACCGAAGCAAAAGGGGAATATGGCAGCCACTTGAAATCACGGACTATTATATGAAATTTTCGTGTGCGTTACCTTTTTCTTTTTTTGTGTGTGTACTCGTTGTCGTCCTTTTTGCAATTTGAATGGAATATAATGTTCGTTACTGCAGCTATGTTTGGTATGAGTGTAGTCAGGATATGGTGCCAGCTACCAGTTTTTTTTTTTTTTTTGAAAAAGTACGTCAGATGCTGTGTCCTATCAAAACTCGGTACTTGATCGGTGTGTATGCGAGGGTTTTATCCATACCTTTACGCGACAAGAGGGCCAGAAAATGGGCTGAACAACAATAAAGTTGAAGTGGTTTTTTCACTCTCAAACATCTGCCCGATATTATAATTATTATTTCATATGGTGCGCTGAGTTGCTATTTATTTAAATATAAATTTTAAGGGCGGATTGTGCCCTGAATCAGGGGGGGATATCGGAAAATTATTTTGCAAATGAATAGTTACTTTTTTGGTTCATTAAATGCAATCATCTTTTTAATGTATCACTGCTGGTTGATTGTCTGCCAGTATATGGTATTTAAGTGGCGCCCAACGTGGGGCCGCACCAAAAGTGTTGTAAAATCAATATCACGTTACATATTTTTGTCATTTGTTGTCTCATGTTTACGTTAATCGTTTCAGTCTTATCCAATGGAAGTAACACCCAAGGCTGTGTAGCCTAAATTTGTCCACTCCAAGTTTGCATGCGGATAGAGTGGAGGTTACGTATGGTTTATGACTGCCTTATGACTAATAATAACTTCTTATTTAGAGCAATACATTTTAGTCCATGAATCATTATGTTAAGGTCACTCTGATCGTAATAGGAAGGTCCATGTATGTACTCAATATTACTCGAGAAGAAGTAACAAAGTAGTTTAGTACTGAAAGTACCAGAGAGGAACGAGTAGCCACACGGCCAGTCTCGAATTTTTCCTCATCCTTGTAGCTGTACTGTACACCCAGCAGCTTCATATTAATATAAATGGCACACTTTTTTTGCAAGGTCGTCTGTCCTAACCTTTGCCTTATGTATTGCCGGGTGTGTCATCACTCAGGATATCTAGTTTTAATGCGATTTGCATGTGCCCCATGAGCTTCTATGTACAATTACAGCAGAGCCAGAGGCTTAATGGGTGTTAGTCTGTCCATAAATATATACTGTAATCGTTTAACTAACGGTATTATTGTAGCGTATAATCTTCACATATTGTGGTTATGATTTTATTTTGAAGGCCAGTTGCTTTTTATTTCTGGTTCCATAAGCTCTATTGGCGATTCACATGACAAATCTCCTTTCAAATACTAGCTTCTTGTCTATCTATCGTTTCCGTCGATCCGTTCCATCGTTCCATCCTTCTCATAGTCGACCTTCCTTCAGTATCAATCCAGCGGATTAAAGCTGATCTGATAAAAGGATTCCATTACCACTGCCTTTGTTGTTCATGATGATCCCATGACACAGATCCATTCTGCCTTTCGGAATTGAAAGCTATTTTGCCTCCCCAAAAATGTTCCAAGATACTAGTGAGCCATAAGTAAGAATGGGTCACTGAACACTAGAGGACCAATGCCTAGCTTCACAAAAATATACGTGGAATACATTTGTTCACGTTTAGAAGGGATCTACAGGCTTATCCAAAGGGCAGAGGGTTTTCGAAAACCTTTCTCATGACGAATAATACTCCTGAGTATTTCACGGGAATATGCATATCAAAACATTTTTAATTCTAAAGCAGAGTTCCACAAGGTAGCACACTGTCACCGCTATTATTTGCAGTCCTCATCAACGACATACAAAAGCTTTAGTCACTCTTTCGAAGCAATCGTTTATTCTTCTTTTTTTTTTTTAAGATAGTCCCCACTTAAAGGACGACTTTCATCACGGATTTTTCTCTTAATTTTATTTTAATTTAAAATTTTTTACTCATTTCATTGTCTTGTACTTAATGCTTACAATTTTCAATTTCCATTCCTTTGAAATGTGTTGTTTTTTGTTTTCTCTCTCTCTTTGGAAATGAAATCCATCTCGCATCCTTTAAATGCATATTTTTGCACGTCCTTTTGTGCTATTCTTTGTGTAAACGAATATTACTTTCTCCTTTCACTGAGAAAAAGAGAAAGAACATGCACGTAATGTGTTATCTTTCTGTTTCCTGTTTATATATCCTCCTCAAGTGGGTTTTTTATTTATTATTTTTTTTTTTTTTTTGTAATGAAAATCCTTACTCCTTTTTCAAGCACCTGCTATCTTTATATACAAAAACAAAAACGATAAAATTTATTTTTGCGCATTTTATGCACTATAAACAAAAGCATCCAACCCTACCAAACAGCCAGAGGAGGGACAACAGAGATAAATCTGTATTTAACTTGCCTTACACATCCTCGAAGGAGACCCTAAAAGAAAGGCCCCATTCAGTGGTGCTGAAACACGTGGCTTCCTTATTTCGCCGTTGTCAGGTGGAGTCGTTTTTTTTCATTTTTTTTTCTTTCTTCATAAATTAACATTAGGATGCCAAACATAATGGTATACAGAGATACTTGTACATATGCAACCGAATCATGTGCATCGCTAAGAGAGATAATTTTATTGGCATTTTGCATTAAAAAAAGCAAAAAAAAAAAAAAGTCTCGCAGGAGTCCCTTACCCGCGTGTGTCAGGATGATGATGGTTGATGTTGTGACATAACTCAGTGGCACTTAAGACCGGGTTAGTTGGCTTTGAATAGGACCTTTGCCCGTAGCGCAATGTGCATCATTTCATTGCACCTACTTCAGGATGTGCTTCGGATGTTGTTCTAAGCCATACCATCTAGCAGAACACAAGTGTATACTTGGGTTCCTATGGAGGAGAAGGAGAAGGATATGTTTATGAGGCTTTCATGTTGATGGGGACGAAATGGGCTCTTAATTTGCTTTTGAATTTTCTTCACATTTTCTCTTCTTTTAAATTATCTTGGTAAATATGTGGAAGAATTATTCAACAGTGCGCCTTCTATTGATGCGAAGGGTTTGCACTTTCATGTGATAAGGTTAATTTTAAGGCTCGTTGGACACTTGTATACTAATTTTTTTTTGTGTAGAGGAGATTCTATGAAAATTTTAGATAACAAAGCGAGAAATGATAAAATAAGCTCGTATGCTCGTTACTTAGAAATTATTTTAGCACTTGTATCCTTGAGTGGTATGTCCAATGGTCTCACATGAGCTATTGGTATAATGCCAGCTACTTGAGATTTCGTGTTTCCCTGTATCTGTAATATAACAAAGATACTTTACATTGGTCTACATTTCAGAGCATTTTTTAATGGCTTCACTTCTTGCGAGTGTTTGACAAATATCCAAGAGAATATTCATCTAAACAGGGTCTATCTAAGAGTAATCGTTAAGGCTAATAGAACAGCAAACAGGACGTCATTAAGCTAAGTACAAAAGCTAGCCTGTCCTGATTGAAGACTGAACGACAGGGAGCATCATCACACAGTTGCTGAGAAAGCAAGAAGTCCGAGAAGCAGCCAGTAAAACTGTGGCTACTATCATGAAGGAGCAACGAAGACTGCCAATACGAACGAGCTGAGTATACAAAGCTTAAGTATCGCCTCGCGATGAAATGCTAGACGGCAATGCCGCGAGGATCAATGTTAGAAGGGGAGGTGGATTTAGCAGACAGAAATCAGTTTCGTCTTTGAATGGTTTGCAAAAAAAGGTTAGCCTGTATATGGATGCATATGTAGCCATGGCAGTCGTCTGCGTCACAGACAACAGTACTACAGCTGATAGTTGGACTGATCCATATATACAGATATGCTACTCCTAGAATGACTCAGCGATGGTGTTGTCTCAAAAGGGCACTCTAAGATCATGTTCCTAGCATATTTGAACCCGAGTTTGATGCGATTGAACTCAACCTTGAGAGGGAATCCCCATTCTGTCAGAAAAACAGGCTGCGACTAAGGCTCTAATTTAATCAAAACCTTTTTGGGTCTAACCAATAGAGTCACAAACTCTTGAGTACCTACCAGGACATGCAGAACTTCAAGCCAAAGAAGCAGCTCATGCATTAGGAAGAAACCGTGCGAAAACTCGCCTTTAAGGACCACATCTATGAGAACCAGAAGGAAAGAAGAAAAAAGGCAACCTGAAAAGCACCTTACTGGGTTACTGCATTCCTAAGGTTTAAAGGCAACCTGAAAAGCCCTTTCTGGGATGGAATAGGACCAAGTGAGCACTGTATATTCCCAGAAGCAGCAGTCTATTTTCTCACCAAAATCAACCCTAAATTCACAAATGAAGGACTTAAAGGATTATCTACATTTTGTGCTTTTACCCTCACACTTAAATAGGTCGAAATGCATCATCGTTCGTCCCCAATATCCAACTATCTAATGGTTTGACTCCTTGAAACCATGACTTAAAAGTGTCATTAGTTCCTTAAACAATGTTTTTCTTCATCTTCAAGTCTAAGATGCGAATGATGATGATTTTTCTCAAAACATATAGCACCACATCAACAATTCCAAAACACCTGTCTTGGCACAAAAGTGTAGCCATTTGTTTTTTACAAGTTCAACCATTATTCCAGTAGGAACTCCCCTCCATTAAGTCTCTTCCTTTAAATACCTACCACTTAAAAAGGACACATTAATTATATCCACACAATGACACCCAATTGGTAGCAGAAATCATAATAAAACAGCCGCCGGCAATCATATCTCAACCGGTAGTCTTCCCTGTCGCATGAATCCATCTACTGTTGGGATAACAAGGATAACGATGATGATAATAATCAACGCATTTAAAAAGCAATTGTACGAATGTTAAAACCCCATATACGACAACGACAAATAAAATGCATCCCTTAGGCTGCCACCAAACTACCGTCACCAACCAGCAAAAGATTCAAACCAAAAGGAAAAACAGGAAGGCATTTTGTTACTGCAAGGATAACATCATCATCACCAAAATTAGGGGTGTGTAACCAATCATTTTGGTAGTCTACCATCTCTGGTGATGATGATCTTTGGAATTTCAATGACATACAAGGGTGAAAGCATTTTCTATTGTCATGACACTCACAGGAGCAATTACCCTTGGGCTATTTTTTGCACACGCACAGCCTGGATCGTCGAGGGAAATGCCGCTCTATTGAAATCGGACAGATACCATGTTGAAGGGATTTTATTCCTTCCAAATCGGATGGTGCGTTTTGTAAATCTTGTTTTTTTTTTTTTTATCGTTTGAGGGATGGAAAGGACGAAAAAATATCGCAAAATCAATTACCGTTAAGTAAACGTACCAAATGTAGTTAAGTTGAATAGATTTACGCATCATTTAAGGGACAAGTGGGTTTAGTTCTGTTTTTTTTTTTTTTTTTCATATTATTCGGTTGGAATGGCCTAATTTGCTTTAGGAAATAATTTATGTCCTTTTTTGTTTGTGGAGAGTTGCGACGGCAATTGATTGGTAGACGGGTCAAAAAGTTTCAAGAGTCAACAAATATAAGAGCAGTGGCAGTCTGTTCAGTTGGTATAATTATTGAGCTGCCTTTGTTTTTGGTTTTGTTAAGTAGTTAAGGACATCCTCTTTTGGGACTTACTCGTTGGTTTGTTTTTCTTTTTTTAAGGAATTCAATTTTATAAAATTATTTCTTCAAAGGACCTATAGAATCTCACTGAACTGAAATGCGAGATGGCTTACCAACAAGCACGACAGAGTAAATTACCCATATGTATGTATTGACATAATTACGCGTAACTAATTGGTGTAACATTCTTCTCTCTTTGCAATCAGCCATTGTAACTTACGTAGCAAATGTAACGAATTAAAAATACATAGCTTTAATGACAAATATTTGTACTTAATTTTTAGCAAACCAGAAAAGAACATAACCAACAGAAAATAAGTAAAAATTTCTATAGCACAAGGGTGCAGCCATTTTGTAGATCAGGTTGTAAATTTTTTTTTTTTTTAAATGCCTCACTGCACAAAGATTGTGGGAATGAAAGAAACAGCATGATACACTTACATATTGACTTTTGAAAGCCAACAGTTAAGCCACAATCCAAGCAAAAACTTTATGACGATAATTTGGTAGAATTCATCAGGTTGTCACTGTCGAGTCAGAGAGAACGCGACTGTAGACTTGTAAACTTCGATGGAATCTTCCCAATCGTTAATCTTAAGTCCGAAATGTTGCGAGACTTGAAAGCCAACATTTAAGACAGTGCAAGTTCATTGTGACACCGGCGGTATTGACATATTTAAGAAAAATCACTTAACTGTCACCATCGGAGGGAACGTCACAGTGGACAGCTCTGAATTTATCAGAAATCTTTTCCAATTGCTGTCCTTTACCCTGGCAATTGAGTATGAGTGCCCTAACATTCGCCTGTGACGTTATGTACCGCTAAAACCAAATGGTCAACTGCTTTTACTGATCTCATGCAAAATATCTAAGCAATGTTTTAGTTGGTCTGAAGCACAAGATCGGTATTAAATTAAGGCTTTAGTGGTCGGCTTTTAGCAAGATCGGTGATAGGAGCATTGAGGACGTTAGTCCAACAGATGATCTTGCACCTTGACACAACCATATGGAGCCCAGTCTGGCTGAGGGAATCTGCGGGATGCACTGTTGACCCCCATAGTGACTGAAGGCGATACGAAACAAATGCTGTAGTCATTTTTAAGCTTTAGGATTGCATTCTTTACCACAGAAAAATGGAAGAACAGAAGCATTAGAAAGTTGATGAGCGCTCTCTTAATGAAGCACTTATTTATGAAATCAGACGGCAGAGGAAGAATTTCTAAGATAGAGTCAGCGGTGGCGTCCATAGTTCCAGTTAGGTTGAACGTAGAGAGATGCTATGCATTTTAGGATAACAGGTCAATAAGCAATTTCCAATGATACTCAGGTCCTTGGAACACAGATGGTGGCGATGGAGCCTATAATCAGTCAACTCCAACTCCAGTCAACTCCTGAAATCCAACAAAGCTGCTGGATCTGACTGCTTAACGGCCGAACTTTTCAAAGAAGGTGAGGATGAATTGGTAGAGAGCATACACATGAATTCTCAGCATCGTTTGCTCTCAACATTGCATACAGCATCTGCAATATTGTGTGGACGCCTGAAACATTTTGTCAACAGACAGGTATTTTCTTGTTTTTATTGTTGGGATAGGAAAAGTTTCGCAGGAGCACTCAGACATCAACTTATCTATTGTACTACGAGAAAGCATCCCATTACGCCCCCTTTTACTGCATAAATGTTCTCGTCTTCTTAATGAATTCGAGTAGGCGCTTCAGTGACGAAGAGCTTACATTGACAGCACTCACCACTTCGCACCTAGAATCTGCTGCCTGATACGAGCAAAGGCAGGACAATCACATAGAAGGTGTTCCGCAGTAAGTGTCACGTAAGAACGCCAATAAGTTGTCTGCAGTCTTTTCTACTGGGAGACTGCAAGAATGCCGCGGATTTCTCACTAACGTCTGAGTGGATCCGTTTAGTCAGCCTACATCCAGGAGAGTCATGCCACGAATAATTGTGTTCAAAAGAAACCCAATCATCTATGAAAGACCTAACGCAGGTTTCGGTCCTGAGAAACTCTCTCTCTCTCTAGCAATCTTATCGGATATCTCATTTCCCGCGATGCCAGTATAACCTGGAACCCAGATGAGAATCAATAAATTGAATTCTGTGACACAGCTCAAAGCTCTCTTGCATTCAACAACTATTTTGGATGAGGTTAAAGGGTTAAGCAAGGCCATAAGCGCAACTTAACAGGCCCACTGACCAACTAAATACATCGAGGTCTTTTCATCCCCAGGCCTTTGATAGTGTCTTTCATGCAGAGGACAGCAACATTGCTTTTACTCACTGTCCGGTTCCTCAAAATTGGTAAAAAGTATCACTCTAATGAGCACGCTGATGAACTGGTGGGTGGGCCCCTCACGAGTCCTTAGTAGAAAGAGTCAGTATAACCAATTGTACTTATGTGCTAGGCCTCTCTTTCTCAGCCATATAATCCAAAAGCGCAGCTTGAAACATACATATAGAGCACATCTTACCAAATGGTTGCTTTTATCACAGGACACGTAGAATGAATGGACCCAAAACAAATACTCGGAGAGTATTGGAATCAAAAATGTAGAGACTATCAGTAACAAACTCTTAACTGGCAAAGGGTCTTAAGGCTAAGGACCGAGTAAACTCGAGTACTCTGTTGGTTGAAGCCTTCTAGCGGGAAATACTTCATCGGATACCAATAACCATCTGTGAAGAGGGCGTATAGAGGAGAAGATACCTCCGCGAATTCTATAAGCTGTACCAGGGTGTGAATGTAGTTCAAAACTAACCTCGGCAATATTGAGCGGATGGATAATAATGCTCCCGCCAAACACATCCTTAAATCGTTCGAAACAACGAAAAAACCCCGAACTTCAAGTACAAAGGTCAAGCTATCTCGGCTATCAGAAAGTACGGTACGAGATATACCTGAAACCGCAAAGGATGGTACGCAATCGCGTCTCAAGCAGCGACTCCCCAAGGTACGAGAGCACTTTAGGAGCTAAAAAGAATGATATCTGTTCATCTTGAGACAGTAAGCATAATTAATTCTCCCATTCATTCCCCATTCATCACATCGATCATATCACCAATAAATCACAAAGTAATTCACCACAAATTACTTCCTCTTGATTGATTGCTTTACTCAATAAAACAAAACAACAGCAAGAATACAAAACAAAAAACCTCAGCACCCTCGTAAATCTTTCTAAATATTATTGCAACTTGTTCAACTGCAGACAATCCCTCGGATTTGATCAGCAGCACATCGCACAAAAAGAAACCTCGATACTTCCTATCAATAAAAAAAACGAAAATTCTAAAAGAAGTAACAATAACAAAAGGGAAGAGAATTCGACGTAAAGATACCCCCAGGATATGCACAGGATACACATGTTCACGGTATACAAATTCACAGCTCGTTTAACCTAGAGGGAATAACCCGCGTAAATCCGATAATAATGCGGGTAAATATTTGACATTTTAATCCGGATCACATTTACTAGGGACGAATCTCATCCACCATCCATTGCTGTACTGGCTCATTCATATATTGAATTCACATGCTGTTCAGCAGGTTACAAGCATAAATGCATACAAAAGATATGAAAAGGACCACAAAGAAACGAAAGGATAATTGATTAGCTTGTAAATCCTAAAAATATTCGCATGCAACAAATCTGCCAATAAAAATATGAGTGGGATGTTGAAACGTAATTACGTGGGAATTTTACGAAAATAACTTATTCTTTCTTATATCCTTCAAGGATACGGATTATCGTTATCATAATTATTGCATTTGTTATTGTTATTCCAACCGCCACTGTATTTTTGTTGTGGATTAACCTTTGGAACCACACGAAAGGCGAAGCCTTGTGCTATGCCCAACAGGTAGGTAGTTGAAAGATGTTTACTTTGGC
The DNA here is from genome assembly GCA_949716465.1 of Chalcosyrphus nemorum. Taxonomy (NCBI): domain Eukaryota; kingdom Metazoa; phylum Arthropoda; class Insecta; order Diptera; family Syrphidae; genus Chalcosyrphus; species Chalcosyrphus nemorum. The sequence continues at coordinate 32,563,649 of OX454333.1, forward strand.
CTAAGCCAATAAGGACTAAAATGAATAAATTCAAATTCATTAAGGAGAGTGAAATTTACTTAGAGCAAGTCTGTTGTGATGGGGTTCCCTGGGGGATTAATTGTGTGTTGGTTTAGGATCGAGCAGGAATGGCACGCAACTCCCATTCATTAAATGTTATTATAAGAATTTACAATCTCATTGACTTGGTGCTTTCTTAATCTTGGACTTAGCATTGTCCATGGTGGATTTAGGGAGTGTCCTGTCGTCGGTTTGTTGACTCTGCCAGAGAAAATTATAAAGATTATTGTCTGAAAAAAAGCGAGCTTCTGAGAGTGTGAAAGGATGGGAAATTCATCAGTAGACTTCTTTCTCAAGGATACGCTGTCTGACCCATAGACAGCTATTTAGACCTGCATACATATAGGCATTGAAAGAATAAGTTATAAGGTGTAAAACCTCAGATAATGAAACTTTAAGCCGACAATTGATGTCACATGGGTGTCACGGCACATTTAAGGAGATCCAAGGGGGTAAAGAGTGATTCATTCAGAGGTAGTTTTTTGTCTAAGGTTTTTTTGACAGATTACGCATGAGTTGTGTTTGCCGGGGATATTATTTTTGTTAAGTATTGTTTGACATTTTATCTAGAAAAAAACTTAGCCCTACACAGCGCCTACAAATTATTTAGCTGTGTTACGAAAATCACCACTTAGAGCAACATATGTCGGCATACCAACGCAAAATTCGTTATACCATCAAAAAGTTAGTAACCTAATTTTCATTTTCCAGCAAGGACTTAAAACCAGGAGATTAACCTCTAGGTGAACAGGACACTTAAGTCACAGTATCTCTTCGTATCTTAAAACTCAGTAAACTCCATGTTGCTAGCAAATTGTAGCCTGAACGAGTCCACTAACACTGTAGAATTCAATTCGAGTTCAACGCATTCAATTTCAACTCTGTCCAACTCTGTCCAACAGTCGTTGCGAGACCACATCGAAGAAGCAAAGAGGGTATTCAAACCTATTCAATAATTGAATGAGTTGATCAAGTAGGTTCAACAAGCGTTCAACATGAGTTTCTGCATTATTATTTGAGGCCTAATCTGTAGAGTTGAAAAGAAAATGTACTACACTGTGTATAGGTGGCATTGTGTTTCGAATAATATGGGAAATTTTGGAACTACATACTATTGAAGTTCCAGAGACTTTCTATTGGAACTTTAGTTGGAATGAAGTATACCTACTTGTATGAATTTTAATACGATACGTCAAAGTCGGCTATCACACATAGACTCTTGAGCTCTAGCTTCATTTCCTGAGGCTCGATTTTCAATTTCCCTTTTCAAATTTTCATTCAGTGAGATTGATTGAATGTAGTTGTCAAATTTGACAGTTTGAAGAAAATCTAAAAGCACCACCGGCAATCCGTTGTTCCGTTGAACTTTGACAGTTAAGTTGACGTATTGTCGGATATAAGGACGGATACAGAGGAAGGACGTCTCTCAAGAAGCTTCCCGGAATATTACGAGACATATGTTTTGATTAAGTTCTTAGATACTAACTCACCTGCGTTGGCGTTAAATGTATTAAACTTGCTAAATGTTCTCTCTCGGGCGCCGATAGATACCGCTGTTGTTTGAATCTTCGCTCCAGTTCATAGACCTAGAAAAACAAGAAAGCAATTTGTTTAGTAAACGTCAAATTCATACATAATTCCAATTCAATCAGAAGATCAAATTAATTTATTTGACATTCATCCAAAGTACATTCAGTCATAACTAGACAAACATCGCATTTAAAATCCAACCAAGCAACATTCTAAGCCTGCATCTTCAATCGCATCTCGTAAATCTAAGCCGTGCGTCGTCGTCGTCGTCTATACATATGTATACCCCACTTTGAAGTACTTTATTTCTTTAGCTTCTACGACGCTGCTAACGTCAATTAATTGTCACTTGGACAAATATTGACAGTTTATGAAATATTTGCCATTGTAAGCACACAACGAGCACACTGCGCAGCACCGTGTGTGGAGGATAACCCTCGTTGAGTGAAAATTACCTGCAAAAGGCCATAGATATACCTACACACGGATAGTGGAATGCATTGAAGAACGTCATTAGATGATGTACATCATTGCGGAATGCAAGCAAAGTAAAGCGTAAGGTTTGCGCATCGTCCTCGGCCTCGGTTGACAGTTTAAACTAACATATTTGTCAGTTTGATGATGATTATGCGGCGAAGGCGCGCATTTAAATAATATTTATGCAATGGATGAGTGCATTTTGTTGTTACAACAAAACACAAGATGCCGTAGTCTTTCAAGGCATCCTTGCGCGCGGATTTTCTTTTCGGATGACAACCGAGAGATTGTACGTGCTTCCAAACGGGGGGACGACGCCGACGACAGACCGACCGATCAGTGTTTTTCTTTGGTCAACACACAGAATCAGAGTTTGGTTAAGTAAAAAGTCTTCCGCGTTGGGTTTTTTTTTTTTTTTTTTTTAATTTTCGGGGAGGCTTCTTTTTCATTGTTGTTCTACTGTTGACCAACGGGGTCAAATGGGGATGAGGATTACAGCTGAAAACGCTTAAAAGGATTCAATTAGGAGCGCTTTCATGTGCGCAAATAAAGTGGGAAGCAATTGTTACGTATTTTGCTTTTAATATTTGCTCACGCGAATATCCAATAAAAAACAGTCGTACAACCGTTGAATGCCAATAAAGTACACACACACAGCTATACATAGATATGGATACATTCAACATCGATATTGGTACTTGAAAAATCCATTAACAATAATGAATTCTCAATTTCAATACTAATTTTGAAAAATAAGGGTAGGCATATCCATATATGTACGCGCTGCGGGGAATGAACCACATCACAAGAGCGCTAGCATTCTCATCGAAACCAATATTGCAATTCACGGATACACACATCAATAGATAGATATACAGATGGATTTAATATACAGCTGGGGATACTACATAACATAGTAGAAGTTTCGCTGTTATTGCAAAAGATAGATTGACATGAATCCATTTTTAATTTGCAAACAAAAAAATATTAAATTAAATGTTAATTGAGATGTTGATTGTCTGTTATTTGTTAACCGCAATCCGTTCCATGACTTGTGTGTTGAACCTGAAATGCGGATGGTTTCGGAAAGTACTATCATGGCGATCGAAAATAGCAAATTATAGAAAGCGGCGTGACAATCTGGAGATGTGGCTTTTTGGCATTCTAAAAGTCCAGTCTAGCAGAGATGGTATCTAATACGTAAGTGGCCAACCAAAGCATATCAGTATCAGGTTTTCCTGATATGTCTGGGTCCACTAAATAATCAGAAAATAGCCTTGATAACGTTGATCTTATATGGCGACATCTTAGAGGTACTTTCTCATTCTCACTAGGGCTTTTATCTATAGGTCAGGGATGAGGTTTGTTTTCCTGATATTCAGGAGTGGCTCCATACAGAATCTAAACCGGGAATGAAATACAGTCAGATCTTCGCGGATACTTCAAAATTCGATCAAGGATCAGCGGCTTGTGTCTTAGCGGAATGCGCCAACATAAAAGACTTCTGTCTTCCAGCTTTTAACTGACATTATCTTTGATTCTCCTAAATGCAATCCGACTATACGGATTCACGGAATTTCTACTGTATCTCAGAAGAAAAGACTCCAGAAAACATGGCATTTTTCAAAGCATCCTGCGCCAGTTGGTCTGTATTCCAATGCCCACTATCGTACTTCGAAACAGTAAAGACACTTTAGTTACTTTAAGAAGGCCTCATAACACCAGATCCCACAAACTTGAGCTCGTGTTTGTACGTTGCAACACGGTAACTATTAGGCTTGAATTGTGGCGACTCATGAGCTGAAAAATCAGCAAACTGGTGTTACTGTTAAAACATTACCAAAGAGCTCATTGGTGGTCTCCTCACAAATAGTCTATCCCTCTGTTTTCGGGTGAGAATTGAGTGAATATTTTGTCCTTAACCACTTAGACGATGGCAATATGTTCTCGAAATCTTATAAATGCTCTTATGCAACAAAACCTCGACCACCAATCAAGTCCCCCAATATAGTGGATATTGATGGTATTCCTCCTGAACTACTGCCACACTAGCACGCCATAGTGAACAATTTCGGCAGGAATTTATAAATAAGCTATCAGAAAAAGATACTCTGGAGGATTGTCAAGTTCACATCAGGTGTACATACTGTTACCACTACTGTTTTTGACGTTCATCAGCAATTTATTTCGTGGAGGAATGATGGAAATGATGGAAATACTTACGTTTTATGTTCCCACATCGGATAATAGACGTTATAAGATCTATCTAAAAGTTGTTATAAGTGAGACTGAATAATAAGCTCAGTCATAACTAAAGCATGAGCACTTACAACACCAACGCTCAACTAAAACTTGTTGGGCAGGTAGTCGAGAAAGTAGAAAAATCTAGGAATTGCGGTCTTAATATGCAAAGGATCTGCATGTGTGTAGCAGAATCGGAAAGGCCAAGATTGCTTTTGAAATGCTTTCCCAAATGTGGAGAAGCAATGTTCCCAACTAAAGAACTAAGTGGAAGCAGGCACTTGGAATGCCCACTGCCATGTAAAAGATGCAAATCTCCGTCACTAGATGGCTAAGAATCAGCTTGGAGATCGTAGGTCCACTGGACAACTTTATCAGAGAATGGGCCTCGAACATTACTAATCAGAGGAGAAAGACGCAGTGGGCAGTGTGGTTGGGCCTAAATTGGAGGCAACTCAAATGTGTTACAGAGCCCCAACCAAGTCGTGATTGGCATTATACTCCCTATGAGGCGTAAGCTTATATAGTTTCCACAAGCAGGCTATCTATTCGAATTAAGCAAATGGTACAAGATATGCTGACTACATATGTATGTATCTTTTCTTTCTCCTTCAAAAGTAATTTCGAAGTCGGTGATATTTACTCACCACCAACTGGACTGAGACCGAAACTTTTGCTACATAAAACAAGTAAGTGCTGACCAGTTGTTGTTGTTGTTGTTGTTGTTTTTGTTCCGTTCGCTCCAACTCCACGTTAAACAAAACGGAAAAAGAAAGGAAGGAAAACAAAAAAAATGTTAACAAACCAACAACCATAACAGGAATAAGATAACAACATCAACGAAATCCAAATAAAACCGTCAGATAAAGTATCTGCTGGCCATCTACACGACAAGGCTAGCCCCCTTTTTGGGACTCTCATGCATACACACACGCAGCTACAACCAACCAGTACAGTAGCTGCGAACAGAGAGTAGGAATATTATTATTATTATTCTTATTGTTTGTATTAGTAGAAAACTTGGCATCTTGAGTGCTCTGCAAATAGACATTCATTCTTCATCGTGTATATGCGTGTAATGCTTTTTACTAAAAAGGATTCTACCATACCATCTCACATACACATGCATGGGGGGGGTCTATTCATTTGCTGAGGAGTAGAAAACTTTTGGATCTTTTTAGATCCAAGATAAATACAATATAAATTTCTCTGTTTCTTCTTCCTTTTTTCAACACTCTCTCTCTCTGTTTGTTTTCTGACCTTAGAAACGTTTTATTATAAACAAGAAACACATCCTTTATTAATTGTTTGGTCATAAGCGCATGTAGTTAGAAAAGTAATAAATTATTTGTTTGGCATTCGTACAAATTAAAAACAAATGACAGGACAAATGGGATTCTTCTTAATTCAACAAAAAATAAAAAAAAGGCTACAAATGCCCCTATGGGGTTGACAATTTACATACATATGTATAATATACTCACGCGCACACGCGGATTGGTTGAGAGTAAATATTTGTTTAAAATTTGAGGACAAACTTTCATTCTTACTGCGTTAATCCTTCACAAAAAAACAGAGGGGGAAAGGATATTTTGTTGCGTTTTTTTTCGAATTGTTTCATCGTTGTTAAGTGACAGCAGCGGGTAGGTCCTATTTCGATATAACTCAACGGTATTGCTTTGTCAAGTGCTTAGAAAGAGTTTTAAATTTTTGTAAAATAAATATATCTGAGCAAGGACTGTTCCTGAAGTGCTTTTAATGGGGTGCATACAATTTTTAAGAGAGGATTAAGAATCTGGCCGAGTATTGACAGAATGAATGTGACAATTATGAAAAAAAGAGGTTGGCCTTTATTTGTCGACACACTTTTTGAATATTTGTCAATGAGTATTGAGATTTTTAAGGGAGACTTGGGTTTAAGCCAGAGGTTTAGGGTCAGAAAGGCAGTAGTGACATTAGAACAGACATTGGGATCAAACTTGAAGGATGTCTGTTTAAATTTGTATTTGGCCTTTCGCTTTAAAACTTGACTTACTTACTTATGTAGGTGACAATACAGTACAGGATAAACCTAGGTGCTAACTAAAAATCCTCTTCAGTCGTTTTGGTTGAAAGTCAATTGCCTCCTGTTGGGTACCTCATGTTAATTGGCGAATTGCTGCGAGGCCATCCACTGTTAATGACCTAGCCACTGTATATGAAATCTTCCGACTAAGTCATTGTATAAACTGGACAGCATTGTATCTTGTCCTATACTCCAAAAGGTTTTCTCCCCAAGTAACCGAGGCAACCTCTTCAAATTTTGACAAAGTTCATGTCGTTGCGCCACACAGCGGAGTTAGGTGTTCTACTCCTAACAGTATCCATCCCATTTTCTCAGTAAGAAAATAAAATAATTCGCTCCAAAGGCACATAGAGAACTTGAACACAAACGAAAAAATACTGTGAATTACAAACGTATGCAAAAATTACATACAAATTTTCATGGTAACTTGGACACCACACACGGAGAATAATAACACTTGAGGGCCATGCCCTATTTCTCCCGTGCTCTGTATATACATAAGTATAAGGGTGTTCAATCCTCGTTTCTCGGGCTGGAAAAAGGCTTTTGTAGACCTCATCATAGAGTAGAAAAAGTCGGTGTTGGATGCCATTTTTTCGACAGCATAAGACCTTTCCTGACATCGAGAGGTTCGGTGGTGTTACTTTCGACATAGGGCGATGATATTTGCAGAGGTACTTGCAACTTAACATAGCAATCGACAAAGAGTTGTTAGATATTTCTGAGTTTTTTCACGATCTGTCGTGCGATATTGACAAAACATATACCTTTGTAGTTTGTGAAGTTCAGAGTATCTCTATTTCTTAGGATCGAGCCAACAATGCCTACTTTCGTCAGCCGGTACATGCTGCTTAACTCATTCCCGTCCGCCTTAAAAGTTCTTAAAAGTTGAATTTAAATTTAGATATCGTTATCCTCTCTTCATTCTGGTAGGGTTGGTAGGTGCTCTGGCCGTCACATACCTCGTTGCCATCGGAATTTTATCGTCATGTTTGAATAGTCTACAAATGTGTTTCACATATATCTTCAGAATCCATCGCGTTTCTGATACAGTAGTCGTCACTATAGTCTTAGTAGCCTTGCCTTAATTTTATGCACCGGCGCTTTGAACAGACAAGTAGGTGTCTTATTTTGCTGTCTGTGCTTGCCGGCATTCTTTGCCAAACCCGAGAGAAAATGAATACTCTGATAGCTTGCGTTGTGGAATCTGATGACATGCATGTTATGCTTTTCGGACTTACTACTAAATAGATGAAGTTCACGTCATGGCTAGCGCATTGCTTCTACGCCCTCTCCTGAACTGATTAGAAGTGATTTTGAGTAGAATCATCCAATTTTTGCGGGGCTTGAACGCACATTAGGCTAGTCTCAGCAAACTTAGTCTATATATGAATTATCATGAGTCACTCTTTCTTATTCCGGGAAACTTAAGACTTCCCTTGTTAGACGCTGCCCTTGTTGTAAATGTAATAAGGTTGTACTTTCCAGAGGAATATAACATTCAACAGATCGTTGCATTTTCTTTGGTTGCAAGGATCTTCAACAGTTAACTCATCCGTATTCGAAGTTGTTGATTAAATCAACGACTCAACGCCCAAAACGGAGGTAGATAGACAAGGCCGAAAGCACTATTTATGAATTCGATATATCCTTGCATTCACACGCTACAGTAAGAGTGGCTTAAAGCATGCCAAAGAAACCTAATACAGGAGAAATTCCAACCAATTTCACAGAGAAATTGTAATTGTAATTCTACCAATTTCTAAATTTCCTTTTAAACGAATGCACCTCTAACTAAACAACATGACAAATCGTAGATTCAAATTTGTCTGATTGGAACATCATAAAGCAAGATACACCACGCAAAGATGTGTCATCATAAAAAGGTATGCAAATCCATGGGAACTTTGGAGCTGTCAAATAGATACACCGTCCCATCATCAAAGAATACAAAAACCGAAATCTTTCTATCTTTTATCGGGAAAAGGAAAAGTTCGTGCCGTTTAATAAATTCAAAAAAAAAAAAAAAAAAAAAAACCTATAGAAGGACTGGTGGGATGTACACACAATCGATCTAGGTCACGTACAAAGCATAATCATCTAAATCTTCGAAGGAACAAGAAACATCCTGCATAAGCTTGGCAAATACTTCCACTATAACGCTATTCCAATGAAGATGTTGATGCTGTGTGATATGTTTTTTTTATTGTTATCCAACCCCAGAATAAATAGTGAAAACACTTGCATCTACACAACATGGATACGTACCCGCATCTGTAGCTAAAAATCTCAGATCATCAGATGCGATGCGGATGGTTCCTCTGAGCGGAACAAAGAGTGTATTAAGCGACAAACGTTCAATGAATTCATGAACACGAGATATCCGAGAAATTCATCTTTATTGTATTTTTTTTTTATGGGATAAAAGAAGCTTTGCCGCTTCTGTGGTGATTTAGCCGAACAATGCGATAGGAAGTGATTCATACGCATCGGCGGAAATTCGTTTATGCAGAGTCTAACTATCAGATATGATTTTCATGCGAAAATAAGCTTTTGGCGGTCGGCGTGACAGCGGTTGATGTTTGATATCATTTGAATCAGTTAATTGGTTTAAATAGGGGTGACAAATTAGTCGATTTTTTTTGGAGAATGAGGAAGGTAGCTGAGTGCTAGAATACGCATTCAAAATCGACAAAAGCAAGCTTTGAAGACTGATATGCCTCTGGGGTTCGTATTTGTTGGTTTTTGGTACTCCTATTTCGACACTCTAGAAAGGTTTCCGTACATTTTTCGTCTTAATATTTTAGGGCAAACTATTAACAGTGAGCAAGCCATGAGACAAGGCACACCGCATCCTAAATGAAATGAATGGTATCATGACTTCAACGATAAAACTAATACTACTATTTCTAGTCCAAAGAGAGCACTAAGAGACTCTTGCTGATCATTGAGACCCAACGCTTTTGTCATCAGCTATCTCTGATCTGGATCTCTTCTGATCTAGACCAATTTCACTAACCCAAGTCATTCATACTTTGCCTTCGGTAGAAAGTGTCTTTCTTTGACAACCTTCACCAGATCGTGATACACCCCTTCCAGAGGTCTGTCAATTGCGGATATCGCCTCATCAGTTCAGCAGATAGATAGGTCCTTTATGTTGTTGTAGCCCGTCAAATAAAAGAAACTGATCTTGGACCAACTAGCACTCTTTAAACCGTTTCACCACCTTGAAGGATGACGTTGTGCATACTATGGCTTTAAAGGGTTTGGTTGTCAGATTTGGTGGTTCTTATTTTTACGTATTCAACACTACGGATTCCTCTAAGGACTTCCAACAGCTTGAGCGGGGACGTAGTCAATGCTTAGTCTTTGATCACTATATCTAAAACGTTGGGTAAAGAACATCCCTTTTAACCAAAGCTCTTGCTCCTAGCGTCGAATGCTACACAGCACTCACCTCTATATTTCTCTTCCAGCTGAGCTTATAAGAAGACAAACAAGAAAAAGAATTGGATAATCATCAGGATATCGAGATTGCTAGGAACATTAGTCGCAGAGCACTAAAAAGAGTAAAGTAAACCATATTCTCCAAAAGGTAGGTAAACTCTAGTAATAGGCGCAATCTGTCATCTCTAGGAGGTGGTTGATTGGATACGACCTTCGATAAGGATGCACTTAGACCAGGGTATGTCCATTGTGCTGCTAATGTTCAAAACGATTGGGTCACTCTATTACTCATAGAAACTTTAAGGTTTTTGTATAAAGGAGTTGATTTAAGTCGTGACAGTGTTGTCAGGCATGTCAAAGATCCATGACTGGCCAATAACAGCCAATTTGACAGATGGAGCCTCCACAATATGGTTGCTATCACCTGTAAAGTTTGGAAATAGTGTAGCCCTCTGTCATACATCAAACAAAACAGTGGCACTGGTGGAGTTTGAGTTTGACACCCCTGGTGTAAATAGTTGACGTCTTCCGAATATTGACGTAAGACATAAGACAAGTGCCGAGAGAAATGTCCCATGATCTATTCCTCCTCGTCGTCTCTATAGTTTGTGCAGAAATCATTGAAAGATATACCTGGTCTTTGGAAACTTTTATAGTTCTTGAAAGGGCTCCTCCCTTAGTGCTAAAGGAGCTCTGAACCCACGAACATTGGGCACACTAAAAGCAAGTGTCTAATAGTAAAACAGTGGCACATCTTTCTACAGCAATTCATAGATCTTCATATTTGCTAAGCTGAGCGAAAAAAAAGGTTGCCTCTCTATGAATCCTTAATGAGGTCTGCAGTCAACAATTAAGAGCATAGATTGCATTCAACTGCGATGACACAACTTACACCATACTCCAACAGCAATGTAAAATTCTTCAATGTCCTCATCGCTCAACCTTTCAAATTTACTTTCAATAAAATTTTAATAAATCACTGTCTTTCAACCTGTTTGCATAAAACATTTCAAATTGAACTCAATAACGCCCACAATCCTAGTTCGTACTTGCAATCTAATTTCTGTTGGTCTAAAAAATTTCACCTTACAATCCTAAAACCTACTGACGCATCAATCAAACCGAAAACAAACAAAAAACTGCTCCAAAAATGGCCACTTGAGAGGGTAAAAACAATGTTTTCGAATGAAGTTGATGATGATTATGATGACACGACTTCTCAAGTGGACCCACCGTACTACATCCTCCTCCTGTATACTCTGCCATTTAATTTAATTAATTGTTTGCCCTCTCCTCCTCCCTTCGAAAAAACTTTGACGGACAGACGGACATAACAACAATAAAGTAAATTTGTCGTTCGTTTACCAACAAAAATTTCGAACCTAAGTTTTAAGAAAAAAAATATTCGATTCCAAAAATGGAAACCGCACAAATACATCCGTGGGCGCTGGAAGTGGAAAGACCTGAATCTCAAAAAAAAAAAAAAAAATTAATTCAGATCAAAAGTATCTACAGTACTCGCCGGATGACGACGAATGGCCACTTCACAGAGAGCGAAAGAAACAAGCCGTGGAGCTTCTTGCTTTTCATTTTGTCAAATGATAGACAGACAGACGGAATGGTAAATCAAAAAACAAAAAAAAAAAAGAAGAATTCAAAGTCTTTAAGAGTCTTGACAGGCCACTTGGCCTGGTCCAACTGACTGTTTCGTGGATACAGATGAAAGTGCATCTCTCTTTTCGTTTTTGTACTTTTTTTTTTTTTTGGAGCTTGCTTCCCATTCTCAGGGTAAATTTTTGTTTCCTGCACTTTCCCCATTGAGTTTAGTAACAATTTTAATTTATTTAATTTAATTTTGTTATAGTGCGTAGGATTTTTATATACTAACCTGTGCTTGTGTGAATAAAACTCGTCGTTTTCTTCGCTGCGCCAACGGAAATTGCATTGGTTTTGTGTCACTGACACTGCACGCCGCCAGACTTCCCATATTACCCATGTGTCCCATTGAGCCACCCGCTGAACTTCCCATTAATCTTGAGACTGAAATGAAAGAGAAAGGCAATTCAAATAAAATACAGGATATAAGATAGAGAGAGAGTGAGAACGAATCAATTTAAATTTGGCGAAATTTGTGTTTTATTTTGTGGTTCTAATCGAATTAGGCTTCTGGGAATTTCAATGGGGTTTATCCGGTAAAGCTGTTTTGTTGAGCAGAAAATTCTAGGGTCGGAGAAGACATCAAAGATATGCAAAGACAACAATCGATAACGAGTAACTCATCATTCGAATGTGAGTATTTGGCATCACTGCTCTCATAAGCGAGTGTTTATTATCGAAATTGGAAATGACAGCAGACGTTGTAGTGAACGAACACTATTGTGCTGTCGTCGAGCGAAACAGCAAATGTATGAGTATATACCCTCCATTCTCCCTCTCTCGTATTGATTGCGGTAATTCGCTCCCAGATCCATTATTTTTCTCTCCGTACCTAACCTTTAAAAGAACACAATTTATATCCTCGGGCGTCGTCGCAATTGAATTGTTTAGAGTCTAACTTAAACTATGAAATGCACTCAGGTACAAGAAGTCATCCCTTTTGGTGTACCAGACGAAAATAGACCCAAAAGCATCGGAGAAAATAAACACTTTCTGGGCATCCAAGGCAATTGTATCATATCTCTCAAGTTAGACGGTAAAAGGACCAAAAACCTTTTGTCTTTGTACAAAAAGAAACTAGCATCTTGATAGATCTACTACCTGCCAGACTAAGCATCAGCTTAGCAGACTGCTGCAGGAGCTGTCACGTAGAAGAAATTGAAACTGCAAAGCACCTGCTATGTGACTGCTCTAACTTTCAAGCTCGTCGCTTCCGTTAGATGGGAAACAGACACTGAAAGATCTGGTGGAAGTCCCACTCGGGAAGTGTTTCATCAAGAGTACAGATTGGTTCAACTCAAGATCAACCGAAATTCTACCAAATTAAATGTGTTACCACAGTAAAACAGGCAATTACAATTGACTAATAGGCCCCCGTATAAGCACCCTCTTTGCTAGCTTTTCACACCCCCAACAACGAGGCAAAGGCATGTGTTGGGCACTTCACCAAGAATAGAAAGAAACGGAGATCTACTCCAAAGTTCTGAGAAGGTACGCAGTCCAAGGCATACTTGACAGCAAACTAAGCAGAAGAGAGTTGAAAAGGATAGCCTCCTAAGCATGTAACAAAGTCGTGAGTTTAAAAATGGAAATCTGAACCTGCCATCATCCCCTAGATGTACACAGCCAATGATAGGCCCATCTTAAAATATGTTTGTCGAGTCTGGTGGTCAGTAGCGGTGAAGGTCCCCAATTTTAGAGAACTAGCACCCATTGCCCCTACTGATTCAATCTCAACCAGCCTGTCAATAGAAAGTATTGGAGCACTACTTGGACTGCTTAGGACAATCCATCGATTGAAGAGGGAACCGCATGTGCCACTGCGACAGGTTATCTCCCGTCATACTGTGACATTTAACCTAGGCGTTAGAAGACTTACCCCATGGGCAACTGGGCAAATAGTGGAGCTGTTAAGCTGCATAATCTTTCAATATACACGGGCGGGTTCAAGGCAGGCAAGGGTGTGGCATCACCCGCTAACTATGGGAGTGTGTTGCAAGTGGAAACCCCAAGGTTATAGAATCGGCACAAGAACTAGGTTAGGTTAGATGCCAGGCTGGATAAAATACAGCCACGCTTAAGTCAGTCTAGGTCCACTGAGTACTACAAGGAAGAAGGTAAAGTATACTTTCATCTTCCCATGTAGCTTCAACAGAAGTCGTTAGCGTAATTGTCCACAATTGTGCTCCCGGAGAGGTCTGAGCAGCCTATTGATACATACATACGTTGGCTGGTTTTCGTACACGGCTAAGATGACTTTCATGGATAAGTGGCTAAAGTCCCCCGGGCCTAAATGGTTTCCAATAGGGATTTCCAAAATTTGACAGGTGATTGCGGCCACATTATTAAAGTCACATCTACCAAATTGACTGTCATTAATTAAATCTGCTTGGCCAAATTAGCAAAAATAGTTAAAAAGTTCAAAATCATAGGCAAATGATTAAATTGTTATATGATTTTGCAAATGCTTCCCCTTCATCCTTCCGAGAAGACTATTCGCAACGTAGTGGATAAATTCGAGTCGACCTGTTCAGTAATAATCAGCAAACAATAATCTACCGAAAATATTGCCGCTGTTCCCTTCACTTCCCTACCCTTCCTTCCTAAAAGTATCTTCCACCTCTACCATATCGATTACAATTTTTCCATCAAATGGTTTAAAAAAATTTCGCAAATCTCAATAAACACCTACTTAAGATGACACGTCATGAAATGGATCCAAAGCAATTCGAAATTACACCTGAAATTCGATATTCCTAATGCGATCCGCAAAGGCTTTGCCACGTCTTCTGCCTGACAAGAGACAGAGTGTTAACAGCCCCAGTGCCACAGAGTCACTTCCATTTAGAGCCCATTATTTAACCAAAAACACAATTAAAAATCATATCAAATTACATTAAGAAGAGGGCGCACACAACGCCAACAATGACGTTTGTCTACCCTTATCATGGCATTCACTCATGAACTCACTCATTCGTTACTCCCTCGCGTATGCTCACTCAAAAGGAGATTACACTGGATGCGACGGCGGGTGGTGTAACCTGACACTATCATTAGTTTAATCACCTTGACAATTGCCTATCATTTGTAATGACATGTGTTTAGTGACTTCAATTAACCTGCGGATTTCATCTCTCAGCGGACGCACACAGTGGCGGAAAGAAAAAGAAGACAGTAAACAAGATCGCCTAAGTGGACTTTCCGGATGACTATACGTCGTCCGTCGGCTTTTTTTTTTTTTTTTTTTGGTGGCTTAACGTCACATTTTAACTAGTCAAACAGAAGCAAAGAAGAAGACCAGTAGCTTTTATAAATATACACAAAGATGTCTTCCGTCTGACAGACGACACCACAAAAAAAAAAAAAAAAACTAGGCAGGTTTGTGGTTATAACATGTGTTAAAAAGTCAGTTTCGATTCTCTGTGTGTGTGTGTGCGTGTGTTGACATTCGAAAGATAATGTTTGCACTCGAAATTGAGGTTTCTAGTCTAAATCAAATATTGTAGCCCTGCTTGGGGAAAATTAAATGATGACAGCAGGACAGGAGGAGAACGGACAGAGATAGAACGATGAAGGGCAGCAGCATCATCACAGAGAAAAGATGGAAGATAAATATTCAACAGTTTCACTTAAAAAAAAAAGATCGAATAGGGGAGAAATGCGGATAAGGGAGTTGCTTTTCGTATCTGTATCTAAACAGTAGCGACCTCGACTGAAGACTGTCGGTGTGTGTGGCTGTGGCGCGCAGGAGAGGGTGCGTGTTATTCTGTGGAATTGTTATTTAATTTATTTGATTACTAAAGTGACGTATTTAAGATGGAAAAGGGTGGATAAATTCGATTCAGATGGAATTTCATTACCTCTTTTTTTGTTCTGTATTTTTTTTAACTTCAAGTTGAGATGGTGGTTTAGTGCGGAAAGGGTGTAGATAGTAAATAGTAGTGCTTAGGGGGTGGAATTGCTTTGATAATTTGATCGAATTTTATAGAATTGTCCTTGGATTTCAATTAGCCACAGGCACTTGAAATTATTATCGTTAAAATGAAGTTGATTTAATGGATAATTAAGTTTTGTAGATGGAGTTAGCAGAAGTTTTAAGAAAAATGGATACTCCCTGTGGCTTATGCTATTGTTTACTCCATCTTGGTCAAGGTAAAGCATACTTTTAGGGTTATGACTAATAAAGGAGATGTGTGAAACAAGGGTAGACCATGATTAGACTTTCATATGAATAAACGCAAAATTTTCTGTAATCAATTTGAAAGTTTGCATATGGGTCAAAGCGCATCAAAACATTGAGTTTGACAGAAAGAAAAAGAGCAAGAAGGTAAAGAAATCCTTCGTTGTGATGTAGAACTAACTGTTTTCCATCCATATGTCAGCTCAAATGTCAGGTAAAGGGTAAATAATTTGCCATACCCTACTTTGAAGTGTCAAACTCAATTCATTAAAATATTAGACGAAATCTGGTACTACCGTTTCAGTGAGTGAATTCAGTTGATTTTGACTGACTTTTTTCAATGCTAATGGACGTTTTTTTTCCATCAACCACATGTCACACAGCTGGACTCTATTGCGTCGAAATAATAACCATTTGTAGACAGATTGGTGCAGGATTTTTGGCAATCACCCAATCTTAATCTTAATCTCATACCTATGTATCTTTAAGCTAGCATGTGACCAAGACCTAATGCGTCGTTCTGCTTCTGTCTTTTCTTTTGACCGAAATATTTTTTGCATTTTAGAACAATAAATTCTACATCAGAAACTACAAAATGGCCGCACACTTGTGCTGTCAACCAAGTCAGCCAAACTTCGTTCGTATGTGGCAGGTCTCATTTCATTTTGCTGAAACGTCAAAATATAAGTGGATAGTTTTAACTTAGGCGAAACTGTCGAACAACCCAAAGTTGATTATTTAATTTAGTTCGTCTATGCTCCATTTTCTTGATTCGTGAAGTTTATACTTGACAGGTGTCAAGGAAATTAAAACTTGCACTTAAAACATGGGGCAAGCATTGGATTCTTGTTTGTCGTATGTCGCTTTGTCCGCATGTACGTACGCAAGATTCCAACCTAAATGGTTGGGTCGATTTCATATCTGAGCTCAGTAGGATCACAATTCGAGACGAAATTGGAATTATGGTTCCATCGCTTGAGGCCAATTTTAGAAAATTACATTTTTTCCAAAACGTTTTTTTTTAATTAAATGTTATAAGTATATGTATGAGTTAATTTCGTCAAGTGAGACAAGATGGCGTACAATGCTTTTTGCGAAAAGTGCGTACAACGGTACTTTACTTCTACCGATAGCACAGAAGGAGGAACTAAGACCATACTAAAAGACTTAGCCGACTTGCAAATGAAATTAAACGAAAAAGGTTTCTTCACAGACTGACGATCGCCTTGCCATTACCAGCGGTTTTGACAAAGGTTTCCTATACCAGATTATGCCCTGTTAAACGAATTCTGATTTTCCTTCTTCCAGCGAGCTTGTGAACAGATTTTACATTATCACATCTCAACTATTCCGCCGTGTTTTACATTTTTTATTTTACTATTCTTATCATAAGTACCTACCTTCTATTAAATCAACCTCAAAGGACTAGACTGTATAAAATTACGAACACTATTCCCGACTAGCATATGAACCACCACCAACCGATAAATCCTTTAATACCGAGACTCCTACCATCATCAGGGTAAACAAAGTTCAGCCCCACCAAAAGTTTACTAAAAAAATCAATTCGACAACAAACACACAAAAACGTCAGCAAATTTACCGACTACATTACACAGAGCCTGGGCCCCATCCTGCATACGGAAAAGCTTATAGGCCAACTTTTCTATCGACTGAGAACCAATATTCCACGGTAACAGGAAAATATTTAAAAAAAAACTTTCTATTTGCCAGGAAGTAGCAGAAAACGCACACAAAATACGCAAAAAAAAAAAAAAAAAATTCTTAGGGAGAAAATCAATTTCGAATAAATTTTCATAAATTACTTTATTTTCCCGTTGAGATTGTTTACCTTTCCTTCGATGATGACAATGGCGCGCTAGTAGCAGCAGCAGCAGCAGCTCCCCCTGCAATGTCACAAGGATATATTCTGTTGAGGTGAAATGTCAGAAGGGGACAGATTTGAAGTTTGTTAGTTGACTTTTAGCCTTAGCTATGTGTGGGGATTTAATGCGAAAAGAAGCTAAATCAGCAAATGTCCTTAATACACACCTATACCCGCACGGAGGCTTACGTATAATGCAATTCTGGTACTTAAGTTGTTAGACGCATTGATTTTTTATGGAATTTTTAATGGATCATATTAGTTTATGCAGAATTTAAGTTTGGAGATGGGGGGTAGGAACAAAATTTCATTTGAATAGGTCACTGGACACAATATATTTTTATAAAATGCTCTTCGAGTAGAGTCCTCCTGGTTAAGAGTCAAACAATTAACGTTTTGATAATTCCTAATATGCTCTCCACCTTGAAGAGGTGGACTATAACAATGCCCACTCATTGACCCCTTTTTCATTTGTTTATCTTCATAACGCTTATGCTGCTCAACTGTTGTGTATACTACTGCTTTTAAGGACATTTCCTAGAAAAATTGAATACCACTGAAATAACACAGCAATTTCCAAAAGGATTTCATTTTCAATTTTCCAATATTATTCTTTTTCCACTTGAGAATGTGGTCGAATCAATGCCTGGACATAACCCATCAAAAAAAAAAAAAAAAAATCCCGATGATGTGTCGCTCTCTGATTCTGATGCATGCATCATCCTTGAATCAATAAACGAATCATCTGCGTGTGTGTGGAGAATTTGTGTCCAATGTCCGAATATGTTCGATAAAATAACAAAAACCAAAAAAAACCCACACAAAACCCAGAAGAAGAAGATTGAGAGAAGAAAAAAAAAAAAAGAAATACAAAAAGTTATGATGAATTTGGGATTTGTTTACACAGTGCGACGACACCAACACATGCGCTGAATTGAACAATTTTTTAAACAAACATTGGCATTCAAGTTTTCAATTTTTCGGATTTGAGATATTTTTTATTTTTTATTTTTTTTTCGTCTGAAAAACAACACAACTTATTTGGTGACTGCGGCGGCGACGGACATTGTGGTCGGAAAGGAAAATATTTTTCTTTTACAAAAATTGTTGTCGGTTATCCTTTCAATATGTTGAGATGATGAGTGCGAATTGGATAGTTGTGCACATCTTGAATGGTATAATTGGTTTTTTTGAAGGCAATTATGAGTGCTCGAGGGATGGGTGACATGTTGAAGAGAAGAGAAACGCTGGAGATTCTTCAAGTACGAGTGACCAATATTACCTACTCCATTATTAAGAGATTCTGAAAGGATATGAAGTAGCAGCAAAACAAGGCTTATTATCCTCCTGCCACTTACTTTTAAACACAGTGACGTCTCTTAAAAAATCAGAAGATCTACACTCAACATAAGTGAGTACAGAAGGACATAGTTCTAGATACTAAAAGCATGACTATGACTTGAATTAAATCTTTAAAATATATCGTGTCTACTCTACATCTTAAGGATATTTTGGCCAAACCGTATCTCGAACGAACAGCTTTATCAGAGAACGAGCCATACGATGACGAAAGTGGCAGAGCATTGGTCACACTCTCCGAAAAGGTAACAGATCCATAGCGAACCAAGCAATGCAATGGAACCCGCTTTCCCAGAACGTGGCGCAGAACAGTTTCAAAGGAAGCACAGCAACTGGGAAGGGGTGGTTGGTTCCATAATAAGATGGCGCTACATGTCATACAAGTCACACAACACTCATCTCGCGGCGTGCGTTCATCAATTGACCAGGGCAAACAAGTGGCTTACTTACTTTTTCTGGGGCTACGTCAAGTCTAATAAGACAACCACAATTTCAAGACCAACATTCGAAACGCTACTGCCGGAATTACACCGTACATATTCGACCCATTCATTGAAAATTTAACAGACGGCTTAAGGCACTGCTAACGAAGCCGAGGCGGCTATTTGAATCATATGTGAATTCACACGTAATGGCATGAATGTAGCTTCAAAAGAAAGTCAGCGTCAATTTTATACCTCACACAGTTGTTACATTAGTTACATTTTTATTCCCATCGTTCTTATCTGGTCACCTTCATTTCCTTATAGCAAAGTTACTGAACAGACAGTGTATCTTGCGGTTCCTATTGCTAGACAGGTTAGGTAGATGGGTGCCTTGTGACCAGAAGTTCACTGCCCACTTAGACCCCCAATTCGGGTGCATTCTGCCCAAATGGGCCCCTTCTTTAGTCGACAGCCCTTGCTTTGAGCCGGTTTTGGATATTTCATCTGCTTTACAGGTAGAGGGAACAATAGACTGTCTGCGAACACAACACAACACAAGGTTATATTGCAATTTGTCGATACGCGGCTTCGCTACACAAATTCGTCTACTGATCGGCTGCTTAAATGACCTTAAACTTATCCGTAGCAGGAATGCTCCAGCTCCATACCTTAGTTCATCTTAGACCCATCAGTGTAAATCTCGAGTGGAGATTCGATAAATATTGCATTTGTGCGAATGAAAGATTCGATGCTCAAGTTCCAACTGTTCGAAAAGTCCTTACTGTATTTCACCATGAACACGAACAAAATACTGTGAACTACAAGCGAATGAAATATTGCATACAATTCCTCCAGTCAATTTTGACACCACCACCGAAGTTTCAAATACCACTACAACAGTTCTTTCCGTCCCATTAGTTCTGATTCCTTTCGCGTTGACATTTAGCCCAGTGTTTTGCACAATTAGTAACAAATCTGTTGAGTGGACATTGAAGTTCGACTCGATATTAATCAAATCATCAGCGAAATACAGGTGACTAGTCCTTCAGTCTCGCACTTGAAAGCACATAGCTATCTGATGGTTAAGTTGAAAATGTGTTGGTAACGGCTAGTCGAGGGCGATAGGTGTTTAGCTAGTAAAGGCATGCAATAGATTCTTCTATCAACAAGCGGATGTATAGAAGAAAATGTCCTTTAGTTGAAGAATTCGGAAAAGGCAAGGCTTCTAGGCAGCATAAAGTTGCTCTAAAATAATCCACCATGAGTGAACGTTTGTCTACTTGCTGTCGCCCTGCTAAGCCATTATTTGCAATTTAACAACAAAATCCATAAAAAAAAACAAGAATTCAATACAAACAACAAGCAAACCATTTAAGAAAAATAAAACCCTACGTCTTTCCCCCCAGCTCAGCCGAATCCTTCAAAATGACGTTTCGTATTGTATTCTCACTAAGAGTACATTTTTCCATCAAAACGAACAAAAGGACCCATGAACTCCACTTATACATACAGGAGAATCCATAAAAACCCCGTATATATACAAAGGATATCTGCATACATACAGGATGCTTTTAGCGATGTACTCCATAGACGTGAGCATTCAGGGCACTTTTTTTTCTTCTTTTAACTCGTTTTTTTTTTCTGTACAGAGGGCATAACTATTAAGGATAAAAATAAAACAGAATACAACAAATAAAAATATGCCCCTGTATACACAAATGAGCGACTGAATGAATAAAATTCTATGTATACATGTGTATTTCCTGTACCTGAATAATAAATCGAGCTCAAATCGCTCAAATCTATCGCAAGGATTACATGACAATCGTTTACCTCCGCCCCTCGCGCTGCCTGTGTTCTGTGTATCGTAAGGATTGTTTGTATATAAACGTATGTCCTTATGCATAAAAGATAATCCTTGGAATGATGCCTCGATAACATTTGCATTTTTTTTTTTTTTACCATGTGATCTACGAGTATGTATCGTCGCCATTATTCTGTTGGATGTGGAGATGTTATTATGCAAGCGAATTTATCGATATTTTTTTTTTTTATTGTTTACCTTGGATTACATATAAGATGATGTACGAGAATAGATGAGAAAATATCTTAAGCAAACAAAATAGTACTTCTATGCGTTAATGTGTTTGATTTGTTCGGGGGGGCTGATCTCAGTGAAAACATCTGACGGAGAGTCTTTTAATGTGTATCTGCATTTGTACTAAGTGGTAATTAATAATTAAGCTATACAAATATCTATTAGATTTCAACTAAAAACAGCAAAATACAGGCATGATCCAGAAACACGTAGGGCTTAAATTGGAGAAGGGTTTAGTTTTTATTTGATCGCAATCAACCTGCTCATTCGGAAGATATGCGGATTTGAAATTTTACGTTGCACTAGTTGGCGTATTCCCAATCAATGTGCGGGAGCATTCGTTTCGTCAGCATACATCCAGAAGGGTCATGCTACACACAAATGAGCTTACAAGAGACCAAAGCCATCGACAAACTAATATAGACGATCGTCTTCGGTACATTTGACGGCTGGCTCCCACAAGAGCTAAAGTACCACCGATTTTGAATGTATTCTGACGTTTCCGGCAAAATCGAATTGGAGCTCACGCACACATTCTCAATCGGCGGTACATTTTATGGGCGCAGCCATTTGCCTGTAGATTTCGTTGTTGTTAATTGAATGACAGTCTGCTGTCACGCACGTTCGTTCACATGTATTCACAGATAGAAAATTTAGGAGTAACGTAAAGCCGACCGTCTATATTAGTTTGTCTATGACCAAAGCGCTTACCGTGGATGCTCAAAGATCAGAAGCAGGTTCGAAGCTTGGATAATTTCCTAGTTGATTGCTAGGCAAGGCCCACCGAATCAGGCAATATATGAGGTACCTATCTGAGATCAGGAAAAAGAATCAGTGAATTGATTAATACCAAGCAGGAGGTCGACACTAGAGTATGGAGTCACTTTGACAGATAATTCTCGAGAATAAACTAATGCCTGCATTCAACCAACTGAATTCAAGATTTTATTCAACTCAAAAAATTTTATAGCCGTACACTGTTTGAAAACTCACATTATTTGTGTTTAGAAACATCATTTTAATAAAAATGTGTGTTGAATGCTCTGCAATCCTCATACACCTAGTTGATCAACTCCATTCAACCGTTGATCAACACATTTTACCATTGAAAAGCCTCTGTAGGATGTCATCCACTCATTCAACACCTAGTTGATCAACTTCTTTGGTTTTACTCGAGTTGATCAATGACGTAGTTGCGGAAAGAGTTGATCCACACATTGACACTCACTGATGAGGAACGTGTTCAACTCGGATTCAACGGTCAAATCCAAAAAGAGACTATTTTGGGTGAAGGATATTTTGAATTGTGAAGAAAATGTGGTACACATATACTGCACAACTAAGTTGATGAATTTCTTGGTTAAATTTGGACCGGAACTAAAATTCTGTCGCTCTAAACACAACTCACAGCAAAGAAAAATTCAAAAACTTGAGCATTGCACAGCAACTCGCTCTCGTACACCACACGTGCATCTCAATGCATCTCTAATGCCTCCGTTTGAGAACCCGATTTGAGCGTGCTGAATGTGAAATTGATGGATTCAGCAGGTAGTGCTCGAAGACTGCGCTATTTGGAAAGATTACTTCCCTAGAAAGACGTTATCTTTCTCCTTTTTGCCAGTGAGGTTCTGACTTGGATTTAGAAGTTACTATGTAGCAAAAATGGAAGAACATTTCTTGAACGTATTTGAAGCAGTGAAATGCAAAGTACCTACTCCTCCAGTTGTTTTGAGGCCAGTTGATTTCAAATTTCTTATCAGATGCAAAAAGCTGCTTCTAGGTTCACATAGATACAAAAATTGTATAATTATTTCTATTCAAGAGATAGTTGTGCTATATCTTATATTCCAGTAGCGAAGTATCACCTCATTAGTGTGAAAATTGACTAAAACAAAAAATCCCTAGCTCTAGATGAATTATAAAGAATTTTCCTCACCCGCCAAACAAGTTCAAAGCCAAAACTTGTGTTCAACAAACTGGCCATCTCCATAGCCATCAAATCCGTGGCTTAAAGACCTTGACTTCAAGAAATAACAACAGTCTGACGATATAATGATCGAATCCAATCATAATCATATTTCTATTGATCACAAGTTCAAGTTGAATAGCAATAGCCGTTCATTCATATGAGAGTTCCCCTCCCGTAAAGCTGATAAAGATAAATCAACAAAGGAGCAAATAGATGGATAGATTGAGTGAATAAAAAAAAAAAAAATCAAATAATTGCCAATGATAGCACGTCACCTAGACCGACCGTCACACCAAAGCCAACAAAACAAATGGAAATAAGGAAAAATTAAACAAAATTACACATTATCAAATATTTGAATTGAAAATCAAGCGTCACTCCGCGTGTGTGTGTGTGTGTGTGTGTGTCGCTGTTTACTTAATTATGTGCGGAATTATTAATTAGAAACAAATCAATGACGGTAATGGACGTCGGGTTAGGTAGCTGCACTTAGCGTAGCCAGCTCCCACGGTTGGAACTTGGACTACTACCCACACCTTGTACCTTTTCGTATCACCCGTATAGGGTGCGGGTAGAACAATAGAAAAGTTGTCAACTATTCAAGACGTTTCCTCGAATCAAAACAAAGCTTGAAAGATGCAGACACACTGACGGATTTTCATTGATTATTTCGCTGGAATTTTACTCCTCAAAGGATTGGATGCATACGCACAGTCCGAATTCATGGTCATTATTCTATTACACAACTCATCATCATCGGCATCAGTATTTCTCGTTTTTTTGTTGGAATCATCAGCATCAGTTGTCGTGTTGTCGTATCAACTTCATACTGAATTCGCCATGTCATTGTGGCATTGTTCTGCGGCTGTAGATACTTTGGGTATGGGTGAGAAAATAAAAATCAAAACTTTGGTGTACGATGTACAAATCCACACACAGCATCGTCCAGCACATGGTCAAGATAATGAGGTGATGATTATGACAGGGATGATAGGTGAAAGTTTTTTTTTCTTTTTCTCCCTGAGAAGGTTTTGTTTGGAACTCTTTTTTTTTTTTTAAACTTAACACACGTCTTGTGAGTTGAAATTTTGATGTGTTACCGGGAAACAGAGCTGTGGATGGAGGAGAGAAAATGACACCTCGCCCGAAAGAGGTGATATGATATTATATTCTTCGTCACCTTTTCTTTGTTTTCTTCTTTCTTATTTTCGCTATGTGTGGCTGGGAAGTCCTTCAGACACATGTTTTGGTGAGGTGTTTAAGAGGCCAGGAAATAGGCCCACCAACAAAGCGATGTTTGGGGTTAGAAATTACATAATTGAAGGGCTTACCAACTGCGGGAAGACAAAAGAGAATGCTTTGAGGTTTCTTGATAGCGGTGACGTTTTAAGTTACAAGATACTTGTAGTTTTTTTTGTTGTTTTGTGGAGTTAGGGATGTCAGTACAGAAGGAGTGAAGTATCTTGATGGCAAGTAATTTCTGCTGCATTGAATATTTTCACAACTTTGTTAAGTCCAGATGGCAAGGGTCTCATCCACGGCGCAATAAGCAAAAATCTGCGAAACCGTTGAGTAAATAGTTGGCTCCTGCTTTGATCCTCATCTTTGAAGACGAATTAAGAAAAGACGAGGGTTTTTTAGTAGTAGTAGTCATCAATTCCATTAATTCACAATAAGCAATATAAAATCGTCAAAGGTTACCAAAAAAACATGAGTAATTTGATATCGGACGATAGCATTGCACCCTACTATGAGTAGAGAACTCCATGGTAACGAAATACCCACTGAGCCTTATCAAGAAGGGTCTCAGAAGTAAACGGATGGCCCATTCATGATACTAATGGTAGTTCTTAGATCTAAGATCACCTATCGTGATAGATAGATGAAGTAGAAGAAGTGGAAGAGCCGAAGTAATCAATTGATAGTGCATACGAAGTCCCCCAAGGCTCTGTGCTAGGTTCGCTAATGTTGAGATTAATGCATGATGACATCCTCGAACTTAGAATTCCGTTGTAGTGGCGGACACAGTTTATAGAGAATAAACGAGTTGAAAGTAAGTAGACAGCGTCTTCCGAACACTTTCCTAAGACGTGACATACCTATGTATTGCCAGCGGCATCAACAGCGAGATGGTGCTACTCTCAATCGGTCGAATTGATTTCCATTTGACTTCAATAGGCATGAACAGCTGCATATCTGCCTGAACCAGATCCTTACCGGACATATGTAGATACTTCATGAGTCACCTGTTCAGGTTTGGACATGGCGACAACAACCATAGCTACCGTACACAGCAGCAGTCGAGAATGAGAAATACATGATGACAGATTTTGAGCACTGAAGAAATTTGGACAGGAATTAGCGGTATTGTGGCAACTTATATGACGAAGCCAAGTATCTAAACGAAGGAGCCGAAGGAGGAGGAGTACACGTAGACCAGTGATAGAAGATAGGAAGTCATTAAGGAAGCTGTCTAGTCTGATGGAGAGCCTGTCTATGAGCCAGTATCTACCTCTTATTGCACTTGTGACCGACCTCTTCTGTCTAATTAAACAGTTGGAAAGTCAACGATCCAGCTTAGGCTACTTATTGTATTCTAACATAAAGACAAAGGCAAACAATTTACTGTGAATTATAAACAAAAACAATTTCCAAACATGCGATCATCTTCAATTATTTGGACACCAACCACGGAGAGTAAGAGACTG
Source organism: Chalcosyrphus nemorum (assembly GCA_949716465.1). Classification (NCBI taxonomy): domain Eukaryota; kingdom Metazoa; phylum Arthropoda; class Insecta; order Diptera; family Syrphidae; genus Chalcosyrphus; species Chalcosyrphus nemorum. Next base: position 32,589,749 of record OX454333.1, read on the forward strand.
AATCATAATACCAACTATCAACTCGTCGCTATCCGTATTTTCCTGAATGACAAGTATGAAGGCTATGTTCTTTAGGCAAATGCAAATGTCTGCTGCAAATCAGAATCCAGGATCAATTCCCTGTGATCAGTGATCCAATCATTCTTATTCAAATAAATTCACAAGAGATTTGTGAAGTGGGAGAAGTAGAACAATTCTTTTTGTTTTCAGCGATTTTCGCCGCCCTAGTACATGAATGCTAATTAGTCGTGAGATCAGCCAAAAACCTGATCAGTCGCAATTTATCCAAACTGGCTAGTGGCGATTGCATTTCTCAAAACAATACAAAACCTCCATCAAATTCCACTGGTGTTTTTTTTTGTGTGTGTAATGTTACCATGTTTGAATTGGACATGCTGCTGACGAGTTAAAAAATTAATATTTTCCAAAGTTAAATTCATATTTACATTTCGTTAAGTGCTGCGCAAACAAACCAACAGAATGCTTTGTTTTTTCACATTTCCATACACAGATATTCGTATTCGTTTCTTCTCCATTCGTTCTCTCACGAATAATTTGCTGCTCTCTGTATGGATGGATGTTTTCTTTTAATTTCAAGGAAACCAGTTGACTACCTACACTTAACATTTATAATTTTAATTCATCACGACAGTCACGAATCAACTTTGAAAACGACGAAGTATCTCAGACAATGTGATCTTTATCCGCACAACACAAAACACAAATTTTGTTATTATTCATTTTTATAAATTTAAATAAAAAAAAAATGGTTGTTTGTTTATTTTGAAAACTTACTTGCAAATCTGGGATCGTTGGCGGTTGAACCATACCAACCGGCTGAACTTCTCATGTCTGTGTAATGGCCAGCCAGCGATAGGTTATCTGTGGGACCACAATAACTTTGCACACCCGGACTGTGGTACAGTGGACCCATGGCATATGGATTCGCCATACTGCTACTTCCTAAAGCACTGGGTGAATTTATACTACTGCCGCTAGAGTTTGATCTGAAATGAGAAATTTTTCGAAAATTTTTAAACATATCTGTCGGACGGTCAAATGTAATTTAAGTTCTAATATTACTTAAGGCTACATAAAATACATCCTCTCTTAAGTAGCTTACTAAGGTCAATAAAGCTATCCCTAACGACTATGGGCGGGTTTTAATTTGATGTGTCCCTTACCGTTGCACAGAAATTCATAGTTGAACAAATGTCAAAAGGTGGAAAGAAATTCGCTCAAAAAGAAATAAAACAGTAAATGAACGCGTAAAAAGCGGAAAAGTTCAAAATTTGACATTTGATTTCATAAAGTGGGCTGAAATTCCAGCTTTCTCGTGAATACCTACTCTTTTACGAAACTAAAAATCCCTGCTCAATAAGAAAGGGAAATTTAACCTGCTTAGGAGAGTGATCTACTATATTTGATTTTCAATTTTAGTTTCGATCAGAGCCAGAGCTGTCAAAAATGGTGGCGTTCGTGTTTCTGTTTTGGCACTAACACTTCAGAGCTTCGATTTAGTTTTTTTTGCGCCTGGGAAAATAAAGGAAAACGAATTTAAATCAACAAAATGGCGACTACGACCATTTTACAATTGATATTTAATAAATATTTAATTTATGCATAAGCTTTATTTTTGGGTTTAAACGGAAGTAAAATATGACAATTTCAATGTTAATAATAGACAGCTAGCTACTCGGGCGTGTTTTATAAACAAATTAGAGCCCTCTGAACACGCCCCGTTCAGATCATGCTAGACGTGCTCGAGCTCTGTTCGTTCAGTGCTCCGCTCTAAACGAAAAAAGAAATGCCTTACGTGTGCTAAACGTTTGCTATTTGATAAAATTTGACAGTTCCATGATGTGGTACTAAATTTGTTTATAAAACATATTTCTTTCTAGTTGGCTATTTCAGTGTCTTCAAAACAGAGGCTGCAGCATATGTTCCATTGGACTTGACCCATTTGCATGAAATGATAGTTGAGAGAGCGATGACTAGTTTTCGTCGACTTAAAAGAGTCATCAAATTGGGTTTAATTTTGAAATACAAAAGACGATGCCACATAAAAATGAAATAAAATCCAAATGGATTGAATTTCAATCGAAAGATTTCCTTAAAATGTCTAAAATTGGTTCAGAATCCAATTTAAGTGCCCTAAATCTTTTCTTTCGAATGTTGAAATGCAATTTTTGGAAAATATACAAGTCGTTTCACAGACATAAAACTTTTTAAATCCCACCATAGTTTTTCGGTACATACTTCGACTTAAAGGGAAGAGGATCATTGGTTACTGAGGACAAGACTATTAGATTGTTCCTCACAGCGCTACACTCATTGATTTGTTTGGTCTAAATTGTACAAGATTGGATCTATCAGAACGAAAAAGTGTCCATAAGATTAGATAAAAAAAAACGGGTGCAAAACTTTTGAATTCAAATCTTTTGAACAGACAAAAGAAGTACATAAAAGTTTAAAGTGTCCTTCACACAAGGTGTCTAAAAAGGGGCTCCAAAATTAAGTTCATTCCAACGGCGGGCTAATGTATAAATACCGAAAGTTTCAGCTCTCTACATCAAAAGAAACTATGACAGACAGATACCGTCTCTAATCCTTGTTTTAATATCCTTCTGACACTGTATTTACTTGAAAGTGAGCAAAAAAGACTAACCCATGAACTGTAAAGCTACCATAAGATTGTATGGCACACTGGCATTGTATGGCACACTGACATTAATAACTTGTCATTATTTGCTTTTATGGCCGCAATGTCACATCCAGTTTTGACAAAAGATGCACATGCACTACAATGCGAAGAAGGGAAAAATTGACTACCTACAAAGTATTTCTGTGGCCACAACCCATAACCGCTTAAGTCGATTTTTCCAGTTTTGAGAAAAACGCGTTTGAAGTTTTGATTTTCTGCGAAATTGTATGGAATACTGAGATTTTGGTTTTGCCTTTTTGTCCTTACATTTGCTGTTTTTGTGAGTTTTGGAATGAAAAAACCGTATGTACTTCAAATATTGGGAAATATTGTAGCATACTCAAACCAAATTCTTCTTAAGTCGACTTAAGCGGTTATGACTTGTGACCACTGATTTATCAAGATGATTCCTCCCAGTGAAATGACTTGTTGGTTTTGAGTAATACGCTCCGAATCAATTCTGATGAGAAAAGCAATGGAATTTTGTTTACAATTTTAAGATTCCGAAAACCTCTTAGAAATTTAAAAAAAATATCAGTCTGCCACAGCTGTGTGACTTTTAAACCATTTGCTGTAGGGAGCTAAGAATTCACCAAATTTAGAGATATGCATACTCTTTCATGTTATGATTAACATTGCCTTCTGTAAAGGCATAAAAACTAAACTTTTCCACGTATACAGAAGAAAATTACAGTTTGAAGCCGTATCCGAAGGAGATGGGTTTTTGAGAAGCTTTCTCATGACAAATCTTAGATCTCCGCCGACGCTCGCAAAAGGTGGGCCCATGAAAAACTTTGATGGTTTATTCTGGGGTTCGAACCTGGAACCTCACGCACAGTAGTCACAGGCAGTAAACACTGAGCATTCAGCATTCAGACTGAGTGTAAGAAAAAAGAGGAAAGAGTTAGTTCAAGGCATTTACATTACATTTACTACTTTAAATAGAATCACAACGATATTGAAATTTTCTTATTAAGTACACGGAGCATGTCATGTGCTGTTAAGGACTCAACAATACCTACAACCTGTAAGATTTGTTGTGATGATGGAGTTCATAATATATTTTGTAACTTCGTGACATTTTCTGTAGACGTCTAACCATGACTGACTTTGTCTAATAACGTACAGGGTCTGTAAAGGGATCAACCGAAGGTATGTAGTCCTAGTCATCCACCGTCACCGAAGGAAAAAAGTTTAAACTTTGACTAAATACTGCATAACCCAACCATACTCAGACACACTCACAAAAGAGGGCAAAAGAAGGGAGCAAAATGTCCAAGTTACATAATTTGAAGGAAGACTTCAATTTTTAAAGTAAAAAGGTGCAACAAATTTGGAAAAAACTAATAGCGTACCTGTAAAATGTCATTCCATAGTGTGACCAACATTCCTAGCAAACTAAGAGTAGGATGAGTTCGAGATCTATACGAAAAGGCTTTAATTCATTAACTCTTTAGACGGCATACCGACATACATCATCATCTGATATCTATAATGATTGGACAGATCATTAGCATCCGAGAAACCCTGCAAGTTACAGACCGACGGATCATAGCGACTCTTGATTATGTCCCATAATCTTTATCCCTTGGAGGCAAAACCAATGTAAAAAAAAAATCTTTCAATTTTGAGGAAGGAATCATTATTTTGATATGATTTTAAGCTGACGTACGTAGAGCCCAAGCAAATGTCAGCCTTCTTTCAAGGACGGAGCTTATTTTGACAGAAGGATTCAAAGAAAGATTGTGTTGTGTAGCCTGAGTTTTGGTAAAAATAAAAACTCCCAAAAAAGAATAGATTCTGACATAAGGAACCAAATAAAACGTACAATTGTCACCACTCCCAAGCTTTATCATTGTATTTTGTTTTTTGTTTCTTAAAATAAATTGAAATCACTGTAGAGTGAGCTTAACATACCCGTAATTTAATTTGATTCGCATACTTTTTTTCTTATCTCAAATGCTGACGGTTGCAATCCGATCCTTTAAGATTCTTTCTTATTATTTTTTTTTTTTAAATAGAGTCAGCGAAAAACCCTCATCTCTCACGTCCTCATTCTGATGACATCAATTATCGAGATGCACACACTCATTTCAAAATAAACGAACGCAAAAAAAGAGTATGAAAAACCCCTTAGGCCCTCAGCAATTCCCTCTCTCAGGCAGAAGTATTTAATTCGAAAGCCCTACAAGTAAAAACCCTCCATATCCTTTAAGGACACTATTTACAAAAAAAAAAACAAAAAATAAAGAGGAAAAATCATTTAAATTCGTACATATGTAGGTATAGGAGTGTTTTTTTTTTTCGCATCTATTTCTTTGCTATGCGTACGTTTTTACTCACCTATATGGTGATGGCGGATTCGTGCTAAGCTCCAGTTTGCGATACGATTCCTCAATCGGACTCAGTATGTCTGTAACGCTAAACGGTGTCGAATGACTACTATTCAACAGAGTATTATGGTGTTGATGATGCAGATTCTGCAAGTGCTGTAAATTGCTCAAATTATGATGATGATGATGATGATGGTGATGATGGGCGGCAGCAGCTGCTGCGGCGGCGGCTGAGGCAGCGGCGGCGTTAACGGACGTTGAAACAGATGTCAATACGGTTTGCTGTTGCTGTTGTTGTTGATGCGATGATTTTGGCGACAAACTCATAACCAAGTCGACGCCATTTAATTCGGTTAGAAGACTTGTATCCTCGTGTTCGGGATCCTCCGCAAAGGCTCCAGAATTATTCTGATGTATATTTGCCAGTGTGGCTGACATACGCGTAAAGGTTCCAAGCACTGGCGTAACTTTTCATATATGAACACACTTTTTTATTTTTACTTTTTTTTAGATTTTCTTTCTTTTTTTAACACTCGCGTTGGTTTATCTATCTATTCTTTTGGATGGAAAATCACTTTTTTTTTTCAAACAAACGGACGCTTTTTTTTATTTATTTAATCGATTGCAATTGAATCAACATCCATAATCCTTGATTTAAGCGGGTATATCACCTGGAAAAAAAAAGAAAGGACACAACACAAGATAAATATAATATCTCATTGGCGCGTAAATTGCTATACAAAAAAAAAAATTAATCTAGGGAGCGGGCAGGATTCATGAATAAAATCCCGAACACACTAACGTTCTTAAGAACCCGACGATGGAAACTAAATCCCAACACCTATCTCGAAAAATAACACGGGTGTCATCTCTTCACGACACAAACGGGGCTAGGAACATGTCCTTTATCCTTTCCTGTATCCGTGTTTCTTTTTCTAATTAAAGAAAGTTGCACATGTATGCATTTAATAGGAAATGATATCCGTTTTTTTTTTTTTTTGATTGCATACATATACTCGTATGTAGATACTCTCAGCCAACACCGGAAAGGTTGTGTTACTTCTTGAAGAAAAGGGGGGCCAATGTTTGTATACAAACATAAAAAAGAAATGTATCTTTCATGCTGTTGGCAAATGTGAGCGACCGAGTGTTCTGGCATCTTTAATTGAAGAAATTATGAATTACTTACAACTGTTTGTTCTAGATAGATATGCGCGCGCTTAATGTTTTTTTCTGTCACATTTTTCTCTCATTTTAAGGAAACCGCGAATAATGAGTTAAGAAAACAAATCTAGATGTAGGTGTGTGAAGCATCCTATGTGTATGCATCGAAGAGAGAGGGGCTGTATCTATAGATACAGCTTGTGGGAGTTTTACGGTGATGAATGCAGACAGATTGTGTAATTCAAGTCACCAGGAGGAACTATCTTCAACTGACAGTTCTTTTTACTCGGTTTTTTCTTGAGTGACTAATGGTGGGCAAACTAATAAGAGAAAATGGAAACTTCTGACGAAATAAGCAATTAAAAGTGCATTTTTTGAGGAACTTCAAAGATGTTTTTGTTTTTTACGATTATTCGTTTTTAGTTGGCTTTTTGTGTCGAATACATGCCACGAATACTTTGGTTAGCTGTCTAGGCAACATTTTGTATCGCATCTTACCTTCAATTTGGACAAAAAAAGGAAGCCGAATTTTTATGGCTTTAAAATATGTACAAAGGTCCTATACCTTCTAGCAAGATCAACTTCTTCTCTTCTCTTGAATATCAAATATCAGTTTAAAATATTAGTAATCATCTTCAAAAATCATGTTTTCGAAATAGCGATTTTCAGTCAAAATGTTCTATTATGAGAAGTTGATTGTGCAATCATGCCTTTCAATAGCAACTTCTATCGCTGGAAGATGAAATTTATTTTGATTTGAGGGAGCCTTACAGGTATATATAATTTCAGGTACATACAGTCTTTCCTCCTTATCACATAACAGAAACTTTGGAAATTTGATTCTGTGATCAAAGACCGAAATTTAAGGCTCACCTAAAACCCCTATTTGGTTGCTGTCTACAAAGAATTTGTAGATTTGAATTGATTTCGTTTTAGCCAGTGACTTTTTAAATAACTTGCTAATAGTACGTTTACACCGCACCCAAATGCAACATTTCGGCTAGTTTCTGCATTTCAGCCCAAATACTTAGCATTTCGCCATAAATTTTTCTGCATTCTAGAATGCTGGATTCCAGCGAAATACTAAATTTCTAAGTTCGTCAAATCGAACAATTCAGAACGTCAAACAATGACATTTGAACCCGCTGAATAAACAAAAAAACTGCTGTCAACTAAATAATAAGTCATTTCAAGTAATCATTTCCAATCAGAAAAAAATATCAGTACTCAATTCTGACACCAGCTGTCATTTGAAATGCCGAAGTTGCAGTGGGAACGCCAAATTGGATTTCGAAATTTTTTTCCTGAAATGTTGGATTTAGGTGCGGTGTAAACGTACTATAAGCTTGTTTCGAAATACATACCTTCCATGGTGCTCTTATTAGGATAAAGAAATAAAAAGCAAAGGCAACAAAATGATATGATGGTTTTTGGTAAGAAGGTCCAATGAATTTTGCCCAAATTATTGGCGATAATCGTTGGTGCATTTTGCATTCGTTTGTAATTCACAGTATTTTCTATTTTTTCAAAAGTATTGGTATACACTTTGTGCTCTCCGAGCGAGAACCCTACATTTGCTCATTACTTCAAAAAATTTAATGCATGTGTTTTGGATTTGATGTAATATAATTTTTTTTAAAACACGCTAAGCGCCATGGAGTACCTATAAAGTGAGTGAAATTAGTTTATTTACAGTCGATGGTGAATAGCAGGAATAAAGTAGCAGATGCAAATAGTCAAGATTAAGGGCCTCACCGAAATCCGAAATCATTTTCCATTTGAAAAATCGAGTCTACAAAATTATTAAAAAGTGTGTAATATGTTGGTGGCTATAAATAGCCCGAATTTTACAAAATATTGTATTTTCGGCAAAAAAAAAAATTGAGTTAGGCATTTTAAAGCCGTTTAATTTAAAAATACAAAACTTCTGTAAGGTTTTGATATCAGTTTGAACGTGAAAATTTGAACTTGAAAAAAAAAAAATAGATCAGTCAGCGATTTGCATTTTCAGTAACTTTTAAAAAAGTTTATTTAATTAATCCCTTAATATCTTTAAATTCCCTTTTTGTAAATTGCTTCGGTACAGTTGTGAGCCCTCCATATGTACATACGTATGTACGTAACAGAAAACATAACTTTTTAGTAAGAATTTGGAAGCATTTTGAAAACAGTAGTAAAGGTCCATTTACAGCTCAGCGAACTGCGAATACGCGCGAGCAAATATTCGCTGGTTTTGACATTACATTTACAGCAACTTTTTTTTTAAAACTTCATATGTCATTTACCAAAGGGAATTAAACTTGTAAGGTTAAACTCTCGCGAATGTGGATTGCTGAAACTGAATAAAATTCGCGTATTCGTCTATTCGCGGAAAAATCAGCGAATTGTTGATTTCTTCTCAGCAATAAATTACAATTTAACTATAAAACGATAAATAAAATAAGGTCTCTTCTTTGGGAGTAGTAAAATTGTTGTAAAAATTGTAAAATGTGCTTTCAATGTGCTAAAAATTGTTTGTTCGCGGTTCGCCCATTCGCTGGTCGCTGAGCTGTGAATGTCCTTCTTTGGAAGGTAAAATTTATCTGAGCTAGTTGTGCAATGAAATCTATTCGATTCTAGTTCATATTTTTACATCGTTTGGTCTTCCAGTACAGCTCGGATATACTCTAATAATAAAGGCGGATTCCGAGAGTTTGTTTATTCGTAAAAATATGAATACCTATAAATGCTTTTATTTTCAGTGCGGGCGCCAATTAAACATTTCGGAAATGAGTCTTTTTTTATTCACTTTTGCACTTGAAGACGATGAATTGAAAAATGGTATAATTGATAAGTATATTGCTTTAAAATCATAAAATATTTAGAAGTCAATAAAAATAAATAAAAACACAATGGCAGACATTTTTTTTTTTAGGGGAGAGGAAATTCGGTAACGTAAAGTTAGAATAAAATCCCTGCAATTTAGTTTAGAATTTGTTCAGTTGTAGCATTAGCCATTAGTCTTAAAGAGCGTTTTACAGTAACCCTTCTATTTCTGGGTTAAATTAGTAAATATGTTTTTGAATTGGTTGAGATATAAAACGTTGTTGAAGCTGGACAATGATCAAAACAATTGTGTAAATCACCGCCCACAAAATTCACTATCTTGACTGTATTGCAATTTAAAAAAATATTTCTTCAATACAAACAGAGCCAAAAACGAAGACAAAAAATAAACATTGTAGTCCACGCGAGCGGAGCCAGAATTTTGCGATTCGCTCTAGGTACATGGACTTTAAAGTCATATTCCCAAAGCACGTATAACGGTATTTAATTTAAAGGCAATTTCACAATAAGCCGATTTGGTTTGCGGTCTTTTGAAGATTAAGAGAAGACTTCGAAATCTATAAATAAGAGAATCTTATCCTTTAGAAAAGTTATAATAAAAACTTCCAGTTACAGACGAGGTTGAAATTTGGCTTAAGTATAAAACTACATTCTCTGGTTAAAAACGGTTTTACGATATGTATCAACCAAATGACGCTTATAATAAACTAAGTGCGATAAGCATGCCTAATCATTACAAGCCCAAACTGAATAAAATATTGTGGTGCACGCCATCCTCACAAAAGATATGTAAAATTTGAAAAACGAAACGAATGTAGTAAAAACAGGAGAATAGATCCGAATTTTTTTACAACATTGTCCTTAATATCAATTTCCAAAATCAGTCTGTAAATTCTATGACACGACTTTGGAAATTGCATTACGATCAGTAAATATCATTAAAGCACCAATAAGTTTATGGATAAAGTTTGTAGTTTCGGGCTGATGTACCAAATTTAAACCGTAGGTGTTTTCTACAAATTCATTTAAAAAAAAATAACATAAACCTGATTCAATTATATTTCAAGTGTTTCAACTCATCAAGTGTCGAGACTCATCCCAAAATGGAATTAAAACAAGATCGTAAGAACAGTTTTTAAGTCAATGTAAAGTATCCTTTATAGGCACCTAACAAAAATTCAAATTTTCCCCTCTAGGGATCACTCCAGATACCCAAGAGATATGAATTTTGAAGCATTAGGTCCACTCATTTAGGATCCAGTTCAATAAACGACTTCAGGTTTCCATAAAGGCAGACAAAATTTGCAGTCCTGCTTTCACTTCTCTATAACGATCATGTTAATTTTTATGAATGCAATGCCCTGTATTAAAGGTGCCAGTAAAAAGTGTGGGATCAACAAAATATTACGATATTTTCAGAAAACTCGCGGGTTAGTGTTTCCTAAATGAGCCCATGCACCATACCATTCTACATGCATGCACATTCTAGTTTTTGAGAAGCAAAGTTAAGGTGTAAAGCACTGATTAGGAGAGAGATAAGGAGCGAAGAATACACCCCAAACTAAAGGGTAACCAATGCCACTGTACCTATTTGTATAACTTTAGAATATTTATCAATTTGAAAAGTAAAAAGGACACAGATTTGGTAACAATTCAATGCCAAACTTTAAGACAGATGACCACCAGTCTTTAACTTAAAGCCCTTGTCTTAAGATAACAGATCTGACTGAGTTCAATTCAACTAAAACTTACTTACTTATGTATCGAAATATAGGTACTAGATTTTGGCAATTCATATATCAAAGTAAAAATATGTATACAGGTTAGAAAGAAAGGCTGGAAACTAAAAAGTTCTGGACTTTGTATGCGAGAGATGAAAAATGCTGGAAAAAATGGTCAAAAATGCTTAAGATTTTGTTTAAAATTAAAAGTGTTTTTCTGTGTTGTTAAAAAAAAATGTCGTTATTTTGAAAACGCAAAAAAAAATACAAAAAGCCGAGAAATGAGACTGCTTTACCAGCTTTGTTCAGTGACTCTGTACTGCTCCAAAAGTCCTATATGTAGTCTTCTTTTTATTTAAGGAGTCTTTACTGTAAGTCCAGCACACGATTTTCTGTAGGTACCTACTTTTGAGGTAGGTGTGAAGTGTCCTAGACGAAAATTGTGTGAGAACTTAGTACTTTTGACTTATAATAAGAGAATGCTTTAGGAGATGCTTTGCCTTATTGAACAGAAGGTTGTAATCATTTCTGATAGTTTTCACAAACTTGTGCTGTTCTGCTCTGCCCTAAGGTACTTTTTCAGTCACTGAACAAAGCTAGTACAAATAGATGTGACATAGAACTTTTTGCCTGTCAAATGTACAAAGAACCGATCCTCTCCTTTAAAAAGACTGTGATTTTTTTCCCTCATTCCGATCAAAGGGCTAAGTGTTTTCAAGTCTTTTAGAAACATCTACCCACTCTCCTTAAATTTACTATACTATTAGATAAAATCCAATTACCTATAACAGATCATTATTTATCCAATTGTTGAGTGCTGGATTGACTAGGAATTTCAATATCACCAAAGGATTTTTTTCTTTTCCAAACGAGAGTCTCTTATGCGCACTCGAACACTTTTAGTTTTACTGAAATTTTTTGACCGCGTCTCACTAGATTGCCACTGATCCTTTTTTTTTTTTTTTTGTTTGTTTGTTTTCTTTTGTTCAATTGCACTTTAGTTGTAGAGGTACTATTCCTCTTAAGTATTTGTGTATATCCACTCTCTTATCACCCGACAATTCGACCAACGGCGGCAATAAGACAACGATTCCTCGCGAGGAAATTAAAAAATACTCAACTCACGAGTCGCGGGGGTAAAAAGAAAAGGGAACAAGAAAAATCCCAAAAAATCAACACAAAACAAAAGGATTTTTTACGTCTCTGCGCGTCAAGAGTACACTTTAGTGGGCAATTCAACTTCCTTTTTGAGAGGCGAAGCAGATGGCAAAAAAAAAATACTCCAACGCACCAGATTTGTGTATCACATTCAGTTACTACTCCTCCTCCTCCTCCTGCTGCTGCTGCTCTTCACCTCCTTCTTTACTCCTTGTCAAGTACTAAAACAGCAGCCAAAGTAGCAGTGTCAAATCAAAAGGACTACTAATACACAAGTTAAGAGTAGATCACAATGGGGTTTAAACAATTTAACTGTTTCGATATTAGTTGTGCTTTTAATGACCACAACACGGCGACAAGTACAACAACAACAACATAACGAAATATTGTAAAAAAAAGAAAAAACAAGACGACGGATAAGACGGAACACGGATAATGAGAACGACGACGGTTGACAGTAGTGGCGGCTTACAAAACGGCGGCAACAAATAGACCAACACACAAGAATTAAGGCAAGATGCGCATCTAGATACTTTATCCAACAAGATGAATCCGAAACGTAGTATACAAGATACAAAAAAAAAAACCACCAAGAGAAAAACAACTGAAACAACAATTCAGCTCAGTAAATTTATTATGAATATCCACTCGACACGATTCCGTCAAATGAAATAAGAGGTCTGAACAGTACTGACGAGTGCTTCTCAGATGGCTTCTGGATAGCCCTCGAATAAAACTTTTCCATATAGTACTCTTACAAGAAAAGGAACAAAAAAACAACACACATAAAAAAAAAACTACCAACAATAATGCGAGACGTGTTACACACATACAGAGCCCGAGTAGGAATTCCCAATTGTATCTAGATAGATTGAAACAGAAAGAGATAACAGCAGTTGTATGCAGTATTGACAACGAGAACGAGGGAGAGAGAAAAAGAGAATAAGAATAATGGTTGCACCACGGGAGAGGTGGGTAGATACAAATTTTTAAGCAAGGGGCCACCCCTACAACTGTATGCGTGTGACACACAGTCAAAGTATCGGAAGGGGTGAGACCGAAAAGCGATTTTTTCGGGCATCAACAATAAAGAATTGGTGTGTACTCTGTACTGTGTACTGTGTACTGTGTACTGTGCACCCAAAAAAACCAGTCGTCGTCTCAGTCCCAGCTGCATAGATACATTTGTATCTGGCTCTATGTGAATGTGTGTGTATGTGTGTTCGGTTGAGAGGATGATTGGTAGCAGAGTAGGTTGGTTCGATGAGGTATATTCCGTTTGTTTCATTTCACCGTTGTTTTATGGTCGTCGTCGTCGTCGTCGCGACACACAGTAGAAGAATTGCTGAAGAGAAGAGAAGAGAAGAGAAGAGAAGGAGTAGGGAATAATGGGAACCGAAAAGTACCATCCCACTTATGTGGGCTTGAGTGAGCCGTCATGAGTGTGTTGCGTCGTCGAGTGTATCTATAGATAATACACACACGGAATGTGTGTGAGTGTTTGGTAAGGTTTTTTTTGTTTATGAGACTTGTCATCGCACTCAAGCGTGTACTTTTAGAAGAGGCTAGTGAGTGTCAAACACAATGGCCATAGAAGAGAACCGAACGGAAGAACGAAATGGCGACAAGGCGCGCGAGTGAATGGGCGCCACTATTCGAGTACGAGTACGAGAAGGCCAGCCAGCTTAAGGAGAGAGCAACAACAAATAACAATAAAACGAACAAAAAAAACTAGGTACTAGGCCAAAATCAATGAAAAGGTAATTTTCAAAAGGCGTCAACCCAATGGGCCACACACCTTCTCTGTGTGCTCGCTCGATGGCATTGTGTGCTGTGTGTGCTTGCTATAAAGTGTGCAATATATTTTCTCAAATTAGATTTTCAGAGATACCAACTTTTTTTTTTTTTTTTTTCGTTTTTGTGCGTTTTGTAGATATGACAGGACATTTGGTTTGGGCTAGGATATGCTGTGATTTTGTGATTGAAAAATGCCTACCTCTGATGGATGATGTGTGTGTTTGTGTTTTGGGTTTTTTTTTTTCTTTTCTTTTGGAATGCAAAAGTATCTATAGTTATGAAGGGGATACTTAACAAATTCTCTAGTGGCACTAAAGACACCAAATAAAAAAAAGAAGGTGTGTACGCAAATGGAAATGCAGTGTGACATAAGCGCCTGCTCTTCATCATGCATGCATCATGAGTTTTGACTCCTTTTTTCGGCTTGTTAGTGTAGCGCTTGTATATTTTCATCTTTTGACTGTTTTTTTCTGATTTGAAATCACAGGGTGAAGGGGATAAATAATAATTAGGACATTTTATTTGTTGGTTTAAAGTGCGTGGACCGGCGGCATAACAACTACTATGGTGGTCTACCTACGAAAATTTAAGATGATTTACTGGAATCGATAGAAGTGGTGAAGGGTAGGACTTATGAAATTGTCAAAGTGTGTGGGTACCTATCTACGTAGGGATATGCTTTATCAGTTGCTTTAAGTGTGATTAATGGAGCATCATAAAATTTCACTGGTCTTCCAGCTTCTGAATCAATACTCAAAACTTTTTATAAAAAATGTTTTTTAATACATTTTTAATATATTGAGGAAGGTATAGAGTTTCTGCGGCAGCTTAAGGGGGCTTCCTGTGGGTGATATGTACCTTGTTCGAGGATCTTCGCTTCGCAAGTGAACAATATCCAAGAGTATTTTTTGTTTTGAGAAAGCTTCCCGACTTTGTTATCAAAATTTTCAGAATACGGCATGCCTATCATTCAGAAAAAAAAAAAATAATATATTGGAACATTAGCAGTCTAAAGAAAGCCAAGGCCAAGCTGATGCTGCTATGGAGCATTGTATAGAGATGGACCCGAATGAGTCGATTCCATTCCATTGATGGGAGTTTTTGCGAAAAAGATTTTTATGCTTACAAGATCCAACCAGAGCAAGAATTAAGGCCTCGATTAGTGAATGGTCGAAAAGGAGTTTGCTTTTTGTTTTTCAGCGATGAGGCTCTCTTCTTTGTTTAATTGCCACGTCAACAAACCAAATTCACGTCGCTATTTGAAGTGAAGAAAATTCTCATAACATCAACCTACAAAAAGCCACAGTTTGGGGATCTCATGGCCTAGTGAAAGGATTTGTAAATATTGGACCATGACCTATAGCTTCTCACAGATTTTCACGTGTTGTGTGCGCTATACATTTCTGCACGTAATTTGATAATTTAATTGATCGCGATACTATTTACGAGTAGATCCCCTTATTAGATCTCTGGAGATACATAAAGCCACGAAGAATTGTAAGTTAAACAAGATGTCAGAATAAAATACTCAAGTTTTTAGACACACTCCAAACTGTAATTTCTCCTGAAGCTCACACCATTTAAGAAAAGGCTATAATTTTTCCAATCCTTCTTAAGTTTGTCAGCAATTACGACAAAAAAAAGTACCTACATATTCAGGAATAATTCTTAAAATGGAATAAATACCTTTTTTAAGCTTAAGTCTCTAATTGTTTCAGATGAATTCATGTATGTATGCACATACATATGTACATATACATACAGAGGCCCATTTGTATGTTTATTGAAAAAATTATAATACTTATAATACTTACTTAGAACCCTTAAACCCTTTGAGGGCATAGGAAGCCGCTTGCGCCACCTTGTTCAGAGTTCTGCAACGCGTTTGAGATGCCCCCAACTCATTCCAATCTTAAAAAGCTCGATTGCTTTTCGGGTGTCCTGCACCAAAGTTGCCAACGGCCGGCCTCTCGCCTTACACTTTTCTGAGTGAACATTTTCCAATGCATATTCCATGGTGTATTTTGCAATGGAGTTGTCCTAGGGTGTCTCCGATCCACAGCATGTAATCCTTCATGCGTTCTTTGATAAAGTTGTTCGCTGAGAGTATAAGTACTTCGGCCAAAACCGCTAGTTAGCGTCGTTTAATACATTCTACCTTCAAGGTACTACACCCATAAAGTGGTACCCTCCATTTTGGCTGCCTTGACTTCTAAATTAAGGCACAGATGAAGGTCCATTGCCTGAACTGTGAATATATAGATATATATTCAAAATAAGATCCTAGACGCATCTAAAATGTATGATAAAACAGGTAAGATAGTTTTATGAAACCTTAATAAGAAACTTAAGATGCATGAAAATGTGTATTAATAAAAGGATACGATGAACTTTGTTGAATCAATGAGATATTGTATAATGCTAGGAATGTGTTTTGTGGAATTTCAGGCTAGTTTGAGCTAAATTTGAGCCGCTATATAACTTTCTCAGTAGTGAAAGAGAGCCTCTTGAAGACCATAATAGATTTTGGACCTATTGTCTAGTACTATCCTGCCTCAGATAAAGTATCTTTGTAATTTTTTTAAAGTTAGCTTAACCATTACGCTTGGAAAGCGTTAGGTTTTTTTATTCAAAGCGATATTATACTTTTGGAGTGTCGAAAAACAAGTTTTGAAAATTTTGTTTATCTCCCAAAAATGTCAATTTTAGAAACTCTTTTCGAAAAGATTAACTTCTTAAAAGTGTTATTGATTTCTTCTGCGAATATACCTAGCTTCTCTTCATTTCGAATTCAAACCTTACGTTTCAGAACATGTTTCACATTTCATCAAATGAAATATGATTTCGGTCGTCGGTTTCGTTGCGGTCGTCGAATACTTGTAGCACCAGCTTATTTGAAACCAAAGTTCTTTCAAAATTATGTCATTCATTTAAGCTAGTTGCGTTTTATGCGGCATCAGATTTGGAAAAATTTCACCAAATTTTGCCAAAAAATGAGAAATGAGACCTTTCAGTCAGAGTGTAGTGGTAATGCATTCAGCCATTGAATTAAGTGTTCAAGCCCTTAACAATATTCGAATAATTTGCACGGAAAGTAAAAAAATACTGTGAATTACGAGCGAATGCAAAAATCATAATTTGGACAACACCAAAGGGATAAATTATTGAGAACTAATACCACCTGAGTTTCAAATTCCACTACACCAAATCTATGCTTTCAATTCTTGTCGAGCGTATTTATCATTCGATTGTCGGTGAAAATAGTTTTGCCAGTTCATAAAAAAAAACTTGGGAATTAAGCATTTGTATCGATAATGAATGTCATTTTCTTGTATTACCAACTTTACTATTTGTAATTTGTAGAAGGCTACTAACATTTTTAGCCAACAAAAGTTCCGTTCGCGTACTTTTTGCACTACATTTCGTAGATTATCAAATTTCAAAGAGTGGGGGTAAAATTCTCTCAGAGAGAATTTAAATTCCGAAAAAGTAAACGAACGGGTTGAACAAGAAAATGCTGAAAATACACTGATTTGACAGATTTGACAGTCTTTACAAACCAGCCCAAAGAAATTTCTTGCACTAAAATCCGTAGTATGGGGAAATTTTATACTCTCTCGTGAGCGCTCTCTTTCGCGAAAAACTATGAAAATTTTCATAGAAATTCGTAAATTTTCGTTGTTTTGGGAGGGTACGCGAACAGACCTAACATTTAAAGCGAATATAGGTATTTTCCCTCGGAATTTTTCGAGCAATTTTTCAGTTTTCAATTCAAATATCATATCATTCCCTGCATTTGGCGAAAAACTAGTTCAAGAAACCTTTACCAAAAGCTATAAAAGGTTAAATTTTAAGATTTTAACTCGCCCACTTACATTTTCACCGAAATTTTCGATTTCGTTGATGCCATGAGCTTCTCTGGTCAAACTTTAAGTGAATTCAAGTCCTCCAACACACGTGTCTGATGATAATTTACAGAAAACAAAAACCAATGCTGCTCCAAAAATAATTCGGGCACTCAATAGTTCCGGGCCCAAGGGGAAATTGCCGCGTGCTGAAACCAGTAACCCACTTGAAAAGCCGCTGCGTTTTTTTCGTTTCTTAAAATGACGTTTAGTGCCTTTGGCATTTTGAATTTAATTTATGTGTCTATTTCATAAGTCAAAAGCCAAAACTAAAAACCTCTCTAAATTAAGGAGATTGCAAAACTCTTCCAAACTTTATTTGCACCTCCAGTTTGCTGTCATCTTCTCTGGCAAATATTTATCTTTCCAACTAGCCCGTCTACCCCAAAAAGCCAATTTTATTAAACTAATTCTGGCGAATTGTCGATGGAAACAAACAAACAAATTAAATTTCTATTAAAATCCTTCCATGACCCGTTGATAAAGTATACACACACCATCGCAATGCTTCCTCGTCCTTCTCTGAAAGAAAAACTTAGTATAAAATTCAACTGCACCCTGTGTTTGTTGGCGACAAATATCCTTTTTTTTTTTCTGTTTTGGTGCTCGGTGCTTGGTGCTCGGTGCTTGGTGCTCCCCCCTAATGGATGGCGAACGGGAGGAAGCAAAAAAGGCGAACTTTTTTTTTTGTTCGTATGCAAAGGCAAACTCCTATCCGTCTATCGCCTGTATATCTCGGATAATGATGATGAAGATACCTATATGATGATGATGTATCCCGGCGAAATGCCAAAGTATGATTGCAACCGCACCGCAACATGGCTCAGATACTTTTTTCCCCAGTCAATAGATAGACACAAATACATATTTATTTTTTCTTCCCAAGTCTCTACTGTTGTCTCTTTTGTTCTGCCTGGCGGTGCAGGCATAACCACTACATCGGCGGCGATGTCCACGGACATTTGTGTGCAGCTCAGTTCAGACACAAAGTAGGCGTGGCACACAATGATGCTTACCAACCAGATGATACAAAATTTTCCTCTCTTGCCACTCAAGCGACTTCAATTGGCTTTCATCGAATTGTACTGCACGAGTGTAGCGTAACGCTCTGCGGCTGCTGTAATCGCACACAATCGCAAATGATTTATGACACAAACTCATGCACAGCTATTCAGTGTGTGTTGCGCTAGTGTGTGTGTGGGTGCTTTTTTTCCAGCAAAGGTGTGAATAAAGTGTACCTCCTTGGGATTCTGCTCGAATGAATGGTGGATTTAATGTTGCCTATTATTTGATGTTTGATTATCCTTCGTGAGGAGGGGTTTTTTTTTTTGGTTCCCACTCTTCTTTTTGGTGTTGATTTTGCCATTTAAATGGCGAAATTGCATAAAAATCCGTTAGTTTTTGACCTGTCCCTGGATGATGGTCAGATAGGGTTGGTTGTAGATTAATCATTTCCGCTACAATTGTGGACTTTAAAAGGATGAAGGAGATGCACAGACTCTTCTAATTGGATCGTCCTCGTTGAGGATATTATGAGTCCAGTAAATATAGAAAAGAACCCAGTTTTGGTTAATTTTTAACGACGAGATGTTTTTTTTTTTTGTTCTATCTTTTTAGCTCAGGTGGCCGCTTGTCGGTTTGCATTTAAAGACGCATGCGGATTTGTTTATTTATTCTCTGTGTTCTGTTCTCTCTTTCGTCATTCAGGATGTGTACTTGTAGGGAATTTATGATTCTAGACAAATTTATGTGGCTGTAGGTATCTGTGTGCAGAAGGCAAAAAATAAATACCTAGGTATAGGGCGCAGGCATAGAAAAGTCGATATTTTCTGCACATAGTGTGGATGGGAATGGAATTTAGACTTTCAAGGGGGTGGCACATTGGGTGCAAGTGTCGGCGGCGACTAGGTATTCTATTGCTTGAGTGAAATTTTCGCATTTCCATTACCTTAGCCAATTTGACTTTGAATTGACTTTAAACAGATGGATGAATGACTGAAGATTGTTTACTGTTTAGACAGTCTCATTCTCTCTCTCCGTTTAACGCTAAAAGTATCCTATGTATTTAATATTCTCTGAAAGAGTTCTTTCTCTAATTCGATGTCTATCTTATCTGACGGTGCCCATTCCCTTCAAAAAAATATGCTGAAATTGAAGAAAAAAAAACCCAAAATTAGTAGAGAATATTCTTGTTGTTACCACGTCCACCAAAAATGTCCCAACGGGTGTTGGTAATATAAATTTCCCAGTCACACTGTCGTTCGTATGACAGTTCATATGAAATATGACAGCTATCATGGGGAAAGCCAAAAAACAAAACAACTTTCATTCGTTGTGAATATTTTGCTTCCTAAAATAATTTTCATGTCGTAAATTCCTCCTCTGTAGAATCCCTATTTAAGCGCTGGCCGCTCAAGTGAACCTGTAGCCGACAGTGACTCCACATTTTAAAGGAGAATTCACGCAGTACAATGCGGCAATGTGCACAAAATTTCCGCCTTGCTTGGTGCTTAAAAAGTCCACCACGTGGTGGTCCCCGGATCATTCAATATCATTAAATGGTTATGATGATGTGACAACTACGCCAAAGCCCATTACGGTTAGCCCGTAAGTTTTGTTTCTGGAATATGAAACACTGTTTGAGTGAATAAGCTTACAACACCACGTAAAATTATCCAGAATACCCCGTCGATTTGAAGTAAAACTGCGGAGAACAACAAACCATATAAGCGTCAAGTTGTATAAAGCCATACATATGCATATACTTATGTATACTAGATTGTATCGGTCTGATTCTGTACTAGAGTACAACGCGTAGGAAGGTTTTATCACTATGTTTCTTTTATTTTAAATATGAGGTTGATATTAAATTCAATTGAAAGTGGCAGTTTTTCCAAATTAGAAGAGTCCAGCACGTATATTAATACATATGTATGCATGTGATTGACAAATACCTATGTTTTTTATCGAAAGCCACCTCTGAAAAAAACGTCCATACTCACTTCTCATATTTATCTTCAAACTGACATTCGAATCATAGATGGCATAGGCTTTATTGTAGACAACAACCATTCCTGAATAAGTCGTACTGTCAGCGTAAAACAATTAAGGGTTGTTGTCTACAATTTTAGTCTTTTTAGTCTACGCCATCTATGATTCGACTTTCTCCACACTTTATGTTCACTTTTCGTTTTGTTTTTGCTTTGTGTCGAAAAGTGGCTATGCACTTTCGAAAAAAACACGAAATAGAATGGCGTTGGTATCGTTTAAATTTTGTACTTTTTGATTAATGACGCTCAAATCAAAATACATATGTGAATTGATTTCATTTATTGCAAATTGGCAGATGTTTCTGGTTGGTCAAGAGATTCAGTTTTGACTGCAAAGTAAGCCATTTCTTTTTGGGGTAGTCAATGTGTGCAAATTGTCACAAATCGTTTGCGGCTTCATATATTAGGCCTTACCTCAAAAATAGGTGTAGATTTTGGACCAATGTCTCGCGAGGAAAAAGTGCACCCAATTTCAAGCAATATAGCATGAAATGCGTATGAAGAAACGTCATCTTCTGATAGGAACCAGGCTATCAAAGAGCCTATCTTCAAAATTGTAGCTCAGAGAAGAAAAATTCTCATTAGATTCGTTAACCAAAAGTTCTTTAACGATGGTCCACGCTTGCTTCTTGTGGACATCGACAAAAATGTACATATATGGCGACAGTATACTGTGAATTAATCCCGGGTATACCTTTTAAGAACAGCTCCTAACTATAACCGGAAAACGGTTGGGCCAGAGGAAATACTCTGTGAGTTCTTTAAAAATATGAATGGTGATCCGACGCTCAATCAGTGGAGAGGAAGTTAATTTTTGCCGTACTGTCAGGCATCAAGAAGATCATTGAGTTCAAGGATTATATTGGGAAAACAACGTAATACTACAGACAATATTGTTACTGCCAGGGCCGGCCCGAGTCAATTGTTCAGACAGCGCAGCGTTTAGAAATGCATTTTTGTTTGCCCCCAAAGCATTGACGCCGTGTGCATTTGCACATTCTGCACATATGGTAGGTCCGGCCTTGGTTACTACTAGATGTTTTTAGTTACTACTATTCGACAGATCTTGGAGAAAACCCAAGAAGTCAACATCGATACGCAGTATATTTTTATCGATTTCAAGACCGCCTATGACAGCATCTATAGAAACGCGCCATATCATAACCCTCGCTGCTCCATCAAGATCGGTAATGACCGTACTGAAGCCTTTGGTGTCAAAAATTTTTCAGACAAGGTCATACTTGTGTGGAATTCTTAAACTAATACCAGTGCCACTATCTATCAAAAATCTGTAGAACTATGCTTGCATACGCCGACGATATTGACATAATTGGAAGAATTCTGCAAGCTTCGAAGGAAAAGCTACCAAAATGGGTTTAGCAATAAAACCGACGAATTGAACTAAAGGAAATTAAAGAAGATTTTGTCTATTTACCTTGGATCTCAAGAAATCAAGCGAAGAATAACACTTGCCGACCGCTATTTTTTTTAGGCTAATAAGGCAATTCAACAGTAAAGCCGTATCTCCAGATCCAGATCATTACAGTTCTGTTTTACGGCGCTGAAACATGGACTTTATTGAACGCGAATAAAGATATCCTTGGTCGCTTTAAGAGAAAAATTCTTCTTAAGATTTTCGACCCCATTTGCGTTGACGGATTTTGTAGGAGGAGATTCAACGACGAAGCTGTACAGCGAAAAGAAACTGTGTATTGGACGTCTGATATCACTAGGGTATGTAGAGGGAATGGACACCAACGCTTTGGGCCGCAGAGTCTTTGAATCAAACCCTGAGGGACAAAGTAGTAGAAAGCTTTTTTGCCTACAAGTTCAAGGTGACCTCAACCAAATAGGAGTACGCGAATGGAGGTAAGTGGAGAAGATTATTGGTTTAGGCCCAGGTTCACCCCGAACTGCAACGCAATCTAAGAAGAAGAATATGTAGTTAGTACGCATAAGTCGGGGTCACCGGCGAGTTCCCAATCAAAGACGCTCTACAGCAGGGAAGCATCGTTAGTCCTGTGCTATTAGTTGTAGTCTTAGATTATCTGCTGGAAAGGAAAGTGTCGGACGCCAAAGTGCATCCGTTTTTCTTTGCTGACGATGGAGCTATCATAAGTCGCGTCGGTGAACCGACCTATCTGTACTGTATATTCTCTGTCCAATATCGCCTCACTCCAGACATTTATTTGAATCCAAAAGTATGTACTTGCCAAGCCCGAAAAGGTCGAATATCTGGCATCCATAATCAATAGCGAAGCAATGATGACATCAGTCATGGCGTAAGAGTTGAGTGGATGAATTGGCGGGAAAGCTCCGATATCTTCTGTGATTGAACATGTCCTTAAACAATAAGGATAAATGCCGGGAGGTTAGGCTGGCAAACGCCAAAACAGATCAGTAGAAAGAAAGAAGCAGCTTAAATTATGGGTATATCTTTTTGAGTACTGTGACAGTTAAGTGCTAACTTTTTTGGTTTTGTTGATGGACCAACTGATTCCAAGCCAGCAACTACAGTATAATAAAAATGAGCAGGGACACAAACTGCTGTTGACTTTAACTAGGTACACATCGTGCGCATCGTATGCATGATTGTTTGATTAAGCTCGCTCCTATTTATTGGCCGATAATGTGTATCCTCTATGCTTAGTTGGTTTTTACTCCAAATCCAAAATTTCTCCCCTTAAACCACTCACATGTTCAGCCGTCTCAGTTCAGTCCCAATGACATCCATCGATAAGATTTATCCCCTACCTATCGATTGCAATGAAAAACTCTCCTTCCTACAAATGCAAATACAAGCCCCCCGCCGATTTAACTTTGCATATCAATTTGAAATCATAGGAATTTCCTTCCTCGCTCTTGAATTCGAGTTCGTGAACCCATTTATGGATCCCTCTCTCACCACTTCTATAAAAAAAAAATCCTCTGCCTATGTTAAACTCTAGCTATCCTGTCTAACAGGTGAACGTCCACAAAGAGCTCGCAAGCCAACTCCTCATCCAGCAGATAGACCGCAATAACTTGAACTTGAAAATCATGCCAAACTCCTACACTAGCACAACCGTTGTGCCTGATCCGAACTTCCATACATGTTAGAAACCCATCAGCACGGCAGCAGCCATGTCCTTTTGAATAACAAAAAAAACGTAAATCCGTTTCGATATTTTTCTTTGTCCTCTCGTATCGCGCTGGCACAGTGGCACAATTCTCAGTTGCCCTAGTAAATCTCTTATCATTATTACTAAGGATTTTTTTTTGAAGGACGACGGAAGGGGCGGTTGAACCGTTATGACCCTTGAGAGAACAACAAACTTCAGGAGCCCAGGCATACCAACTCTTTAGAGAAGTCCCCTTTCACCCTCGGCACACTACCGTTTAGCCTTCTGACTTTGCATTTACACGGAAGAGCGCTGTGTGTAGAATCACTACGCGATGGGCAAAGTCTACATCGGTGGCAGGCGGTGGCAGCGGCGGCGGCAATTCACCACAACACAGCAGCAATAGCAGCAACAGCAACAAGGACCATCAATCTTCTGTGATTACGTTAGGAGCGCTTTCGAAAAGTTTTTCATTTATATTAAGAGCCATCTATATTCCATCCATCCGCGACGACCTCTCTCCGATGGAAGAAGGATGAATGAATGGGTTAGAGAGGGTTGGTTATGCGTCTGATTCAAGGACCCACCAGTTG
The DNA here is from genome assembly GCA_949716465.1 of Chalcosyrphus nemorum. Taxonomy (NCBI): domain Eukaryota; kingdom Metazoa; phylum Arthropoda; class Insecta; order Diptera; family Syrphidae; genus Chalcosyrphus; species Chalcosyrphus nemorum. The sequence continues at coordinate 32,614,101 of OX454333.1, forward strand.
CATGCACATCATATGTGTTTGTAATTCGTTTCTATAACTCTGGACTCTCGAACTGAGGTTAATTCCCTGTCCTGTCACCCTCCCTAGGTTCCTTATAATAAATCAAAATATTTTCGTTAGAATTTAACAAAAACAAAATTGTCTTCCAAGAATTATTTAAGGACAAAACACAGAAAAACCGTCCATTTATGATAGAGAGTGTGTTTATGGGGCTCTTGAGGACACCGGTGAGTTGCCTTCTCGTTTTGTTCAACACAAATGCACACACATGTGTCGCGTTAAGGAGACACTCTGGCACATTATCCTGAATGATGCTCGACTCAAATGAGTCCACAAGTGGGGCGTCATGGCACGCGGGCGAGGAAGGACTCGTCAGAAATAGCTCCATTCCGCGTGGCGTGTCATGTCTATCGCATTTGAATGCCAAGCGAGGGTAGGTATACATATCTCTAGAACGCGCGCGGTTGCCTCATGTAATAGATTTTTTTTTTTTTTTTCTGCACAACCCCTCATGTGCAACGTCTAAGTGCATTATGTACTCCAAACAGGATTCAAGAGCCCCATACACTTGCCTCATGATGATGATGATGATGACCACTACTGACCAGCAGTGTGTATAGTAAAAAAGTCCTTGCGCCAAACTGTCTCATTCTCAACTGATTCTGTGTGTCGATCTCGCTCACTCGCCGGGTGAGAAGCCACTCGAGAAGAGGTGTCGCTGAAGGACGCTCTAACTTATAGCATAACGAACTTTTAAGGACTTTTGTCCGTTATAATTTTTTTTTTTTTTCTATGCATTTTCCCTATGGATAAAGGTAGGTTCTTGGTTTGCATTTGATGGTAGCGGTGGCCGTTCTGGTGGAATATAGAATTTGAAAGGCCGATGGTTATGTTGGTCATCACATTGAAACTTCGGTCAGCAGGATTAGCTTTGCGCTGCGAGAGAAGGGCCAACCGAGAACGAGACCGTGTTGAATGGGAAAAGTGTATGTGGTGCAAGTCTCCATTGAAAAGTAAGTACTATATGCGATGGAATGTCGGGACGATGATGATGACGATGACGATGATGATGAATAAGAAGAGAGTAAAGTGAATGAGATTAGAGGTGGCAGCGGCAATAGGAGATGTGAATGACACTCTGGAGTTTGAGTGAGCGGATGATGTATTTGTTTGTCTTGTTTCGAGATGAAAAAAAAGGATGAAAATCCCCCCTGAATGTCCTTTCAGGTGGAGTTTTTTGTTTATTTTATTTTTATTTGTGTTAGTGCAAAATTTTGCATGCATCGAGAGTTCGAGTGAATAGAATTTTCTTCTTATTCATTATTTGTGGATGTCCTGAGGATCTCTCTCCGGCGGTAATGCAATAGTCTTCTAAGGAACCTTGCAGAGCTAGGGATTCATTCAATTATAAATGGAAATGCAAGTGATACGGTGTCCTTTGAAGCATGTCACTTGCATTTAAGTTGAAGTTTGAAGAACTGCCTTTTGTCACTTTTTTTTTCTTAGAATTCTATTGGTCGGAGGCGGTCGATCACGTGACAGACAAGTGGTTGGGTACAATGAATAGGTACTCAGAGAGCAAGGTTTGTAGAAGCGAAAGTCACAGCAAGCCGCAAATTCAGCAAAACTTGGATACTTAAGTTTGATTTATCATTTCATTAACGCTTCTCGGCGATCTGTATATCATGCCGTGGAATTGTGATGCTGACGAGCTGGTTCGACAAGAGTCACAAATTTCAATAGTGCCAAAATCTTATCCAATCAATCATCAATGATGTCACATATCACTGTCTAATATTCTTCACAACTTCAGCGATCGTTTCTCCAAAGTGGGACACTGATGGCGGTTCTTAAATTGTCTCTTTGTCCAGGGGGTTTGAACTGATGATATCGGTCCTCCAGCTTGTAGGACCGCTTGACTGCTTGAACAACTGTACTTATGACAGAGAACCTTACCTTACTTACTACAGTCTGGGATGCGGATCTCTTTTCGGGAAATCGGCTTTGAAAAAACTTTGCTATCCGCATCAGAGTCTGCTATGTGCACGCAAATTTATCGAATACCTTGTTTATCCGGACCTACCTCGCAATAAATATAAATCCTGTCGAGGCACACATTGATCTGAAGACTTTTCACACACGACTGCAACAAGAACCGCAACAGCATATACCCCACATCACCACATAAAATCTGAAGAAGGCAGACCAATTACATACCTAGAAAGTGTTCCAAAGCATGAGCTCAGCATATTCACAAAAGACATGCCATGACCAATTGTGTTCATACGAAATCCAGTCGAACGTAAATAGACCCCGGATCAAAGAAGGAATACCCAACCCAATGCATGTTCGGAGCCTTAGAAACTTTCTTTTGAGCTTTGCTTAGGTATCTTAAAAAAAATCTCTTCTCCCGCGATCCCAGTGTGATCTGCAACTTATATGGAAGTCAATGACTTCAACTATTTTGGATGTGATTAAATGCTGAACTATAATAGTCGGAAGCAATCAGAAGCGAATGTCAAAATTATACGCTCAGTTTCCTTCAGTACACTCATTTTCGTAAGTAATAATGGGAGTATGCGTTCGGAAGCATCTGTTAAATAGTTAATAAAAAATTCTATTGTTTTAAAGAAATAAATAATAGCCGTATTTTTTTCGAAAGTGTATAGCCACCTCTGAATAAAACGTCCATACTCACTTCTCATATTTATCTTCAAAATGACATTTGAATCATAGATGGCATAGACTTTATTGTAGACAACAACCATTACTGAATAAGTCCTACTGTCAGCGTAAAACAATTAAGGGTTGTTGACTACAATTTTAGTCTTTTTAGTCTACGCCATCTATGATTCGACTTTCTCCACACTTTATGTTCACTTTTCGTTTTGTTTTTGCTTTGTGGCTATACACTTTCGAAATTGGATGCATTTTGGACGTTATAAAAACTTATTTTAGAATTTTCCCACCTGACTGCCGCATTGTCAAAAGTGAGGGCGAATGGATTCGACCGAAAACTGAACGAATCGAAGCCAAAAGCTGTGGATTCGTACGGTTTTGTAAGTGATCGTACGAAACCATTTGACTATTATAGTTCAGCCTTAAGGAGTCGCAACTTGACTTTCACTACCGAGACATACACATTCTACTACATTCTAAAAATGTAGCTTGCTGCCATTAAGAAGACGCATACACTGTCCTACCATCTGATCATGGGCCCATTTGACAAAATACAACTACTACAAAACAAACCTTGATTGATGATTCTGACGCAAGCCAGTCCTGATTTTTTGTTCAGAGGTTTGGTGTCATAGTAGGACAGGAGTCGTAAGTATCACTTCAAAATATGTATTCGGCTTGACCTGAGAGCGGGATAGTAATACGTTTCAGTGTCTACCGACTGTAGTTTTAGTACAAATGACCGAGAGTCCGTTCCTAATGCATCATTTCTCGATAATGTCTTGGGCATCTGCGCAATCGCACAAAAACTACGTCTAAGCGTAGGTGTTAGAGTTATTGAGTACTGTAAGTAAAGGTCCACGGGATACAGCCTTGCGAACAGTCCCTATATAACTCTGACAATACTTTGTATTATATTGATCTCACCCTGAAAGTGTTACCAATGTTATATCAAGTCTCCGCACGATTAATCGCATAGAGAAAACCGGTCTGAGGACTTCCAAGTTCAAATTGAGCTTCGGCAAGGCTGCATCTTTTTCGACAGGGATCAGAAGGATTCGGTGGACTCTTACATCAAAACTCAAACTCTTCTGAGAAGGTGCACCTATACTCTTACAGGATAAGATATGTACATAAATATGTGCATCAAATCAAAGAGAATGTTAAGAGGGAGAAGATGTCGTAAAATTAAAGAAATTGTCGTTCAAAATTCACTCGATCATGCTGCGATCGAACGCATGAGGTCATCACACGCTTTGCTGGACAAAATGTTGAGTTGAGGGAGTTTTGTCTCATCCCGATGGTGGAACTGAACTAGATATAACCACGAGATCCAATTGAACTCACTAACTTAGAATGGTAGGATATCTAGCGATGCTACATCGTACAGGACAGTCACGAACCATGACATGGAATAAATCCGTGATGTCCAACCCTTAATTTGCATCTCACGCAATCAATAAAATTACCATCCTTATTGTGATTCGTTTGCCGAGCACTTTTTTTGACTTTTCCATTAAACCGAATATATTCGCTGAAAATTTAATTTCTTCCGAACGAGACTGGGCATGGAGTGGCTTAGGTATTACTGAGTAAGCTGCTAATAAGTAGAATTAAAATTCGATCGATGAAAGTACATACTTCAAAAATGTATAATTTTCATTTCATGGGAGTTCAAACTTTTGAGGGGAGCTTAACATCAACTTAATCGGGGGAAGGCCTTTAAAAATATTTGAGTAAATGATAGGCAAAACATCTGAAAACATGAAAACTCTGAGGTGACTATCGTAATCCATAAATCACGTGTCCAGTTCCGACTCCATCGTGAGAAAACATCCGATTGTGAGTTAATGCTTCCGCCCCTTTTGAGTTTCGAGTACCTGCCGGCGGATAAAGGGTGAGAACAATAAGCATTAACCCTTGACTGTGTCCGAAATCATCCCTATAATGTATCTGCAAATTAATATCTCACACATCTGCTACTGGTGAGATATGTATGCTACAAACCCACCCGACACTTATCTTAATCTGTATCTAAGTGTATAATCTCTTTAGTTATCTGTATTCCATCGGCAAGAGACATCATTGCAAAGAAGAGAGGACAAATTATCTAACCAATTACCCTCCCAAGAAGCCGATTTTAGACTCTGTCCCATCCAATTACACCGGATTCCGGATGAAAAGAAACGTCCATTAAGTGCATCTTCATCTGAAAAATATCTCATCGCAATCTTAAGCTCATTGCAATTGCAAAACAATGAACATGTATGCGTATACGAGTGTACGCGCCCTATCAGTCTAAGTAGCTGGCCAGCCCAGCCCATTTGAGGCCAATTACCTTCGATTCTTTGTTGCATACAAACAAGAACAAAGGCACACAGTACCGTCTCGGCACTCAGCATCTCCAGGATGTCTACCGAATCACTGTGTATACCTACGACGCGTCGATCCCATGCGGTTGCAACAATGGACACAAACAATCTGTTAAATGTGACAAGATCTTAGGACCGTTAAGTATTTTAATTCCCCGTCTAATTGAGCCACTGATTGCAGTAACAATAATAAAAAGAGAAAAATACGACAGTAATAGGACCCCATTACAGAGAGTTACGGAGCGGGGGTGTGTATGGAAAAAATGGCAACAGAATGGAATGCATTCTTCTGACTATGGCTCGGCGGGGTGCGTCGTTAGCGCGCTTCTTAATCCCGGTGCCACTCGACGTGGTCGCACAAAAGAAGTCAAAAACGCTTCAATTAATACCATTCACTCGGAGGGATTCATCTGAGTAGTGGGCGGTACAGTGCAATTGTAGGTGGGGGTGCATATCCACCCAAAAAAGCCATGGGAATACCGACTGGCAATAAAGACATCATCCACTTGGCATGTATCATCACCCGAGAGTGTGGAAATTTTCAAGAGAGTCCTGTTGCTCTCTGATACACTCCAATTGTTTTCGTGGATGTCGTGTCGTGTCGTCTCCTTTTTTGATTGATGGTCGCTCTTTTGAAAGGATTACAACAGCTCAAGGATACAAACGACAATTGTAAGATGTAAATAAGCCCAATGGAACATTACGCATTTATGATGATGTTCGTAGTCGTGTTCGTGTTCGGTTTCGATGGTTCAACAAGGAGATTAGTTAATTGATGGTTTCGTTGTTGGAAGGCGTTACTTTACGACGTTGTCGTCGTCGTTCAATGTGTGTCAGTAATTGCAGTCGATGGCACTTGAATGTCTGCAGAAAGCCTGTGGGAATATTTTAAGAATGGGGAGATATAGTGTCGTATTTTGCTGGTCAGACAATGAAAGTTTGTTGTCTGTGGTAGGTATGTATATATGTTCAGATTCAGATTTAGATTCACTTAAAGGAACCTAGTCTTCATAAATTTATCAAAAAGATGGAGAAAGTTGATAATGCCCTTCACCTCACTTACGTAGTGTTCTTTAAAATTACATAATAGTGCTGGACATACATATTTTGGTTCTAATCTTAGGAAGTCTTTCCTTGATGTCCAATAGGACTCGGAGGAAATCGTTCGTATCAATGATTTCAATATACCAAACGAAGTAGTCTATCCTAATAAAACCAATTGCCAAAGAATTAGGTTACAGCATTCTAGGCGCGTCTCTCCTCGTTGTTCCTTCATGTATCGTTGACTGTTTTGCCAGCTTCTTCTGTGATCACCATCTGACTGCTGATGTTCCCTGTGGTAAGGTCTTTGTCCGGTTTGTTTACCAGCAGTCTTATTTTTTGGAGGTCGGCTCTGAACTCTGAAGTTTAGCTCTCTATTGTTTCAAGCACTTGCGATCAATATATGAGTCTATCAACTTTTACCAAAATGATACCAATTCTTTATCCAAACCTTTTCTTGATGTAGATTGAAGTTGAAGTAGCAACTAGTCACCTTGTCCCTGCGTCCTCTATGGGACTACTGTGACTTCCTCGCTCTAGAGCTAAGTATTGTCAATGAAATCAACAACATCTTTTAGTGAGCTAGCAGTTATTTTCCCTGCTTTAAGGTAGGTCTCACTTTACGTGAAGATGAAGTAGTGGTATGTCGATAATAACCTCCAGTAGGCCTAGTTTTATTGCACCTTTAGTACATAGTTTTTGCAGATTACTAAGCCTCTCCTATGTAGTCCTTTGCTGCGTCTTTTGCCACAGTACTGGTGCTCCGTATGTGACAATTGGTCTTGCTATCGCCGTGTAAAGCCATAGCATCATTTTGAGGCTTAGACCCCAGTTTCTTGCTTGAATCAAACCAGCGATCTGTAAACATTTTTTAACAGAACAATTGCTTGGTGGGCTGTTTCCAAATTACGTGAGGTATGGAGGCAGGAATCAAAATCAAAACACTGTAGTATCTTCTTTTCTGTAAATCAAAAAAAAAAAAAAAAATCATAAAATTTCAGATAGCAATGAAAGCGGTTCAAGAGCGTGCAATAAGATCCACGTTGAAAAAGCAATGCTGAATTCTATGCTTGGTTCAATGTTATAGTCCATAATCTACTCCTCACTGTAGAGACGAGACAACGTGTAACAGAGGACTTTAGCATTCCACTCCCAATGACATTAAAGTGGAGCCAACTTTGGTCTGCATGTGCTCAAGTTCCTAGGTCAAGATAGCCACCTAACCTTACCACAAATTGATGAATCAGATAAATGGGTGGGCAAGTACATAGACGATGAGACCTATCACGTTATCTCTTCCTTGCTAATACAACTTCTACAAAGATCATTCGAATATACACCAATCCTGTTTTGTAATTTTGCTTACATTCTAGCCACCTAAGATTATGCAATGAAAATATAATCACCGCTGAATATAGATATTTTTTTTGTTTGTTCTATTAAACATGGTTTCCTTTTAGGCGTTGAGTTTAATCTGTGTTTATATAAGTTCGGTTTTTCTTTGAAATGTTTCGGATGGCTGTTAAATCACAGTCCAGCAGCTCCTAGCACAAGGAAACACCAGTATTTAATCTGTTATGATCTACTCAACCTTTTTTAGACCGGAACGAGTAACGTCGGATATGCTGGCAAAATGTAATTGCATACATTCCTGCGCTTCAGATATCCGACATTGATCAAACGAATACAAAGACTACACAGAAAGATACAGCCAACGATAGACGTGCCTGCTTCAAAGAAATGTACAATAAAAGTTGAAATAAAAAAAGTAAAGAAGTTTTTATTGAATGCTTAGAGAGTTTTTAAAGACTGATTAAATACATTTTTACTAGTGTTATGCAAACAAACAACACCGCAAAAATGCATGCATACTTAACACTTTCTATTATATTGAGCTTTTTTGTCCTTAAACTTTTCTTATATATTTAAAATTAAAAAGTAATAAATATAAACTTTTTTAAATCATTTCTCTCTGCGAAAGATGTAAATAGTGCGAAAGTGATATATAATTAATGAAAGAAACCACAGCATTTTGACACTTTTCATTATTATTTTCGGGAATGAAAATTTGTCTATTATTTATTATATATATAAATTAAAAAGTTATAATTATTTTTTGTGAAAATCTACTACTGTCTTTCGATTCAGTTTCAATTTACCGCCACCTATCTTTGAACATGTGAACACTACCCTCATCTGTCACTCTTCAATCTGACATAACAAACTGTCAAGTGTCAACCTACCGTCTGCTGCTGAGAAGAAAAAATGGCAGCACGTATTTTATCAACTTCGAATAATTTACTGAAATCTTTTCAGAAATTACATATAACCGCTAGTAAATCCGCTCAAAATGTAATCCTACAGAGTGAACACAATACCAGCTTGCTTCAGAGTGCGCTGCCAATACTTAACTCTACACGCAGTACGAGTTTCTTCAATAAACGTAAGTCCCTGCCCCTCGCTCTGCACATTTTTTTGGTTATGTGACCAATTTGCTTCGTATTTTTAGTTCCCGCGGAAGATCTATGGCGCGGTGTAGTTTCTGTGAGTAATGCCGGTAAGAAGCGTGGTCGCGGCAAAGGTGCCAGTCGCAAGTTAGTCAAGGACTTGAATCGCGGTCAAGTTATCGGCGTTGGAAGCACAAACATGCAGTGGCCAGGTCTTAACGCACCGATTATCCGCGGCAAGGAATTGGTCCAGCAACAGCGGCTTCCTGACGACCCTGAGCGCGAGAAGAAACTCATAAAGCTTAGGGATTCTATGAGTGGTTTTCGGGCGACCAAATTGAGTCCGATTGATCGTGGCTGGTCGGGAGCCAAGATGCCAGGACGCAGCATTGGACCCCCGGATCCAGTTGGAGAGGATAACTTTGAGGGATTCGACACAATTGTTCTGGAAAACAAGATCGTGTTCATTATGAAGGGAAATATGGGTCGCACGAGGAGATTCTCTGTTCTCTCGGTCACTGGCAACGGTAATGGTTTAGCTGGCTTTGCCCTCGCTAAGGCTAGCGAAGTCCGTGCTGCACTTAGGAAGTCTAAGAATCGCGCCGGGCAGAAGCTGATGAATTTCAAACTCTGTGACAACCACACGGTCTTCCACGACTTCTACTGTGCCTTCGGCAAGACGAAGATTTTCGTGAGCAAGAAACCCGAGGGTTATGGGCTTGTCTGCCACAGGGCCATACGGGAAATTTGTAAAGTAATTGGAATCAAGGATCTGCACGCCAAAGTGGAGGGTTCCACGAACCTCCAGCACGTCGTAAAGGCATTCTTCATCGGCTTGCTGCAGCAAAAGACCCACGAACAAATCGCCGAAGAGAAAGGTCTGCATTTGGTCGAGTTCCGCAAGGAACTGGGCGGACTACCCCGTGTCGTGGCCAGCCCAAGTGCCTGTCGAAAGAAGGAAGACATCGCAATCAACGAAGTGATGGACTTCACCCAGCATGTGTTGGGCAACAAGATCGCTCTCAAGCGAAAGAAGTTCCCTCCATTCTACGTGAGCAGCAAAGGCTACGAGTTATACCTTAAAAAGCAGGAGTACTTAAGGAACCAGGACAATGTGCGGGTAGATCTGACAGCGCACTACGGAGAGCTGAGAAGTTTCCTTACCGATAAGTACCCCGAGTGTCGTCCATATAAACATCAAAAGGAAGAACAAACCGAAGAACAATAATTGTAAAAATCTGTTGAAAAAGAAATAAAATGTAGAAAAAAAAAACTTGAATATGTGTTTGCTCTATCGGCCGCTTCAAAACATAAGCGTGCGTGTCGCTGATGTAATGAAAATGCATGCAAAAGTTCTCTGAAAAGTACTTCCCTATCAGATGCTTTTTATTTTGATTCTTCTATCGTTTCCCATTACGTTTATGAGGTCATTGGAGAGTGTGTGTGCGGACTTTTCCGTTACACGAGAGAACAGGTTTTCATTGGTCTCATTTGTTTGGCTCTTGTTATAGAAACGAAGTCGAAATGGAATTGGTCACGGCGCAAGTGTTGCCGCTTAGTCAGGATATGAATCTAGTACGTTCTTGTCTAATTGTTTTAATAAAAAAATATTTTGGTACGGTTTGTAAAGTTTAAGTCATCAAGGGCTGAACAGATAGTTTCTGTCCGTTCCTAACAAATGCTTTCGAAAATTAATGCCTTTGATAAATCTACAGGATTTGGTTGCGAAAGAAATAAAGAACGTTGGTTGCGTTTTACGGATTTTCAATAAAAAAGATAGAATCTAATGTACATAATGCACGTGAAAGAGGAATCTTCAACGACTGAATTCTATTGTGCTCTTAAGAGAAAAGTGCAAAACATGAAATTAATTCGATGGACTGCTTAAGATATAAATACATGTCCAGCCAGAGATGTATAGAAAATTTAAGTTTTAGAAAAAAAAAAAACAGTAGGTAACAATAAATTTACGATCTATAGACAAAGAACCATACTTAGAGAGCTTCTGAGTATCACATGGGTCTAAATTGTCCATGAGTTAGAAAAACCACGGTTTAATTTAGAAACAACTTAACAAGAACTTATCAAATATCTATGAATATAAGGGCCTATGAAAATTTTTCGGATACATAAGTATGTCCATATTATTCTTCACAAAATATGTATGTCTATACCATAACTGCTACTCAACAATAATGTCTGATAATCCAACTACACTTGCTTGCTTTTACAAAATGGTGACTTAGGCAGAAAAAATTGAGGACAATCTGATGGATATCTTCCCATAATAGGGTAATGAAACACCAGACTCATTAGCGAGAATGGGTGCATTGCAAACCATCTTAGGGCCTGATCCACTCTGCGGTTTAATAGAGCACATTATCTAAGAAGAATCCGGGGCACTACTGACAAGAAACTTGGAACAGTGACCATGACATAAAGAACAGAATTAAAAGCAAAAAAAATTAGAGATGTAGTAAGAACAGAGCTAAGTCAACCTACGACTATGGATGCAAGGAGCACCTAATGAAAATAAATATAGTTAAAGAAGATCTCTACAGATTCTGCGATTAGTTCAATGAGAACACAGTACAAGGATTTGCTTGGACATTAATCTACGAAAGACTGAAATACTCGGGCGGGTTCAAGTTACGAGTATCAAATGGAAACTACGCCAACTCACATTCTTAGATTCCTAAGATAAGTAATAAAAATAATTCTGAATTATAATATAATATACACCTCTCCAACGCATTATTCGGGAGAAACAAAGGCCATTAGGTCGTGGTGTAATATAAACCTTATATCGAAACTAATCTTATCTTGTTCAAGTCTTTTGCTGACTCATTTTAGAGGAATACACTGTTCTCTCCGATGAAAATGAACCTATTATTAGCGACGTTTATACACAATGTGCACTTCTCTTATGAGTGGGTGTGTTGGAGTTTCACAAATGGCTAACACATTAGTTTGGAGAAGACAGAATACATGCGTATCCATACTATGATTCACTAAAGCCAATCCCAGTTATGACTTGATGAATTAAAAGCTATAAGGACTCGTGGGTGCTTTCATGGCAAACATCTGGGATAGGATGTTTATCTGAACTATGGAAACTATAATGATACCATTCCTAGTTAGAAAGGGGCTTTCTCGTAAATATTCCCGCGCAAAACTCTTCAAGAACAGTTTGTCTTGGGGGCAAAGAGGTCTAGATCTAGACCTATATCATGGCGTGTACAATTAAAGCATTTCACTGACTCTTAAAGAAGTGGCTTCTAGTATGAGCCGCGCTGGGGCCTTGATGATCTTGCGCGTTACTTATCACATGATTCCGGTCCTATGGATATGCTGTGACACCAATGCATTGGCTGTGGCGTAAGTTCGAATTCGGCTTTCCTTGTGGTCAGGACTGGCTTCGGACAGAGCCTTAGCCAGGTTTGCAGTCTGTCGCCTTTTTTAACAAATGGCTGCGAAATTGATCTGGGATCAGGGGCTTTTGTCTTTGTTGAATGCGGCAACACAAAACTGGTGCGACAGATATGTGGGCATTTGTCTTCCCTCTGTCTGGATTTTTACAATTCTAAGTTACATTTTTAAGCGCAATGGCTGGAAGGTTTATAGAATAAGTGTCTGTAGCGGCAGTCAAGTTAAACTTAACCCTTTTAACGATATCAAAATCAGTTAAAGAATTCTCTGGACTCAATTGACTATTGACCAAGATTCAATTGACTATCTTTGCGGTTACATGAGATCAAATGAGATTTCTAATTTTGCTGAGCATATACATACATAAGGATACTAGCCTTAGGTGAGACTTTTTTTTATGATTCTTGTAGATATTGCGGAACACTTCATCTGTGATTGCCTTTGTTCATAACACGGTTACGCTGTTATGGTAAGCTTCTCATCACTAAAGCTCATTCTTGGATTAACGGCTTCACATATTGCTAGCGTCTGACAAATATCCAAGAGTATCACTGTCATTAGAATGTCAAGCTATAGCTAGGCCTATGGCCTAATATAATATTTATTTAATGCCTTAACTTAAGATAATTTTTTGCAATTTATAACAAATTAAACAACTCCTTCGTTGAGAAGGCTACTATTTTAATTGTTTTTAAAACATATTTCAATTAGAAACATCATCGTGTCGCGTCAATGTAAAAATCAATAATGCAAATTTTCACTGCGTCCAATGAATTTGCTAATCCCTTTGTTCTCTGTCGGCATAGGTATATAGCAAAGTGCGAAATAATCCTAAAACAATAGTTTCAACGCCAAAATATCCCAGTCTGATAGTTTTATTGCCATTTGCACTTCCATCCTATATTATGGGTAGGATTTAAAGCGATTTTTACCTGCAATTCTTAACTATAGAAAATTGGTTGGCCTTCGAACTTATTTCCGAACAATGGTTATGGAAAATAAAGGTTAGTGATTTGTTTGTATGTTTGTATGCAAATTGAGTTCTAAAACTGCCGGCTGAGAGTGATCATATTTTATACATACCGCATGTGCACTCCATGTGTCAGGCATAAAGATTCATTTGAGAAGGTACTTTTATTTTAGGATTCTACTCCAAGTCCCTTCGTTAAAGATTCAAAAACAACATTGGATACGATTTTGTGAAATTTGCAGGTAGTTCGAGGAGTCAGGTAGGTGAGAGTTAATCCCTCCTAAGACAAGAGCTAAAAACGGGAAAAGAATAATATATGCATTTCTTTGTATAAGTAATCGCTGGAAAAAATCTTGAAGACAATAGTGTTGTAAAACTATACAGCACACTTTGAAATGCATTTTCTTTTCCTTCCTCTTTTATGCAAAGATTAAAACAATATATTTTCTAAAGTTGCACAGAATCCAAGAATTCGTTTTCGAAATGTTTTGTTCTCATCTTTTAGATTTTTGGCCCAAACTCTACCCAAAGTAATAGATTTCAAGGCAATCGAGAGCCGCCTGGTCGTAATATGCACAGGGCGACGATAGATTCCACTAACTAATAAGGGTTTAATAAAAACCAACATTTTATTTGGATAGATCAATATCTGATCAAATCTCTGCAGAATGCTAAAGCCCATCTTGTCGTGAAGTATTTCCTAAGTTTGTCAGAATACATTGACGACTTGTGGCTAAGAAGTCACCACTTATCAGGACCAGCAGTGTGGATCCATAGTGCTAATTTTTCAAGACTCGAAGCACTATCTAAATCGTTGTGTTGGAACCTCAACATAGTGATGGGATCTTTTGCGCTTCCATCAGCGCATATCGTGGTCGTAGTATTCTGAGTTCCATAATAGCATTTTTCTCTATTCATAGATATGCTACATTACAGGTCATAAATTTGATCTGGAAAGTTTTTAAAATTAACAGCAGGTTTACTTTATGAAACTTTATTAGTTATTCCATAACACTGCGTCTCCACGAGTCTGAAAAAACGCACACTTTTTAGTTAGATTTCTTCTCCGCCAATCTTTTATGTCATTAGATGGGCGAATTTCGTTATGACTTTTCATTCTTCAACATCAATAGCAAAACAAGCTCATTTGATTTGTATAAATTGATCAAACTAATTGTTTCTGTTTGTGAAAGTCGAAAGTCTGGCATATTGCAACAAATGTTTTTTTTCTTTTAAAAAACTACTGCAAAACTTCAAATGTCAAATTTCAGTCATGGTTGATGTTCACAGAGAAGACAAGATAAAAAGGCCGACTTAAATGTCCAACAGTAAGTCAACTCCATAAAATGCAGTAGGCATGGTTATATATCTTACATTAACTTCTTCTGATACCAGAGGTCACAGCGGAATCCTCAATGAACTACGAGGAGATCTGAAAACAAATCTGAACTATTGCATACAGACTTTTTAAACTTTTAAGATGGAGCGCCATTAAGTTGTGGCCCATTGAGAACAGGGTAACTGTTCTGCTGTAAAGCATTGCGCAATTAGGAATATGAATTAGCTTCTTTAATATTGGATTTAAAGCTGTTACAACTCAGTAGACTCATATCGATTTGTTGGAATATTAAGTGCTTTCTCCCAGATGGATGAAGTGGCGGAAAACTAAGGTATCTTCTATGACTGAAAAGTGTCTTCTAAGGTGCAAGAAGGGTTCTACACCGAACTCATATATGCTTCACAATGCTTGACAATGTACAACGAGCATGAGTGTAAATTAAGGTGAGCTGAAGATGTTTTTCATGACAGCATTTTTAACAACGCTTGATAGAATAAGAAGTTCAAAGATTTGAAGAAGCCTTAGCATTTGATTGGACTCAGTGACGAAGTAATCCGGGAAGTCTGCCGGTGCTTTCTGACGTCAAACTGACAAAGCCCACAGGCGACCCAGAAGAATGAAGTAAAACGGAAGGGTTGTGATATTTGATATGCCACGTCATGGAGGCAAAATAATTTTCTTTGGCCCTTATACAAGGCGCCCCAAGGAGTGCCCACAAAAAGAGAATCATTGCCACCATCTTGTGCGGGTTCAGACATAATGTATTCACAGTGAAAGTTTCAGCTTTTTACGTCTAACAGTTCAAAAGATACAGTTACAAACGTGACAAACTAACGGACATATAGGCAACGTATCAAACCCATAAGTGCTCCTTCCGTCTTTCCTTTTAAGGTCCGGAAAACTAAAAAAACAATAAAAGTAACTAATATGCAAAATCATTCTAACAAGCATTGTGGAAAAGACTTAATTTTTATTGGGGAAATTTTTCCTCATAGAAAGTACACATTATTGGACATTCAGCCAATTTAGCCAGTCTACACATTTTTGTTGACGTGTTTGTTGTAGTCATCCATATTATAGACTAGTTTCCTGTCCGCATATTTCTTAAGTTAAGAGTTGTTAACGTGTTTCTCCTTGAAAATATTCTGACCGATACAAAATTAGTAGTTAAAAACTATATTAGAACTAGTTTTACAAAATAACTGTCCAGGAGGAAGAATATCATATCGAACTTCTTTTATTTACCTAACAAGTTTGGGATAAAAGATATTGGGAGGGGCGATCGTGTTACCCTTTTTGTCTACGAGTTCTTGATATGATTTTGACTTGAAACGGAACAACGAACAAAAACACAAAGTGTTAAAACTTCGCTAATCGACCTGCTAGAATACTGTTGCTCAGGGATGACAGATTTTGGCCTAGAGGCCGCTAGATTCGTTAGCAACAAATCTGTCATCCTGGTGCAAAAGTATTCTAGCAGCTAGATCAGCGAAGTGTTGGCCAAAGTGAACCTCCTAATTAATTTTCCGAGTTTCAAAATGTACTAGATCTAGGAAAACTCCACCTCAGCAACACCCAAAATCATTTTAATTTTTTTCCTCTTATCACTCATTTCCTTTCTCTTTCGCTCACTGTCTCTCCGATTCGCTCTATTCTTTTCCGTTCATCTGCCCACAGCAATCAGCTGCTGAGTGAAACAAGCCAAACACGAAACACCACAAAACAAACGAACCGATAAAACACCAAAAGAACAACAAACAAGGAAGCAAAACAACAACATGAACATATGGAAACTCAAAAAACTACATAGGAAACATCATCTGTGTGCATGTGTGTGTTCAGGTATACTTTTCCTCTCTTCATTTACCCCATTTTGTGTGCTGTATTTTACTTAATTCATCTTTTCCTTTTTCCTCACATCCTCCTCACATCAATTCGTTATATTTTTCTGTGTTTTTTTTTTGCCATACGACATTTTTTGGTCGATGTTTCAGTTTCACAAATATCATTTCATCGTCATCTTCCGTCCGAACATCACACACCGAAAAAAGAGAGAATTTTCCCTTCCTCTGTTTCTGAGTTTCAGTTTCATACAGTTTCTTCTGCTGCTGCTGCTGCTGCTCACCAGCCTAGTTCTGGCTGATGGTGATGGTGACAAAGAAAATTTCCGTAGTCGCAAAAATTCCCTCCTGCTAGAAAGTGTCAACTCAAAATAAAAGAACAAAAAATAGCAAAAAAGTGCAAATGGTTTAAGTTCTAGTGGAGAAATGTAAAAATCATCGTGGGTTTGTTGATTTTTCATTTGTTTTCCTTGTTTTTCTATTTCCCATTCTCGTAGTCGTCCGTCAGTGCCGTCGTTCGTCGTCGTCGTCGTCGTCGTCGTCGATTACAAATGGTGAGGTTAAAGAAAATAATAAATCAAACTCGTACTCGTCGTCTCGTAAATGCGTAACAGAATAGCTGTGTGAAGTGAAGTGAGCCAAATTTCTTTGTGTTAAATTTAAAAAAAAAAAAAAATAAATAAAACGTTCCCCATTGCTGGCTGACATAAAAATCTAACAGCAGCAACAGAGAGACACGACAACCCCAGGGAGAGCGGAGTCCCCCACAAAAAGACAGCAAAAAAAAAAAACCTACCTACAAAAATATATTTTTTTACTGCGTATTTTGTTTCTAATGAAAAATTTCCACTGAAAATTGCAAGCAGAAAAGAGTTTCCCTTTTGCCCGTGTTCCAATCACTCGTGACGTAGTTGCGGTCGTTTTCGAAGAAAAGTTATCCTGTTTTGTGGAAACGAATAATTTTTTTTTCCTTCTCCAAAATAACAATAATAATAGAAAGAAGGAAAAAAAAAAGTGCCAGAGACAAACAAGAGAAGAAAAAAATTATTCAGTGCGGGGGTGAAAGGCGGAACAACCATACACACGCACACAATTATACCAAACGATAGAGAGAGAGAAAGAGAGAGAGTGGTGGAGGTCTATCGTACTAGCTGTTGTAACAAAAGAGCAAACACCAGAGATGTCGCCCTGGTTTAATGTATGGGACGGGCTGAAGAACAAAACTTGTAGATACCTCCTGCAGAGGTATCTTGGCCAGTTCCTAGAGGATAAACTTAACCTGGAGCAGCTGAATGTTGAGCTGTACAATGGCAAAGCAACTGTAAGGGATGTTTCCCTTAATTGCAAGGTAAGTCCTTAAAAGTCGTTTATATTTCATTTTCTATTTGTATCTAGCAAAAGCAACAAGCTTCATTATGACATTATCAAACGAGTAAGAAACAAAATAAAGGTTCCAAGATTTTTTATTTTATTTGCAAAACAAAGAAGTTCCCATTGTTTGTGTTCTGTGAAACTTCACATCACTCTCCCACTGGGTGTGGGGAGGTAATGGTGACACACTGTATGTTTAGTGGTTTCACTCCACACACTGGATGGCCGAGAGGAATGAGTGTGAAAAGCTTGTGCTTTCTTCTTCTCTCTGTCTGATTGTTTGACGTTGTCGACCCTTTCCTCCAGCAGAGGCCAACATATGGTGCTACAGTGAGTCGGAGTTTCGGTCTAACGATTATTTTGTGGTGTATTCCACATGTCATGCGGTAGAGCGCAATTTTGTATGAACCCTAAAGAACAGGGTCAAGACTAAATTGAGTTGATTCACCTCGACAAAAGCTTTGTGAGTGGGGACAATGTGCTTAGGGTTGTTTGTGTGTTCTTTGGGCAAGGAATTCACGTTTTTAAGCAGGGCTTCGACTGCTACAAATCTTATCAAGATTTTCAACATTTTCCTGTAAAAATAGTTATTTTTAAGAGTTCCTTAAAAACAGTTAAAATAGACTTATGTGCTATCCTTTTGGCCATCAGCCTGCTACAGTCAAATACAGTTTAAATTTTTGAATCTTTAACCTAAAAAGATCACAAAGGAGCCATGACAAGATGACAACAACTTCATGTTACAAATTTGAATGTGTTGTAGGTACCAATTAGGCTAAGTTAAGTTCATCTATACCATAATGTTGCGCAATATGTTAAGCACGTACTGCCACTTTTCTTCTATTCATTCTAAAACTCACAAAACTAATATGTAATTAAAGCCAAAACGAAAACATCAATATTCCAAACATTTTGGATAAAACTAAAGAAATTAACTAACGATCTGTTTCAAATGGATATCAGTTTTTATCGACATCGGTTGAGCTTAGCCCCATGAAGAAAATATCGAAATCGGAAAATTCCCATTGATTTAGATTTGACAAACGATCAGAATCACAAGAGAAATCGTTATGTAATTTTATTGTATTTATTTTTGGATGTCAGCAAAGAGAATAATACAAAATGTGTGACTAATCGTTCATTTAATGATCGGATTCCAGGTTAAACTTCCTACATTTACGCCTATCTATGTTATGTACATATATATATTATGGATGTTTGACACATGTATTTTGAAACAAAGAAAAGCATTATTGAAGACTCAATTGAACACGTAAATAGTAAATACTGTAACAAACTTTTTTAAAACAATAAAAATGCTACTCTGAAATATCTAAAAGAAGTGTCATCACTTATTTTCGCTCCGAATGCGGGGATTTCCCCACTTGGGAAACTGTCAATACAAAACGATGAAAATGTACGTGTAAAAAAGGAGGCAGACGTTTTAAGAAATTCGAATTCCCATTCTAATATAAAGTTTACCAGTCATAATACTGTCGCCATCTGTGGAGAATTTAAGAAGATCGATCGCGTATTTTTCGCACCAAAATTCATAGATTGCCAGTTTATAAAAAAAGGTGAGAGTAAAATTCTGTCAGGAAGAGATAAAGTTACAAAAAAATAAAGAATCCTATCTCCTTCTTTGGTTTTAATTATTTTCAGATAAATTGCTACTTTTTAAAGATTATTTTCGTTGACCTTGCTTATTTGCCTAGATCTATTTTTTTCAACTCAAACCATGGCCACGCACCACACACTTGCCTGCCCATGAACGTCATGTCCGACGAGACAGATAGATTTTAAGTGAAAAGAAAAGAGAAAGGTTGCTTTTTTTTTAATAGATGACGTTCTTGGGAAGGCAAGAGCGGCCACGCAATTATACCCAACAGAGTTTAGCTCTCTGGTTTTTAAGTCTTTTGCTTCTATTTTTTTTTATTTTAAAAATATGTACTAACATTGAACATGGTAAAAGGATTTGGGAAATCTTTTGAAATTTTCGCTCTTAGCACGAATGTAGTCTTGCAAAAGGTATAATCTCTGTAGATTCGTTCACGTACAATCCCAAACCGGCAAAAACCGGTTCCAGTACGAAGAATTTTCTCAGTTTTTCACAAGAAATAGTCAAAAATGTTGCGAAACTTAATGCAAGTTTTATAAAAACTGTCAACACTACAATTTCTCAACTTTTTCTTGTTGAACCCACTCCAATTTTTTTTCGTAATTTTAGTTCTCTCTAAGAGCATTTAACCCTTGAAATTTTACAAAATATGACTTTAGGGCAAAAGAACGCGAACAGACCTGCTCTAGTAAAAAGTAGTTGCCAGGATTAAATTATTATAAAATTCCGATGAATTCGATGATGCTTTTCCTACTATTTTGTATAAACTACAGAAGGTCAATCCTAAAGTTAGACAGTCTCTATCAAATAGCAAGAAAATCTCTTGCACTTCTACTTAATTACCACGCACAAAGCATTTATATTTTTGCAGAAATATTTCACTTTGATCGATATGTTCACGTACGAGTACATGAACCCTTGGTGGCAAATATTTTGCATGAAAACACAAAGCTACCCGGGGGGTGTACATTCCTTTTTCAGTAGGTAATTTTCATCCCCTTTTTTGGGACAAAAACAACCTCCTACTGATGTCTGTCTAGCAAAAATTTACCATTCTCTTTGTGTATTGTCCTTGATGTGGTTCATGGCCTTCCACTGTTTCTCTTGCATTGTGCTGCGTTTTACTCCCTTATTTGTCGCTTCTTTTTTTTTCACCCAAATGGGATGTATTGGTGGTAGGTAGGTAGATATGAAACAACCGGCTGCAGAGTGCATGGACACACAGCGTATATTAACAATATGTACATACATATGTATCGAGTGCAAGCGAACTGATCGAGGGAGGGTACGATGCACACGGCCTGCATTGATGTAAACTCTTATTTTTACACGCACAACCCACGTGAACAAAATCTTTTACATAAGGCAGTATTTTGGTTGTACCTTTGTGGGTATGCATGCATTCAATTTGGGTATTTTTTTTTTGTTATTGAGTTTTCGTCAAAAGTAGACTCTCGGCTTGCGGTGACGACAAATGGAATCTATTTGGCTGTTTTTCTATTTCGTTTCATCTTTGTTTTTTGATCTTGATTCTTGATTTCATTGTAGGTTCTCGTTTCAAGTGAAAGTCAGTTGATGTCTTTGTGCTGTCAAATGACTTCAAGTGAACACAATTGATTTCAAATGAGTATAAAGTATTCAAATGGGTTGCGCTTAGTATTTTTCTGTCTTCAATTTTGCGAAAATGGTTGCTCGATTTAAGTTAAGTTGACGACGACGATTTAGATTGGATGACCTCATCGCAAACTTTGTGAGAGTACTAGGTGTACTTGATTTATGACCTCAAACTCCTCTTTCTTTGCCTAAGTATTAAAAAAATCGAGATATCATTCAAACTCCCATTTTAGTGTTCCCAACTATTTGCAAAGCTGTCGTTGCTTTTTCTGACTCTCAAAACCCTGCTCACTCAAGGGCTTTCTTTTGGAACACTTTTCTATTAACAGAAGTATTATTTGTGTCTCCTACAATGTTGTAGACAAAATTCTCTCCTTTTTATCATCTGGTTAGAAGTGGTCTTTAAATTTTGTCTACTGTTTGCGGAAAGTTTCCTGCATGCCAAGATCTGACCTGCGATTCATTTGCCTTCTGTCTATGAACCTATCCCAGCTACACATTGTACTTCAGGTTAATGTATCTCGCAATTGAAGTAGACAAGACTCACGCAGAGTGTCAAGGGCGAACTAAAGAACTTTGTGAGGCTTTAAAGAAGTGACAGCTCCTTCGAACGATCTTCTGTCAAATTTCGTGTTTTGGTCCCAATTGATTGAATTGTATAGACGATGAGAGGAGAAGAAGAATCACACCGATCTATGCGGCCTAAACAGCGACATTGACGTGGCCAGAATAGTTCGCGTACAGTGATGAAATTATGAAAAAGATGGCTGGGTCATGTAGAGTGAATGGATCTGCAAGACTTGCAAGTCAATCTAATGCTGTTTTTAGGCCTGCCTTGTCCTCTTTTCAATATGAAAATACCAACTGATTATACAGAAATAAACTGTATAAATAAATTACACCCTGTGAAGCAATTATGCGCTTACTACTTATTTAATTAAAAAAAAACCTGCACTAGACCTTAATATTAAACAAACAGTTTTCTGATAATTCATTCGAAGATTGTGAGAAACGTAGAAAAAAAAAAAAGACTGCACTACTTCACGAAAGGTATATGCAGTATTTTTTCAAGCTACGCAGTAAGCTGTCTCATTTGTATTTGCCTATAGACAAAGACGGTCTCTCTCTCTATAAACACCACACAGTGCACGGCGACTATTAATAAAAATCAGAGTCCACTATAAATTCTGATTCCAAAAACAGATTTCGTTACTTTTCCACTTCCTACAAAATGATATTTGGAAAGACTCATTTTTCGATGATTTTGTGTGAAATTAAATTCCTCTTCTCATTGCTAAATTTGGAGCATCTGTGAACTTATTTCACTTTAAGTTCAGATGTACCGTTGGAGCGAATTCAATTTCACACAGATAACATCACAGAAAAAACAAAAAACATTCTTATGGCAAACCTATGACTCCTAACAGTCAGCAATACACTGGATAAGGTGTTTTCGTTTGTGCAATACTCGAAAATAGACACAAATGGTGAGTTGTGAAATTCGACGAATGGTTTTTTTTTATTTTGTTCTCTCCTTCCTTTCCAGCCATGTAGAATCGTTAAATGTTTATTTACTTCTTTACCCTGACATCTTTAGTTTAAAATTTTCATTACACATTACTTTTTATGGTTTTTATATAGACAGAGAGACAAAGGATACTGTGCTGGAGAGATTCAGATTGATTTTTTTTTTTTTTTTAACAGTAATCAGTGAGAATATTTAGATCTTAGGTTTTTTTTGAATCGCTTTAAATTTATGAGAACATGCGATCAAAATATATTCACTTAACAGTGTATTGTGAGTCACTGCACATTGTTTAGGTGTCTATCGCTATAGTCTACTTACGTCATAGCCATCGTTGTCGTTGAATTTTTTTTCTTTCCTATCTAAAAAAAAAAAAAAAAGGCAATAATGCTCGTCTCTCTCTTTTGTTGTCAACATTTCAGGGTCTAAACTGACCAGTGCGCTGGTTTGTTTTAATCAGGGGTTCGGGGGTGATCATAGTGTTTTCTGGTTTTTATACTTAACAACTTTACCAGCTGAGATCAGAGAGGTGGCGTTTTTTGTTTGTGTTTAACTCATGCACTTGTCCTACTGTCGGCTGATGAATACAACTCATAAAACGGAGCTGTTAAAGATGCAGTATGAGACCACGACCGGTACTGTTGAACAGAGCCGTGTGAGAGTTTGAACTTGGGCCCTACTTAGGGGCTGGTGAAAGTTCGGTTGGTTTTTTTTTTTTTTGATTAACTAAATGTCAGATCGATGTTATGATAATTTTTAACGGGATTTGAAATTTAAGAGCAATTAAAAAAAATGTACAAGATTATTAATGACATGTGTTAGGTTTTAAACTTATAAAAGACAATTTGCTGTGTTTGCAAGGAAAAAGGATGGGCTTTTGAGCAATTATTGATAAAATTTAGTGTTTAATTTTTTTAGCAGCTTCTGATTTTTCAGCTCTTAATTTGAGGTATTCAATTCTTAGAAGATTTTTCTTTCATTTTATCTACCGCAGAACATAAAATATAGAATTGGCAAAAGCCATCGTGAATTTTGTACTCTTGTCGTACTTCAAATTTTTCAACCTTGCCACAATTGGCTTGTAAACTAAAGAGTCCTTAACTCTTAACTCCAGCAAACCTTTTCCTCAAACCTATCAGCGCCCCTTCTGCATTCCAACTCGCTAGTCATTTTCTGCTTACCAAATCCACCCCCTGCCCAAGTAACTCAAACAAATTATAGATACAAAATTACCCAGAGTATTTCTTTGTTTCTTCGCCTGCTCTCTGTTGTTTTATCGATGAATAATCATAGGCATTGTTGATTTCAACAGCCATCCGAGGTGACTCTCAAAACATATGCCTCCTGTTGGTCTATAAAATTGGTATTTTGAAGGAAACCCTGGCATTTAACTTTCACTTGCTTGGCGTTACTATTTTTCTCTGTATATGAGCTATGATTACAGAAAATTATTTACCGGATAATAATTATTCTAATGTAGCATGCGTTGCATTTGTATCTGAAGTTGCAAACCCGATCTGTTGTCGTCGTATTGTGACCACATACTTGGAAAATAATTTCATAATGCGCTGTTATACTTTTACTCACCTTTTTTTTTTTTTTTTAAGTGAAATCAAACTGATAATCGAGAGCGAGACTACGACTTATTTACAATAACAACACACACATAATAGGAGCTCTTATCTCATAGATTTTGACTTTAAATTGAAACTATTCGTAAACAACTCTCGGCGTAGATACATAATGTACCTAGGTCTATCTAGTGTGTGTTCAACGAGACAACGTGGAACGTATTTAGTTTGGCGTTTCCATTTCCGATACGTGTTAAGAGTGCGTTATGCATTTACGTTTCGGAATTATTCGACGTAAAACGAAACAAAAAAAAAATGCACAATCATTTGCAGTCTGTACTACTGTAGGAATACTGTCATTTTAGGTGGCCTTTGTTGTGGCTGCTTGAAGTTCAATCTGCTCTGCGTCGGCGGCGACAATTCTACGCGTGCTACACGCGCCTACAGCTTGGGGTAGTATTCTAGTATTGTTCTGTGACCTATTTACGTATTTAGATCATGTATACAGAGAATAGTACTTTGCCGAAGATTCGAAAGTATTTAGACTAAACTACTGTAGAGTATGGCGTCGATGGGAGGTAGTAAATCTCCACGGGAATTGAGGGGGGGTCTTATGAAAGGCGCCTCAAGGCTATTTTTGGAGAAATAAACTTTAGCTTTTTTTTTTTCTC
Source organism: Chalcosyrphus nemorum (assembly GCA_949716465.1). Classification (NCBI taxonomy): domain Eukaryota; kingdom Metazoa; phylum Arthropoda; class Insecta; order Diptera; family Syrphidae; genus Chalcosyrphus; species Chalcosyrphus nemorum. Next base: position 32,638,589 of record OX454333.1, read on the forward strand.
TCGTATATAATTGTAACGTGCAAATGTTTTCAAACTTGTTTGCTTTGTTTCCTATTAAGTTGGTGTGTATTATGGCATGTGTGTGGCCCATACATGGTGGTATGCCACTTTTCATAGTATTAATGTGTCTGATCAAGTTCAAGAAATAAAAAAAAAAAAAAACCAATAATTATGATTGGAATTTAGACTGGTGTTTGTGTGTTTTGAAAATGAACGTATTTCGGCTTCCGTTAAGGCAAATGGTAAACAAAAAAACGAAAAAAAAAAAAAAACACTTTGACAAACAAAATGTGTGCTGCTCTGTGTACTATGGTACAAGAAATCCAATCGTTTTAAATGTGCGTACTTTTAGACGCATTTCGCAAGGTTTTTTCGTGTTTTTTTTTTTACCCGTAATTTTCCGCACATTTACATTAATTTACATACAAGTATATAAATGCTAGACGAATTAGTAGGAGCGGCGAGGGTGTTTAATCAGCTTTGGCTTGTAATTTAGAAAGATTTTTAGAGTACACATTTGTTTACTCTAGAATTTGTGGGAGAAATTTTGAGTCAGAATAAGAGAAGTCGATGGGCTGATAATTATGAATAACTACGTAGAAAGAGAAGTGTGGTAATACAGGGCTGCTTGCTGGCATACTCTTTGCCTGTCGACCTTGGCGTGGTTTAGGTGTTTTTTTTTTGTTTTGTTTTTGCACGAGGGAATATGTAGGTATTTTGGTTATGTAATCAGTTTTGAGTGGGTTCTATTGAATTGGTTGATTTTAAGAGGCTTGAAAGGCTTGAGAACCCATCCCATTTAGTCAAAGTGTGATATACTTTAGTCTTTGTTCTGAAGGGGCTAGCAAATAAAGCAAGCAAGAAGTTTGTATCACAAAAACACGTGGTTCCAAACTTTTGACGGAAAACTGAATAGTTTTAGGAAGCGAGCACTCTAATTCAGAGAGTTGTTTAAAATCTCTCGTCAATGTAGAGTAAATTTTGATTCAACTAGGTTAAGAGCTACATAAAACAGATGTTTTCTCTTTTGATCAAAAATTACCTTTAATCTGGACAAACCACGAGGAAATTTAAACCTGTTCACAAGTTCCATTTGAATAACTGCATGGGCTAATTCGTTTGTTTGCGGTTTGAACTAAGACAATTTTATGATCGGAAAGTTACGAATCAATTCGCTGCATCAGTGAGCAGACTGTTTGGAACAAAATTAGCGAATGGCGAGCTACCTAGTTGTTAAGATCAACAAACAAACGAATGTTCGCAAATTTTGACATTTTTCGATCGTTACTGCTATTTTTGACATCTGCGAGTGTCACTTGTCATTTAGCAAAGATGGATAAACGAATTTGAATACAATTTGACAGTTCGCTAGATGCATTCGTTTATTCATGGGAAAATCAACGAATTGTTGTTTTACTCGCAGAAACTAATTATAATTTTACTTTATTTAAACAAATCAATAGAACAAATTAAACTCTCTTCATTGCGAATATTAAAGTTGTCAATTGTCCGCCTTTAAATGTTCTAAAAATGATTGGTTCGTCCATTCGTTGGTCGCTGTGAATGTACCCTAAAGTAGTTTAGGATGTTTAAGAAACCCATAGGGGAAGCTTATGAGCGTTACTCCGATCATAGTGAATGTTTTCAAATGGGTAGCCGAAATTGGTTAGATACTTTAAAGACGAACAAATATAGAAGATGGCCTTCACACGGAACCAGAATAATTCCCAAGTAAACTTAAAAACGTCTATATTTACATTTGAAAGTAATCATCAAATAAGTAGACACACTTTCTCCACACGAACAGCAAGAAAAAAAAAAAATAAATAAAGTAAAATCATAAGGGCGTCAGTCGCAATCAGTATCTTTCCAAAATAGATTCCAGATTTTTTTTGTGTTCTCTGTCAAAAGAGATAACAACCACACGGCATCAAAGTTGGCCTGTAAGCCTTTATTTTTTTTCGTTTTGATAGATACGTTACCCTCCCGTCTATTTTAGTTCATTAACTCGTTCTCTGTGCAGCTGATTACCTCCTATCACAGGTCAATTCTTCATCCGTTGTTTACCACCAGTGAGGTGCGGCTGGCTTTATGTTTATTTAAACACACAATCGCACCATTTGCATTCATTTATTCAACCGCTGAGATTTACATGGCCGCTTGCATTGAGTGTAATAATTACGATTTATAAAAGTGCCCAAAGCGTTCTATTATCTGTCCACGAGGTACTGCTCCCCAACACTAGCTTGCCTTGTAATGATATAATCTCCGCAGGAGAGCAACCCCATATACACTTTTTAAAGCATATAAAAACTAATTGTTTTCCATTGATTAAAGTCTATAACGTGATAATCATTTATTTGCGCATTGTCTGAGATGCAACCACGCACTCACTGTACCATGCACTGAGACAGTGACCAGTAGCCAATGTCAAATATTATTATTAAAACATAGGACACTCGATTAAAGAATATATAGAAATAAAAAAAAATCAGTCTCATTGTTACTTTAGTCGCTACCAGTACAAATCATAATTAATAGCGCTGACCCACATATAAATTTGATAACAGTCACCAATCAGTACGCATTTGGAATTTGTCAAAAAAAAAAAAAACGTCCACCGACTGTAGGTGGATTGACAGGCCGGTTTTATTTATAGAAGCTAATAAAAAATACGTAAGCAGTAAAGATTGAAAAAAGATTTAGATTGGGGCAAGCTTCTATGGTATACACTGGTATACAAAAAAAAAAAAACGAACTACCTTGACTTGTATGCTCCGTCGGGAGACAAATGACCCGATTAGATGGCTCCTATCAAGCTATTTTATTTTTTATTTCTTCTGATTTAGATGGGTGAAGGACAAGCATATCTTGGGGTAACATTATTCTAAGAATATCCCCCCATTCCAGCTGTAAAGATGAACCAAGTATCTCTTGGGTTTTGAACGAGTTAGATTTCATTTAACATACGACTATGTACATTATGTACTTTCTTATCGAGAGAACAGTTTTTTTTTTTTTTTTGGAAAATTCCATTGAAATCGTCACAATTCAGATGAGATAGTAAAAGTAGTCAATGAATCTATAGGAAGAATCAATAAACAAGGTTTGGTTTATGATCGACTTAATATTCATTTACAACTTTTGAATGGCTTTTACACAAATTAAGTGATCTTAATTTTATAGTTTTCCGCGAAACGGATGCCGTAAAACCTTTATTAAGGGTTTAAAGATGAAATAGAGTGTGATTTTGTTTAGCATGATGGTAATTAGAATTAGATGAAGGAGGAGGATTTTAATGACTGAATTGATACTTATTTGGGTGCAAATTATCCTTTTTGAAATCGTTCTGCTCTTTAACATTCGTTGGCCCCTCTCCTTTTAAATACAAAAATCCATGCACTTTAAGTCTTCACTCACAACAAAAAGGATTAGCAGCAGCTGAACCCAATGAAATCTAAAACTGATGGTAGGTAGAGTGACAATGAACGATTTCTCATTGATTCATAAACGAAACACACACGCTCCTGATTGATATCATGTTTAGACTAAGTAACAGCTGTTACTGCGTCTCTAATTGCTCATCGTATAGGCGGCACATGGCTGTATAACTTCAGTTTGTTCAGGTGGCATATGAGTGAGAAATGTTTTGTGAGGTAATCCATAAGGGTTCGCAATTCTTTCTTGTTGTTGAGTTTAAGTAGCTTGGATGTACCTTAGTTCAATAACTTTTTTTGCCTGGCATTCTACCCGTTTGTTTCCCTCAAAGCCTCCCTATCTTTGGAATCAAAATAGGAACCTTTCTAGTGGACTGTCAAGTAAGACATTGGATTCCCATGTCTACGTCTGTATAGGAATCAAGGGTTTATTATGATGTTTGACTGTCCTATTAGATGTATGTATGTGGATGCTGTTCTGTTAGAAATAAATAAAGAAATATTAGGCCGTAAGCAGCCCATACAGGGCCAAGGCCTAGCTTCTCACAACTATTCATGTTATGCGTAGTATACAGTTCTACACGTACAGAAGGGATCTACAGTTTTATGCCGTATCCGAAGTGCAGAAGAGTTTTGAGAAGCTTTCTCATGACAGTTATACTTTTACTTTTGATGGTACTTTTCTGGATTCGAATTTGGAACCCTTTGCGCAGTAGTCCAACGCACTTACCACTGAGCCACGGCACACACCGATAGGGCCTCTTTGGTGCTAAGCCTTGCCCCTATCGCTGTAGTTCAGGCACGTCTTCATTACTCTGGTAATGCTAATTGATGTAACACTAGGTAGACTTACTTTACTTACTCGTCCGCTACCCTGAGACACGACTGCCTTTTATCCTGACACGCTGCTTTGCTTCCAGTTGCGAAACCAAGTTTTCTGACTTCCGTGACAACTTTATTTTTGTACCGGAGGTTTGGTTTTCTTCGCCATTTCGATCCTGGGGGCTGTAATTCGAAGCATTGTTGGTCGAGTCAATGTAGGTTTGGCTTTTTGGACTACATCGATAGTCTGGGACAGATTATCTGTCCAAATCATTAAGAAGAACGTCAGTAGGTAGACTCAAAGGGTCGTTTACTGTGATGATTGTCCTGTAAGTCCGGTGAATAATATTGGGTGTCAAATCCTGCTTATTACTCGTATCATATTTGGCATATCAACATTTCCCTAGTCGCGTTCCTGGCAACGCTGTTTAGATGGGAATTTCAGTTGAGCTCTTCATCCCGGATTAGTCCAAGGTATTTGGTTTCTCCTAAAAGATTGACAGGGATATTTGCAGTCAGATTTCTTCTTCTTGGAAAGGGTACAAGAGTAATCCTTCTAGGATTGATTGCTATTCCCTTGATACTAATCAATTTGGCTGCAATATGGTCTGCATAACCCTGTACTCTGCTACTAGATTTGGTAGAAGTTTTTCTATCCCAGTAACCAGGGTCCAGAGATGAAGAGGAAGCACTCTCCCTTACAATATGTGATTGGTATTCAACATAATTTCTACCGATCCTGCGTTAATATCTGTTCCAAAAGACGTCTTACAAAAAAGATCTTGAATAACAGAAAGAAGAGAAATTAATCATAAGGGGATCTCTACTTCGCATCGCAAACTAGTTAGTCATATTCTACACCTTCGGTCATTGCTTCTTTCGTGTCAGACATTCTCGGTTCTTGTGTTGACTGAATTTTATATCGGTGTAGGTGCAAGCCCTGAGTAAAAATAAGCCTAAAATTGAGCACCAGTATTTTACGGCTGAACAGACGAATATGCAAAAGCTTGACCCTAACTTAGATTACTTCAAATCTTTCGAATTTGTTGCATTTGTGGTGAAATGACTCACTTAGTGCGACGATCAAATTGACCAAAATCTCCCCGCAAATTTCATACAGAATGTTGCTTATACGATCCGTCTCGTAATTGTGTTGTTGCAAAGCTTTCATTTGATACTTTGAATACACGTGCTCAATGACATCTGCTAGACTTTCAGTGCTGCCAACATTCTTGTACACATGAACTGGTCTCTTGAGTAGATCTGTTTAAGTTTCTCATATTATGATCGTGTGAGTAGATCAGGATAACACATTATAAAACAACTAATGAAAACAAAAATGCATACTCTGATAAGTGCCACCAATATCAAGATCAATAGTCCATCTGGTGGTAACACGAACTCAAAAGTGGATCTTGATAATTGATCCCAATAGATATTTGTGTTAATGATCGGATATGTATCGGCTGATTACGTGATTATAAATACAGCTGTTGAGAATGAAGTTCACTGATTAATATCGATCATCTAAATAAGTGCTTGCGTGTGACTCTTACATCAGATGGGGGTCGTGATAGACATAAAATAAATAGATATAAAGTCTTTGAGTCAAATCTTCCCAAAAATCTGAATAAACAAGATTCTTTTCACTGCATAAGTCGAGTTTATTTCTAGTCTAATTAAATAAATGTCAAACTAATTAAAACGTGACTAAGTCGCGACTAAATTGCATACGTAACTGTGAACCATTAATTGAAAGCTTAATTTAAAAAAAAAAAAAAAAAACTATTCTAATATCTACAAATAATTTGTTTAAATTTTAATAATAATCTCGCACTGAATAACAATTAGCATTGTTATATTCCAATTTACATGTGCGTTACGATAATTGTTTTTTCAGACTCGACTAGTAATTACTCTCGTCAGTTTTGTTGTTGTTGTTGTACGCACTATAAAAGCCAGAGGAACAAAAATGAATATACTATCTCTATCGTTTGATGATAACACAAGACAAAAATACTTTGTACGACAAATTAATCTCTCCAGCTCCACATGACTGCATCATGCGCATAATTTGATAATTAAGTTCGTCTAATGAAATTTACCGCTGAAGTTTCGAATTTTGATGATTCTCTACAGTTTACTAGATCATAATTAGGGGACGCAGACGACAGTGTTAGGTGTGCTGATATTGACAAACGACGTAGTAGTTTAAATCTTCTGGTTGAATGGTTGTTTGATGGAAGAAGAATGACTTATTGTTGTCGTCGATGATGGGTTCTTGGAAGCTGACACGTATGTATAGAGTTAACAGCCGTAGCGCGTAGTCATGGCACTTGAGGGAACTATGGTCGTTGAACCCTTTTGACCCGTGTCTTTCCCACCTCGGATGGTGTCATTAAAAAGGTTATTTGCTTGTTTATTAGTTTATATTCAACAGAGTAGCGCAGACTATTGAGCATTAGATATGAAGTCATTATTAGCTGCTTCTGGTTTCTTATAACAAATATGGTGGCATCATCTAACTTATTGTTCCCATCTACGTTCAGTACATACGAGTATTTGTTTTCATTCTGAAATCAATAACTTGAGTTAGAAACCGAAAATATGCAACGATACTAGCCCCTAATAAAGGGCTTTCCAATAGGGATTTCTGAACTTTGACAGGTGATTGCGGCCATTTTGTAGAAGCTACATCTGTCAAATTGGTTGTTATTTATTAATTCTGTTTGGCCAAATAAACATAGAGCTATTGTTCGACCAATATTTCGCCATAATCGTCCTTCCGAGAGGATGAATGGGTTCGTCAACAAGCAAGATTTATGGAAAATTTGACATTTCTGATGCTCGCTACTCAGTGAAGCCGCGGCGGATATTTGAAAAATATTTTATTCCATACGTAATGGCTACATGTACCTTTTAAATAAATACAACTTCTCAATGATATCTGACTCATTGTTTGTTTTATTCAAATTCAATGATTGAAAATGCTTATTGGAGAACCCTTTATTTACAGCTAAAATTCCTTTTCAAACCATTATAACTAATATTTGGTTCTTTTCTTATTTTTTTCTAGTCGCTAAATGAACTTTGCGAAGCCCAAGGATGGGGGGTTGAAGTCACGGGTGGCCATATAGGTCTCATACAAGTCACAGTACCATGGAATGCCATCATGACCAATGATAGTTCCATTGAAGTGAGCGATTTATTTATATCATTGCGTCCAGTTAAACGACAAACCGATGGCAGTTCAATGCTCGAGTCCATGTGGTCATCGGTTAGTAGCTCTATGCAATTAGCACAGGAATGTCTAGAAACTAATGCCACGGACGATGACTATGAATCAAAAGCACAAAGCAATTCAATAGAGGGCTTAGAACGTTTCGCTCAAACAATAGATAGTGGTAAGTTAAATATAAGTTAACTCAATCGAACAATCTGTTAAATATTGTATTTCTTTTTTTTTATACATAGTTTTAAACAGAATAAAGGCGAAATGCCGTAACTCAGAAATAAGACTGGAATACCTGCCGCCTGGTAGTACCCAAGGCGTGGCTATAATTATAAAAATTATGGGCTTAAGTTATAAGAATGAAGCAGGCAGCGATGAGGATAATACTCAAGCGTCGGATAAGTCCAGAGAAGAAGCCAATTTTGGTGAGGGAGGACTCAATCGTTTACAAACATTCTCTACATTCGCCGCACACGATATAAGCTTTGAAGGTCTACAAATCTATTCAGAGGAATTCAAAGTATCCCAACCGAGCAATCCACCAAAGGAACAACCCCTGGAGGAGAGCACAGTACACACAAGAAACCTCGATCTGGACAGTAGCATGAATGATCCATTCTATAGTATGATATCTGCAGCAGATCAGTCGTCCTATACGGAAAGCATAAAACGCACATACGAAACAACGATGACTGCCTCACAAACGTCGAGTACTACATCCTCACGACGATCACGAACACCGACCGCCTTAGCATCTGATGAGGACAGCGATCCTGAGGATGAAACCACAGAAGAGCCCACAGCAGAGGTGTTCAATTCCAAATCTGTTTTACTTATGCGTGTCGATGGCTTGACAGAGATAAAAATCAAAATGAAACAAAGAGAAGAAGTCTCGGGACCAAAAGTATCGCTGGACGTTCAAATAGGTGCTTTATATTTTTTCGGAACTCCACGACAGATACATTTGGTAAAGAACTTTTGTAATGCATATTTGGCTGAGACCGGCAATAAGGATATGATAACATCCGGTCGGAATGATCCTCCACAGGGACAGTCGGCTGCAGCGCCACCGAGTAGTTCCAAAAGTACGTACAGTTCTAATATGACAGGAATTTTAGGCGGTCAGGGTAATTGGGGTGAACCCCTAGAGGATTATAATAGTTTTCGCAGCGGCTACTGTTCGACACGCAGAGGCTCGAGTACCTATAGTGTCGATGATGGTCGATCGACCCTTGGTAGCGGTTACTGTGAGTCTGTAAGCAGCTCACTAAGCAGTAGTACCACAACAACGTGTTCATCGAAATTCGTCCGTAAAGTGGCGAATCTAGAAGCAAGCGCCGATATATCTAATTTCAGCATAAGTTTGGCATCGATAACGGCAGTTATCTTACACGAGGATATACTTCTGGCGTGTAGCAACCCCGATATACAGGGCAGCCCGCTAAGTGAGGAGTCTGAAACAAATATGTTGGAAATTTCCAATTATTTCTTCTCATGCATCGATGAGAAGGCGGGTCTAGTTGATTTCAAATGCAAAAAGAATCACTTGATGTTCTATGCAGCTCCTATTGTAGCTGAAGGTGTACAACAGCGTAACAAGAACTTGATGGTGATGAAATTCACAATCTCAATGACGAAAGTGGATTTAGAGGAAGTGCTTGAATGTGTCGCAACGCCGCTGATACAGTTTGATAGGACCGTGGTAGTTGATGCTGATTGTCATAAGCGTCCAGAAGTAATTGTACGTTTGAAAACTACCACACCATCGAATCCTAGCAATCGCAAAAGGAGAATACCCATTCCGCCAAGAACAGAGTTCGAATTCGATCTGGACAAATGTACGGTTGAAATGGACATATCTATCTATGATCGTCTATCGGCGCTGTTCTGTTCATCGCCATTTAGTGCTACAATTGATCCGCCACCTGCAGAGGAGATCAAGAAGAACGAAAGTCGCCATTTGGATCCCATAACAGAGTTGAATATAACTTCATCTGTTCTCCACCTTAGGTTACGGTTCCCAATCGCTGATATTCGCCCGATACACGATCCGAATAGGGTGCCATGGTGGAAGCAAAATGTGCGACCGGATTTATTATTCTTTTCGTTCTATCAGTTTCGTATGAAATACTCGTTGATGTTTGAAATTTTGGCCAACGAAATTGATGCCTTTTATGAACCGGGTCCAAACACACCCCGGATTCGATTGCTTCAATCGAATTTAGTGAACAATACCGTTCCGTGTTTAAACGAACCTAACGTCGATTATCCAAAGTAAGTCTTAATCTTAATCTCTTTTTCTTTTATAAAATTCCAATGTCTAACTCTCGTTTTGTTCTTCTAGAGTCACTATTGAATTGCCGTCTGAAAAGAAATTGGACACGCTCATAAAGTGTTGCAATGAGGACAGTGACAGTGGGGAGACATCGGGTGAGGGCTGTGATTTGTATGCAAAACGAAGTCGGGATTATGTTCCCTTCAGCTCGAAGCGCGTCTGCCGTCAAAGCGACACACCACATGCTACAGCTGATACTCCAGGTAAGTTTATCTTAAAATAAAAAAAAAAAAAAGATCCACTGACTGATTCAATTGAAATTTGCAGAGAAATCCGAAACAGTTGTTCTCCCCGGTGACATACATGAGATGGGAAAGTTTTGTGACCTGGCGATGAAGACGTCAAAATTACAAATTAAAATTAGTCTTCCAACAGGCATAGTACAAGTGACGTAAGTGCTCTTTCTTTTTATGCATGCTCTCAGGTTTTTTAAAAGGTTTTTTCTTCTCTGCTTTCAGTTCAAAACAACTCTATGAAATCATTTATAATCGAGTCAATACCGATTTACTAATGTGGGAGCCAAGTTCTCCGAGTTTTAGTAGAAAAACAAAGCCACCACCAGCACCGACGATAGAACAAAGCCTCTTAAATATAGGACTATTGGACTCAATGTACGTGCCATCGACATCACCCGTCCATCCCTATGATAATGATGACGATATAAAATATGAAAAATCGGATTCAATAAATGATGGTATCGAACCGGAGAGCGGGCAATCGGATAATGACACTGAAAGTATATATTACTCTACATATGAGAAGAAGAAAACCAAACGGAATCAGCTGCCACTGCCAACGTTAAGTACGAGCATTTGTTCGTTTGAATTGACCATGGGCAAGGGCTTATTGTCGCTATTTCCACCGGTGCGCGATGCAGAGAATCGAGTTCTGCCAAATCAGTTGGGAGAGTTTTCAATCTTAACCGAGGGATTCCGTGTATTCTCGGTCAATGGATTCAATGGAAACGATAACTTAGGTTATCTCTGTGTAAACGCAAAAGATGCTAAAGTTTTCCACTGTGGTAAGTTCAGCAAATGGAGCAAATCTTATTCTAGCTAATTTTAGTCCAGTTAGAGGTGATATCAATGTGATTTTTGCAATTCGTTAGAAGCGATTTGCTTTGTTCAAACTTTCTCTTGCATTCATATGCGTTTCATTTGACTTTCTAATCCAAAAACTGGGGGATAGACTTTGAAATAGAAATTATGAACGTTTTAAGTTGCCAGGCCATGTCCAATTTACTGATGTAACAATCGTAGTTGTGCATTGTTCTTATTCATGTAGCTTTGTTTTTAAAAAGGCCATGATTGTGGGAATAGTTTCCCTATAATAATAAAAACAATCTATCCATCCGTTCGTCAATAGAGCTAGCTCTAATTACGTCATATTTATCCGTTTTATATATGTTACTAAATGTTAATTGGTTCTTTAATTCTAGGTCTTATCCCATCGCGCGACTCTGAACCAGGCTTCCCCGATTTAAGTGGTATATTTCCTAGTCATATGCAATCCACAGTCTATCCCACTCCAAATGATCTCACAAAAGGTGTCGGCGAGGGTTCCATTAACCGTGAGATGCTCTCGCTAGCCATCGAAATCCAAAAAATTCCGGATCAATGCGTCAAGGTAATTACACAAATTCTAAAAGAATAAAATTAAGTTCAATTGCTCAACACTGTTCTTTCCTGTTTACAGCGATTGAAAATAACAGCCGGAATTCAAAAAGCTACTTTGCGACACAGTCCAACCAAGTCACAGCACAGTTGGTTGCATCAGTTGATAGACTTCCTAGATGTTGTGGTAAGACGCCTAAATTGCTTTAGTTTTTGAATCTCTTTATAAGATTTACTTTCTTTAAAGGACTATCCAATTGAAGGATACAAGCCGTATTCCATTGTCACAGAAATGGAATTGCATTTGTGGGATTGCGCCATTGACTATCGGTAGGTTTTTTTTTTTTCTGTGTGCTTTTGGACATGGGATATAATTTTTTTTTGATCTTTTGCAGGCCGAAGAACTTTAATCATCGCAGTGTAATCGAAATTGGTTCGTTTTCGACAAGTAGCAATATAATTTCATCGACGCCTGGTTGTACATTGCGATTTATTGCCGAAGAATGTGTTCTCTCATTGGCTCCCTATGTAAGTTCTATTTTAGTCACAATTTGTATGAAGAAGACTAAGAGTTTTTGTTTTTTTCTTGCAGCTTCCTTCGGAAAGCGACCCACAGAATAAAATCACCGTTTTGCCAGCAAGCGAACTAGTCCCAGTTGTTGATCTTGGACTGGTCGATATTTCATTGCGTTTGAATGAAAAGACAACGGAGCATAATCCGAAGTTCGATTTACGAACATCCATGCAAGATGTCCACGTACGCAGTTGTTATGATTCAGGAAGGGCTTTGTTTGCTCTCCTTAACTATGTGGCGGGTAATGGTGATGTGAATAGTGATGATGAGGATTGCATGAGCTCGTCATTTGGTTCATCGGTTTATAGCGATGCTGGTTTGTTCTCCATGAAAGATAGAAAGAATTCGGTTCCGGAAATATCAGCTAAACAGCAAGAACGCGTTACTCTGTTAATATCGGAAGCTTTGCGAGAGACTGTTACGACTGCATTCGGTCTGAAGGATGAAGCTGAGCATAAGTTCGATCGGGGAGTGGAAATTTTCTTCTTCCCTGATGAAAGTCAGCAATCTTCTTCGGAGAAAGATGCTCCTACCGCCGCCGGTCCAAGTGGAAGTGTTAACTCGCGTGATCCATCACCACCGAAGAAACCTGGTATATCACCATCACTTGACGAACAAGGCAAAGAAGGGCAATCAACACCGGGATTGTCTCGAACGAATAGTAGCACGGATGATTGGGCATATCAATTTAGGCGCGATAGCGCCAGCAGTAATGAGCTACAGGAGATATTGGACTTTGAAACTTCAGTAATGAAGAAATCGTATATGCAGGTAAAAGAAGAGGATGCAGTTGAAGCATTGCCACAAGTTCGCGAAGAGCTTGGTGATATTAAACAAACAGAGAAGCCTTCGCCGTCGATGAGAAAAAGCAGTTTTGGTTTGGAAGACGATTTTTGTGTAATCGCTGAGGAGGAAAAGTCCTATCTGTCACAATGTGGCATTAAAGACGTTAAGGTATCTGAGGATCCACTACTAATGGTTGACAATCATTTCAAGCTACCCGCCGGGAAGCCTGATCTCCTTCAGGCGCCAGAGAATTTCCCAATGGCAGAGTTTCGCTATACACTGTGTGAAATGACATTAACTTGGCATTTATACGGCGGTAATGATTTCCCCATAAAATCCCGCGATAAATCGTCGGACAAAGATGCCAAGGATAAGGAAAATAGCCGTCCAGAAGAGGACCCTTCTTCCATGTCTGATGCTTTTAAGCAAGGCGTATCCAACTCTAAAGGAACTCAAAATATACAAACCGGCAAGAAGCCGAAAGAGAAACTTTCCTGGAGAACAGCAGGCGGTTATCAGAGAGACCACGAGAAGCTTGTCGAAATACAATTGGGAAAAGTCCGTTGTTCACATGAAGTCTATCCTAAACACACGAATCAAGCGTCACGCCAAGTTTTGGTTATTAGTGAGCTAGAAGTCAGAGATCGCCTTCAAACCTCGGACATAAACAAGTTCCTCTATCATCCGAGTGCTAAGCATCTGCCAAATAAGAGTTCAAAGAATTTGCTCGTGGTAAAAGCGTTGCATGTGAGACCTCACCCACGTACAAGCATTTCAGAGGAATGCTCACTTCGGGTATCATTACTACCGTTGCGATTGAATATCGATCAAGATACACTGCTCTTTTTGGTGGAGTTTTTCAGCGAATTAAGCTGTATTGCCGGATTGACTAGTACATCTGGTAAAAGACGAAATAGCTCATCTTTGCAACCACCTGTAATGATGGTCGGTGATATGCCCGAGCCATGGCAGAATTTGCAGGCACGACGTATGGTCTCAACCAATCTAGACCTCCTAATGGATGGTGATGACAAAGAAAGGAGAAGAAGGGAAGAAGAGGAAGAGGAAGAAGATTCTCTGCCGGATACAAGCAATAGACGTACTCCGATTTACTTTAAAGAAGTGATTTTCAGTCCAGAGGTTAATATTCGTTTGGATTATCATGGTAGACGAATTGAAATGTCTCGAGGACCAGTAGCTGGACTTCTAATGGGCCTCGGGCAATTGCAGTGTTCGGAAATAAAGTTAAAGAAAATCGTTTACAAGTTAGTTTTGTGTTCTGTGATCGTATATGGAATGTAACTAATAATTTGTTTTTATTTCAGACATGGTTTACTGGGAATCGACAAGTTGATTGAACATTTGTGCAAGGAATGGTTACAGGATATTAAGAAGAATCAGTTGTCCAACATCTTGAGTGGTGTAGGACCAGCTCATGCTTTTGTCCAATTATGTAAGTGTAATTATTAATTATTTTTACCTACCCACATATATCTAATGTTCTTCTTTGTTTGTTTATTATAGTCCAAGGTATCTATGATCTATTCCGGCTACCTTTTGAGCAATATCAGAAAGATGGTCGTTTCGTGCGTGGACTTCAGCTGGGCGCACAAAGTTTTACAGCTCGAACGGCGCTTGCGGCGCTGGAAATTACGTCGAGAATTATACAATTATTACAGGTGAGGAAAATTGACTTTATATGTTATTCGTTTAAATTTAATATTGTCTTTTGTTTTTGTTTAGTTTACTGCGGAAACAGCCTACGATATGGTGTCACCGGGTCCATCGGTGCGGAGTGTTAGACACAATCGTAAGGGTAAACGCAAACGGCCTCATCGCCCGCAGGATATACGGGAAGGTGTCGTAAATGCATATCAAATTGTGAAAGATGTAAGTTTAATTTTGTTTAGTTTTTTTAAGAGGCTATAACTAATTTGACTTTTATTTGAGACCTTTTTTCGCAACTTAAAGTTGAAGCTGCTAAGCTTTCTAGAGCAAACATTTCCTGGTTTTCTTCAAAGACCAACAGCCATAAGCTTGAAATCCAATTACTTTGAAAGAGGTGGTGTTGTTATTTTCAATCGCATTTCTCAATAATTTGACTGATCTTTCTTACAAATAGCTTCCTTCATACGAACGTAGTTTACCTCGCGAAAACGTGGAATACATGATTTGGCGCGTGAAAGAGTGCACTTGTAATAGCGATGGAATGCGTGTGTGCTCAGCACGAGCGATGGCAGACAAACCTTTCCCATGTGATTGAGCTGTGGTTAGACACAATCTCCTAGAGTGTACGCTCCAAGAACTCTTTTTGTTTACCGTGTGAAAGACTTTGGTACCACGTTCCTGACGTGCGTTATTTTACTCTTTCTTAACCACACTCCAGCGCGTACACTACAATCATGTGGTAAAGCGCTTGTGTGTTAAGACCGCTGGCTTGCTGATTTCCTTCAAGGTTCATAAAGTGTGCTTGGATTCACAGTTTGGGTCTTGCCTGCGTAACATAGAATTTCCCAGTATATCGAACTTATACTGGATATTTAAGTGCTTTACATCGTACGTTCGTTCTCAAAGTCAAGAAAGTCAGAAACATGTGATTATTTCTTGCACCGCTGGCAGGTCACAGGCACAATTGTTTTCTCCACAAAAAAATTACAACCGTTGGAGAGATTAGTAAAGTAGAAACTGAACTGGTTTAATGAGATTACACTCACATAGGCATTGGGATCTTGCTAAACATCTCTTGAGTATACATAAAGTAAAAACATACGACACAGATCTGGGCTGAAAAATTGTAGATATGGACAAGCAAAATAAAGCTTTGAGGTTAGATTAGCGCAACTGTTTAGCTTTCTTAAACACAAACTCTAAATAACTGTTGCAACTTATGCGTTCGAGTAGCTAGAGAACTTCTTCTCAACTAACTATGTAAGTTATTTCAAAATTAGATAGTTCTTTCGTAATTCGTAGAAAAATTCCTCTTATGACGAATTCTGTGATAGGTGTGATGGTTTTGGGCTCAAAATTCCTTGGATATTACGAGCCAAACAATCGTTTTTCTATATATAATTCAGATTTCTTAATTCAGATTTGATAACATTTTCTTTTTGATATTTTCAGGGCATCAACGACAGTGCCAATGCTCTAATAGAAACCGCCGTTGTAGAACACGATCAGAAAGGCTATACAGGCGCCGTTGGTGGTATTATACGACAAATACCACAACTAGTTGTTCAACCGGCAGTACTTGCCACACAAGCAACCACACACATATTGGGTGGGGTTAAAAGTTCCCTCGTTCCTGATGCCAAACTCGAGGCACGTGAGAAATGGAAGGAGGACAGCGATTAGCAGAGGCCCCCACACTCTTATCCACTCTCCACAAGTGGATATTTTAAATTTTCAATTCACCACAAATGTGCAAGTGGAAATTTTCATTATTTTTACATTATTCATAGGACAATGCAATCATTTATATGCTGATATCCTAATAGTTTAATTTTTATCTTTTATATGCTGTAGTCTTTAGTTGTGCTTAATGTCTTAAGTTGATTTAGCGTGTACTCTTTTTATTTTTTTTTCTTTATTACATATATCCTCTTTCCATAAAACAAAAGAAGAATATTCCGCTTTCCATTAACACAAAATCGACCCCACTGACATTACAATACAAAAAAAAAAAATATACATATGTAAACTATTATCCACACGATGGATAAAGGAAGAATTCTATTTAAAACATTCGATATACAAATTAGAATGAAATGTAAATAAGTAAAACAAAAAAAACAAGGACGTGGAATAAGGAGAAGGATTTTAAAATTTACTATTACAAACTTTATTATTTTTGTTTCCTTTATTTTGGTATAATCGCCCGATTTGTGGCAGTGTGAGAAAAAAAAATGTGAAAATATATATACATACATATATTTATATATTTTGAATTGAGAGAAATTAAAAAAAAACAAAAAGAACATATTATGTATATGCCTTCTTATAATATGTAGTTATTTTTATTGGATTTACGAAAAGAAAAGCAAAAAAACATAATAATATTAATATAACAAAGTAAAACAAAATAAATCATAAATTCTTTTAAAATAAGTTGAAATTTTGTTGTGTTTTTATTATCTACTTGTCGGAAGGTCTATAGATCTAAAAATTGGCTATGGCTACTAAAATGCTTTGATTGTACAAGGATATAAGAAGATATGTACTTCAACTTTTAAGCTGCAGCCATTTTTGACACAGACCATTTGACGACCTAGACCAACCAATGGACGAATTAAATTAGACAGTCAAATTCAAGTCGTTTGACGGATTCGCTACTACAAGTTAAAATCCACCCAAAACCACATCTTCTGTTTTGACGTTTCATCAAAATAACCTCATTCATACAAATCCAGTTTTGGGCATATCGGTTGACAACACAAGGGTGCGGCCATTTTGTAGATGCTGTGTGTACGATTTGTTGTTGTTAAAGGAATCATATCCATAACTTGCAACGACAACTTAGCATCTCTTTTGCGAGTGTTAAAAAATAAAGTGCACGACTGGATCGTACGTACTTGCACCTATATGCTGATAGTTGAAAATGAATAAATTTTTAATAAAAAAAAAAGTTTTTGAAAAAATATTTTTAAAAATTTTGCATAAGTTTAAATGCCACATGTTATGAAACATTTAATCTTGCCCACATTTCGATTTTGATGAAAATCCATTGAGTTTTAGCCGAGAAATAGCCATATTTCTAAAATCAGTTAATAAGAAAAGTACCGTTATACGTATTTTTAGCCAAAAACATGGTACGCCATCTTATAGCATTTGGCTAAGCTAACTCGAATATGAAATTTAATCAAAATCGTTAGAGCCGTTTTCGAGAAAATCGCCTTTTTGTTTGGCCCTAAGTAAAGTACCGTTAATAACAGGGCTAGAACAAAAATTCCGATTTCGCCTCGAATTGCGACCCTACAGAGCTCAGATATGAAGTTTGAAGCAAATCGGTCCAGCGGACAGACAGACAGATCGACAGCCAGACAGAATCGGCAGACCCACATTTTTGAGCTTCTCTATCATCGTAATGTCAGAATTCATTGTTATCTCGAGTTCGAATTTTTGCACGAATCCAATACTTGCCCTATAGGTATTATAGGTGCAAGTAATAAACGATACTCATCAAATAATTTTATCACTAAGTATTGCGACTGTCAGTTGGCGAAAAATAGATTGACTAACGTCATTTTTTTCATTTTGAATGGAGCTAAGGCGGTAGGTATTGTGAAATCAATTTTGGCGACAAAAAGTTAATAGAATTCGTTTTCTGTTTTTGCAAAGATATATCAGTAGAAATTCTTTTACATGAAATGGTTGGATAAATCAAATCTAGCCTTCACTTTAAGGAAGGACAAGTATCAAGAAAAATGTCTCATAGTCAAATTATTCACAATAGTCACAAATTTTATAAAATGAGTTACACAATAGTGAAAATTATTTTGATTGATAAATTTTATCAAACGTCGAATGATTGATATTTGACACACATTAGGGGTGTAGGTTTGTTCCCGTACTGATTAAAACTACGAAAATCTACGAAATTTTACGAACAAATTACGAATTCCGGTTCCCGTATTTCAAAGTTTCGTATTTTTTTTTTTTTTATAGAAAAAGAGCTCACGATATAGTTTGAAAATTCCACATGTTGCGAATGGCGTCGCGGGATGCCTCGAGATAACCATCTTTTCCAATTAGCTCGGTCCCGGCATTATTGTCTTAACTCCAGTAAGGTTTTCGTCTTAAAGATCACATTTTTGAACACGGCCTTCCCATGTATATCAGGGTCTATCTCTGGGTACTCTGTCGTTCATTCTAATTTGGATATCTGCATAGGTTATGTGGTCGAACCACTTAAGCTGTCGGTCTTCAGGTCTCTGGTCTTTGTTCTACTTTCAATCGTAGTCTTTCGTTACTCATTTTATCCCTCCAAGTTGTCCAATGGAGGTACAGTCAATACAATTGATTCTAAAAGCCTTCAATAAATTTAAAATGACTTCAACTATTTCATGACTTCAAAATGAATACAATCATTGCGATGACTTCAACAAGAGTCCAATGGCTTCACTGAAGTCACAGAAGATTGCATTGAATTGATGGGAATCTTTGATTTCACGAAAATTAATTCTCAATCAATGATTTCAAAATGAATGGTGATTTCATATTTTGAATTTGGTGCGCGAAAGATCGATTGTGGCATGGGCTGTGTCGCATGACGCGCCATCCTACATGAAGCAGAGGTCATCGAAATTTATGTCTCCAAGTTCAGTAAAAAAAAAGTCGGTTAAAACGGCTCTGTAACGATCACCGTTGACCGACACGTTGTGAATTGAGACTTACACTCTAGGCTACAGCATCCACATTCTTGTCTGTGCGCAGCCATACGACGCGAGGACTGGGACCGTGAGTGTTGTTCACAAACTTGCGAACAGCAGGTGCGGTGAATGCTTCATTTCGGCCAAAACTTCTTTTCAAAAAACGCACTGTTTGGGCTACACAGCACTCACTTTGGAAATAAGTTTTCAATATTTCCCAACGTTGTTCAAGCGTAAAGCTACTCATTTCTTTTTGCGAAGGTATGATACTGACTTTCTGTCAAGATTTCGAAGGGGAAACATCTGTCAGTGTCAAAATACTTAACCTATGATTTAAAAACTTTACACTGAAACTGTTCTAATAATTTACATCTCTGAACAGGTGTCATTTTATTCCAAAAATGACGTTTATCTGTAGAAAATTTTCGAAATATTTAAATAATTTAAAAGCTCCCAAGCTCTCTTTCAAACAACCCTGCTCGATTAAGCTTTTGCATTCAAAACATCACCAGCAATGATTCCAACTTCGAACTAGCAATATTTCCCCTCCAAATAGAATCCTGCGCGCTTGTCCCTACGATAGAATCCACAAAATCCTCTACTTACTATACAACTTCCGTATACAAAGCCACCACAGAGCAACAGACCGCATAACAATTACCTCTCATTCTCTCTCTCGCTCTCTCTCACCCCATATACATATACACCAGGCAGCAGCGCCAATGCTCCACATTTTCTGACATACTGCCACGCACCATGAACACCATCCACCGTTCGAACACAACATTGGTTCTCTACAAAACCCATAAGTGTCAATCGGCCAAGAAAACTCCGAACGTGCGGGTGTACACGCTCTTTTCGCGCGAATTCGAAAATAGGCATTTCCAACCACAATTTTCAAACACACTTATCGTGTAAACAAGGCTTTTGCTGCGTGAAATTTTGTGTAAATAAATAAAAAAAAATTGTCCTGCTTCTAATTCAAACCGAATTGAGAATGTTCTTCTCAAAGGAAATAGTGCAAAATGTGTACAAATAAATAGAAGGAAAGGAAAAGAAAAGCAAAGAAAAAATAAACGGGAGCAGGAAAGTGTAACCAATGATAGTGGGTGGCAAGAGGCCGTTCAAAAAAGCAAAAAAAGTTAATTCCTACTACTCCTCCTCCTCCTCGGTCTTTTTGTAGAGGAAAAGAAGTGTCCTAGTGTCTCAAAGTGTGTGCGCTGCAGTGGTGTGAAGGAGGAACCGTGTGTGACAAGAACGTTCTCTTGGCCGACACGTCTCAGTATTTTTTTTTTTTTTTTTTTCAAAATTGTACCCCTGCCCGCGTTAGTTCAATTGAAATTTTGTCGCATATCTGAAAATTAATAAAAAAAAAAAAAAAAACGGTTTATTGATTTTAGCCACGTCGTCGTCGGTTTTGGGAGGGGATTGTTTATTTTATCCTGTGTGCAAAATGGACCCACGGAATTAGGTCCTTTCGGGCAGTTGTTACAACCGCAGAACGCGATTATTTTAGGGAACCTCAAACGCCGAGGGCAATGTGACAAGCCCACACCACCACACCCGTGTGGCGGACTCGAGAATTCCGCGCGTGTACCGGTACGACGACGTCCCGGTTCCATGTGGACTGGGGACACCAACAATTCGTATGTACTACATGCATCGAGTAAGCCATCTGAGCTCTAGTCAAATCGAGTCATGACACCACCGCAATACGGAACCGCAACGACGACCGACGACACCTCAGCAGTAGCAGTAGCAGCAGCAAAAGGAAGCAGCCAACTGTCCGAATCGGCGAAATGGTTCTAAGCACAGAATGGTCACAAGTGGAGGTTATCGATCTCATTAACGATGGCAACGGTTTGGGTTTTATTCTGGTCGGAGGCCGGAGTACTGGTGTTGTTATAAAGGGTCTAACACCGGGCGGGGTTGCCGAACGGGACGGTCGATTACAGTGCGGCGATCACGTACTGCAAATAGGTGAAGTGAATTTGCGCGGTTTTAGTTCCGAGCAAGTAGCAACGGTTCTTCGTCAGACTGGAGCTCAGGTTCGATTGATTGTGGCACGTCCAGTTGAGCCAACGGCCATTGACTACCAAACATTGGCCAGTCATGCTCCAATTATTCCAACTAAGCTCCTCTCCGACCCGGAAGAACTGTCTCGGCATTTATATCAGAATCCACAGTTTGCTACTGCTGGTGCTGCTGCTGCAGCAAATAATAGCACTGCTGTTGCTGCTGCTGGTGCTGCTGCATCGGCGACAAATACGGTTGGCGGCTTCACGATGCCAATACCGGACACTGAGTTGGCCGACTTGCCGTTGCCATTGCCGCCCATACCGACGGATTTGCCGCATTCACGTGCCTGCCCAAAGCATTTGGATATTGTACCGTTTGCATCGCCATCTACTATGTGCCATCAGAAGCAGCTATCATCGTCGTCGGGTTGCAGCGACATGGATCGCATTGAGACGCTGGTCAGTACGCCGGGAATTGTGGCCGTACTCAGCGAACCATCACCGACAACGCCACTGAGTTTTATCGACTCACCCGAAACGGAGACGTACGAAGTCGAGCTGCGAAAAAACGTCTACGGTTTGGGTATCACAGTGGCAGGATATGTCTGCGAAGAGGAAGATCTTTCGGGAATCTTCGTGAAGAGCATTATCGAAGGTAGTGCCGCTGAAATGAGCGGTAAAATACAAATCAACGATCGCATAGTCGCTGTCGATGGAAAGACACTGGCCGGTGTTACCAATCACCAGGCTGTCGAGATCCTACGGAATACCGATATAATAGTACATTTGACGCTGGAGCGATTCCTGCGCGGTAGAAAGTTCGAACACCTTCAAGTAGCCTTAACCGAACTGAAGAGTGATGCCCAATCGCAGATTTCACTGCCTGCATCGCCTTCGATAGCAACGCTGTCCTGGGTGCCGCCCAAATCTGATGCAGACTCGCTGGCAACAGAGGATTGCCTTGGCGCGCCAGCTAATGAATGCGGATTAGATATGATGCCATCGCGCGACACTGTCGACTCGAACATGTCCTTGGTGTTGGATCGCAGCAGTAGTTGTAGTGGTTCACACGATGAGCATGAGTTTAGTAACGGTGATGGTGATGGTGAGGTTAAGGCCAGCCAGCCAGTGCCAGTGATTAGCAATGGTAGTGTGACAACGACGGTGGCGACAACGCCGACAGCAGCCCTTAAAATTAAGCAATTAAACGGAAACGGTAGTATAGATGAGAAGCTGAATAATGGAGGCGTTCAAACGCCTAGCCCTCGTTCGCCACATTCACCATCACAGAGAACGCCCCAATCGGCACAGAATACACCGACACCAACGCCCACCGCCGACAGTCCGGATTCGCTGCAAGTTGCGGCCTGGAAAAGTGAGTGTCCCGAAAGCGAAATAATAGTTGCCGAAATAAATAAACTTTCAGGTCTAGGAATCAGCCTCGAGGGAACAGTCGACGTTGAGGGCGGCATCGAGAAACGGCCACATCATTACATAAGATCGATACTCGAAGATGGGCCAGTTGGTAAGCAGGGTATCCTGCGGCCAGGTGATGAATTGCTTCAGGTCAACGAGCATAAGCTACAAGGCTTGAAGCATATCGAAGTGGTGAAAATCTTAAAAGAGCTACCAACTCAAGTGCGACTGGTATGCGCTCGTGGACCATCGGCGCCATCTGTGATTAATACTTCTCAAAATCCTGAAGCGTTCGAAACAAGAAGCCTTCTGCCAGGTGGACATCAAAGTCTACAGAATTTACTTACAAAAGCTCAATCCGAGAGTTCTTTGTATACCTCGAGTACGGCAACGCTGACCGATCAACAACGTTCGAAATCGGTTGAGAATGTCTCCGGTTTAGCCCTGTGGAGTACAGATGTGACGTATATTGACATCGAAAAGACTGAACGCGGTTTTGGTTTCTCAATTCTTGACTATCAGGATCCCTTGGATGCTGAGGGTACGGTCATTGTGATACGCGGTCTAATACCAGGCGGATCGGCGGAAGCCACTAATGAAATATTTCCCGGTGACCGTTTGGTTAGTGTTGCCGAGAAGAGTCTGCAAGCGATGTCGTTAGATGAAGCTGTCGCTATACTTAAGGGAATGCCTAATGGAATTACACGAATTGGAATATGCCGACCATTGTCCACTTCCGATAGTAATATTGCCTCACCGGGCGATGAGTCGCCCAGCACGTAGTCTTTAATGGAATACGACACTTTTCAATGTGAGTACAACTTCTAGGCTTTATATTGTATTGTAATTTTTTTAGGACCTACATTTTTATTTCTCACGGCAGTTGTTGCCATCTCCGTAAGGCTGTCTAAATGTAAGGATTTTGTTGGAGGTGTCGAATTGGTTTTCGGTCATAAAGCCTTTTCTATTTGGCAGATCATTCTTAAGTCGGTCTGCCTTATGATGCGTCAAGGTCTTCCAAATAGTTCTGGATATTTTTTTAACCATTCCTTGATAATTGTTTGGGTGAAGGGCCTTCGGCCTACGAAATTGGATAAAGAGATTTTATTTCATGGAACGTGAACCCATGTCTCTTTTGCTTTGAGATATTAGGTCTGAAATTTCTTTGTCGAATTGTGTTGTCCTTATCTAAGATAAGATATAACTTTATGAGAAACTAGTCAGATCTGGCATTGCCAGTAGAAAGGACCGAAAGACCCAAGGATATGCGCTCTTGTACTAGCCCCGCATGTTTTATCCTTGTCCTGTAAATGATGTAGATTAGACCCCTTGAACATCACTGAAAGTGTGTTAAAATTTAAAGATTTCCGTCTTGAAAATGAGTTCAGAGAATTAATAATTTCAAGGAATATCCTGGCAGTGGACGAGTAGGTTGAACGATGCCTCTATCGTACAAAAGATGGCGTGAAACTTCTCACTCGATATCGCAAGCAAACGCTTCTCGCATCACTGTACGCGCAGTCTAAGAATTGATACAATTCTAAATTAATCACCTAAAAACAAAAAAGTTTTTGAACAAGAGGGCCCCTAAAAAGTGGGTGTGAGTATTCACAATATATGAATCACTCAATATTTACACGTTTACAAGTTTCTTTTCGATTTTCTTGTAAAATTGCTGAATAAAGTGCGTTTGTGGGCGTGTCGGTGAGCGTATTTTTGATCTATTTAAACTTGTTGACCTTTTTTTTTTTTCCAAATGTCACTTCCAAAAATTTTCACTGACCTAGCTCCAAATTTAAAGCTTAAAAACTTACACCAGCCCGCGCATCTTTCTTCAATACTTTTCGATGTTACAAACTGTATATGTACATATGTATGTTTCAAACTTTACTTAATTACTTAAAGGGCTCCCGACTCTTGTAGAGTCCCTGCCTGAGACATCGTTGCCTTCTATCCTCTGCGTTCCCGAGCACGCTGCTTCCCGTTGTGAAGACCAAGTTTTCTGGCATCCGCGACAGCTTGGTCTTTATACTGGAGGTTCGGTCTTCTTCGCCGCCTCGAACCTGGGGACGGGTATTCGAAGATCCTCTTGGCTGGAGCATTGTTGTCCATTCGCTCGATGTGGCCAAGCCAATGCAGTCTGTGTATCTTGGCTTTTTGGACTACATCCATATCCTGGTACAGCTCATAGAGTTCGCCGTCCTTTGGAGAGGGTAAATAGTCACATTTCACATAAATATTAAAGGCAACTAGTTCCGAGTACACACTAATTTATCTTGTTACTTGAAATCGAACAGGTCGAAAAATGGTATAATGGCTGTCAAACGAGCGACGAAGTATACAGTCAAATTGTGCCGTTGATGATTGAGAATCTTATTGGACATACATATATAATGCAATTTTCAAAAACTAAAGAAAATAACTTTTGCGCCATCTTGTGCATATGTACATCGTGTACCAGAATAAGTCAGGTTTCGTAAGGAACTAAGGGCAGAGCCAGGCGTACTGGAGAAAGTTTTCGCCCACTCGAAACAAGTCAGAAAAACAAATGGAAAAACAAACGGCTATAGAACTGTTAACGCAGTTAGTGTCTAACTTAATTCTAAAATATTTGGCTTCATATCATGTGTCCAAAAAAGTACTCCTACTCAGTGTTGAAGAAGGTATTGCATTAGAAAACTTAAAAGCAACATTTTATCGTACTAACATATTATCCTCTTTAAAACCAATTGGCAGAGAACTTCATCACAATTTGGAAGGCATCTATTATAATTTCCAAGGCTTTTTAAGTAAATAAGTACAAAAACTAGGATAAACATCCCATTTTCCTGAACAAAAGCCACTCCCTATAGACTGTCTGCATACACGAAGAATATTTGACGGAAAAAAAGAAATGTGAAAACTTCATAATGCCTTCTTTATACTCCACATATCCATATAAATGCATTTTATGACTACCAACGTCACACTTACCCCAACCAACTGCACGTTGCAACAGTTGCACCGCACACAAAATCCTATTTGCGAAATATGCTCACAGAATTTCCCATAAATTGAACAAAATCCACATTCCATAACAAAATCTTCCATTAAATTATTATTTTTTTTTTTCTTTTCGTCTTTCCAATTTTGCTTCAAGACTTTGCTCACTACAAAGACATTTTATCGAACCACCTCCAGGAATATGCTCCCACATCCTTTTTTTTTTTTTTTTTTATCAAGAAGCCAAAAACACAAAAAAAAAAAAAAGAAAAAAGAAAAGGAAAAACGTGTTTGCCTCAATATTTTCGAACCTAAGTGTGCACTTATATCGATTACGTGACTATCGATTCTCATGTTCATCTCATGCTTTTCGATGCTGCTCCAGCTCCTGCTCCTGGTCCTACTACTGCTGGTAGTGACATTCTTATGTTTTAAGGAACAATGCCATTATCGTGCTACTCACCCGACGTCCTGGTCGTGTTTTGAAGACCCAAGCTGAGCCGTTTGTGCTTTTGGATAAACCCTACGGCTCTCTTCCCTAAAAAGATAGCCAATGTATGATGTATGAGTGATGCCGGGCCAAATGTCCTTAAAGAAGAAAAAAAAAAAAAATACACATATTTGTGACCGAAAAGAGTATCTGAAAAAAAAAAAAAAAACCAGGAACAGGAAAGATAAGAAACGCGGCGGAGGGTACACGAAACGAGCATTACCCACACAAAGTTACTCAGTCAGTATCCTCAGTTTTTTTTTCGGGCTATAACACGATAGGGGTGGGTATGTAGTCAATGTGTCAACCACCCACACCACCCTCACCACTCCCGTTTCAAGTTTAACCCTCATGATACGTAATTCACTTATTTTCTGCTGCCACGAACACAGACAGCGACACACAGTGGTGTAGTGATGACGGGGTTGGAGGTGGGGGGTGGGTTGGTGGTACAACAGGCACAAGGCCGGCTTGGATTAAGGGGGCGCAAATGAGGTCACAATAACCCAGCCAATAATGCTCCATAATGCAGGATGACTGCGATGGGCCATGTAAGAGGATTTTTGCTCTCCTTATGTAGGTTTGCTTTCTGTTTTTTTTTTTTTTTTGTGGCGGAATCAGGTGGGACCAGTGGCACTATAATTGATTGACCCCGTTTGTCAGACATTTAGTCTGACATTCCGTCACAGTTTGACATATGATTAGGGAGGGTTTTCGGCTCGCGTGTCTATGTCACAGGCGAATACCAACCAACGAACGCGTTAAATTACCTTTCTGTGCAATGTGGATGACAATCTTAGCCGGTCGGTGTGGTGCTGCTGGTGAGTCACAAATACGCATGACAGTCATGCAGTGGCGAATGTTTGAACAGGTGCAAAGGACATTATGTGAAGGTTGAAACGAGGGTTTATTGACATTTTCCTCATGTAGTGAATTTTCTGAAATGAGTCAGCCTTTGCTGGGGCGATGATAGCTTTTACAAATCAGCTTCTTTTTTTTTTTCTTGAATACGGTCAGAGAGTATGTTTTGAACTCTGAATT
This sequence comes from Chalcosyrphus nemorum, assembly GCA_949716465.1. Lineage (NCBI taxonomy): Eukaryota > Metazoa > Arthropoda > Insecta > Diptera > Syrphidae > Chalcosyrphus > Chalcosyrphus nemorum. Next base: position 32,665,700 of record OX454333.1, read on the forward strand.
CGATTATACGTGGAGGATACCAATTCTGGGCTAAGAGTATTAATATGCCAGCATCGACCTTTCCTTACTACCCTTATACAGGGGTGAATTAAATGGATTTAATATCTAAGACGCTCGTGGAAAGGTAGCGCATTATGAGGTGTAAAGGTCACATCTGCTTCCGTTCCCTAGGCCAGTGACCTTCGAACTTTTCAACTAAGTGCCTAAGAGTCAAATTTAAAATGCACAACCTAACATTTCGTAGTCGGTTTCTTAAAATAGGTTTATCAGAGACTTAAGCTTAACCATGTAAGACAAAGCGGTAGGTATTTGTGGATTTCTTATTGCTTGGCCATGTTCTTGTGAAGGGGTAGTTTAAAGATGTCATACACTATTATGAGAGAGAAGAGGATCTGAGTGAATGGAAATGTTCCAGCTTCTTGCACACTGGGTGCCCAATATTTTCACTCTTTTGATGGCACAATTTATATTTCGACTGGAAGACGTATGACAACTATCTGACAATATTTTATTCATACCTGACAGTAAATAGAATTATAGAATGTCAATTGTCACGTCAGTCACGTTGACAGGCATGCACGTAGTAAATCATTTGAATAGAGGGAGTCTGCGACATTTTTATTACTTGATTTATGATTATTTTCCATAAATTTGAAGAACTGAATAAAAAAAAAGACTCTTAAAGTGAAATTTAAACTAAAGCTGACTTTACATTTTCATTCTTATAGCCGGTGTTCATAATTATGTTAGACGTAAGAGGTACAACGAAATGACTGTCAAATGTTCAGCGAATTCGGTCAAGTCGTTTTTTGAGTCTGTCATTTAGCATAGGTGCTGCCACACAGCGGAATGAAGAACGAAGTGTAAAGCCACCATAAGCATTTGTAATAAAGCTTACGATTGGCAGTAAAAACTTTTATAACTTTATTTATCCTCAACAAAAGAGGTGGAATAGCATTCACAACAAATCGCGATGTAGTTTTCAAGGCACCTGGGAATGAGTTGGTAGATAGCATACACCAAGTCATCTCTAAGATCTGGTCAGATGATAGTATGCCTGATGAACCTCAGTATCGTTTGCTCGCTCTAAAACAAAGGAGACCCCCTCAACTGCGCCAACTATAGAGGCATCAGTCTCCTAGATCTTTTCTGTGATACTGTGTGAACGCCTGAAACCTTTTATCAAGAGCCTGATTGGCCACTATCAGTGCGGTTTAAGGTCAGGTAGGTCCACCATCCATCTAATCCTCACACTTCGATAGATCCTGGAGAGATCCCAAGAAGTGAACATCGATACTCACCATCTGTTCACCTTTATCAATTTGAAGGCCGCCTACGACAGCATCTATAGAGACGAACTATATAAAGCCATGTTTAGTTTTGACATCCCTGCCAAACGTGTGCAGGATGACGATGGAGAACACTCGCTGCTAAATGAAGGTCCATAATGACCTGACTGAGACCTTCGATGTCAAAAAAGGTTTTAGACAAGGCGATGCGCTGTCATGCGACTTCTTTAATATCATACTGAAGCAGATTGTGCGGAAGAGACAAACCAACACCAGTGGCACAATCTATCAAAAGTACATTCTGTCAACAAGAAGGGACCAAACCGACGAATTTGACAAAACGTCACAGTGGGCAGCTACAGCTTTGAGATAGTAAGGGACTTTGTCTACCTAGGATCTGAGGATGACATCAGCGTAGAGATCAAGAATGACTCTTGTCAACTGCAGTTTTTTGGGTTAATAAGACAATGCAACAGTAAAGTCCTCTCTAGAAGAGCAAAAAAAAACTGTATATAAGACTCTAACCATTCCAGTCCTGCTTTACGGCACCGAAACGTGGACTTTATTGAACGCGGATGAAGATATTCTTGGTCGCTTCCAGTGAAAAATTCTTCGTAAGACATTCGATCCCGTTTGCATTGACGGGTTTTGGAGAAGACGATTCAACGACAATCTATATGAACTGTACAGTGACCTAGTGGAAAAACTGTGTATTCCACGTCTGAAATGGCTAGGACATGTAGAGCAAATGGACACCAACGGTCTGTAGATTCTTCGAATCCGACCCGGAGGAACGACGCAGTAGAGGATGTCCTCGCCGCATGTGGCGCGTACAAGTTCAAGGGGACCACGACCAGCTCGGAGAACGCAATTGGAGGCAACTAGCTAAAGACAAAGCTAAGGCCCAGGTTCACGCCGAACTATAGCGCCATCGATGAAAATCTCTGTCCTCTAAGCAAATGGAGGAAACGCTAGGCTAGGAAAAAAGGCTAGGATTTTTTTGCAAATTACTTCTGCATAAGGAAGGAAGAAGAGGAGACTACTCCTTCCCTTAATCTGTCTGCCAGCAATACTGTTTTTCTTTTAAAGGTACCGCAATGGAATCTGGCAGAGGCCAAAAGCTTAGCTTTAGTTTAAAACCTTATTTCAATACCAGCGTTAATCCCTAAAATGTCAATAGCAATGCTTACGCGGATCTCTTGTCCCTCTGTGTAGCATCATCATAACTACATATGTACACACATCTTGCTTAACTTATTGAATTTCGATTTGTGACAAGTGAGTAATGATCTCTACTCGTATCTGCATGTAACATGAATAATTCGATTCCATTGAATTCTCCTGTCATTCCTCATCAGCGAATGATTTGTGAGAGAGTAATTCTATTCCCTTGCCCCTTAATACATCTAAATTACATTGAATTCGATTAACAGGAGACTACATCTAATCCCTTCCTTATGGAAAAACAATCCCATTTTAGGAACTCGCATAATGTTTTTGTGCGTCACAAATTCAGAGCACGTAGAGTCGCCATTATGATGATAATATATTTTTCGCCAAAAAAAAAAAAAGAAAAAAATCTCACAAAATTATTTGAAATTTATTTTCAAGTAGAGTATAACTGCATTTCGAATTTGACCATATATACATATGTGTTGTTAACCATACTAACATTTGTCAATGCTGTAGCATGTTCACGTTTCATTTGACATTGGGGGTGGGTTGTAGTATAGGGGGGGGGGGGGACAAACAAAAAATGCTCCCGGAAATACCATCCAAAACATCGATGCTTTCTAAAATAATGGCAGAGCATCATAAATCACCGCCATACAAAGTATCTTACGTAAGTTTGTATGTATGTAGCTTCCGCATAGAAGTTGTTTTTTTTGCGAGAAATGAATCTCCGACACGTATGAGCGTAGAACTTCCGGGACGTGTTTTAGGTTGTTTAACATATATGTAGGTAGTCCTGGGCTGACGAAAAAAAAAAGCAGGAAGATATCCTCACATTTGTAGACAGATTTATGGCGATTTACTTTATTTATCTCCAACAGTTTGGAGGAAATGTATCTATGTGCGACAGATGCCTTCGGTTGCTTTAATTCTGTCAACGGTTGTCTTTAACTTCGTTTGACTTAAAGCGTTAACTTGGTTGACGCTTTTGTAATTTGATAACTTTTTTTTTTCAGGCGCTTTTTGTATATTTGAGATAGTAAGTGGGTGGTTAAAGTAACTACACCTCCAAATTAGAGGTCACCCACTTTGGTGGGCTATAACTTGAAATGGGGTGAAAATAGATCCCCCCTGCCATACAATTTTTGTTCGGAATCTCCCCTTAAAGGATTATACTGCTTAACTGGGACACCCTGTATAGGTTACATTATTTTGGTCGCATATTTCGCTCTCCTGAGCCAGCGGATGTTGCACTTTCGTAGTACGTCAATGTTCTGTTCGTTTGAAATATGATTGCTGAGGAAATTTTCAAAAAGTTCTTCCAAAAGTGATAGAGGATTAGGAAGCCAACTTGTATTGCTACTGTACGAAGCCAAAATCATCATTGGGAGGTAGGAATCTTACAAAGGCGAAACTGAGTCCGTACTCAGTAACAGTGCAGGATTCCCACACACTAAACCAAACACACCTTTTACTCCTGCTTCCGCACTCTTATATATTCGGCTCATTTCGTTATTACTCCTGTCTTTGTTGCTACTTCAATTTGGAAGCCACGGTTTCGCTGAGCTTATTGCGTGCTTAACATCTGTCTGTTACCTCTATGATTATATGTTAATCGTTTTTTACTGCTTCTATGCACGTTGGATAGAAAGGGTTGTCCTCATGCCGAAATCTGTGGAGGTATGTGTACTTGAAAGCATCCATGGCCAGTAAGCAATCTCTACGTCCATGTACCTTTGTAAGAAGAGTTCCATCTATCTTGCTATTCTTTTAGCTTTATTCTTCATGACTATCACTTCATTCGATTGTTGGCATCGTTGTCCTGCTGTCGTGATATTTCTCTTCGTCTTTATTAGCGCGGATGTCTGTTGGCACCATTCCAGCTACAATGCATGTCTTGTCATATAAGGAATGGTTTGGAATGGTCTTAACACATTGATTCTGGAAGCTACCTCTGTCTTACTACTTTAAGATTTCGTACTTTTGGCCCCAACATCATCAACATCGAAACTTTTGCTAAGAGAAGCATCTCCTCATGTTTAGGTCCTCCATTATTTGACATGATCCTTTCCAGGGCACTTGTTGTTCTTGCTGTTACCATTGTAACACCAATGTACCTACTTAAACTCTGGCTGAGAAACTATAAAGTTATCGCCCACATGTAATTTTACATACTCTCCACAAGCCATCTGCTGCTGATAAATATTACCTCCATCTTGTCTTCTGCTAGTTGTAGGTCCATACCTTCAGGCCAGTCCTCTTCTATCTCGATGGCTTTATTGAAGTCATGGTCTAACCTTAAAGAAGTCTGGCCATTACATCGATTACTATATTATCGGTGAAGCCAATTCGAGGACTTCGGGATTCGAAGTTTGAAAACTTTGTCGTACGTACAATTCCACAGTAGTAGACCTAGAACGGAGCCCTGTGGGATACCACTTGTGATGTTATACTGCCTTATCCCGTCGTCGGTGTCGTAGGCAGTAGTCTATTTCTAGAATAACCATTCTTATTTACTTTGTCGGTGTCGTCAATAGTGTATTTATGATGGTTATTTACCTCATGGAGTATGGAAGATATTGTCTTTGTCTTAAAACGCCCTGTTTGGAATCTCCCTGTTGAACTGTCGTGTTGAACCACTCTGTTGAACGAAGAACTATTCTATCGAGTTTGGACAGTGCTCCCACCATAGTTTAAAGCCATTTTTAACTAAGAAAATATGTTTTATGCGCCATGTGATCTAAAATCATCATAAATACACTACTGGCGCAGATAGTCGAACGTGCCTTTCCGAAACCATAATTGGAAAACGAACATAGACTAAGTTTTCGAAAAAATTCAGTGGACGCCATGGAGGTTGTCTGTCACCTGTCAACTTTGTTATAACCGCTTAGTAGGCTTTTCCCCAAAGATTTTGATCAGCTTCGTTTCACAGCTCTTAGAAGTTTCTACAATTGATAGTGAGTTCCGAGTGCATGCTGTCAAAATGACTTTGACTGGGATCCAGTTAAGCCTTAATTAGGCTTTGTTTTCGTGGTCTCTGGTGAATTCTACATTAACTTCCAACACATCACGCCAGAGCTATAAGCTCTAGTGACTCCTTAATTATGCTAGAAATCGGATGTAAGACAACTCCATTCTTCATTCATGCACAGGCACATTTTTACGCAATCAAAACAATCTTATTTCCACATCTCATCAGTCTTTCGTCAAATAAAACCTCGTTCATATTTTACATCACTCAAATTATATGAAAATATTTTATTCTTAAGCATTTACCATATCTTTCCGAGAACAACACATGTTATTGATTTTTCAACGCACATACTTTATTTTCTTAAAAAAAAAAATAAACAAATAATGTTATTCCCACAGGAATGGCAATTGGGGAGAGAGAGAAAAAGAGAGAAAGAGAAAAAAAAAAATAAAACAATTAAAATTCCTCGCATCAAAATAATCGTTTCCAGTATTTTTGGGGGCGCGCACGTGAGAATAAAAACCTCCTCCACGAAAATGGTGGGTACCTACACTTGCAATGACTTTAAATTATTGTTCTTTGGTGAAGTTTATTTTTGGTACTTTTTCTGGAAATCATTTAAGTTTATCGCGGCAAACAGGTGTTCCTTATTGTGCGCTCGTTTTCTTTCAATTACTTTTTAAGTTAACTAATTGCCTTCAATTAGTTATTAACCGTGAATTGAATTATATTCCTAATTTCATTCACAATTAACTTGGAATAATTTGATTGGTTAAGTTTTTCATGCTCTTTTTTTTGTTTTAAAAAAAAGAAAATATATAAAATAATGTGACACCTTATGTTGTGCACTTGGTTTTAAATTTAAATTTGTTTCAGTTGGAGCACGTTCAAAGAGGGCTCAGTATTCCTGGGAAAAGACTATGGTGAATTCTTTTTTTAGGGCATGTTTTGGTGCAATTATTTAAGCTGGCAACCTCATTCTTCTGCGAAAATATGCATTTGTGTGTTTCAGCTACGTACTAAGAATACATTCTTCTGTAGCATAAAATAGATTATTCCCCTTAGAAGAGAAAAAGTGACTTCAATCCTTCGTCTTACTTTCTTATCTTAGTGGCGGAGCTATCATCTCGGCCACATCTCACCTCTGAGTGCACCTAACGTTCCCAATGAATCCACTGATTACCTATACTCGACTTAGACTCAAATTCGTTCTGAGCTTTTTCAGATCTATTCCACGACGAGATCATGGAAGCAATCCTGAATAGGTGGATGTCAGCTCAATCCATCTTTACATATGAAGATGCTTATGAGTCAGCTCTGGAGGCTGGCAGCATGGTCCTGTCAATCATTGTAGTGAGTGAGTTTCAGAGGCTTACGTGTGATTTCAACAACGGCATCAAGAGTAGTAAACACTACCATCCAGAGACGACAGTCGTAGCTACTATTGCAACAGGAATTAAACGAAAGCTTCTAAAGTGCTTTCGAGAAGAACTTTTCGTTCTTGGAACACAGCACAAAGTGTTGGGGGACTACAACGATCTTATGTCTCTGATCGACTTGCGAACTCATGTTTGAAATAGATAGCCACAAAAGAGGGTAACTTAAGGTGAGTCTCCATTGAAAGCTGTAACATCACAAGCAAACTGTGGCCGTCCTTCGACAAAACAAAGGCCGAGAAACTTATTATCCTCAGAAGATTATCCTCACAGGCATCGGTACGGGACATATGAAGAAGTTACGCCGGATGAAAGGAGGATTTTGCAAAGGCTGTGGTGTTATAGGTCCTTATCCGAGGCATTGTGTCGGTTTTCGTAGCGATTAGAATTCCGGTAACGCGGATTGCCGGCCCAGGTTACCTAGTCTAGGCATAACACCCTAGGCAATCTCACATTTGTATAAGGATGTATACATGTAGTTGCCCGGGGGCTAACACGAGGAGGTAAATCAAGCACTACATTACGAACTTGATTGTTGCGTTACGGGTCCAATCCAATCCATGTTTCCCGATAAATCGCCATGCACGTCCCCAAAATACAGATCCATAGTTAACCAAGCGATGCAATGGAACCTGCTTATCCACAATGGCAGGATACGTGCCGGTCCTAGGAGTACGTGGAGAAGGAAGCACGGCAACTGGGAAACAGTTGGCGATAGCTAAGGCACACTTTCACAAATCGCACACGATGGCGCGTAGGTATTGTAGAGTCCCTAGGACCCACAAGGTAAGTAAAGTAAAGGATTAAGATTTCCTTTGCCATTCCAGAAACAAAATCCTCGGTAAATACTTCTTCTATAACCACGAAGAGCTCTCTGGCGTACTTGCAGACATGATGCTTAACTAAATCTAGAAAATAGAAACCAACTAAGTAACTAGTACTGAGACTAGAGTTACTGAAGCTATCTTGTTAGCTCTTCTTTCTAACCCACTAAAAATATATACTGGATCCAAAAATATATGAGTAGACATTTATTTAAAGTGCTAAAAAAAGTAGGACGTTCAAATATGTAGGCTTTAGTGTGCTTCACGACATTATGTCTAAAAAGTATTCCAAAACTCTTAAAGCTCTTCTTAAACCTGCTACACTACTTGAATAAAATCCCCCAACTAAGTATTGCACTGATGACAAATTAAACATACTCCAACCATTTATTCGTCCTGCCAATTATGTCCCACATACGCCACCCTATCCCGATATAATTCGTCGTCTACGACCATCTGCATTTAATTGTTGTCGGTTAATGTGTCTAAAATTAGCTGGCCAGAAATGAATCATTAACCTGCTGCGTTTATTGCTTTAACTGTTTAACGATAATTTGATTTGGCTCCAAAAAAAAAAAACACAAACAAATTAAGTATTCGATAGCAGCATGCATACGACTTGGAAAACAGTGTCAAAAACGCTTAGCGAATCCGCTGCTGTGCGGCTCAGCTGTGCTGAAATAAAATTTTATTGCTTTTCTTACCCCGCTGGCGATATTCATCCTCGAAAGAGAGCAATACACATGTGTATGTTTTGGTTTTGGAATCTATTCTGCTGCTATGAAATCCTTTTTCGTCCTTAATGTATGCGCATATGTATGTACGCCTGGGTGTAGAGATTTTCTGTTTGCAGAGGATCTTTCATCGCCCAAAGGCTATACACTAGAGCGGGGGTGGCATCGAACATAGTTAAGCTATCTAGGGAAAATGTTTTCATAGACAGCAGCAGCATCAACACAGATGAACCGCACGCTCCCGCATACATAGTACCAGCCAGGAGTAGCATCGCCAAAGTGGCAGAGCTTTCTTGCTGCGGGAAAACTTTCAAATGATATGACTATTTTATTAGAGCTGCACTGTGTTCCTTTTTATCTAACACATATGATTTTCTACAAAAAAAAAAAGAAGAAAATACAGTAGAAGGCGAAGGGGGTGTCACTGTCTAAGCAAACACACAATGAAAACCTATAACATAGGGAATACGTAAGAGAATCCTTCCAGCTTGTTTGTTTGTTTTTGTTTTTGTGCTTTGTGTCCTTTTTAAGATGCATGTTGTTGTACCTATAGTGTTGTAAGTTGTGCGAATTAAAACCCAATTTACAACGTTTCGTTAAGCCCTTTGTAAACATAATGATAGTCATTTGCATCTCTTTGATGGATGCGTAGATACAGAGATATAGATTCTGCAATGCAGCGACATATTTCAGGAGAATTCTCGAACATTTTTCCTGCAACAGCAGCAAGAGAGAGACAGAGTCTAGCTCTAGATATACCTCGACAGGGCTGTGTTCGTAAGTTCGTAATGTAATAAAGGGATTTTCAGAAGCAATTGTAAAATGAATTTCATTAAAAATTTCCCCGGGTGGGGTCAATTTTATTTATCCTCTTTAAAATTACATCGCATTGTATGAAGTCTGCTTATTGGTGCGTTTTAATGCTTGTACATGTTTTGCATTGTTTTGATGCAAAATTGATTGGGCCTTGCGCGATGGACAACAAGGAGAATATTGCCATTCTTTTATTGATCGCTCACGGGTTATTGGTATTAAAAGTCGTGTAGCTTTCAAATTAATTGAATAAATGAAATTTGTAATAAACCTTTTGCCTGTGATTGGATTGCGTATTGGGAATGCCCCTTTCGACAAATTATGACTCAAAAGTCCATTCATGATTCGAACGTTGTATGAAATTTACTGCTGTTGTGTGAAGCAATTCAAAAGATTAACTAAAAGCGGAAATAAAGTGGAAAGACAGTGTGGAGCGGAGCGATAAAAAATGCAATCATTTTTGAATATGATTCTTTTGAATGATCGGAAAAATGAGCAATCAATTCCAGCCAAAGAGAATGTAATAATTTTGATTGCTCTGTATAAGGTGAAGTCACTTTGAAACCAAAAGCATTTGAGGGCATTTGAAGTAAGAGAATGCATTCAATTTATTGAATTTTTTTGCAGTCTTTGAGATAATTGAATGCATTTGAGATCTTTAAAGGCCTCGAAGGCAGTGAATGCATTCCATTCGTTGTCAAGCCAAGTCAGGTGAAGTCCTAGAGTTTCCTAGAGAGTTTGAGCTTTCCACCATACAGAATCTACTCTTTAGACTTGAATTTGAGTAGTTAACATCGCTTCAAATGTTGGACCTTGGATACAAAGTTTCTATTAGCCGCAGGATTGATATAAATTTGTTCAATGCAGCTGAGGACGACTGCCTGTTACTTGTCGATTTGCACTTAAGACTGCGGGTAAAGTAGCATTAGCTTGCGATAAACTATCATACATTTTGGAATAGAGTTGCTGTCATATGACCCAATAGTGCTTGGAAGATGTATATAAATACTCGTATGCATTCTTTGCATTCTTTTGCATTCATTTGGTTCCACATTTCTTCATAAAGCTCCTCTTTTGTCTGCTTTCACATCGCGTCCTTTGCAGACCACTACCACTTACGTTCTTGAATAATATGGATGGATGGTGAAGATGTTCTTTCGAGTTGCATTTCATCTCTATATTTTGGACGAAAATTCAAAATTTGGCTTCGTTTTAGGAACGATTTTTTCTTCCACTTACTTATATTATCTATCCTCTAAGGCGTCCTAGAGCTCCTACAATGCACGTCTACGCGCCACCGTGTGCGGTTTCTGGGAATGTGCCTCAGCTCTCCCCAACTCTTTCCCAGTAACCGTACTTTTTTCTCAATTTGTTCTGCGCTATGTACTGCTTTACATCACACACTAATTCACTGCCACTTTCGTCGTCGTTTGGTTGTGCTTATAAGTTCGTGGTCTGTTCTCGGATGAAGTAGTTCGTTAGTCCGTTGTTCTGTGACACTGTAAGCATATATCATCGGCGTAGTCGAGGTGTTTGAGTTCAGATCCATCGAATTCCTCCATTTCCTCTTGATAAGGCCATATATCACCAATAAATAAAAGTATTGGTGCAAGTATGCAGCCTTGCTGAACCCCACTTTTGACTTCACATTCCTCAGACAATCTTTCTCTGTGCAAAACGTGACATGTGGATCCATCATAAGGGACGCCAAATAAATTCCCGATTGGCACTATCAAACGCCTTTTCAAAATCGATGATCAGCAGGTGAAGTGGCGATCGCTATTCCAATCATTGCTCGATTATGATCCACTGTTGATGTGGTCGACACTGGAAGATTCAGAGCAGAATTCTGCTTGTTGGGCTTCGAGTTTGTATGAAGGATCACTCATTTGTGCAAGGTAGGTCAAATAACTATTGTCAAAATGGCACCATACACGCTCTGTTTGTCACATCTTCGCTCTTATCTTGAGAGTTCTTGTTTTCCATACCTCTTTTGACAGATAGACACAATGTCAATCTATGGATGTATGTACATGCAAGTATGTATGTATGTGAACGGTTTAGCCACCTCTATAGGAACTTAACAAATAGAATTTAATTGGGCTTTAAATTTCCCAAAATGGTTGTCTCCGTTTGACATTTATGGTGTTAAATGGATTTTTTTTTTGGTTTTTTTCATAATTAACCTGTCAATGTCAGTTAACCATAAAATAATATTTTAATTTGTGCCACTTGATGACCAAATTCTAATTAAAGTGGGAAAAAAACTATATAACGTATATTGCTTTTGTGGTTTAGCGAAATTTTACAGCTCGTAAGCATAAATCGTGTGACTTTTGGTTTTTCGATTTTTTTTATTAAAACACACCGACAAAGGCGCTTCGAAGCCACATTTTCTACCCATAAATGGAATGCATCGTATCCCAAAAATTTATTTACATATTAATTTCAGTATAGATCCCTTGGTTAGCAAAAAAAAAACAAAAGGAAATTTAATAAATTCCTCTACCAACCCTATAGTCTATTGCTGTGCACAATTTGAGAAGGTCTATGGGTAGAATATGTATGTTCTCCATTTTATGTATAAATTTGGGCTAACTGATTATACCCGTATCACATACATGTATGGGAAGGCATTAATCCTGAACACACACACGATATGTTGGGGGCTGGTCACGTTATTTTGGAAAAAGGGCAGGAGCATGTACCCAATTTTCCGGAAGCACACAACGCCAATTATGAAGCAATATGCACTAATTGCATTGGGAAATTTGCCAAAATGTATAGTATGGCTACACAATAGGATTTTATTGTGCAGTAAGTAAGGACGTGCAGCAAGACAGTGTGTCTTACAAGAATAGATTAGGAATTAAAATGTGAGATACGATTGTGTGGTAACCTTCAGGTTTTTTATATCCTTTTTTTCCGAGGTTATGAGGCTGAAATTTTGAGCTCTTTCGAATGAGACACACGCAAATACTTACAACGATTCCCTTTGGCAACATACAATGCGTAATAAAACTTCACGTGGCACAGTCCTCTTTTATCGAGTTATGGCTCCATACTCCAACATGGAAATCATGTCACTCATTGATCTTCATATGTATATAGGAAAGATAGTAGACGTAGGGAAATATCCACAGTCTCATCAAAAGTAGTACTCAGCTTCAAACATCTAGCTTCAATATTTAGCTCCCACGGGAAGTGTAAATGCACGTAACTGAGTGGTCTTCTCTCATCTCTTCTGGTAGTTAGTCGAAGGCTTAGCCGATCTGCAGAGATCTGGCTACATCGCTATTAGCTATGCTGATTAACTGGCTATTTGATCACAAGTACACTTTAGGACTATATCCAACGTCGGTAACGAAGCCCGATCTCATATGAAGTCCACTTCCTCCACTGATCCTGTAACTAGGGCAATGATGAGGCTCTGCGCGGCTCTCTATTAAAATGGTGCAGTGGTTGTACATAATTATGTTGAGGCCCATTGTCATCTGCGTGATCATCGTCTGGAGGATGAAAGTTCTTGAACAGGAACAGGTTCATCGACGGACCCAACGCCTTTTACTAATTTCAGACTGCGGTTTATTCCTTGAAATCTTTTCAGTGTAACAAGTACTAAGGACGGTGGAATAAATTAGTCCTCCGATTGTCGGGCACTTTACAAGACATTCAATATCTTGCCAGGCATAACAAGTACAAGGGTGAGAGTCAGCAAGGACCAGAACCTTGTTGGCCTGTAGCTACAGTTCCGAGTAATAAATAGAAATGCAGACTTTATTAGACAGTGGGGAAATGTCCTCGCAATAGCCTTATTCTTGTAAAGAAATCCTTACCTAGTGAGCTTGCTCGTGGTCCACTGTGGGTTGCAGTATCAGCTAAACAAATGGGACTTGGGCTTAGCCTCTGTTCATCTCAAAGCATTCTTTCTGAAAGTCCTGTACCTTGAGATCTTTTAAATAAAAGGATTTACAAGAGGTGAAAGAGAAGTCTTATGGTGTTTGCATTGCTTATTGGGCTGCATTGCAAGTGGCAACATCTTATTCAATCCACTCATTGAGCACGTCATCCAACTTAGACCATAAAAAGTTCGTTAGAATTTGACTATAAGGTTTACCGACCAATGAACTAGTCCTATCGCATTTATTTTTGCAGATAAGGAAACAACTTGAAGTAGATACTGTACTTGTGGATTTTTCTTACTAAAACCATAGGTTAAGCTAAACCATATTTATTCCCTTCACTGAGCACGAACAATCCCCTTCGTTCACTGCCATGAAATTTAAGTGTGAATACATACACTGCCTTTGCTTTCGTTCTCTTAGAATAATTTGACCTCTATCCTTGCCACACCTCCACGCCAGAAGTTGACAGGATAAAAGTTTTTCCATATTTTTCTTTCCCTTCGTTCTTATGTTTGCAACATTATCACGTAACAACTGTCATCGTCGCTGCAATTCGGTTTGGGCAGAAAGGATGTCCGGTTCACCTTTGTGAGGAGCTTGAAGGAAATTTGATTTGATGCGTTTCTCCGTACAGCCGCAAGGACACACATTCACAAACTTGATAAAAATCCAAATCGATTGATGGTGAATTTAACTCTGACCTTTTCAATCGTCGTCGAATGTATATCGTCTCATCGTTTAGACGATAAAAGCGGTTTCCATTTTAAAATTAAATCGTTGAGTTTGGGGCGGTGCAGGATGTGCATTCTGATTGAGATGGATGAAAGCGTATAGTGCACATTTTCTTTTTCCTGCCACGTAGTCCATGTATCTATCGAACGAAGGATAAAATAAAAAGAAGCAACAAAATAACGTAAACCTTGTTTGTTAGTGGAGTAGATGGATTGTGTGTTGAGTAGCAGTATTTCGTCAGTCGCAGTGGACGAAATTACTGACTGTTTGGCTAAAATACATCCTTCGGTGGGTGGGATTTTCATCAACATGGTCGATATGTTTTTCCTTCTTGTTTTTTTTTTTGTGAGTCCATTCAAGAGTTCTCCGATTAATTGCATCGTAGTTTTATTTTTTTTTTGCAGTTTTGTTTGTTGTTTTTAGGTTGAAATATGGATTTTGCTGAAATTTTGTAGTTTCATCGACAAATTGGATGTGAACTTGTGTTGTTGTATCGAAGGGAAGTGCATGTGTGTCAGGTAAAACAAAAAATGTATTTTTAATTAAAATTTTGTAACAAATTGCTGTTCGGGGGTTTTTTTTTTTCTTTACCAAAGAAATCAATTTGAAAATAATCAGCGATTGGCGGTAGTTAATTTTTTTTTTTTAAATTGAATTGATGTCAGTGCTTGTTTGACTTGTGACAGTCATTAAAGATTATACGCTTAAACTACAATTTATTAAACAAAAGAGGAAAAAAAAAAACAGAGACAAATTGAATGAGAGATATTTATGTGGACAATTTGTGTCAAGTTTGACGGTTTAATCGAAAAAAATAAACTTTTTATTGTTAATAGAGCAAATAAATCATTTCGAAATTGTATCTGTATCTCATGTGTCATTTAAAGTAGAAAAAATCGATGCAATAGTTTGGTTATGTATTGAATTTGGAATAGTAAATGTATGGCCTTAAAGTTGTGTCAACTGAGGGCACTCGGGGGAGGAAATTGGATGCTTTAAAGTTGGAACTTTTTAATTGTGTTAATTAGAAATATAGTAATGACATGACAAATCTGTCACGGAGTGTTCTACCAAGGCACTGCGGATCAGAAGGCGCCCATCCGACGAAACTTGGTGTCTCTTCGACAAAATGAGACATGTAGGGTGGTCCAATAAAACTCTACTCAACAAAAATTTGACATAATTTCGACCTCTGAGTCAAATATGTATATTCCAGTGAGCTCGGCAATGGTTGATGACCATCTGGGCTATTTTTTTTTTCACATTTCTTATCCTTTAAGCGAGAACTTCGGTGGCTGAGTTTTGACACTGTTGTGGGATACTCCCTTCATAAACTTCTACAGTTTTTGACTTGTTATCATAGACTCATGACTTTCAAAAACACCGGCCGATCTTGCCAGGCAAATAAAATCGCCAGAACTAGACATAGGATGACCCGGCAACGTATTCTTTTAAATGTACATTGTTTCGAGAGCTGTGCGGTTCCTTTAATTTAGTCGATCCAAATACTCGTACCACCCATCAATTTCTGGTTATTTTCGGTTCAATTTACAGTCAAAGTCCTCGGGAAAATGAAGGCCTCTTGACACCTTGGGCGCTATTCTTTTTGCTGATATGTAGGTTCATAATTCTAGAACTGCAATTTCGTTTGCTTACGTATCTATTCAGATGGAGATGGAGCTTTTCGTTTATGATGAAACTCGGCCGAAAATCTCTCACAGTGTTGTGGAGGTTCATAGGAGCGTGAGTGAATTTTGAACACGATTGTCGGTTTGCAGCCAGTAGATAATGGATTGTCTGTACTTTGTTGGAGTTGGACCGAAGTTGGCGGCTCAAACTTCGAAAGCGGAACAATATTTAGTTGAGAAGTATTCTGAATGTAGTTTTTGGTTTGTAAATTGTCCAATATGAAAGTTCTTATACTACTAGCTACATTCATTCAGCAACTGAATGATATTTTAAAGAGTGTTTTTTAGGGGATACATAACCTATGTCACCTTGTTTAAAAATGTATTTGGCCTTCCATGAAGAAGGATCTTTCGAGCAAAGACTTGAATTCTATGCCAGCCTTTGATAGCTGCAGACATGTGATCAGTCCAGTCCGAAAGTATTCACTTAAACATAGCTTGTGCTTTAATTGATCGTTTTACGCATTCCTTTGAGTGATATATGGACGGAAACGATACAAACGGAGTATATAAATACATATGTACATACGTGTCGTGCTTTGCCATGTCCACTACGGTCTTCTCAAACCAGATTTCTTTATCTGAATTCAGCTTATTATTAAAGATAGACCACATAAAGTACATATATATTTAAATGATCAGCATCAGTAGCCGAGTCGATTTAGCCATGTCCGTCCGTCCGTATGTCACCAGTTTTTGGGCCTTCAATTTTGAGCTAGCTTGATGAAATTTTGTATACGAGGTCCTTGTAAAAGTAAGCAATACAAGGGTTAACATCCGCCCACTTTTCGAAAAAATCACTTTTTTCAGCACTTTTATAGTAAACTCAGAAAAACTTACTTAAGCAAATATGTAGATATTCACTTACTCTACAAATCTCTCATCCATTGTATATGGCCAATCCCACCTTTTAGGGGCGTTTTTTTAAAAGAGCAGTTTTTCTTCGATTTCAATCAAATAATATCAATTCTTAATTCCAGATCGAGCGAAACATTCCTGAAACATTTATTAAATATTTCATAAACATTTCTGAAGTGTTTCACTCGGTTTGGACGCGTTGTGAAACATTTGTTAAATGTTTATGAAATGTTTCGCGTGTTCCACTTTAAATGGGAAAATAATTTTGTTTCTCAAGCTTTACGTGCAGAAAAGTAGTGTTAAATTTAAGATTTTTGCATTTCTGAAATCAGGACAAGAACAGGAATCCAATTCTGATAGTGATTGTGTATCTGTCTGTCCGAGTGTAGGGTAATGGCTCATTATCATTGACATAGAGGGACCTTTGGACAATGCAACAATTGACTGCATGTGCAACTTGTCTAGGTGCAATGGTGTGGATGAAACATTGGTACTGTGGAATAGGCCAACGCCAACGCTAATGAATAGAACATTTGTAGTGCTGGCAGAGTCTGGTCAATATGTGTTGTGTGATGGAAAAAGGGGTGGCCACAGGAGGTGGTGGATGATGATAGACTCTCTTGTGTGTATTCAGGACTGAGCCAGGAATGGAGTGTAGGCTTTTCTCGCTGATGGTTCAAAAACCGATCAAGGATCAGGGGCTGGTGTATTTGTGAATGATGATATCACAAGACTGCATTTTTTCTGCACAAAAAAGCTTGAAAAACGAAATCATTTTCCCATTTAAAGTGGAACACGTGAAACATTTCATAAACATTTAACAAATGTTTCACAACGCGTCCAAACCGAGTGAAACATTTCATAAACATTTCTGAAACAACAGTTTCACTCGGTCTGGACGCATCTTTAGAAGCAGGAAGTATTCAACTTCGTAAAATATTTAAAAAATCCGCCCACTAGCACGCTCGCTTTTTTAAATAAAAGTGTTTTGGGGTAATCTCAAACTTTCAAGTTTTTTGTTGAAAAGGCTACATATGTCTGTATATAGGAAATGGATAGGGTATCACACGATTCGTCCCAGGCGGAGTGTAGCATTTCCATATGTTTTTATAATCCTTTCTGTCGTTTGGTGGTACTGGTTGCGGACAGACGTGTCTCGGTTGGCATAGTTCTGTCATGAAAAGTATTTTAGTTTAATTTTTATTGAAATAGTTTCATTTACAGTTCAAGCATTAAAGGTGTTATTTGCCAAGAGTATAGTATTGCTATTTGAGGAGAGGTTATAAAATTGATGTCCTTTTTATATTGGCTAGGCAAATTTAAGGATATTGAAAATATACTCCAATCAATCGAACTCGTATTTTCATTAGAATTTGTAAAGAAACTCAAAAATTAGAAACAAAACAAATATAAATGCAATATATGATTTAGAATCAATTAAAACTGTTATCAATTGAACTTTATAATAAATTCTATTGCATACCTACATTCATACAAACATATATTGTGCAAATATTTAAAGCAATTATTTTGAAACTAATTTAATAAGGTTCATTTCGGCTTCTAAATTCGATTAAATTTCAACCCCATAAACACACCATCCCTGCATGTAATAAATTGGATATTGAAAGCCCACAAACCACGAGTGCAGTTTGTAGTGCGGGAATTCCAAAAAATTTCAATAGCCATCGCCATAATCGATTCGAAAGCATACTTTACAATTTAATGTTATGCTTTCGGCATTTGCTAGGGAATGTTTGGAATTTTCAAAATTCTCAAAGCCATATATTTTGAATGCATTTGCTTAATGTCTTCTGATTTTATCTTTTTACATAAGGATATTTTGTAATTTCTTCAGTTTGTTAGATGTACAGGGTGACCCATATAATTTAACGAAAAGAAAAAGGTCTCTTGTATGGTATTTTTGAGTCGAATTAATGAATGTGAGAAAAGTGAGAATAATAAACTACGAAAAACATAATTTTTAGGAAATTTTGCAGTAATAAAAATTTCATTAAAAAAAAAAACATTTATAAGTAAACATTTTAAGAAAAATGCCATAACTTTTTTGTAGCTACACAGATGTACCCAAAGTATAAGACTTGTATGCACTACTAAATTGTCTTTCCAAAATGTACAAAACCTTTTTTGTACCAATAATATTTAGTTTAGAAGTTATAGCGTTGAAAGTGGCTACACCTCCAAATTAGAGGTCACCCACTTTGGTGGGCTATAACGTGAAATGGGGTGAAAATAGACCCCCCCTGCCATACAATTTTTGTTCGGCGGAACTTCAGGAATCTCCCCTTAAAGGATTATACTGCCTAACTGGGACACCCTGCATACAGTGCTGGGTTTGCGGCTTTTTTCAACAACCGTATAAAAATATTTAGATATTCACTTAACCTAAAAGTTATCCATACATTGTGTATAGCCACGCCTAAATTTAGGGGCGTTTTTTATAATAAAAAGTTTCGAATTCCCTAGAGACGCGTAAATTTAGAAATAATCTACACTAAAACGCCAAATTTGTAAATGGCATGCACAAGGTGGTAAGTTCAATGAGTTGCATCAATACTCTGGCTACTTAGAGAGGCAGAAGAACTAACAAGTAGGATGAAGATCAACTCAAGAGATGAAGGAAACACTTAGAACCAAATTTTGTTAGTAATATGCGCCCTAGTCAGACTGAAGTGAAAGAAACCAACAGGATGCGGTCATTACTCCGATCAACGCACTGTAAGGCGGTCAAACTTTTTTCGAGCAAGTCAACTGCATCGGTGGAACTACTGCCACGAGAAGCAATTCTGATTAGTGACGGGTCAGATGGTACTTTGGGGAACAGGGCGAAACTGCGCTCAGGATATAGCTATATTGATTATCTGACCGCAGTGGACCATCGACAGATGACATTGAATGTCGAGCAGACATCCTTGGAGTGAAACAAAAATGTTTCCCAAGGAATCGAACTCATCAGTATACATGTACGTATTGTTGGCTAAGAAAGAAAGGAGTTGCCGAAACTTGGGAGTATTGTCTTAGCAGCTGGCGGATTGGAGCAGAACATGGCTAGCCAAGTCGGCAGTCAGCTTTATCAATAAGCTACGAATCTTTCGCAGTTGAGAGCTGCAACGATGCTTGTTAATAAGTCCTGTACACCTTAAGGATTTCCTGCCTAATCTGAGAACGGACCAATAGACATAGCCATATAAAACATATTTCTTTGTTTAAAGGATTCATATCTACTGGCACATGCCATGCAGAGACCACTGCTTCGAGGCAATATCAATGCACACAGACGTATGCACCTATTTGTGCCCTGATTTCAAAAATGATATGCAATCGCATATTTCTATTTGTATTTCCTTCACATGCATTCAACTATTTAAACACTCGCAATCCATAAACAGAAAAACAATCCATGAAGTGGTTTCTTTTATCAAACATACCTCATATTTCAGATAGAATAGTAACAACAACAACAACGTTGATGTTCATCCTCTGAGAACGAAGAAAAATGGCACACAAAAGTCCTTGTAACTACAACTTGAGCTGACACAGACATACACAATGATGACCATTCAAGTGAGCATCATTCGCATGGAAAGAGCCAGGTCAACAACAACACAAGAGGTCTTGTCGCATGATTTAACCAATCGATTATGTTTTGCAATGGACCTAACCCCTAGGCAGCAGCAGCAGCAGCAGCGGTCCCTCTACATTTCCCCATCACAGGTGGATTACCTACCCCCACACACGAGCTGGAGCTGCTCTTCAGCTTGTCAATATTCACTTGAAACCGTGCCACCCCCGTGACCATTAACAGGTGATTTCAAAAGCAAATATCTATATGAGACTGTATGATGGAATATGCAGCAAACTCTTTCACGTAAATGGGGTCGAGTTTGGATAGTAAAAATGTCAAAAAAAAAAAAAAAAAGAACTGCCAACACAGGTTTGGTCCTGTGTTTACAGGACACATAAATAAAATTGGAAAATATTTTTGTTCGAATATTTTATGGTAAATATTTTGGGTGTATCAGCTGTGTATGTGAGGGGGAAATTTAGCTTCTGTTGTTTCGGAAATAAAATATTTGCACTTGAATACTTTTTGGATGTTTACAAGAGTCTAGGCGCTTGTGTGTGAGTTTGGTGCTGGCTTGGCAAATATATTTAAGCGTATGTAAATAGAAAAGGCGGAAGCAAACAATTAAGGCTACGTAAATATGTTTGGCACACTGATATCCTTTTACCAATATCCTGTTGAGGTCACATTGTGGCTAAGCGGTGTGATGTTCTTTGATTTGGAATAGAGGAAGACGTTCTGTCTGTCTGGTTTTGCCATTAAGACTGACATCATCAGTCTTTTCTTTGCGCTTAATAGCCTGAAACTTTTTGCTCCGACACGAAGATTAAGCGAAACTAGCCCAGCAACGACACTGGTGGTCTCAAACTGTCAACCTTCCTCACAGTAGTCGTACAAAAACCGCTTATAATGAAAAGATTCGTGCTCGAACTCACCCTAAACATAGTCAAGGTCAAAGAACAGAAGACTTTCGAGAGGAACCTTTTCGACAAGACACATCGTTCCAACACTGAGATTATAATGCTCGATCTCTGTTTACAGGAGCAGCATGGAGCTGTTTTTTTTTTATTTGATGGACAGTACCTATGAGAATGAATGGATCCTTTTGTCGGTGCTGAACTGTTCATATGATCAGTCTGATCCTGAAGAAGAAAAGTCTTGGCAATCTGGAGATTAGTCGTATTGAAAATGCACTCGGACGGTGGAGATTATCATGCTGTACTTCGATGAGGTCTGTAATTGAAGAATCATTCTAGACTCAGACCCTTTGTCGGTGGTCAAGAAGGTCGATCTGAGGAATGTTGCCATTCCAATTGCAGAGCAATTCTGCTATTGTCGAGAGAACAGTTCCAGTGATCGATATTTAAGTGTATGCTTTCCATATATTGTTCTAAAATAGTTCTATTTGTATCTGCGTCTGGAGGGAATCTTCACAAGTTGCATGTAGTCTCCCATAAAGATGATGAAATAGACGACCTTTGATTCTCGTTCATTCTGGCTTTTCACTACAACCAGGTCTATACAGTCTTATCTGAAAGTTTGGACATCCACCACACTGAAGAAGTACCTTGCGTCGATCGGACTCTTGACCTTGTTGTCGCCCCTGTCTTCGTTGCTCCTTCTTAATGGTAGCCACGGTTTCACTAACTGCTACTTGCATGCTAACCATCAGTCTGTTGATGTTCTCTGGGGTTAGGTCCTCACCCTGTCTGTTCGCCTTCGTCTTTATGACATCCTGTTCCATGTTTTCGATTGCTTCCGTGCACCTTGTGAACAGGTTACACGAGGTGCCTTGGGAGCTTTGGCACGTCGAAAAATTAGCCAAGACCAAGAACTAAAGATGCTGGTACAGTAGAGTCTGGATTCTTCTGACGTACTGAGACGTTCAAAGATAAGTTTCTACATCTGAACAGTTCGCAGATTCTTGTGGTTGCCTTGGGTCGATTTTAAGTCTATGAAACCATGTCCTCTGGAAAGTGGATAAGTCATTGAGTGTTGTTGTATCGTGAGGACATCTTCACCGGCTAAAGATGTTTGTCTTACCGATTGTGCAGTCTTCGATGACACATTGGTTTTTTAAGAGCCACTCTAATGTAGCTTACAGTCAGGCGGATGCATGAAATCGATGATACTTTTGAAAATGTCATAGAACCTCCGGTTATTTCTTCGAGAGAGTTCCCTCGTTGTCCATCATTCTAAGGGTTCCTCCTGGGAGACCCATTTCTAAAAGAGTTACCCTGTCCGGTCCTACATGAGTGCTGCAGTTCATCCAGTGGTGCCCGCGAGCGTTCATCTACACATCGTAAGACAGGAATACTCAATTCCACATCATAATTCTAAATGAAAAAAAAAAAAAACAATCAAAAATAAACCTTTAAATGCTTATCAAATGCCAGTCCATTAAAATCAATTACTATCAATTTAATTAGTAGGCAAAATATGTGTCCAAATGTTTATTGCATTACGTTATGTTGTTATCCTGATAATTTACCAACATAAACCATAAAAAAGTATTTATATTTTCTCTTCCGGTTCGTTTTATATTCCTTAACATGGTAATGCCTCATGGTGGGTGATTTTAACGACCACCCCCATGCCGAATTGTAATAATAAACTTCCTCGCCTACAATACCAATGGATGAGTCAAATATGTTGACTGTTAAATTCAATTTGCATTAAAATAATTTAAATTTATTCACAAGACAAATGAAAGCGAAAAGAAAAAGCTGAAAAAAAAAAAAACAACACTCAACTCATTCATGAATTTTTATGGTTTAAAGCTGACATTTCATGATGGAAATTCTTATCCTTTGCACATCCTGAATAAATATTCTTCTAGTATAGAGGAACCAACAGCGAGCAATACACACAACATTTTTTCGCACTCTTTAAGTGTGACCTTATGCGGAGGTACACTGCGAGTCTGTGTGTGTGATTTCCATTTTCATCTACGGAAGTAATAACCGAGTGCAGCACTCAGATGAAATTTACACTTGACTGGATAAACTTAACCATAAAGTAGAGAGGGTGTTTTTTTTTTTTTTTTTTTTTTTTTGATGTCATGTGAAATTTGAGTTCCTTTTTGGGCACACAAAAATAACTTTTTATTCAAAGGAGAACAAGTTGTGCAAATTTCATTCCAAAATCGAAAGATATGTTCTGGTTGAAGTAGGAATTTGAAATTGGGTTCTTGTGACATTTACACACTTGCACATTTTGCAGGACATAGTATCAGACTTGGAAGTTCTAGCACAAAGGAGAAAGGTAGCAGGTCTACTATACAGAGGTTATCACATATTGGTATCGGTTGTGGAACCTAGAGCTTTCGTAGATCCCCAACACGTCGGACCCAAGACACTCAAGAAAGAGAAAATAAAACGCACTTCACTCCAATACAGATTACAATCATGCTTATTTTGAGATTCGAATGAATAGTCAATTCTTTCGAATGTCTCTATTCATTCGAAAGATTTTTGTGTATTTTGAGATTCGAATGAAAAAGGTTCATTTTCGAATGATAACGCAAAATGAACTTAAATAAATTTAACCCTCAAAGTCAGCTGTTTGACATTTCTTTTAATACAGGTTGACCATACCCTGCTTTTTTTGCGTTAGAACTCTTCTCTTTCTTTGGAAATATTTTTATTAGTTACACTTTTACGAGTTTAAAGACGAAATTTAAGTAAGACATTTTATGAAACATGTTTTGTATACCTATAATAATATCGAACACGAAAACAAAGCAAAATAAAATAACATACATGTATGTATATTTAATTACAACTCTCTCCCACCATACACTCGGCATGAATCTGGTCACTCTACCTTTACTTTGAGTGCTGTCAGTAGTAAAATAAACATTTGCTCGGTGATTTGTTTTTAATAATTAGAGTTGTTTTTAGATAAAATAAAATGCTGCTTTCTTTTGTGGACAGTACAAATGAATAGGACATCATAGAAAATGTAAAACAAGAGTAAAAAATAAAGTTGCAAAATAATTTCGTGCATTCACTCGTCTTTCCTTTGGAGATTTGTTTACATAGAACTTGAGTGGGACTATTTTATTTATACGAATTGCCGGCCACCAGTTTTTCTAATTAGAACGTGACCTATACCGACAGGATCAGAAATTGTTAATTAAAGTTACTTCATTTAATTTTCTTTAATTTTCTAGAGAATATTAAAAATATCACTATATTTACGTGTTTGTTAATCTATGCGCCAGGAAAATTTGTTCGAATGAAAAATGACATTTGTTTCGAATGACTAGAATCTCAAAATACGCACAACCAATGAACTTTCGAATGTTTGGATGAACTTTCTATTCTTTCTATTCATTCGAAAGTCAAAATACAGTCTATGCGAATTCGACTCACTTTCGAATGAATTCGAATCTCAAAATAAGGCTGAATGTAAACAATAAACTATTTACATTTTTATGCATACGAATGGACCGTTATGCACATGAGTGGTATGCGGAGAAAAAATCGTCAGAACTATTTTATACAAGCAAGCATAAAAGCTGACATGATAACATGTAAACCTTACTTAATATTTTGACAGTTGGATGTCATTGGCAACTTTGACAGCTGCTTAAACTTAAAGGAGTCTTGCACAGTTGACATTCTTGCTTTAAATATTGGTCTGGAAAAAAAATTCGTGGAATGGTCTATGCATTCAGTTATTTAAATCAAATGGGATTAATAATGTTTCGTCATTTGTCGGGTAAAGTCATGATGCTATCGATTAAGGTTTCAAGTTTTAGGCGGGTGCTTGTCCTGAAGTCATCTTCGTCCCATTGAGAGAGTCCTGTAGAGAACAGAATGTGTGATAGTCAGTGGGTGGTCTGACTATCTGACTATTAAATATTCTGTTCTCTACACGACTCTCAATGGGATGCAGATGACTTCAGGACAAACGCCCGACTGGGGTGTAAGGTAATTTCCGACAGGTCGTCCAAAAAGTGTTTATTCGGGAGTTGTCCTGCCGCTGTGAATTTCTTTCAATTTCTTGACACAATGGGCGCGTTCTGAAATCTAGGCCTACTTTCTGATGTAAGACTTAACATATGGAACGTCCTTTCCCTGTAAATGGCACAAATTCGTTCAACTGTCACAGAACAGACGTCAATGGTCAGTACCAGTCTTCGGAACTCCATCATTATCTACTTAGTATCTCTTTTAACGTTTAAGTTTCCTATTCTTGACCTTTTTATATTCTTGGCTTACCATCTTCTTCAGAGAGCTATCAAGAGCCAATGCTGGTATCGCTAGTTCATTAGCTTGTTCTCTTCGATGCTACTAGGTCCCGACATCTAGTGCAGACTAACACTAAACCGGTGACCAAGCGAGGCGAGTTCTTCTTCGGACTATTCCACAAGGTTTGAGGGCGGCTGTCGTGGTAGATATAATAGCATTGACAGTGGCCTGGATGTCAATGCGGATTGTTATTATGCTAACGGATGTGAGGCTTTATTTTTTAACAAGCCTCATGGACAGAAAGTACTTCCGCACTCTGCTCTGAAGGGGAAACTCTTCACGATGCTATTTCCAAAGTTCATTTTGGGTAAGTTCTCTTGGTGATAAAAGTAGATGCTAGTTTGACCACAACGTTTGATACACTGGCACCGGAATTATTTTAGGCGGACTGTGCAGAGGTGCAACTTTACAGTCTTCGATTGGACGCATTGTCATGAGCCCTCTTATGCCTAGACCTAGGCCTTCGGACGATGTCTCCTCTTCATCTGAAAGATCTTCAGCACAAACCATATCTTAAAAAGATTAGACTTACCAAATGATCTGAAACCGCTCTCTATCCACTGCTTCCTCCAGTAACTAGAAATAGACTACTCTGAGTGTTAAAAAATTATAGTTAACCTCTCAAAAATAATCCTCTAGACCGAGAGGTACGCAGGAGAGTGAACAGTATCAAATCTATGTTCGAAAAGTTATCAGTTTGCACAACAAATCTGGCAGGTTTGACTCACCGTCCATATGTCCTTACGCCCTTTTGGTATATGCGGGGTACCTCAGCTTAAGTGGATCAATTTGTAGGCTTAGTTGGATATACCTTCGATTATCCTCTTGACATTGGTGATCTATAGAGAGTTGCCATTTCAGTCAAAAATTCTTAGTTTCAAGTTTTTCTTTTGACTCGAATATAATGATTGTCTTCAAAAGTTTTCAGAAAATAAACTACTCGAGCTATTAGTGTCGAAAAACTATTATTTTATTCAGTTCTAAGGACTCAGCAGCTAAGAAAAGGACTTCGAAATTAATTTCCTTTCAACATTGGTTAACCTCAAGGGTAGTATTCGAAGAAACAATTTCAAATGAAAGTTCATTGTTACTCCTCTACAAAAACGTATGGCAGATGGTGTTTCACTTTACAAGCCTTTGTTTGTATAAAATCCAATCAGAAAACTTACCAACACATGTCAGCATACGTAATGCAAATATAATGCCATGTTCTGTTAATCCTTACGCCGACTTACGTCGTCTTTTCTAGAAAGAAAAAGGGAGATGAAAAAAAAAATCATCTAAAGGAACAGAAACACTTCTTCTTTAAATAATTGCACAAGTAGTTTTCACTAAGGAAGGCTCCAATTCATTCACCAAGAACCAAGCACCGAGCGCCAAATACCAATACCAAACCAATGTATAGCCTTGCGTCGCGCGAAAATCATTATCCTGCATCACTTCCGCCGACACCAACACACCAGCATAAGGACCCATCATCTTTTCATCGCGCGCCATCTAATCATCATCCAATGCGCGCAAGAAAAGATTTTCGCTCCTTCGCAGAGAAATAATGATATATCCTTCATTTCACTTTCCATTCATATTCATATTATGGATCTCCTCCTTGTGCTGTTTCGTAACCGCGAAGTATTCGAAAAAAATTGTATGTATATGTGTGTAGATATCGACAAGGATCCTTGTACTACCACCCACCTTCACTATAATCCTTAGCTCGTTATAGGCAACAAGGATGGGGAAGGCACTCTATCTCCGTGCACTTAGGGATGATTAAACTGGGAATTTTAAGTATTTGAAGAAAACATTTTGATTTTGATTCAAGGATGTCCTCGTGTCCGGGTGGGAGGCAGGCTGGGTGGTTGGTGACTTTATGAATTACCTCAATTAGTATAGTAGCCATCGGCTGTGATTTAGATTTTGTGTACACAGTGACCACAGGTCAATGCTTTGATTTATAATTGAAATTTATTTTTATTTCTCCTCCGGTGGAGCGGAGGGAGATATGCATGTCCCAAGTGACGCTCTCAAATGGAATGATTAATTATGCGGAATGACATTTACTGAAGTGGCAGACCGATAAGATATAACCAATTAATTATTGTCTGTTGGTGGGTATATTCCTCTTGTGAATTTCCTTTTATTTTTCTTTGCCATCCAATCATGTTGTGATTTGAGTGCTTGTTTAGGGTTGCCACTTGATGAGGAATCCACTACAAAAGTGATTGCTATGCCCATGGGTTATTGGTAGAGATTATCAACTAGTTTTACTTTTCTTTTGGAATAAATTGAAGATCCCTATGAGGGCTTTCACTTAAGAAATCGAAGGATTACAGGAGTACATCTTGAGAGGAAAATAAATCACAATAGTCGAGTATTGAATGTTGTGTTATTCTTACATTTATTTTCAAGATTGGTCCTTGGAGAATCTCTGTGCCTATCCTCTGTCACCCCGGGGTTTTAATTGCAATGACCTAGTTTTCGGGCATCGGAAATAAGGCGGTCTTTATACTACTGGATTGGTCTTTTTCGTAGTGTTGAACCAGGGGGCTGTGATTTAAAGATCCTCTTTAGCCCCAGCGATTTTGTACATTTGATCGGCAAAGTAGAACCAACGTTGTCGTAATCCACATCCTACAGATTATAGAGCTCGCTTTTCCTCCATTTGCCCTCCTTCCATACTGGACCTAGTATTTGCTCTGCTTTCTTACTAACTGAGTGTAGTGGCTGCTCATAGGATTCCAGGTTCGAATCACAGAAATCACTTCGCCACATCTGCATAAAGAGAGCATAAAGAGAGCATAAGTTGTGAGTTTTTCTGAGAACGTGCTTGTGTAAGTTGGAAGCAACGCTGCGACCCATTCACAACAAAGAAATAAAATCATTCAGTGTCCACACCTGCCTTGTACACTATCTGCTCCACTATGACACTTTGAAGAAGTCACATGACAGCACAATTCCTTCCAGAAATCTAGTTCAAGTTGACGAACTTGATTGTGGATGAGTGCTCTTTTGAGCGCCTTTAATGTCTATCTGGTGAGTTCCGAATTGTTATTTGTGGCTCTATTCCAAGACTTGCCAAAGTGTGAAAATTGTAATCATTTGTCGATCTGAGCAGAAGTTACATGCGGAGTTTCGTCTGCTACAGAAGGGCTTAGACATACGATCTGGATGCGACATTTATCAGTCACGTCGGTGTAGTTCCTTCACTATTTATTCATTACAGGCATAGGATTTTCTTTTTGGAGGATAGGGCATTTAGAGTTGACACTCCAGTTATTAGGTATGCTTTCTCCCATCTGAGTGGTGAAATGGCGAACGGGTTGGGAGCTCATCTAAGCCACTTGGGTGTTTCAAGGTGAGTAATGAAAGTAAGAACCACACACAGGCAGTTGTCACCGTGTCTGAATTGTCCCTAAAAAAAAGTTTAAAAAAAATAATTTTAGGTCATAAGTAGCCCATAGAGTTCCAAGGGCTAGCATATCTGTCGCGGTGTATATGTATGTCTGGACATATAGAAGGGACTTGCAGTTAAAGCGTAAGGCCAGACTTGTCGCCCATAAACGTCATGCCGAAGGTGAGAGCTAGATTTTAAGTGAGAAGAAAATAGAAGAGTTGATTACATTTACAGCATTCATCTGGAGCCAATCACATAGAAAGTGCTCCTCTCCACAAGCGTCGCAGATAAATGTTTCGCTTAAGCCAATCAAGTTAAAATGCTAAGTAAAAGCGAAGCGCCCCATAGGAACGACAATAAGTTGTTTGCAGCCTTTTTTGCTGAGAGACAGCAAAAATGCCGCGGAGCATCCGTTTAGTCAGCCTACATCCAGAACAGATACTCTTGGGTATTTGTCAGACACTCACAGGATGTATTAGAACCTGAGACCCCATGCACATGACGTTGTCTAGGATTGCGGATCCATTACCAAGAGCAATAAAGTTTTGGAACTGTCAAAGTTTTGTCAAAATTGAGCGCAACCGCATGTCATATCGTTTACGTCCTGCTCTCAGCGCTTCGTATGGAATGTGTGAATGATACCGCCCTCTAGGTATGGAAAATTCGACGAAACTGGACGAAAGTCATTACGGGTGCAGTATACATATTTGTGTGTTCACATGAGAACATACGGCAGTGTCCAGAGCCGCAAATCAATTGGGTGTTGTATGTGTACCTTTGGTCATTCATTTACTTTATCTTAAAGTGCTTTCTTCGCTCTAGAACGCATAAGTTCTTGCGAGTGGTTTCCAGTTTCCTTACAAGAAGCTTCACCATACCTACACCTTTCATTGAACGAAATACGTCTGGCTCTTTCATACTCCGAATCACACCGACCCTTTCGTTGATTGACTTCTCAAAAATAAGACCAAACCTCCGACAATCCAAGGACATATCTGTTTGGACCATTGACTTCCATAGATAGAACATAAATTCCCATAAAACTTAATTAAACGAAAATTAAAACCTCACCGGGCTCGGCACATTCATCTCTATTTCCTTCTCGGTTAATGACCATACCAAATTCACTTAGTCATTAACAAATTTTAGTACTTCAACGTCGCTGAATAAACAATAAGCTCCGTCGTTGGCCGCTCCAAACGTGCCAAAACATCGAAATCGCTGTCAGAGAAAATGTTTCTCATTCCGTCCGACTCGTCCTGATAGCTAATTACAGTAAACGATTTTTTGTGACCAAATAATTTATTTAATTTTTCGAAAAAAGAAAAATGAAAAATGTGACAGCAAAAAAGAAGAAAAAAACGAACGAAACACCTGACCAAGCAAGTCACCTTAACACCCACACACTGGGCTTTATCTCTGTTTGTCTAGGCGCGACGCCCACGGAGGGATGACGACGGTGATACACAGAAACACAACCTTAATGGACTAACTCGTGATAAACTTTTGGATTTTACTGTTGACAAATACATTAAAATGTTAATCATACACACAAACGTACGCAGAAAGGATGCGAAGCCACATACCTTGAGAGTAACGTCTGATTCTGTTTGCCTTCGGATGATAGGGGGATTACACGTTTTCGACTCTTTCACACATACACAAGCAGTTACCACGCATGATGAGTAATAATCCGTGCGGGGAAAGAGAATGTATCTAACAATAATTAGACGTAAAGACCTCGCCCAACCAGAACCAGCACCAGCGTCAGCAAGGATTCCACTCTATTTGTATGTAATTAATGTTTGGCATGACACGCACGTAATTATATTTTATTAGCACATCGTCCCAGTGTGTAATAGATGCGATTTCACGTCCTCAACCCAAAAAACGTCGCACTCACACGTCTAGAAGCATCCGCAGGATTCTGTGTAAAGTCTCTGTGTGCACTTGGGCGAGCGAAACACCGCGTACACGTAATGAAAATTCTGTTTATATTCGTCTTCTTCGTGTGCACGAAAAACATCGTCTTGTTCAAGGATTTCGCCGCAGAATGGAACATGAATTTGCTCTCGGTGTTTTGTAATAGAGGTAATCGCGGGAGTGGAGCGGGTGCTCCTTGACGACAATTGACTACGCGTACTAGTTAGACATGCAGATTTGTATGTTCCTGCGGTTTGTATACACACACCCTGCTTTCGCCATATTTTGCGAGAAGATTTGCGCCCCTTTTGCCGACGTCCTTATCAAAAACGACGACGAAGAAGACGACCTTGTGTTGAACAAGGAAATGAACACATGGTTTCTTGTGGGCCTTCGTCCTTCTGAAACTAGAATTTATGCCTAGGGGAAAGGCTGGCGGCGGCTGTGTAATTCTTAAAGATCCAGATTGCAACTGCGGTATGTGTGTGTGTGCTGGAAATATGAAAATCCTCGTGCAGTTTTTTCTTGTTTCCGGTTTGAATTTTTGCTTTGCTCTGTGTGAAAATAACATTTTGCATTTAGGGGCTGCAGGGTAAGAGGATCAAATTCTCCTCTCCACCATATGGATGGAAGGGATTCTTCTTCCTTCCATTTTTCTTTTTTTTCGTTTTTCTGAAAGAATTTAAGTAGGATTAGGGAAATAAATTTTATTTAATATGAATTATAAGGTTAGTATGAGTATGTGTGTGTGCAAGCGAGCGAGGAGAAAAAAAGGACCAAAAAGAATCTCTCAAGGATTTATGGCGTGACTGAGAGTAGAAAAGTTCTCTAAATTACCAGAAATGGTTTTTTAATGGGGTATTTAATAACAATAGATAAGGGACTGTGGGGGAGTGTTTTTTTTTCATTTTAAGGACGATTAGTTGGGATATATTCAAGCAACAAGCTATTTAGATGGATTTTAGTGATAGGGGCTGGTGTGGTGTGTGAAAAATCCTTCAACGCACGTTGAAAACTTTCACAAAACTTAAGCGGGTTTTCTCGGGATAACAATCGCATTTGGGACTTTTTTCTTTTCTGGGATTTGAGTTATGTTTTGCATTTTATCGTCGCTCTTCATCACAGTTTATGTTTTTTTTGCATTTTAAGCTGAAAGCTTATGACTTAATGCATTATTGGAATTAAAACACTATGGTACTAGGGAAGAGTGTGTGCTGTGTTCTTCAGTGAAGTATTTTTCTCTTGAGTCTGTGATTAGGTGGACAAAGTTGTGCGAGGAACAGGGAGAGGGTAGTTGTGGTTTCAGGAACCCAGCAACCCTATCTTCTTATGTTCATAAGACAAATATGTTGGCAGCTGTATTTTGGTTATCCTTTTTTTGTTTGCTTAGGATATCAACGAGGGAGAACATAGATTATGTCTTGAGTATATCTTTTGTACTATCCCCTAATTGTTAGTGTTATTTAGTTGTGGTTACTAGTTGAAATCTAGTTCATTAATGAAGGTAAAGAGCAAGCAGCTGGCAGCTGGCTACAAGCCCAAACGCTGTGGCTTCCGGCCAGGCAGATCGATAATATCAGACAAATCCTGGAAAAGAACAACGAATTTCAAGTCGAAACCCACCACCTTTTCTTCGACTTTAAAGTCTATGAAAGCATTCATCGTCGTGAGCTCTACCAGGCGATGGCCCAAAACTCTACCTTAAAAACTCAGGTTCGAGGCGGCGAAGAAGACCGAACCTCCGGTACAAAAACCAAGCTGTCGCGGATGCCAGAAAACTTGGTCTTCACAACTGGAAGCAGCGTGCTCGGGACCGTAGAGGATGGAAGGCAACGATGTCTCAGGCAGGGACTCTGCAAGAGTCAGGAGTCCTTTAAGTAAGTAAGTAAGTAAAGATAGTTGGAGAGGAAAGTACTTAAGTCTAATCTGAGCTATTGGCGGGCTGACAAAAAGTTTAAGGACATGAGCCTTGAAAGGTGCTTGCTTGTTTATATAAATGATATACATATCATTTAAACGAAACTTTGCATACACCCAACCCCGTACTGACTCCAAATTCAACAGTGATCCCAAGCACGGGGGTTGCAGAGGAGCAGCATGCCCTCCATTCAAACTTTACTGTTTTAAGTGAGATAGTACTTTGTTTCACCATGATTTCGCTTCATCGGATGTTTGTCAAGCTTTTTTAGTCAATGATATGGATGTCTAGGTCTTCCTGAAAGTCTTAGTTCCATTCTTGGTTTGGACTCGTTCAGAAGAAATTGACAGCAATTCGTTGCACAGGACATCGCGCGAGATTGAAGTTGTGTTCCGTGGGCAAGTACCGATAGTATTTCATCCAATATGTTCCTCTCTGTATTGATGGAAGTCTAGTCAATTTTTTGCTGACTATGCTAGTTGGGATGGAAGGAATGGCCGATTGCCATCGGTCCATTTGACTCAGTAGACTGAATGGCAGCACCTACCATCTGTGGAGCTCCTAGTGCAGTAAATCAACTTGTGTAGCTCACAGTCCAACAGTTTACATTGTCGGGAAAAAAGAATCATCAGACGTCATGGCTTGGTATCCTTATTGACTTGTTCTGACAGAATGCACCGCAGCTTGGCAAGAAGATGGTTCATAACGACTGAAGACACTTTTTACCTAACACATTCTTAGGCGCAATGGACTAAAAGTTCACAATGTACGTTCAAATTGATTTGCTATAGTTCCTAGCTTGCTTCGTTCACTTACAGAAGTTGAACTTATTGTCCTGGTCAGGAGATATCCATAAGCGAATTTAGTTTGCCAAAATATGAGAATACTAAAAAATTGATGGATCGAAGATCCCCAGGAACTTTCTGCGGCACTGGGCCTGTGGCAAATCCTTGAAACTTCGACTTTTATATGTAAGCCTCAGTTGATTTGCGCTAATTCCTGCTGCACTATAATCCTGTTTATGCAGTATATAACTATCACAGCTATCACAGTCGCCGCAATTGACTTTTAGGATAATTTATTGCAAGCCATCGATAGTTAATCCATCTTCTTAACATATATGTAGGTCCAATTATAGATGGTTGATAAAGCCACCCCACTGAGAAGCCCATAAAACAGCAAGACATAAGAGACAGCCCCCATATGGTTCTGTTCTAAACAAGATTTATGCCTTACACCAGCTGAACTGTGTAATCACCTGTTTGTTAAACACCACAAGCCATTAACATTCGCAAAACACTTCTAATGCGCACAAGGACCCCACATTTCAGGTGGAGGACTCGTAAAAAAAAGCATCTAATCTATCCGATAACGACCAAGGAACATCGCTCCTGCTCTCGTAAAGCATGTAATTGGCAATATTTTCTAAAGACTCCTCGCGTAATCCTGTAATCGAATTTGACATATTGAAATTGAAATCCTGCCATCATCCTGCCGCGTACGGCGATGTGCAAACATGATTACGATCACCATGACAATTTATCCCTCAAAAGATACGTGTTCCTTTGCATGTTTTATGTTTTTTTTTTTTTTTTTGTCTTCTTGAGCTTTATAACATTGGATTTGCCACAAGCCAGTGTTGTCGGCCATTAAAACAGCAGAGCCGCCTACATTAACGTGTGATAAATGTGCAGCTCGGTGTTTTATTATAAATGACTGAGAGATGTTGCCAGCTATACTTTTTGTTTGATAAGAACTTCGTAGCCATTTGAGTGCACTTAAAACTCATCATACCCTATGATGTTGGATAAATTGTTTATTGTTGCTGTCACTGGCAGAAGGTGAACTTTTTTTCCTTATGTATATCAAATTTTAATATTTGCGAATCTTTTTTCTCCTCCCCCAGGTGACTATCGATGTCAGATAATTGGGCTTGATACACACCCACTTGCTGCTGCCGCCACCCTTGATTTTTGTATTTGTTTGTGTTTTTTTTTCTGCTTCGTTTTTTTCGCTCAGATAGCCAGTAGGAGGAGAAGTAGCTTATTGAAGTGAAACCTTACGACTTTTTCATATTTGATTTTTTTTGGGTGAGGGTGGCACGCAAATGGGATGTTCTAGGGATGCTTTTACCCACAAGGGAATATCGTAATAAATTGTTGGACGTGGAGGAACGACAACGAACTGTGTATCTGTGATGCAATCGATTTTGCAATTTGTACTCGGATGTTTATTTGTGTTTCGTATTACAGTCACCTTGGTTGCGTGTACCTGTGTCGTCTCTATATGTGGATTACGTATGAGACATGATGTGAATGTAGGGACATTTGTTCGAATAAAGACTTTCAACCAGAGACACGTGCATGGTTGTGTAACTATTCAAGTAAAGTAGTTAAATCAAAGAATTTAGTAACAAATTTGAAGGTATTCTCCATTGTGGAGGTCGTGCTGAGTTCTAGAAACTTTTAAACGTGCATTGAATGAAATCTCTAACATCTATTACTGTTTTGTTAAAAATTTCTAAGGAAATGGTCATCGATGTTCAGATATCTATGGAAAGACGTGCATTCAAAATTTCCAAATAAAAGAGGAAATTCCCAAAATTTTTGTTTTTTCCATCGCTTGGTACCTTTGTACTTACTTACTTTCTCCTTTATTCCTTTGTGAATCCTAGATCCTCTATAAAGTCTTTGCTTCAGCTCTTACAAACTCTTCTCCAATCGCTTCGCTCTTAATTGTTCCACACTATGTAGTTTTTGGAGGAGAGGGTATCCTGTTGTAATTACCTTACCAAGCACTTTCAGCTTTCTTATGACAGTGACATTCAAGCTTTCTACTGACCAGTCTATTCAATAAGGCATAAGGTCAAAACTCGACCAAATACGGCAACATCATAAAAGAAAGAGGACCATTAGGTACTATCCTTGACTACTACCCACCACCAAAAGGGATCTCTTGATATGGTGACAAATGTGTGCAGTAGAAGAGGGTAGTAGAGCAGAGAAAGAGGAGTCCCGGATAAAACTTAGGAAAGGGAAGCGAATTCTGTGTAAACAGTAAACAGGCTACACAGCTTTCGAATTGAATGTTATCGAAGAGCGTCGGGAGCGCAACAACATCCGGAATTATTATCCCGAAACCAAGCCATTAGGCAGCTGCCTTTCAATCCGAAATGCAGTCACTTTGACATAACGAACACAATCTATTCACTGAAGTGTAAGAGCTGTTGAGCCTGAAAAAGTGAAAGAGCAAAAAGGGAACCCATTTGTCATTGTCAAACCAGCATCCATACCCATCACAGCCATCAGACATCTGGAAAAACATTAAAGCTATTGGCTCTGGGCTCAAACCTGGAGACGATGTCTTGGTAGGGTGACAGTCAAGTCAAGTATAGAAAGCATATCAGCTGGATCCGTAGGATCTACCGAGGCACATTCCATTTACTGAACATCTAAAACTTTTCTGCAATACCAGTGCGTGTTTCTGTCCCGTAGATTGACAGTAGACCAAATCTTAACACTTATCCAAAAGCCGACTATGACAGAGTTTGTCGAGGTGTAGCGGTTGATCTTCAAATCACAGCTTCCCAATTGGAGACGGCGTAAAATGTCGTACATCTGTACAAAGCACTAGAGTTAGCGATATCGACCTTTGTTCTGTTCCAAGCTAATACTACGAATTTGTTCTTACTGATCATGATTACAATCTGTCAGTATAACTGTACACTTTGTTAAATCCTAAATCCTAATCCGGAGGGACTATGTAGTAGAAGACATTCTCTAAAGTGCTGTGCAGTTATAGGTGATCTCAGGCAACTAGGATTGTGCAATTGGAGTTTGATTGAAGACTAGATTTATCCCAAACTGTAAGTCGACTTAAGTAAGTATATGCACATTGTGAAGGCATATGTTACAAACCTAGTATATCACCACCTAGTTCTTACGTATATTAATTGTTCACCCCAAGGACAAAGTCAAGGACAAAGAAATAAAATAAATACAAAAAAACTGTTTAGATGAGAAGATCAGAAGCGACAGCAGGCAGCTCTTATTCTTCTCAGGACAGTGCAAATTATATTGGCATAAATATCATAGCAGCCACCAGCCTATAAACTTCTTTATATATCTCTAAGCATTAACAACCATTTTTACCATTGCAATGAAGCTGTATCCTTTTCTGTTCTGAACAAATTTGGCAAGCCAGCCAAAACGAGAGCACTCTTCTACACAATCCTCTTCGCATGTAAAAAAAAAAAAATAATAATATAAATGCCCCTTTAAAAATCCTTCCATTCAGATATCTTCAATACGAAACCGGAACCACAGCACGAGCGCGACCATTACACAAGAACCCACCAAGGACACTCTGTGTAATCCAGTCTAATTATCACAATTTTTCCTGTTACTACTGGCATTTAATTTTCTGCTCTATTTCTCCATTTTCTCTAAATGATAATTCCTTCCTATTTAGCTCATCGCTTTATGTGTATGCCCTATTTACATTTTTCTTTAATAAATAAAATTACTATTAGAATAGCGTAGTTTACCACAGTAACTGCAAAAAAAAAAAAAAAAACCCAGAAACCTTTAATACCTCCCGAGCAACAACAGAGAGATAGATAGGAAGCTTCTCTCTCATTTTATAAATCAAAAACCAACAGATACCGACGAAGGATAGCAGAATATGCCAAGTGAAAGCCTTCGCAGTTAGAGGAGGCATTGAATAATGTAACCACACACACACACCAATAATATCACTCCTTCTGTTGGATACCTTCCCACCCGCAGCCGCCTCCGCCCATCGTCCTTTGGCGACCACAGTTCTATTTTTTTTTTCCCTTCTCTCCAAGTACACAAGATGAAAACAACAACAAAAATGAGTGAGAAAAAAAAAAACCAAAAAGGAACTCGAGAATATTTCAGAATAACAATGATTATTATTTCTCGTTTATGTCCTTGAAAGTGTGTATGGGCATAAATTATGAACGCAGGCTAGGCAAGTCTCTGGATGTGTGTGTGTGTTTGGTAGTTGAAGCATAAACAGCCTAGCCTCCCATCTTGGTCAAGTGTTTTATTCAAGAATTCAAGTTATGCCCAGGGTTAGGTTTTTATATGATGAAATGAGATACATGCAAGATGATGAAACTCCGGCTTGAAGTAAGGATATGTAAATGCAAAGAGAAAAAAAAAAAGAAGGTAAATTGGGGTATTATGAACCGACAACTGACCTTTTGTACAACGAGAGAGAAAATATTCCATGAGATTTTGGAGTAGACATAAAGCTGACAGGTAAGTTGCACTTATCTGCACTTATACCGAATGTTTTACTCTTAAAAGTTTTAAAGAACTCTGCTTTTTGTGTCTGCCTCCATCTTGATCCCTTAAAATTGCGATCGGATTGGATCCTTCGAGATTTTCTTTTATTCCTGGATAATGTCGACACGTCCACCTGCAATGCTTTCCACATTCCTGCTGTTTCATAGCTTAGATGGTCGTGTCCAAGCTTGGGAAATAAGGATTCTGTAGCGCCATCTCTGACAGTGTAGGTCATCCCTATTGCCAGGGATGCCGCTTGTCTATGACATATTTATGTATTATATAAGTTTTTAGAATTCAGTGATTATCTATGTTCCATTGTAGAGTTGTAAATGAATGCATTCATTGAAGTCATACCCCAGCCTAATGAAGACATGTTCCAATTCAAGGACTCCAACTGCGACTTTAGCTAATAATAAAAATAAATCCCCATTTGAAATGAAGTCATAATTGAAGCAAACACTTTCAGTGATTCGAAAGGTGAAATGAAAATTCGTTTGGTTAGTTTGCATTCATTGAAGTCACTTTGAAATTCGAATTCATTTGAAGTCATTGAATCTCTTTAAAGTGACAATTATACTAGGTAACCAAATAAATTGTTTATATTCGATGAAATCAATGATTTTTCTTCCGGTTAATTTAAGATGAGTATCTTTAAAGAATTGAACGCATTCAGATACTTCAATGCAATGCATTCAGTGGTTTTAAATGGCTTCAAACAGCTGAATGCATTCTGCGACTTTAGATTGACTTCAATGCCTTAGTGACTTATAGAAATCAACAATTTATCATTCAAATTGTAGAAAAGTATTACTGAGTCATGATCTAGTTTTGTTTCTGTTTTCAGCACTCGATGCTATAAGATGAGTCGTGGAAAATCCTTGTCTGAGACATGGCTGTTTTCTATCATTTTATGGCATGCGCGATAGTTTGGTCTAAGTACAAGAAGTCCGGCCTTTTTTGTCGACACAAACCTGGGGCTATGATCCCTCAGGGCTGATCGTTCTTGTCTATTTCCTTGATATGATCGAGCTAATGCAGTCCGAGCCTTATGAACTACATTTACAGCAGTGTACAGCTCTAAGAGTTCACGGTTGTTTCTTCGCCTCCAATCGCCTTCCTCCCATATGGGACCAGATATCTGGCAAAGTTTCCCAATATTTGTTAAAATTTCTGAATTATCGCCTAGCAGTCTACGTCATAAGGCAGAACTGGTAAGAGGAGCGTTTACAGAGCATAATTTCGTTGCCAAAATAACATCGGTTTTCAAGAGTTTCAAGAGTCTTTGCCCGATCTCCATAAAAGTAAGTAAGTTTTCAGTTTATGTAGGGCTTGCATTTAGGCTGAGGTAGAAGAATATATATTTATCCTGTAGGTTTGCCGTTGGGTGTTCCTTCGAAGGGTTGTTTAACAGTTCATGTTATACTCCTTGTCCTTGTTTCAATTGACTGTAAACAGATCGGATTAAAAGAGGATTGACTTGATTTCATGACAAACAATCTCTGAGATCAAATTGAAGTTTACCATCTAAGGATCGAGTTTGGCTTTTGACTGATAGCTTCGATCCAATGACTGGATACCAATGGTTTTTTTCCTATATTCTCCTACTTATGAAGACTGCTCAGCTAATTCGAGTTCAGTGGATATTAACCAGTCTTTGATTTTATTAACTGCTTCATTTGTTGCAGCCCCTATTTCGTGAATGTGTTTTGCCATGGAAACAGCAGCGATGTCCTCAACAAATTGGAAACAAAATTTGCTCCTTGTGACAAAATTATTCACAGAATTCCACTGTAAACGATGTGTTCTGCGAGAGGTCCCAGTACCGATCCTTGTGGGATATCCGTCGAGACATTGTATTACTTTACTCCTTCAGTAATTTCTTCCTTTAGAGGGGAAGGTTGTTACTACTTTTCCTTCTTCTCTATAACGCAGGTTTCACTTCACTGATAAATCTCCTTTCCTTGAAGGCGTTTGTCTTCTTCCTATGACTATGTCCAGTCTCTGTTGAACTGTTGCTTTCATAGTCTTCTTTGGACACCCATTGGGATCAGATGACTTGTTGTCGCTCTCGAGTAGTATAAGGATTTCAATTTAATCAAATTTTCTAATTCAATCCCATTTACCCACAGTCATGCTTACTTACTCCTTCATCGAAAATTTGCACGAAAACAATACTTGCCCTATTGTGCATAGTATGTTGGGAAAAGTAAGAAACAGAAAAAAATAATATTTCATGATTAACCCCAAGTGCAGGACTTGAAGATAAAGGATATTCCCATAAAGGACTCTAATGTCAAGGTTTATTTTAATTTTCTACTGCGGCGTATTCTAAGGTAATTCATTGTTCTTTTGCTCATGATTTTTTCTTTCTTTTGTTTGCGTACATCTAAAAGATGTACAATGAGTAAATAAAAATGAGATTTTTGCCGAGAAGATGATGTAGAGCCACTCAAAAAGGACGAAATTTAGGAATTTAATAGAGGGTTTTAGTGCTTGATGGTAGTAATCAGTCTATTCGCACAAAATAGAGTATAGAGTCTTACAATAGAACCTCGGTAGGCGGAAGGAAGGAGCGATGTTCCATTTCCCAAAATGTAACTCAACTTGCACAAAGGAAGGACATTCTTTGGCTTTGGCGATATTAGTCAGGACATATACTGACTGCATGGTTCTTCGTAATGTCAATGCCAGTTATTGTACATAGTTTTTGAAAGTAAATAGCCACCATGCGTCACTAAAGGAATACAATAGTCAGTGTGGCAATTGCTTCAGACTTCAGAAGCCAGCTAAGTGCGTGTCTACTCAGCTTTGAGACTCCACTTCATGCCGACTATGTTTCTATGTCTGGTTGCCATTAATTCACAAATAATGAAGAATTCTTTATAAAATGCCTTACCACAACAAGGAATGCACACAACATCTCTTCAACTCCAAACCAAGAAATTTGTATCCGGAAGCGATCCTCACTGACGTGGTCCATTTCCCGTAAGTTGGAATGACAGAGGGAATATTTGATAAGTAAGACACATACTCGTACAAATATAGCTTCAAAAATAACAACCCTTTTTATTTTTCCTTTTAAATACTGGTTTCAAAGGATTGCAAGTAAAACCCGAAACTTTTAATTTAATGAATTCCTTTTTTGAATTATAGTTAAAACGTATTTACTTCACAAAAAGGATACACATTTTATGTGATAATTAAAAGAGGATTGTAGAAGTTCTCTTTTCGGCTTTTCTATTGCAGGAAACAACCATTTTGTTTGACCCATTTAAAGCTGGGCAGAAAGGTTTAGGTTCACCTAACTGAATGAATGATTTCAAAGGAACAGTTCAGCGGTTTTTCGTTTTAGTTTCACTCTTGGATGGACTCGCTTTATTAAAAAGAGAAACGTTGTATCTATTTGTAAAATATGTAGTATGTATTATAATACTGGCAGGTTTGGGTGCCAAAAGTGCAGTGTGCAAATTTGAGTCCCAGCGGAGAACAACTATGCTGCTAAGAGAGAAACAAATATCATCGAAGTTTCTCATCATTGCGATAATTGAAGGTT
This sequence comes from Chalcosyrphus nemorum, assembly GCA_949716465.1. Lineage (NCBI taxonomy): Eukaryota > Metazoa > Arthropoda > Insecta > Diptera > Syrphidae > Chalcosyrphus > Chalcosyrphus nemorum. The sequence goes on from OX454333.1 coordinate 32,707,079, forward strand.
TCTATCTTAATAGGTCGTAGGTCCTTCACAAAGCTCAATTTTCATTCTCAACTGTTCTGCATCGAATGCTTCCTGGATTCTGTATTCCTGAGTTAGCGGTTCACATTTGTAGTTGTCTGCCTTTCCACTACCACTCCCATCATTGCATTCCTACTCATAAAGCTGTCGACATATGGATGACACACACTTATGACCCATTTAAGTTCTTCCTCTCAATTACACTGTTATATCATAAATGTCAAAATTAATGTACGTCATGCTATTACATATAAAAATGAATGCAAATATGTATGGGGAAGTGAACAATAAAAGGCTGCCATCTTCCTGTGCTTGCATCCTTTGGATCAATAAGCATTAAGATGAGAATATACTCATAGTGACATTTCAAAGTTTAACGGTTTGAATTTATGACTTTTAATCACTAACATTTTTGATTAAAGTAGGGAGTGCTCGTAAACTATTTTATACTAGAGAACTCGAGTAAATTTAGTCATTTACGTCAATAACTTCAGTTTACTAGGTTCATGTAGTGCACGGAGGGTTTAATGGCAAAAGCTAAGGAATATTTGTGAGAGCAAAAGCAATAAAGTATTGGAAGGTTTGTGTTTAGTTGAAGGTCTGTGCTGATAATTTTAGAATCTTCGAGCTGATGAGCGCCTAGATTAATAGAGTGACTATAGATTGGGCACTAGTAATATGAAAGCCCAGATATAAGACATTGTTTGTTCCTACATGATATGAGCTAATCTTTCCTCGAATGAGAATGAACTTCGGGGATGAGTACTATACGAATTATGGAGCTAAAAGTGCATTCCAATAGATCACTGCAAACTCAAGCGGAATCTTCCGAAATTTGAATTGAAAGAATATAGGCAGGTACTACGATTTTCAGGGTCTCGTAAACCACAAACACACCTGCATCTTGAGTTTGAAAAGCTGATAGTATAACCTCGTAAGGGACTATAATCTACAACTGCGTGACCTATCTTCCTTGAGTCGATTAAGGTTGGCCCCTTGATCTTTATCTTGGCCATAAAAGTTGTTGAGTACATTTACCTATGCAAGTGACATGAAAAGCTCGGGGCATATGTATGTATGTATGCACTCTGGTGACTCTTGCTCAAAACAGAATGGCCTTGACAGAAATTCCTAGACCTCGACGTAAGCAAATGTCAAGCCATCAAATAATTACGTAATTGTCTAGTTTCAGTGTCGAAAATTGCCTCTAGCTATTAGTTTCCATTGCTCTGATCTTGGTTTTGAGAAATAATTGCCCAAAGAGATCTTTTTCATCAATAGTAGTCTCCCTACTATGAAACTCATATCTTTAGATTTGAATCTGAACAGTGGAGGTCCATTTGTTTAGCGCTTTGTGGTCTCTACACAGCTGACAGGTATAACAATTCTCACCAAGTACGTGTATGTAAAACTTCTCTGACTTTCTGCTGCATAGTCACACTCTGGAATGTCAGTCAATCTTTCTAGCCTACAACCATGGCTATCTCACACAACCTACTCTTTCTAGCCTGCCTTCAGGCTTCTCTTAGACTGAGCAAGGTTTGGCTATACACATCAAGAAAATCAGTTCGTCGCAGTACACCGAAAGAAGGATTGTATGTCCCACGAGATCCCACGTTCGTGGTAAAGTTGGAAAAATCGGCCGAGACTGAGCTTGTACTCTTCATCAAGCATAATGAGTAGGTACACATCTGGGGTTTGAAGTCGACAGGACTATGCTGGGAAATGAAGGCTAATGAGTTTCAAATACATATGTTATCACGTAAGGCAATACATCGGTGTCAAGTTGCTATATTAGCCACAGACTGCAGTAGCTCGTCCGATACTTACATATGTACGCCATCTTAGTGCGGTGCATTGCATTACATATAAATATTTCTTATTTAAAAATACGATCCAGTTGTCGGAATATGTTGCACTTCCTTGAGTGCAAGGAATCCAAAGTGGCTTACGAAAAGACTGTATTTTGTCGTCGATTGTTTCTTTCTATCGCTGATCAGCCAAGTGCTCCATGCTGCTTTGTCCTCTCAGGTGAAGGACTTTAAGAGATTCTTATTTTCGAACTTAAATACCTTTCCTATGCTGACGATTTACCGGGGGTGTCGAGATTTTAGCAGTTTTCGTCATGCCCAGTAGGTACAAGAACTATCAACGAAGAAACAAACTCATGGTCTGAAATTTCCATCGCTGGACAACCAGGTATGGACTGCTCAAGTATTTTGGGAGTATTACCTCTACCGATGGAACAAGCAAAGTCAGTGTTTGTCCAGAATCTAAGCTGAGACTCTTTGAACGGAACGTTAAGTCTGGATTAGTATATGGATGCGCTACTTGATGAATGACTGCCAGCAATGCTATCCTCAGGGAATATTTCTTCCAAGAACTTACAGATATTGCCCCGAATCACTCGTTTGTAACAGAGGAAATGGACCTCTTTTGATCTCGAGGATGTCCTCCTTCTAACAATAGCCTAACGAAGTGCTCTCGTATCTCGAATCGAAAAAACTTGAAAACTCCCTTCCAGCACCATCTCTATGTGCCTCACACCTATGCACATATGTATGTATGTTCCACTTAAAACCACACAAAGCAAAGTAATTATGGTATACAATCACTGTGAGGGAATTTCATTCCACAATTTCACAAAGTGGTTGATGTAATTGCTCTCAATGGCAATAAAATTGTGCTGATGTTCGCAAATAAGATTAAAAAGAAAGCATATTCGCACCAATTACCGCCATACGTGTCTAAGGCGTAATCAGTTTAAAAGAAACCATTTCAACCGTCTTCCCTTTCGAATCAAATTAAAGAAAACAATCACTGCAATTCAATTATATAGTTAAAGCAATGTCAAAATCGTTCATGTGCATAAACACTTCACAAGAAGAGCTTCACTTTAAAGCGCAAACATTTGAGGAGAATTGCAAAATCAATAGCTTCCAACTGTTCAAACATATCACCTTTGACCAGGTTATTTAACACCCAACTGGTTAGGTGGATATTCAAGTAAATTTACTCAAATAATTTATGGTCCTCGTAGCACAATATTCAAGTTCTATGTAAACTCCTTCGTACCTTAACCCGGAGGAATCCTGATTTGACTTCAAGGACACACGCGGGGTAGTGGCGCACGAATTGTTTATGTTGCATTCGGCGCTTGCATTTGAAATGAAGGAACAAATTTATTTTGTAACCTGAATTGTTGCTCATTAAAATTTCAAAACATCCTTTAGACTTCGTGCTACACAGATGTTGGTACATGTACTGGGGCTTTTCTTCTATTGTACATTTGTTGGCAGAAGAGTCACGTTTGAGGTCAACAATAAAAAGAAAAAGAACGAACGAACTGGTTTAATTGTTCATTCTACAGTTCACGCGCATGAGAAAGTCTTAAAGTGGAGTAGAGTGTACAAGATAGGATACGAGAAATGTCCTTTGTGAAACTTTGTAGTTTGACAGACTGTAACATGGGTTATACCCCGCCAAGAGAGCCTTTCGCTTCTTCAAATAAAAAATAAAGGCACTCAAAATGAATAAATTTTGAAAGATAATCTCTTGTGTAACACACTGTACTTATGTCTTGAAGCAGAGTAGAGGCTACAAGATAGAACACGACTGGTATCCTTAATAAGTAACAGCTTCACTTAAAAGTGAAAAGTTTTAGCAGTTCTCCACGTGAAACCTTGTGGTTTGACAGACTGTAACAAGACTCATTCATTGGAAAAAAAGCTAGCTCTATTGGGGTATGTTTCCCTCTTGCCTGTCACTTCCTTAAATGGCGCGGAAAGACACTCAAAATGGATTCGATTATAAGGAATTTCTCTTGCATACCACACTGTACTCATGTCTTAAAGTAGAGTAGAGGCTACAAGGTAGAACACAAGTGTTGTCCTTAGTAAGTAAAAGCGTTTTGAGTGAAAAAGATTCTGAAATCATCCTCATTAAACTTCATACTTTGACAGACTGTACCATGGTTCACGCACTGTAAGATGTTAGTTAAAAAGAGCTTAAGTTCCCTGCTTGCCTGCACGCTTCCCTAAATGTCGCGAAAAGATACTCAAAATGGATTCAATTATTAAGAGAATATCTCTTGCATGACACACTGTTTTCATATAATTGCATGTACTTAAGTTTCCTTCGAAAATAACTTGGAAACCATTGAAAAATGTCACTCAGTACGAAAGAAGAAACTTCTGCCGCTTTATGGCCTTTCACTATTCGTATGCCAACACGCACAATGAAATATCAGCCAAGGACACGCCAAAAAACCGACTCCTGTAATCAGTTTCGATATTCAACAACCACCCTGCCACAGCATGAATATTATAGAATCAATAAAGCATCCAACGAAGCCCACAACGAATTTCAATGAAACTTCCTCTCTTATTGTCTATTTGTTGGTAACACAGTGGCGGTTACTGTATCTAAGGATATTCGTTGGTAACAAAAAGTACGGACGTACATAGTGTGTTCGTGTGTAAAAGAATGAAATATTTATGAGCCTCATAAAAGCTGTGCCCAGGCATCATCGGATTTACACACCAGCTACCGACACACAACAGGGCCTCGACCGTAAAGGGAACAATTTTATTGCCACGGAATTATACTAAACTTCGACTCATGTGTTAATTTTTTGGCCACTTTTTATCCTGCCCCAGAGAATTTGGTGGGTACAAAGCGTCTATTCGTGTCCCCATTTCGATGGTAATATTGAGGGTTTTCTGTGTTTTTTTTTTTTAGTCGATATTATTCAACTTGATTGGAGGAGGACGTTGAGATTATTGTTGGTTATTTATTATTCGTTTTGTTTTATGAAACAAGGACAATACGTGAAGGACCTGCTGTTGTTTGTATTGTAGGGAAGTAAAACTTTTTTGCAATCTTCTTTACGTGCCGGTGAATGTGGTAGAATTAAAAATGCAACCAACAGAAGATGGAACAAAGGCGAAGGGAAATTTCTTCTTGTTGCACAGTTTATACTCTTCTTTACGTCAGGAATGAAATCGCCTAAAGGACGATAGGATTGTGTTGGTTGTGTGCGAAAAATAAACATGGGAGTTGGGGAAATTTATTACTGTCAAGAAGAAGGTTTTTTTTTTTCGTTATGTTGCCCCGAGTGATGCACATCCTTCGCACCTATTTTACAGAATTCTTAATGAAACATACAAATTCTTGAGGAAAAATGATCAGGCAAGGGATCTTTAAGTTTAAAACAGATGTAAAGCATTGGAAAACGTTTTTCTTCTGATAGAACATAAGCGGGAAGTGTTCCTGAGAATAGCGTTCTTTCTGAGCCACCTGGTGAGGCAAGGGTTCTAATATTTTAAACGCAGCACTGAATGGAACAAGAAAACTAACATAGGCAACAGAAACAAGGATTCTTACAGTGTGAAGTTGAGCAACCTTAAAGTAGTCAACTGGCTATACACTGTTGTGGTAGGATCATCGTAGCCTGCTGTGTGGTTTTTGGATGGAAAATATTTGAGAAGAAGTACTTTTTTGAGAGTGTTAGAAACATTCAGACCAAAGTTCTGGAATCAATGCTTATCTCAAGGCTCGGCAGCTAAAAATGAAAATAGGTTAATAGTATAACCTCACCTTCTGCTGAGTTGTAGCTCATTGCGAAGTTGATGAGCTGGCGCGGCAAAGTTCGTCTGCTACAAAAAGTATAAGCATCACTGACATTGAAGAACCAAGATCCTACTGAAATAAGTTATCAACGTAGGATGCGATAAAAGAAGCAAACCATCGATGGAACCACACAAATCAGAGCAATACCCATAGACTGCTCTATCCTACAGTTAACACAAAACCAGGTCCATTGGCAGTTTTCTTCATAACAACTACAGCAGAAGCTGCAAGGTTCTCGTCCTTGAGGAGACAATCAGTAACTTTCCATGCCCTAAACTTGCCAATATAAGAAAGACAACGTTGGGTGAATATTTTTACAGCAACGTCTGTATAGGCAAACTAAAATGTTATATCTGGTCTAAGTACTTCTTCATCGAGGACCGTATTCTACCAACCAAGACCAAGACCATATTCTACCAAACCGGTCTATCTTGGCCTTTAATTCAAAACCGATGAAATGCATCAAAACTTTGAACGGAAGAAGAACACATCATCTAATGGTAAAGCCAACGCTAGGGCTCTAACAAAGGCAGAGTTCTGAATCTCCTTCTGTGTTGTCACAACTTAGTTCTATGCACCTATTCTTGTTGGCCCTGCATGAGCTAGAAAACATGGAGCATAAGCATAACCTACTTTTCCTACTTCAAACTAAGGTGTTTCATTTCTATAAAAGGAGTAATTGTTTTTTTTCAGGGTTTTTGAATGATCTGTATCTGACTTAACCTAACCTTTTATGTAGGTAGGTAGGTAGAAGTGGTGGCTTTCTAAGAAAAGCTCAAGCTGCAAGTTTTGAAACCACAACTCAAGAGAGCTGTTGATTGGTGTGTATTGCTAAGAGGTCTCTAAATCTAGCCAGTGGAGTTTAGGAGTATGATGAGTTGAAGAAGGGTTTTCCTAGAGTACGAAGTCTAGTCCTGGCTAGTACTGAACAATTGTAAATTAAGTGGATGACGGTTTACCAAGTCTAGCCGCATTTACTCCAATACGTCAGTTTTCGGTCGTAATCGCTGATAGTGTGGCAATATGTTTGCTAGTAAGTTGTTTGTCTTCGACAAGTTGTAGCTTGGGCACAACTTTCTAGACGTGGAGATATTTTCCGTGATTGTCCGCAGAGGGATAAGAATTGGCTTCGCGAGTACGCAGTGAAGAGCTGAGCCTTGCCTGCCCAGTTCATCGGTACGCTCGTTTCTATAAAAATTTGGCATTCCAGCGAGTCAATGGCTTTTATAGCTGCTTTGCTATCTACAAAATGATTAAAGATATTGAGAAGATAAGTAGCGTCAGCACTCTCCTCATTGGCTTGGTTGAATGCAGAAAGGAGCACTTTTTTCCCATACCTTCGGTTGTCAGCATCATCAGCTTTAAGTTCTTTATATAACCTTTCTATCCTTGTCTCCCTTATTTCAAGTAAGTCTACCGTGTTGAAGAGAGACCTGCAGAATTGTTCGAAAACTGCATCATCATGACTCTTATATCTGGAGACCTGGAGAGACCGGCGCAGTAAAGGACTTTAGTGTCTGTTCTGGATCTGTCAGAGATGTTGATTTTCATTCTAGGACAGGCCGCGACAAGTACTTGTAGAAAATTGTAATGAAATTTTACAACTTGTACAAATATTGTGTAAGAAAAAATTACAAGTCTATGCCTGACAGTCGGACAATATAGCTCATCAAGTCAGTAATTCCCAGTAGGTCCCAGATTGCAATTGGTAGTCTTTTTAGCTTCAGTTTTTTTCTACGCTGTGGACAGTTCATAGTTTTCCTGGAACTTGGCATCAGCTGTGTGAACGCCATCTATCATAACCCAGGTTTCACAAATCAAAAGTGATTCAGTGTGATTGGCTTGACTTTGAACTTTTTTGCCATAGAAGCCAGGGCTCAGCTGAGAGTGATGCTATTTATTTGCTATTTATTCCTTCTTATCCATTTTCTGATTATTTGGACCTCACCTCTTGTCCAGATTTGAAGGTTAATTCAATATTGAGGTTAAGATTTAACCTCGCGAAGAGCGTTACAGTTCGAAGTTGCTTCGAAGCTTGATCATCTGACAAGGGACACTTTTACTCACTTCTTCTTTCGCAAAGCTGCTGTCGAGTGGTAACAGCTTGAGCTGACCGTAAGGGTTGCGGTTGGTTGGTAATTATACTTGCTCGACATTATATCTTAAAGGGCACCAGGTTGCTTAGATCCTAGACTTACGTTCATCACAACAAATATCTTCCCAGGACATTCTTATCTCTTCAAAATATTTACCATGCGTAATTCCAAATGAAAAACACTTCTTAAGTAATCTCACCTAAGATTTCTATAATCGAAAAATCTCCAAACTCCATAAAACACATGCATAGACTTAAATTTAATTCACTTCTAACTTTTAATTGCAAAAAAAAAAAAAATTCAATCTCCTCCGGCATTAACTTCATCGCAATTCAAATTCAACTCTCGGCAAATAACATTTCATCCTTCTTTGAAGTCCTATTGGAAATCCGCAAAGCAATTTAACAATATAATCCAAGGGAAAAAAAAAACCTTTGCCGGAACCAAAACAAAAAACAAAAAAAGAAGAAGAAGGCGGAAAAAATTTAAATATAGTACCTTCTCTCGTAGATAAACTTACAAATCCTTAATGTACACAGATGCGAGAGTTGAGTTTTTGAGGAGGTTTCTCATTCCGTTAAGTATTTGTTTTGCAAAACAGTTCTTGAGTATAAATCCTGCTCCTGCCTCTCCTTATTTCTAGCGCCAAGGCGGGGGGTGTATTAGAGCGGAGCTGGGAAAGGAATGCTTCTATGAATATTTAACAAATAACACAACTCCTGGCAGCTAGGACGAAAACACACACATAACAAATTTTAAGACAAGCAGAAAGACAACCTCAACCAAAGCACAGGTAGCACAGAAGTACATACATACATATGTATATCCTCTAATTAAGACAATGTCAAAGGAAAAAACCTCAGACCCGACCAAGAACCGGAAACCATAAAAACTCTCTGTCATCTAACAGAGAGCAACTTAAAACTTCCGCGTGACTACCGATGCTTCGTGTTTTATTTTCAATTGCTGCTCCTTTTTGCCTTTCCTACTCCATGTCTAAAGGACAAAGTCGTTGTCGTCCTCGGCGTCGTCGCCGCCACACTATTCATCTGTCGGCAATCCTTTCCACGTGCCGCTTTGGGGGTTACCTCACGTGAGAAATGGTTTCTATTTTTTTTAATACAGCGCATTCGGATAAGAGCCTTTGTACATAGCTGCAGGTGATTAAGGGGTGGCACTCTTCACTGCTGCAATGCATACTTAATCCGTCCGGAAGATAAGTTAAAAAAAAAACGAAAACTAAAACTTTTTCACAGCACTTGCGCTTCCTGTTTCGCTTGTGTGTTTGATAGTTAGGTGGAAGGTTAATCCTGGACATTAGCCTGAGAGTTCTCCTAAGAACTCATCGTTTTTTTTTTTTTTTTTTTAGTGAAAAAAGCATGCAAATAAAAGAGGCTTAAGTGAGCTTTAGAGGTTCAGCGAAAGCGAAAAAAAAAAAAAAACAGAAATGATAGCGGACCGGCTTTGTTTGCTCTAATAGAGCGCCAGGATGTAAGGGCAATCTGTTCCGTTAGTTAAGTGAGTAATAAAATAAAAGGAAAAAAAACGCAGAGGAGAAGTGATAAAATTAAATATAAAAGGAAACAAGCAAGTTATCCACTTAGTTTTTTTCCTTAAACAACCCATTAAAAATGATGTCCTTGCAAGTGGATTAAGGTAGAAGAATGCACATTGTGATTTGTAATTTGATTGTTTCTCCCTTCATGACTGGACGTTAGTTATCATAGGGAATGAGCTTGATGTCACGTGGCAAAATGAACAAGGAACCAGCAGGCGATTCGCAGAACTAATCCAATGAAAACGTGATTGCTATTGTTGTACCGAATGAAAGGTAGATATCCCCATTCGAATGTCAGTCATGGTCCGGCTTCAATCTATTGAGCATGGGAAAAGTTTACCCATGCTTGATGGTCAGTAAACAAAACCACAGTTCAAATGGAAATATCCTTGTTACGGTCAAGCCAGAGAGTGGTTCTCGCATTTGCGCTGGTCTCACTTGAAAGCGAAGGACAATAGAAGGATTCAGTACCTACTTTCTACCCATGCAAACTTCGAGGACAATCAGTAGTTTTTCGGTTTGAATTGGTGGGCTTCATAGCTATAACTTTTTTGCTGGATTCGATGCAGGTGATGGCCATTGTTTGAATTGTAGCGATCAGCTAGAGTTGCTAAAGCGTTATTTCAGGGATTCACAGCGGTGTAGGTTCTATACACAAAACAATAATTTAAACTAGTTTACAGAGTTTTGTTTAAACAAGAGAACGTGTACAAGAATTCCGAAAAGAATGGCTTTTAAAATAGTTGACTATCTGTATGTTTACTTGTTCATGCATAACTCTAAGACTACTTCACCAAATTGGATGTAGTCTTCACCATTGCATAGCTCAGAATTTGGAATATGCTTCATCGTGATTTGCTATCTAGAAGCCGGAGATCTACACTGAATAAAAAAGGAGGTTCAATTTACATCGGTCTTTTGTACGTTGATGATTTAGCAAATTAAGTAGGATCAAGGAAAGCGCCATATCTCATGCAAGTTGATGTGCAATTTCCCACAAGCGTTTCAAACGAATCTCACGAGATGGCGCTAGAAGCAACTCAATGCTGCTGCTGCTAAGTGTCACTGTATGCAGACTATTTATGGGTCTTTGCAAATAGCTAGCTCTGTTTATAAACATATGAAAGCTAAGAAAATATTGGTAATTAAAAATACTTCATCGGATATTAGGTCCTTTATTCGAGGAGGTAAAATGAAGGAAAATATATAACCACGAGCTCTAAGAGCTGTACCAGCCAAGAAGATCTTCAAATCACAGCTTTCAAGAGAACCGAGCCCCCGGTACTAGGACGAAGTTGTCGCGGATGTCAGAAAACTTGGTCTTTGAACCGAAACGCTGCCCAAAACCGAGACAGGCATTCGTGTCTAAGGCAGTGACTCTATAAAAGGTCGGGAGCCTTTAAGTACCTAAGCAAGGAACTAATATATGCTGTTGAAAAATATAACTCCACATGTTGATTTGGCCAAGCAGATCTAATTAATGACAGCCAATTCGACAGATGTAGCTTTGATAATATGGCCGCAATCACTTGTCAAGGTTTAGAAAGCCCTATTGGAAACCCGTTTAGCTGAATGGGAGGAAGCGAGTTAAGAGTTGGTTTAAGATTGCATGCCTGTTCTCTGGGCTGTGGCGTGTGTGCTGTGGCTCTAGGCTGTGTTATGTGTGAGTCACTCCGTTGGGAGTCGTTGTGGCTTAATAGGGGCACCCAACTGGTTGCAGATGGTCGCGTGTTCTGTACCATCTGTTGGGGCGTAAAACTGTGTAATGGTGGCGCGGCGTACTTTAGTCCAAAACCTATATCAAAGCATTTGAGTACTAGCAAGTGAGCAATATTATGCAGAAGCATTCTGTGAGTGTAAACATAAGTCTAACTTCATATTCTTGTGAAGTAGAGCAATATAGATGTTGGAGATTGGTACTGGCCCGCATCTAACAATCTCTGAACTTGCTTACTTCCCAGAGCCAAGTAGTCGAAGAAATCTCGTGATCTGATGTCGTCTTTCACTGTGTGGGAAGTGTCTCCATATTTCAGAAACCGGATACGATAGACAAAGGTAGCCCACATGTTGTCATCACCTTTCCGAGGCATATTTTCCAGCGGGTTGTTGTCTAGTCCAAGTCCAAGTTGTCCAAGTCAAGATTTAAGAGTCTATGCAACCAACCACCACCACAAGGAGAAAGTCCTTATGACAAACTTAATTTTGCCGCCCAATTCATCCCTAATCTCCCGACCAATCGCCATGCAGATCCTTTAACATCAAAGTCGTAGCTAAACGAAGAATTATTTAAACTAAAAGCAACGTTTTTTCTCTTTAACGGTAGATTATGCACTAATGGAAAGCCATCACCGATCCATAATTTCAAAGAAACATTAAAGCATTTATTCCTCTTTAACATTGCACTGCAATTATTATTGCCCTAGTTCGCGTTTAATCCTCTTCTAAGCCATCACGGTCGTTAAATTTCCTATAAAAACAAAAAAAAAAGAAGAAGAAATTGCTCCCTCTCTACTCCTCATAATCCCACAACACTTTGAGGACTCGGCAGCTGCATCATCATGAAGTTCACTGAATTGGATGAATTAAATCTTCTTCACTGTCCATCGGGTCCTGTTGCTGCAAATCCTCCCACTGAAAGAGAGGACTTTTAAGGAGAAAAACCATCTCCAGGGTACGCACTTTGTTTTTTTTTTTTTTTGCTTCACTTTTAGTTCAACACCACAATAAAAGGCTAAAAAGGATTTCCACGTGCAACCCGAGCGGAAATTCCAAGATTTTTTTTTCTCTCAACACCCATCTCTCTTGATCTGAAATTCTACCTGGGATCCCTTTGACAGGATTCACCTCGAGTCTATAATAACTTCATTGTCTAAGGATCCCCCTGGATAGGGTCAATTCAGAAGGACCAACGTCCTAGACTTTAAAGTAGAATTTTACCTGTTTTGCTGGTAATAAAAAAAAGAAGGAAATCCAATTTCCCTACACCCACACACAGGCACAAAAATAGCCTGGAAAATTTTTGATGACTTATTCACAAGGAATAAGTCCAGTTCACATTAAATGTGAATAAAAATCAAATAAAAATCCTTACTAAGGTCAATCAACTCTCATGGGAGGACGACGACGACGACGACGACTCTGTGAGGCGTTGTGTGAATGGGCGAGACAGGACATCGTTTGCCAGTGTGTGCGTGAGTCAGTCAGAATGATAAAGTTTCTTCTTAAATTCTTTTTGTTATAAAGGGGGTGTCGTTGTCCTGCTGCCTGTTTCGATTTCCTGAGAACGTGATGTAGATTTGTGGTGCCTGCTCCTTTGTCTGTCTCTTTTTTTTTTAGTCCTTTTCTGTTCTAGTTAACCAATTTCTATCTACATTTGTTCCGGTTTCTGAGTATATTTCCCTCATCGTGTACACGTTTGGCATAAGACCCTCCAGGGGAATTGGCAGTGCGTTTCTTTTTCGTCCTTTTTTATTTATTCTCTGCTCAAAGGAGTATACCACCAGCCAGTTCGCTTTTGCGATGGAAATTATAATGCACAGCAAATATATTTTTGCTGTAATTGCAGAAAAGCACTTACACAGTGGGTGGTGGTAGTGATGGCAATATGAATTTGTACGAATACAAGGATGTTGATGGTATGCAGTAGAAGGAGGCAAGGTTGCTTTCTTTCATTTCATTCTAATTCAATTTGAGAGAGTTTGTTGCCGGAGAAATTGAACAGATTTTAGGTTTCTTTTTTGGTTTTCGAAAAAAAAAAGACGTTGAATTGTGCCTGGTGCCTGGTGCCTGTGAAAGGATATATTTTTGGCAAGGAAGCAGATGTTTTGCTAGAAAGTTTAAAAAGACGCCAATAGAGAAGACATTTGCAATTATTAGAAATTGTTTTTGACGATGCTCCCATTAGGATATCAGAGAACTTTTGTCGTACATCGAGTAAATGTGATGTTATTAGAATATGTTCTCAGTGTGTGAGACAAAAAGGATGTTCGCTGTCGGTAATGTCTTCTAATATGAACAGAGAGAGAGAGAGTACAATACAAGGTTTGATGATTATGATGTACAACAACAGCACGCTATACACAGAAAGATGTTTGTTTGGCAATGTGAATATGACTATCCTTGTATTTTGTTTATTCAGGACACAGGTGGTGGGGAAATTGGGATAGAAAAGAGCGCTGGTAATTTAATCTTAGATGTTTTCTGGTTTCGATATTTACTTTTTGTGGGTATTGTCTAATTCGTTGGGGATAATTCTATGTGATTTTTGTATTCGTTTATAATTCACAGTATTAATAAATAATATTTAAGACAGTGAGCGCTAATGTGCTTAGTTGTTAGTATATGGATTGGTCCTTTTTCTCTTTGATCATCTATTTCATCACAACCGTTGGCCTATATCACAAGAACTTGTAAAGTAAGTAACATTTAACAACTGGAGAAATTTCGTTTTGTTGAACCGTCCAATGATGCTGTGTTGTCTAATTTCACTTGTTCAACAAGTAGTTGTAGTTTTCTCAATAGTTCAGTACAGGCGCTAGGTCGTGGAACAGAAGAGGGTTTGGCATCACTTTTAGTTAGTCGATTTGAGCAGCTCTGATGATGGCTGCTTGACTGTATGTGTCTACGTACCTCTTAGATGTCAGAATAGTTAATGCTCAGCCTCCAGGATTTATTCCAGGAACCTAGAACTACGTCTTTTTTTTATCAATGAAGGTGGGGTATGTATGGGTTATGGCAATATTTGTGACAGTTCCTGTTGCTCATATTCCATTCAGCAATGGCTGCAATTTGGATGTATTTGACCATCTAGGTTTGGTGCTTTGGTTCGAAATGGTCCTTGAGGAGCGCTATGTACTCTTAGAACCATCTACTTCTCTGTATGAATGGGTTCATTTCTACCCTGCAAGCATTGGTAAGATCATTTAGATTACGAGTACCTATACATATGTATGTAGATCTGCTATGGCCTTCTTCTTCAATGTCCAGTAACAGGTTTGGCTAATACCGCCGCGTTTATGCGATCTGTCGTATCATAGCCAGTAAGCAGGTGATTGTGGCCTATCGTCTTCTTGGAACTCTGACGCTCTTTGAAGTTTTTCTTTGACTAGGAAATTCTGGTCCTGTGCTGTTATAAGGGATTATGAATGTCCCACTTAGATTGAGTGTGACCCTCACTCTTGTTTTTGATCTGCGAAGGATTTGAACCCGATCAACTGTCTCGAACTGGATCTCTGGTCAACTTTCTGCAAATCCTGTAATAAAATCGACTGAGATATCATTTTCGTAGGCGAGGCAGTTTGAGTCCATGAATATAAGTGGGGATTTGATATGTGATATGAGCGATGATTGGATCATGAAAGCAGATATCTCTGTGGTAAATGGAACATCTAATTTCCATTTCCAATTCCTCTATCCCTCCATAAGTTGGATTATTGAACTCATAAGGCGTCCTTTACAGCTAAATGCTTGCTGTGTAATGAAATTCTTAAATAAGGTTGTATACTATACATATGTCGATTGTATGTTGACAAACTTGAGCGACTATAGTACGCTTTGTTGTTGTCCTTCCAGGTCAATTTATGGTTTATTGCGAATGTTGCGTTCCCCTGGTTAGCATATATGTTAGAGTTTATTTAAATTATATGGGAATTGTGTTGGAAGAAGATTTAGGTATTGCCTGGCCTAAGAGTCGTGTCTCTTCTCCTTTTATTGTGTCCGTTGCCTTCACCTTTATGATCCCATGGTTATCTATGCAAGCAGAGAGGCCATGCTAGGGTGGACACAGGATCAGAACCACATCGCTTCTAATCAGGAATGCTACATCTGAACATACACCACCAACTTAACGACGACGTAACAAAGAACGTACTTTGAGGCTTGCCAGGGTTGGAGCATTGGCTTGAGAGCCACTTCAGCTAGATTCCACTCTATCTTATCGTCAGCTAACAGCCATACTGTATACTGTAAGTAAAACTTAACTGGGCTCGGTCTTACCACACGTGTGCGGCTTGTCGGTCTCCCGATACCATGATGCCTTGGACTGGCACTTATTTCTCCCTTCTTCTCTATTGCTTTCGGTCGAAGGCTGCTTATTGGCTAGTCACAACTAACCGACGATCCGCCAACTGTCGACCTCAAATGTAGCCTAAGCTCAGCCCAAGGACCCAACTGTGGGTGTATTTGGTCGGTATTTTTGTCTTTCCACTTTCCTGCATTAACTAAAGTGAGTTATGACTTGCTGATGATGATGATGAGCCTGATGTTTGTTGTCAGTCTAATAGCTCAACTTGTTTTGTTGTTCCTGTTCTAAGCAACATTAACATTCTCTTACTTAGTTTTTGGATCATACGAATAAGCCGAAAGGAAGATCCGTTCTGCCAGAGTTGATTTAACAAGGTAAGGTTGCAGATACGACGCAGTTTGCCTATACAACTAGAGGAGCTCTTTTTATTCTGCTTCAATCCTCAGCCTGGCATCCTTGGGTATTTGCATTAAATACAGTCACACCAAGACTGGTCGAGGAGCATTAGTAAATGATTCACTATGAACAAATGGAGTAATCTTTTTGCCCTTAGGTAGCCCCATCTTGACATCGTACAAGTCTACTGGGCTGGTTATTACCGGCTGGCAGGATATGGATTTTAACATATCCTATGCAAAATAGTTGTTTCTCAATTTACAGTACCTTTCTAGAGGCTTTAATGCTGTTCCTCACTTTACTAGTTTACGAAGTTGAATATCTGTTTAAGATCCTTTTGCTTGATTCCTTGTGCCATGTGACTTTGTGTCCCTATTTCTCATATCTTCTCTTCCATCTTGCTTTTAGCTTATCAATGGTTAGTGTCCAAGAGACACCCGTCCAAGCAAAGGCAAAGAGAAACCATCAAACCACCAGAATGTAAATTGATAAAAATCATAACGATAAGGAATTTCAATGACAGCCTCTTAACATAATTTAACATTTCATTCAAATCAAAGGAGATTTTTTTAGGGAGAGCTGAAAAAAAAAACACCCACTTACTACATGTGCCCCTTGGAACAAAGGATATCTACTACTCGTTCACCATGGAAAGCTAGAAATCTTCGCTAAGAGGGTTGCTTATCTAAAAGTATGGCATCTTTGTGTTTTACATTTTCTTTTATTCATTTCTTGTTGTTGTTGTTGTTGTTGCCATCCACCCAACCCTCGTTCTGGTTGTTTTACTCTCTAAATAAACCACAAGTATCTAGCTGACAGAATGAAAAGAAAAACCAAACGAATTTCCATGATGTAATGATTTTTAGCTGTCATATCGACATGATGAGCGAAATAGGTTTTCTCCTTCGTCATTCAGGGATTCAGTTCAGGGTTGGCATCTCGCCCCTTCATCAGAGTCAAATTGGGTGTCAACGTCAAGTGATAATGGTTACCAGAGTTTTATATACCTAAATTTTTTCTTCTTATTTCTTTTAGCTAAATTGCCGATTGAACTTTTCCAAAAGGACGACTTTATTTATATTACATTGCCGCCGTTGGGGGCAGTTGATTGTAAAATGTTTGTTTGGTATTTTTTTTTTTGAAGCCCAGCATATTGAAAGTTGAAAACTCCGAGTGCCTCTAGTTAATGGTGGTAACGTTAAAGATAAGTTTTCCTTAGAAGCCACAAAAAGTCGGGGGAAAAAACAAAAAAAGATCGATAGACTGAGGCATAATTTTGTTGTTTGCATGTCATTATGGGGATATTCTAAGAAAGTGCTTTAATTTAACGCATTATGGTTTCAAAAGTAGTGAAGCACTGAAGCGGAATGTAAATTAAAATATTTTCCTACGATATACACGTACAGTGATGGAGAGTAACTTTGAAAGCATATTTTTTTTTTCTTAACCTATATACTTGTCGAGTGGTTTGAATTATGAGGCATAGAAATGTCGACAACAGCCACGTGTAACGGTATTAAATTGCAGAACATTAAATGCTCATTCAGGTTTCAAGGCTAAGGGGTGGTGATTCGAGGCAGGTTGGGGGAAAGCAAACCCCAATTGATATGGGTTTTATGGGACTATAACATTGATAGTCATTTTGCTGGATGAGGAATAAGGTATAGCTTAGACTTCCTTTGGTACAGTATCATGATTCTAAAGAATCATTCAACAAGAGTTGTCAGTTGAAAAGCTAGCTGTTTTTTTGTGAAACATACGGAGTAAGTAGTTCATTTGGACAATTCGCAGCAGGCTATCGGCAGCTAAATTTCTATATCTCCAAGTGGGTACGTGTGACTTCGATATTTTGTTTAACTATGAGAGTGAATGCCACACAGCTGGTGAAACAATGGCTCTACTGCGTGATCTATTCCTTGGACTTGGCCACCGAGATCATCACATTTAACATCATTTCATCCTTTTCTTTGGAGCTATGTCAGTGCTCCGCTAAAGAGTTAACCTCTAAAAGAGGAATTATGAGAAAATGTGATGAGAAGTTCCATCAAAAGTATGACCATTTGTAAGTGGACTTGTGTCGGATATTTGAAAGTTTTTGTATACCGTTATCTACCTAAGAGCTTGCGCTTTAAATTAGCATAACAATGTTACGCAGTTTGCACAGAAATATTGCATTGTCAACCCCTTTACATTGTTTTGAGTTGCATAAGCAATCAAATGATGATCAGGAAAGACGAAAAAGTACATAAGTGGCTAAAGATTGAAGCGTTTTTTTGCTTCTCCCTCTTGTACAACGCATCAACGTGTGAGAATGACACTGCGAACTAAAGGATCTATTGCATCGAAATGTTGATGAGTTAGTATGTCCTTTTCAACTCTGCTAAGGCAAGTATTTCTTTATGATAAATACATATCCAAAGAGAATTTCTGCGGATGATGAACCCTCCTCCTCTTGGCAAAACCTGGGTGCAGATTCATTTAGTTAATGTGCTACCCGAGGATTCCTTGTCTAAGTAAGGCATTTCCGTGGAATAAGGCGTCAAGACCTTTGAACGCTGACTCTGGGTCAGCTATAGTTCTTCTGCAGATGCATTGTCTCTAAAGCATTGGTGTCCCGGGACGTAGTCAAGGTTTACCCTATTTTATCTGACAAAAGATTGTCAAGCATAATAGCAGCATTTAACTCTATTGAGTACCGCTTAGCTTTATAAAATGACAAGCATTCTAGCACCCGTAATGGCACAGATTCCAGCATGAAACATAGCGCAACACGTACTATGTAGTTACCACAAAGAAAAGAGGAGGGAAACTCCTGGAGACGTTCACATTGATTGACTTAGAACTAGAGCATTCCGATAAAACAAGGACTACTACTGTTCAAAATAATAAGCTGCTGCAGGATCCTTCAGCATTTTCCTTTCGTATGTTTGACAGACTGAAGAGGATAATCGATCAACAAGAAGGCCTTTTAGATCGCCGTAAGAATCCGCCCTGACAATACCAAATATCGCTGAAAGAATAGAATACTTTGACTGTGACTGAAACAACCTCGTTTCCCCTTAAACAAACAGAAGTCTCTTAAAAGCTTTTCTTGTTGAGCAGACTGTCTCTTGAAGATCAACACGAATCGCCAGGCGGATATTGAATAAAATTTTCTCTCCCTTTTGTTCAAACCCAACCAAGCTTTGTGTAACGTTCGAAGGATAAATTTCATTTATGCCCTCGTCATACAAAATATAGAAAGAAAAGAAAAAAACCCAAGCCCCGTTCCTAACCGGTAGCTCATGGTGGATAAATGTAAATAGGTGTCCCAGGACGCAAGCAATCCAGAGTTCGGTTCACTGGTGTATGAAGTATTAAAGCGCGCCTCTGCAAGGAACAACAATTTTCATTTCATAACACAACGATGATTTTGTTGGTTCATTTTGAATATTGAACCTCAAACCAACAACCGCCGCAAAAAAGCCAGTAACGAGAACTGACTTACCACCTCAATCTATGTGTACACATAAACACCTCATCGCAGGATCAATATTTATTACGATACCATGGCCTGGTTTATTCAGGCGATATCCGCCGTCTGGCACTGAGTAAATATACTTCACACAGCCACAACCATCGGCAGCGCACACACACACAGCTTATGAAAGTCATCGAGTGCTATGCTAAATGGGTGCGACACCAACAACATAGGTGGGCAGCTCAGCTCACAGGACACTACTGGGGATGATGGTGGGGGCCCGGCCTTTTGTGCATGTTAACATTGAACACATTTGCATAAAATTCCACTGTGATTCTATTTTGAGTTAAGTAATACATTTCC
Organism: Chalcosyrphus nemorum; assembly: GCA_949716465.1. Lineage (NCBI taxonomy): Eukaryota > Metazoa > Arthropoda > Insecta > Diptera > Syrphidae > Chalcosyrphus > Chalcosyrphus nemorum. The sequence goes on from OX454333.1 coordinate 32,726,623, forward strand.
AATCCAATAACATTGAAGGGATTTTTTCCCCTCCACCAGTCAGGGACTAACGCTCTGTATGGGACACAATCTTAACCAGGTGGTCCCACCTCTCTCTCTCTCTCTCTGGCTTTGCGGTTCGTGTGGTTGTTAGCACACTTGAGTGGAACGAAAACCTTATCCTTGGTGTGTGCTGTGATATAACCTGTCTTTTTGTGGTTACATAGGTGTTGTGCGGTGGATCTGCTTACCTGTGTGTGTGTGTGTGTGTGTGCGAATTGTGTGGAATGGTTTAAATGGAGTACACGTATCTGTGGTGTAAGGCTTTGTTGTTTTATGCTATAAAATGATGCTTTAAGGACAGTATCAGAAGGAAATCCTTGTAATCTGATCTTTTTTGGGGCATGGGATTTGACAACGTTCTCAAATTGGGCTTTTTAAGTGATTGCTGGTTGGAAAAGTTTATAGAAAAAATAGGAAAGTATAGCCAAGTCACAGGAATCAGGAATCACTTTACTCAGACGATGTAATGGACTGGGAAAAAGAAATCTGTTTCGAGGGAAAAATTAGCTGATTAAGATTTGAAAGGCACACACTGTGACAAGGGGAACAAATTGTTTTAAAGAAATGAAGAGAATTGAAAGAATTGCTGGAAAAAAAGGATCAAATGGTGTGCTTTCACTTTGTATTGTCCTTCGTCATTGTGGATACAATTTTATGGGACAGGCAGATCGCTCTATATAAGTCGTTCTGAAGTGTCAGTACTAATATCCTTTCGTGGATATCCAGCGTCCGCTTGGACCAATTAATAGGCACATTGATTGTCCCTTATATCCCTGACTCTTTGGCCAGTTCTGAATGCAAATTACCTTAAGAATTATACGGCAGTTTCTGACTCGATAAATTGTTGAACACCAGTCGTGGTCTTCCACAAGTCTTTGCCTTCCACTAGTCGTGGCCTTCCACTAGTCGTGGTCTTCCATTAGTCGTGGGCTTCCACTAGTCATGGTCTTCCACTAGTCGTCGTCTTCCACTAGTCTTTGCCTTCCACTAGTCGTGGTCTTCCCCTAGTCGTGGCCTTCCACTAGTCGTGGTCTTCCCCTAGTCGTGGCCTTCCACTAGTCGTGGCCTTCCACTAGTCGTGGCCTTCCAACGTGGACAACGATGCTAGCAACAACGAATCGAAATCATAGTGAAGTATCACGAAGAACAAATGGCAAGACAGATAGAATTCTTCTGGCAAAGGTAGATGTGCGTAGAGATTGATTGCCAATATGCATAGACCTTACGATCAATAGAAAGCATAGACAGCTGATCTTCTACCTGACGCAGACGCTTACTGGTCATGGGTGCTTCTAAGCATATCTATACACCTTTGGGCATGAAGACAATCCTAATTGTCCAATATGCTCGGAGGTAAGTGAAACAGTGACTAACATCATGAAGGAGCAATGAAAACCGGAACCACAACGAACAGCAGCACGGGCGCAGGTAGCTGCCATCGCGATGAAATGCTTGACGACAGTGCCTCGAGGATAAGGGAAAGAGCTTGGTAGTGGCAGGAAATCCCAGCTCTTGCTGATTTGAAATGTGCACACTGAGGATACTCGATCCGATCTGTAACTGTGGCTGCACCCAGTTCAGGGAGTCAATCTAACCTAATCTAATTTAATGCATTTGATATTAGGCGAGTATTCCATATAGATCCTTGACAAATTAGTCAGTCATCATTTCATTGACAGGGATACATTTGTGTAAGTGACTTCATTGTGTGTAAATTTGGCGACAGTTTCGCAGCACCAAATTAAACGAGAGAGAGCTGTTTGACGGGATATTTGTTCGCCGGAGGCTTATTCTAATGCATTCTCTGGCGCAGAGGTAGATACTAAAGGCCTTGCATAGCAGAGTATCAAGTTTCCATTGGATTAGGACCGTTGTAGTTTGATTCAAACATTCTAGCTCTTGCTCCTGCGTTTGATATTTTTGGTCATCCCAATAACGACTGTAATCTGGAATTACAATGAGATTACAATAATACTCCTCAATGTTTATCGAACTTTCTGAAGAAGTGGGACTGGGAAAAACTCCTGAAAAATATCTACTACTAAAGTTTGTCTGAGGTTGAAGTTAATTCTAAGTGATTTAGAAAATATTTTGAACTCCAACTAAACATCATCTTCTGCGAACGCTTTAAAGTTCAGAGAGGCAGGAATATACATCTGAGAGTCAGAGAGGCAGGAATATACATCTGAGAGTGCATTTTACCGAGCCAATTTCCAGGACATGTTTATTGGTACTCATCTTTCTTATCTAGGGAGGAGAATTGGATTGTTTCTATTCGCATATTAAACTGCTTCTGTGGATTTTCTCTTGAAATGTCTAGGCATGCACAAATTGCCGCCGCAACACATTCTTAGTTCTTCCGAATGATGCCTGTACCAAGTCATAACCTCATAAATTAATATTCCACACACGATGTAATTATAAAATTAAATTATGCTAACCTTCTTGTGACAGACACTGTTTACGCAACCCAAATCCGTTCAAATGTGCCTAAGTAAGGCTTCAAAAAAAACCTTCCAGTTTCCGCATCATCCCTGTGGTTGTTGTGCTTCGTCCTTCTGGTGGTATAGAGGATATTTTTAATTCGACTCCAAATATGGGTATGAGTTTGGTTGGTTTTTTTCCCTTTTCCATCGTCCTTGTACCCATCACATTCTCATCTGTTGATCTAGAATATTGCTCCCTACCACCCCTTTTGGTACGAGTGCCAAACAACAACAAAAACAACCAAGTGATAGAATAGGGTGACGCTGATGTAATAATATTTGAATGGGTTCTTCTGGTAATCTGTTCAATTATTTAAGTGGGTATATGTTACTCTAAGGCGAGTGTCATTTTCGAGGGTTAGAAGTGGAACGAGCCGCCCCTTCATTTAGGGTGGTTGGGATTTCTTCTCATAGTATGTACGTGCTAAGCTTTACAGGTTATTACATGCCATTGGACATTCGGGGATTGAATTCAGGATCCGTAATTGTCATGAGGTTTTACGCATTCACATAAACTTTGATGAATCTTAAGGTATTCACCGTTCGCTCGTTGTTGTTTTACCCATCTTTTGTATCCGCTACGGTCTGTTTGTTGCCTGTCTTGGGTTTGGGTTAAGGACAAATTGAAGATTCGTATGTGAATCTTGAATTTTGCATCCCTTTATTCTTTGCTTGCTCTTTGTTAAGGCATTAAGTAAATTGCCCATAAAATTCTGTGTGTTGATAAATTCCATTTGGGTTTTTTTTTTTTTTTTTTCTGGTGATATTAAAATTCCATGTTATGAAGTAAAAATGGTCTTTGTTTCGAAAATTGCCTCCGGAGATTCATAGCCTCTTTTTTTTTGTGTAAAATTTTTATAAAATAAATTGATGTATGGTGCTTTATAGAAAGTGATCCGCTTTGTGCCTCCTGGTGATATTAGGCACTGTATTTTGGATATGTGTACAGTACATATGTATATTGTGTGAATTGAGTTGTAAGCACTTCTTCCAAAGTAATGGGGCTAATGGGTCGTAGATCCTTTGCTTTTTTTTTTTTTACATAAATGCAACTTCTTCCTCTGTATTATGGACTAAGCTCGTTATTTTTATCGAAAAGGCATCTCATTTTATGGGATTTTTTAAATGGATCTCAGATTGAATTCCAGTTAGGGCTAAGGATATGCGATTAGATAATGCTTTAAAATTTTAACTGAGGGTGATTGTGTTTTTTATTGCTTCCGAGTGGGTAGTAAAGAAGCGACAAGAAGCCTTAAGTGTATTTTTCAACTCACACTCTCAATTAATTTGAACTAAACATACTAGAAGGAATTTTACACACCTACTCTTTTTGCGGATTGTATTGCAAATGGCTCAACAGAAGTAGGAGATAATGTTCATTATAAAGTTTTTAACTAAGTTTAGTATGCTCTTGAAGGACTACTTCAAGAGGAAGCTAAACTTCGGGCACTTTTGTCATATATTCTCTTTTAAAGCTTCTAGAATCTGTGGCTTGTTCTTCCTGTACCGTGACCTTAAGAATAAATCTAAGAAAGGTGGTCTGGAATAGTCAAGCCGGGCGGTTAGGGTCAATCACCAAAACTGTCTGACTGACTGTCTACACTTTGTAAGGGAATATATGCTCATTCAAATGAGCTGCTTACCCGAATGAGTATTGCCCAATTGCGTAGCATGTCGCGCCGTCTTGTTGATGCTGACGACTCTCTGCAACATCTTCAGCCACAGGAGGAACACTACAGGCGTACCTCTTCTGTCAAGGTTTTTCTTTAGTTTCTTGAAGGAAAGCGGTACCTGTTATCATAGAACGGCCGGGAAATCTGCTCCAAAAGTTCCCTAAAAAATCTATTCACGAGGATTCGGCAATCTTAAGGAACATAGCATTCCATGGCATGTCGAGGTATTAGGAATGATAGTGCTTTAGAACTCAAAGGGACTTCATCCTTATTCACTCGATTCTTTGAACTGTTTTCTTTTTGTACGGCACCGGCTTCAAGTACATGTCCATGTGCGGAAGCCGTAAAAGATTTTGAATGGTTTTGAAGAGCAGTCTTTTTTAGTATTTAATACCAACAATATTTGGAGCCATTCTTGTCGCTTGGTCGCCTTGCAATGGTGCAAATGTTGCCTAAAGATTAAACAGACGTATGGATCGCAATTCTTACAGGAATAGTGCCTACTAATCAACATTCCACACTCTCTTACAGCGCTCTCTCGTCCTTCTCGTGAAGTCAACTTAGCTTACAGCGCTCTCTCGTCCTTTTCGTGAAGTCAACTCAGCTTATGGCTATATCATATTTATTTGCCGCCTTGGCTCTTTTCTGTATGCACGCTTGCTACGAAGGCATCCTTTTTTCTGTTTAGTCCTTAATATTTGGATTCGGCTTTTCTAGGCTTGTCATGTGGTATTGCGGTTAACCTAAAGCAACCTCTTTGCATTTCTTTAGGGGAAATCTTGACAGGGATCAGACAATAATAAAGGCTTCTTCATTTAAAATTGTTCCGTAGATAGTGTATAGATTCCCTGAATAGCTTGCATTTGTTTCTATATAGCTAAGAGCATCCATAATGTTCTGATTGTGGAGAATCTGCATGCAAGGGAGAGTTTCATCCTTGTTTCCTTCCGCTCGGGCTAGAGTAGAATATAAAAGGTATAAGATGGTTTCAACCAATCAACTATGACTCCGCGACTACTCGTAATGTGCTCTGAACTCCAACCTGCTATCGGTTCCTTTAATGCTTCTTTACAACCTGATTATATGGTTCACCATGCGGAAGCCTGTGTATTCCAAAATCGCTTGCGGCTAATAGACAGCTCGTTCAAGACCGGCACAGTAAGATTTGGAATTTGAAAATATTTATGAAAGTTTGAAGTGACTTCATTTTACATATACGAACCCACCGTTTCCAAAATATTGCATTATAGAAACCGCAGACTTAATTGACCGTAAGTACACGTACCTATTTGGGCCCTTTACTTATTTTTCTTCCTCCAGCGAGTTGTAGTCCAGCTAGTATCTGTCAAAACAGATGTCATACCTAGGATACTTGATAAAATATACTTTAAGTGACTGAACTTGTGCTAATGTTTTTGTTTTCTTTTTCTTTAAATTTCAGGTGAGTATCTTGCTTCAAAAAACTTGCATGAAAAAGTTGGAGTTTGTAAGTATTATATATGTAAAATTTGCCACGAAAGGATATTCCATTTTAAAATGAAAGAAAATTTTACGTCATCTTATAACCACTTATGTACATATGTTACTAACTACTTACTTCGTTATGGTTGGTATAGACGCGACGTCCTTGAAATATTGACTTACAGGTGACAGGCAAGAGTTGAGGAGCAAGTGCCCTTAGTTGTCGGTCGCAAAAGGACATCAAACTCATCCACCCGTTTCTTTTGATTTTATGAAATTTATTACCGAAATTGAGAAAAAAACTAGCTCGAAATTAAAGGCCCAAAAACTGGTGACAGACAGAGGAACATTGCCCAATCGAATTGGCTATTGATACTGATCAATTATATATATACTTTATAGGGTCTGTCTGCAATATTTTTATATGTTACAACCTATGTATCAAACTTAATATACCCTTAGGATAGGGTATAACAAGTTTTTGAATCCATGTAAATTTTTATAATGTATGATGACGGTTTACTTTACGAAAAGAAATCGTTTTCTTAAAAATATATAAAGTTTTAGTTCTCTACATCCAATGATTTCAAATTTACAAAGATTCAAGTCTGCGATAATCTGACAGATAGACGGATAAACCGACAAATGAATAGATGGACACCTAAACACCTTATCACGTCCATAGATGTTCCGTCTTTCCTTTTTTAAATTCCGAACACTTAAAGCAAAAGAGGAAATAGATTATATGATACCCTATTGCTTTCAAATAAAGCGGCTTTTCTTTTTAAGTTTCTTGTATCATTTTTCAAAAAAGTGAAATATTTTAAAAATATTATTTGTAAGAGGGTTGTTTATGATTTTTTTTAACTGATGAGAATTGATATTGTAATAGAAAAATAGAAACAAATAGAAAAACGATTTTTTAAAACCTTAGTCTGCAAGATATAAGACTACCCTTTTCTCTGCTGTTTTTTTGAGAGCATTGGTTTTTGCTTTTAATCAAGCAACTTAATCAGGGATAACTTTTCAATACGCAAGTTGTTCTTACTTTTACAATACTCAGTGCAAAAAATGACTAAAAGTTTTTACACAAAAGCTAAAGTGAGTTCCCGCAAACTTAAGAAAACCTTCATTTAGTTTTTTTCCCTAAAAACAAATTTTATGATAAATTATATAGTTGAACTGTCTGATTTCAATGGTCAGTTGCTTGTTACAAAATTCACAGAAAGTTGTTGCAATTAGTGGAAGTTTTATTAAAAACTTTCAAAGGAAACTATACAACAGGAGAAACATAATTTTAAAATGTTAAATCACATTTTTAAGCGGTTTTTAGTTTTAAAGTTTCTAATTTCAAATAAGAAAATGGAAACGAATTTAATTTAAACCACTCATATTCTTACGAATGAAAGAACTTTGCAAACTCCTTCATTAGACGGAGTTAGGAGACAAGTCCAATGGACGAATTCAAATTTAAATACTTACAAGATTGTCAAGCAAAGAGCGTTGTATAAATTAGTGAATTTCAGTCCTTGCAACTGGAGGGAAGCAAGAGGTCATGTAATTAAAATTTCAACTTCATATTCCGGTTTGCAGAATGTAATATGCAAATGCATTCTCCTTTTTGGGGTCAACTTTATGTCGAAGGAGAGTTGGTTTGTCTTGTGTGTGTAGTCTCTAATTGAGGTTTTTGCTTTTTTTTGCTCTGAAATTTAATTTGAACTAGCAAACAGAATTATTGGTTTGATGGGGATAGAGGGGAGTACTAGTAACTCCAATGGAAGGCGGCAAATGGATACACATGGTTATTATTTTCTATTGCTCTTGGAACACGTCCAGTATAGAATCGCTGGATCCTACATCCTAAATACCTTCCAAGCATAGACATACTAAATAAGACCGTCAACTTCAGGTCGTTTGACAGATTCGCCTCCTTAAGCTAAAACTCGTCGAGATTGGTCATTGTATTCTGACGTTCAAGCAAAATCAAATGGGAGCTCACAAAGTAAAGATTGAAGCTGGTTTGACAGCTATGAGCGCAGCCATTTTATACATATGTGCAACTTATTGTTGTTAATGGAAGAACAGCCTGTAAAAGATATTTTGTTTAAGAGGCCTCCACCCAGAATTCGTCGATACGGTTAAAGTAGCCCGACAGGCCAACCTAGCGCAGCTAGGATAGTCTCGCCAACGCTTATCAAAATCATGTCCATTCGAATTTCGAGAAGTAAAAGAGGAGCCGTCTCCCAAATTACACGCTCATAGTCCGATCATCTTTTATAATAACTTTTTCAGAAGCTGCACAGAAATTTCAATTTTTCGTGAATCTAAAATTTGAATTTGAACATACTCACTTAAATTTTGCCTCATACAAATATATGCGTGCATATGTACACACATTTTATTATATTATTATTATTATTATTATATAGTTCCTCAGCAACCAAACAAACATTGAAGTAGAGCAACATCATCCTATTCAGCTCCGCGTCAAGAACTGATGAAGCTTTTTGTTTCAAAAACTTAAGGCCCCGACCCATAGAATCCGTCGACGTCCGTCAACGTCGATCCGTTGTGCGTTGACGTTGAAGTTGACGCATTGCCGGATAGAACAGTCCCATAGAATCCGTCACAACCGTCAGCTGATTGTCAAAGGCGATGATAGTTTCTTTAATTCTCTCTCTGCTTCCACCAATGAAAATGCGTACTCTCAATTTTCTTATGCGTGAACTTCAATATGTGAATGTGTGAACTGAAATACGTGAATGTGTGTACTGACAACGGATCGACGGATTGAAAAAGTAGAAAGTAAACCTACTTTGTCCGTCGAACTTCATCCATCCGTTGGCTATGGGCCGCCTCCCATAAGGTTGTGTGTATTTTATCGAGCTGTCAGTTAACGTCGACGGAACAACGGATCGACGGATTCTATGGGTTGGGCACTTTATTTCGATTTTTTCGTATTCAGTGAATACTGTTATTGCCGATTGATCGGAAAACTACTGACAGTAGTTCTATGGCTTAAAGTGACCAAATGTGCATAAGAATTATATCGTTACCCCGAATTGTTAGGAGTCTTTTGAGCCTAACTTATTGAACCTAAAGGGATTTTCTCCCAAATCTCATTTCACATTTTAACTGTAAATCAAACGAAAATTTAAGCCGAGGACCAACCCTTAAAGAGCAAAATCGAAGAGCGATATTCAAGAGAACCAGCTCTTTGTAAAATTGGCTTGAAGTACCGTTAATTAAAAGGCTAGATCGAAAACTCCGACTTCCATAATGGGAATTTACAGATCTCAGATATGAAACTTTGGAGCCACTCGGTAGTGAGAACAGAAGACAATATTCTGGCGAACATGCGCCGGGCGCTTTAATTTCGTATTTTCAAAATTCAAACGCTAAAATGACGAAATCTCTTGAGCGTAGCGTTTCGCCCTGATGTAGTAGTTGGGCTTTTTAGTGAATGATCTACTACATCTAGTCTAGACGCACTGCTTACCCGACGGATACCGTCAAATTCAAGTAATTGTAAAAAAAACAATTCCAATAGTTAATATTAACAATTCAATTTTCTTAAAGAAATTATAAAATTAAAAAGAATTTAGGAACGCAATAATTTAAAGACATTATATATAGCCCTGATGTGGTGGTTGGGCTCATCAGTAGACGACCTACCACATCTTATACTTAATACACAATAAGGATTAGGACAGTCGAATTAAATTTTGTTTCTGATAGAGCTTAACCAAAAATAGAGGACCAATTACATATATAAAATTATAATTTGTATAGAACAGAGAATCGATTAAAAAAACACAACACTCTACCTAAATATTAAGGTGTATATATAGAGAAAAATGTATGTAAAATAAATAAATAATAATAAAAAAATAAAATATAAAAATATATATAGACATATACATATAAAAGAAAAAGAAAAAGAAAAAGAAAAAGAAAAAGAAAAAGAAAAAGAAAAAGAAAAAGAAAAAGAAAAAGAAAAAGGAAAAGGAAAATAAAAAGAAAGAGAAAAAAATTGAAAAGGAAAAGAACAAGAACAAGAAAAAGAAAACAAAAAAAAGAAAAAAAAATTCCACCACCACCAAATATAATACCTAAGCTAACACCCTAATCTCCCTACACTACCGACACCGTTTACCTAATCGAATTAGAATTCTGACCGTCTTAAGGACTGCCGATTAATTGCAAAAAAAAAAATGCAAATACTTTCGTTCCTGTCATATTGATTGATTCTTCCCTATTAATAAATAAATAATAAAAAATAAAATATACAACAACTCCACTACAGTTCGTAGGGAGGGTGATTCCCGAAAGGAAAAAGAAGAAAAATCCCACTATTATATATATCAAGTCCCTCCTGTACTGCCGACACTGACCCCCGAAAATCAAAATCATACTAAAGCTAGCAAACTGTGTCCCGTACTGTTTGTTGGAAGGAATACAAAAAAAATTGACCGTTTTCGACTGTCCTGTCCTTAAATACAAATTACTTAAGTTCGAAAAATCCATTTCAATATTTAAACATACACACACATCCAAACGTACCACACGCACCACACACACAACACACACCACACACACAAACATTTGAGATGTTTGTAGGAACGATCTCTAATATATATAGGTATAATTTAACAATTTTTTTGAGTAAAACTTTGCTAAATTGGCTATAAATAAAGTAACGTTGTTACCAACTGTGATCAAAAACGTAATACGTAATTTTATAGGACTTTACCAAACTAGTTCAAATATTAAATTGAAAGAAAACCGTTAAAGCTGTTTTCGCGCAAGTTCGCTTCAACCTTAAAAAAGTATCCTTATAGGCACTTTTAACTAAATATTTTTTAAGCCATTTTATAGCATTTGTGATATGTAATCTAATGTGCGAATTTTAATAAAATTGTTTCATTCATTTCGTCTTTTTCCCAAATTGGCCATAAGCATCGTTATAGCAACTGTTTGCCAAAATATCGTACGCCATCTTATTGCACGTGTCTGTATTAGTCTCAGTGTGAAATTTGAACGAAGTAATTGCAGCCGTTTTCGTGGAAATTGACTTTTAGCAAAATATGTTTTTAAGTAAAGTCCTACTATTGTTAACAACTTAGGTAAGAAAATCTGAACGTCATCCTGGTCTAAATCAGATATAAGACTTAGTGTTGAATTGGCCTTAAGAAAAGTACCATTAATATTAGGGCTACAACCAAAAATACTAATTTCTCCTCAAATACGAAGTTTGATCAAAATCTTTTCATCCGTTTAGGCTGTAGCCCCGCGGACAGACAGACGTAATTGCCAGATTCACATTCTTCGACTTCTCTATAAAGGCAATGTCAGAATTTATCAAATCCTCGACTTTGAACATTTTTTCGAATGTAAAGTAAAAATTAACAAAGGCGAAGGACACGGTTTCGAGCTATAGACTCAGACAGACACTTACGTATTAAATTTTTACAATTAAGTATAGCTCAGCTGATATTATGGTTTTAAATAAAAATTTCAACTTCGTCACGAGTGCTAAGCTTAAAAACTCAGGCATGACGTTGTAACCAAGTTCGTCCTGCCTCCACGCTCCGGTAAGATTACAGTACTGTATAGGTACCTTTTAATTGGCTGATAAACATTTTTGAATATATTTTCTAGAAGTAATAGAAATTACCCGACAGAAATTTTTTGACGAAACTGTTCCATATTATAGTTGCGAATTAATAAGGTCCATCATACTACAACTAAGCTTAGTCTCGCCGTGTAGGACCATCGTGAATTTTAATTAAACTCTAAGTGCCTGGACGGGTTGTTCTGACAAACGGATCTAAAGAGTTAAGCTTTATTCTAAATTCTACAACGTTCTTCACCAAAGTGTTTTTAAGGACGTTCTTTTGTGGTCTTACGAGCCCCCGTTTCAAATGTTTTGCGCACTAAAAATGTTGACCATAGAACTCGTTGATTTGATTAAGAGATCTTAATCTAAAATCTAACGACAATTTTCGGCATATATATGTATAATATATAAATGTAAATAAATATAATAAAAAATATATATATATAACAACTCCACTACAGTTCGTAGGGAGGGTGATCTCCTAAAAAGAGAGAAAAAAAAACACCACCACCAAATACCCAAAATAAAGCCTTATTTTCCCCCACACTCCCGACACCGAATACCGAGAAGAATTAGATTAATTCTGACCGTCTTAAGGACGGCCGATTAAAAAAAAAAAAAACACACACACACACTTTTGTTCTTTAAACGATCGATCGATACTTCCCTATACCCCTCAATAAATAAAAGAAAATATAAAAGAATATATGTAACAACTCCACTACAGTTCGTAGGGAGGGTGATCTCCTGAAAAGAGAAAAAAAAAAAGAAGAAAAATCCTAAGTCCTAAAATTCTAAGCCCCTACACTACCGACACCGAAAGACAAGCTGATAAACATTGACCGTCTTAAGGGCGGTCGATCAAATTTAAAAGCACTTGGGTCTAAAGCTTGCACTTTTATATATCTTTGTCGAGCGATACTACCCTATGAACAAAATATATAAAATAATATACACAACAACTCCACTACAGTTCGTAGGGAGGGTGATCTCCTGAAAAGAAAAAAAATCCCACCACCAATTTTCCTATACCTATTCTAAGGCCCCAATCACTCCACACTCCCGACACCGAACCTCGAACACATGTACTTAGATACACCTCGACCGTCTTAAGGCTTTCACACACCGCCGTGATAGTGATCTATACCAACACGTTACGGGTGTATTGAGTTTTGTGCATGCACACCGAATTCGAAATAAAAATTATACCGGCGATATATGTATATTGCGATTGATTACGATCGAAACCTGTGTATCGTTGTATTGAGCAGTCGATCATTCTATCGCGCAATGATGAATATGGAAAAGATGATATATTGTCCGATAAACTATTCAGTATTACAAATGTATATGATTTGGATAATAATGAGAATCCCGCAATCGCAATCGCTATCGCAGCGTTGTGTGAAAGCCTTTAAAGACGGCCGATTAAATTAAAAGAAAAAAAAAAATCCGAAGCCTGGTATTTCTATATATGTATGTCTGTCGATACGTCCCTATGCTCCATGAATAAATAAATAATATAATATATAACAACTCCACTACAGTTCGTAGGGAGGGTGAACTCCTGAAAAGAGAAAAAAAAACCCCACCACCAAATACCCAAAATAAAGCCCTATTTCCCCCCACACTCCCGATACCGAATACCGAGAAGAATTAGATTAATCCTGACCGTCTTAAGGACGGCCGATTAAAAAAAACACACACTTTTGATCTTTGGACGTCGATCGATACTTCCCTATACCCCTCAATAAATAAAAAATAATATAAAAGAATATATGTAACAACTCCACTACAGTTCGTAGGGAGGGTGATCTCCTGTAAAGACAAAGAAGAAATATCCCACCACCAAATGGATATCCCCACTTCTGTTCATAGGTCCGACAATTTTCCGAAAAAAAAAAATCGTATCGTAAAAACTTACCGGCGACGTGAAGTGAGGATCCAAATATGTAATAGAATATAAAAAAACAAGACTCACATAAATTATTTATGCTGCTTTCTTATGCTTACACTGCTACAACGCTGCTATAACTCCTGATCAACAGATGTCCTTTGTCATCCTTATTTTGTTGTTCTTGAAGGAATCCTTTTGAAGACCAGCTTATATCCAATTGCAGCTTCCAGCTTCACACACACTCACACACACGCACAATAAATTATTCGACCACATCGACGTTGCAGTCGAAAAATAAAACAAAAACCAAGAAATACGTTCGAAAATTTTTTTAAAAAAAATTATCCACTGCTATGTGCAAAGCAAAAACAAAGAACTATTTCTATTTACCGCACAAAATCCACTATTTGTATGTACATATGTAAGTATGTACAGTAACACTCACGACAAAAAAAAAATTCAACTCACTAAACCGAACTGGACCACCCGAAGGTCCATCAACGACCGCACTCCACGAAACTGCACTCACGACTGAGCCCGAGTAGCCGGCTACTAAACCGAACTGGACCACCCGAAGGTCCATCCACGACCGCACTCCACGAAACTGCACTCACGACTGAGCCCGAGTAGCCGGCTACTAAACCGAACTGGACCACCCGAAGGTCCATCCACGACCGCACTCCACGAAACTGCACTCACGACTGAGCCCGAGTAGCCGGCTACTAAACCGATCTGGACCACTCGAAGGTCCATCCACGACCGCACTCCACGACCGCACTCCACGAAACTGCACTCACGACTGAGCCCGAGTAGCCGGATACTAAACCGAACTGGACCACCCGAAGGTCCATCCACGACCGCACTCCACGAAACCGCACTCACGACTGAACCCGAGTAGCCGGCCACTAAACCGAACTGGACCACCCGAAGGTCCATAAACGACCGCACTCCACGAAACTACACTCACGACTGAGCCCGAGTAGCCGGCCACTAAACCGACCTGGACCACCCGAGGGTCCATCAACGACCGCACTCCACGAAACCACACTCACGACTGAGCCCGAGTAGCCGGCTACTTAACCGAACTGGACCACCCGAAGGTCCATCAACGACCGCACTCCACGAAACTACACTCGCGACTGAGCCCGAGTAGCCGGCTACTTAACCGAACTGGACCACCCGAAGGTCCATCAACGACCGCACTCCACGAAACTGCACTCACGACTGAGCCCGAGTAGCCGGCCACTAAACCGATCTGGACCACCCGAAGGTCCATCCACGACCGCACTCCACGAAACTACACTCGCGACTGAACCCGAGTAGCCGACCCGAGATCCCGAACCGATCTGCACCCCACGAGGGTTCACCACCGACTGAACCTTACCAGCCGACCGCCACACCATATATGCACTAACGTGTTTGTGTGTATGTTCTTGTGTGAATTTTTTTTCAAATCGAAATTAATAATTTTTTTATATTTTTTTTTCAAATTAATTTCGTTTTTTGTTGTTTTATTTTTTCTACGGGGACGTGGGGGCGGTCAATAATTAGGTGTGTGTGATTGGGGGTGAACACAATGGGATGCATTAGGAGGACGTTTAAAGACCTTGTATACCTATCTGGCCTTTGTGCCCCTCCCAGAATGAAATCCTGGATCCGCCCTTGACCATAGGCTCAACTTTAGAGAGCACCTAGCCCATATAAGCGTGAAGGCAAATCCAATGATTTCCTCAATATCCAGGCTAATGCCCAATATTGGAGGACCAAAGCAGCCTATAAGAAGCCTACTTGCGACAGTTAGCAAGCCAATGCAGCCCTCAAATGGGAAATGGCTACAGCCATAAACTCATACATGAGGGTGGTAAATTCGGTACACAGAAGAGGATCTCTCAGAATATGCTCCACATACAGGAGAGTAGAACGAATGCTTATCTATCTTAGCAGGACATAGAAGCTTTCGCGAATACCTTCACAAATGCAATAACATAGATGACCCTTTCTGCCGGTACTGTGAAGGGATTGTTATAATGCGGAACACGTCCTTGTAGAGTGCAAAAGGTATGAGACTGCGAGAAACACTCTAGAAAGAGAGATTGAGAATGCGGTAACCCCAAGGAACCTAATAGGGTTCATGCTATCAAGAACAGAGCTTGGGAAATCGCCGACGGCATTATGCAGGAGCTATGGCGGGAAAATCAAACACCATGAGCCGAAAAAGGACTAAGCCCTCCAACATAGTGAAGAAGACAAACGTCAAAAGGTGTCTCTATGAAGGAATGCCTTGATCGTTTTTCGAACATGGTTCTACACTAAACTATGCCTATGTTCGACTTTCAGTTCGAAATTTTTGGTGAAGGCCTCTTAAAAGGAACGAAAGAGACAATTCGACGAATTTATAAGTCGCACGCTACTTCACATTTAGGTTTCTTATTTTTTCAGCAAAGAGGGAGCAGATTAAGTTCCAATTGACATTTAATTACTAGTGCTCATTCGGTTTTTCTTCATAAGTACTCGGATAAAAGTAATGATAGTAGTCGCGAATACAAAATTGTTTGTCTCTATCTCATGCCTTGTTTTCTGATATGGATGAGTGGGATACAAAAATTCTTCAATGATTGATGTATGTCCTATTCGCTTTCTTCTTTTCACTTAAGGGAACCTGTGCTTGCTAGGAAAGTAAACAAAAATAAGTGAATGATTCGCTTATAAGATTAGTGTCTGGTGAATAGGATAATCCCTTAAAATACTACTTGTGGGCAATGTAAGAGAGAACTAGTATTCGAAAATAATGTTTGAGTATGGCCAGCAATAGCGCACGGTCGAACCTTGGAATAGAGATATCGCAGAGTGGAGAAGAATAGTCCCAAAATTGGCATCAAACTTGAATCCGGACATTCTGCCTGCTGATTGTTGAGTAGTACTAGTGTAGGTTAGGTTATTCTAACCTAGGTTATGAGGGTGTGTGATGGATAGAACTCTTCCCGTCCATTGTGCTTAGCCCCTCTTTTAGGACTCCTCTGCATTGCTAGGAAAGAATCTGTAGCCTTCTTCGTTTTATAAGACCTGGCAGTGACTTGACATGTGTTGGATTGATTCTACATTCTCCTCAACTCCGTAACTTCTGCATAGATCGTTGGACTCTGCATATCATTTGTGAAGGATAGTTCCTCTGGCCCAAAGTCCTGTGATTACTTCAGTGAGTATGCGGATAGAGGGTTATAAAGCACAAGAATCCTTAGATTGCCATTAGGCGTTGTTCTCTCTCTATGATGTTGTCAACGATTTCGTGCAATCTCCCAATTGGTGGCAATATGGATGTGCTTGCCTCTCCGATGTTCATAGCCGATCCTAGTGTTCTCTTCTATATTGCTCGACCCAGATTCCCAGCAGAGTACTTTGTGGTGCCTAAAGGAGATCAGTATGTACGCTCTTTACTCCGTAGAAAGAATCCTTCTAGCCACTTAGGGCAATCGTGTTCTGATGTTCGCCAACAGTGCTACTGTAGATCTGAGTTTTCACCTATTCACCAGTAGACGAATTTGTTGGTTGTAGCTTTCCTGTAGCAGATAGAAAGAGTCGTCAATGTGCTTCTATTCACATTATCTAGAGTAGGCACCATAAAGGGAAACAAAAACCGAAAAAGAAATGGTTTGAAAGGACATATGAAAGATAGCCAATAAGTTACAAATGTCCAGGAAAAGAACGGTGAAATATAGAAGAGCCACTATCACAGCTTAGGTTTTTTGGTATCTGGGTTCACGTATCCAGAGTATCTTTAACCGACTGAGTCATGGAAAATGTATAATCCTGAAGATACACAAGTTTCATATGAAAATCCTCGTCGTATTGATACCCCATCAATCCACTATTATTGCAGGATACTGTACAACTGTAGATGCCCTCACAGGTATTCATGAGCATAGTCTAATCTGGTCAAAAATAACTAACTTCCTTTCAGGTTTTGTATTCATAGAAGGTTGATTTCTGGCAGAAACTATCTGTCTATGTAAAGAAGAAGGATATGCAAAGCTCCCTATGATTAATCGGTTTAAAAATCTGTCTCCAATTTCGTTTTCCATATCGATGAGCGGTACTATATCTCTGAAACCTTCAAAAAGATAAATTTTCAAAGAAATCCTTATCTATTTACACAGTCAAGTTTAAAATGCCTGTGGCAATAAAAGGAACAAAAACTAAAATCAATGACATTTTTACTAGGTCCCAGTCAAATGTGGGCTCGATACTGTCAGTATCCTTTTCAATTCTTTGCGAAGAACTTTTAAACCACAAACCAAAAGCGACATGACAGACGTGCCCACAAGTGCCTAAAATAATGTCCTTTTAAAATGATACCTTACGACAAGCCACAGTTTCCTTAACTACACCACTGGCATAGTATTTTACTTATTGTCCCCTGACACAGCAACCAAAAATCACCAACCATTCAAACATCAAATCAAAATGTCAAAGTCGAAACCCCCCGCTCTTCCTCATTTCACCAATTTGAGTCTGTACTGTACCTTTCTAAATTTGAGAATTTTTAGGATTCCTCTCGAAACCCGTATCCGTATCCTCTTGTTTTGCTGTGCGGATTAAATTAAGTTAAAAGAATTCGCCATGTGCCGGCTTAACGTCCTTTTATCTCTGCCATCACGCTCCAGTTATTTGTCGTGTAGTGTGGCCACCGTCGCCGCCGCATCCCTTCTTTTGTATCAAAAAAAAATAACGAACCAAAAATATTCGCATTGGGATTAACCAGGATACGCGGGAGACCAACTGCTGTTCCCTTGTCTCCTTCTAGCGTTGTATTTATTTATGTACATCCACTGGAATAGTATCAAATTCCAAAAACAAAAAAAAAAACAAAAAAAAAATCCAAAGAAATATTGAAAAAATAATACAATTCCGTTTGAATACACAGGACTCGTCGTCCACTCGCCTGTTTGAGGGTGGTGATGGTGCGCCTTTGTTTCTTTTGATTTTCTGATTCTTCCTGCTGATATCAGCAGTTCATTATACAGGCAGGATACACACACACACACACAAACCCATATAGGGAAGGACCAGAAGGTTTCGCGTTTACATTTCGCCATTGTTATGCATAACTTTGTGCCAAAAATGTAACAGATAAGGACACACAAAAGGGGTTGTTGTTGTTACCACCAACAACTGACTGATGCTGGTCGGTGGGTGTCCTCTTTTGCTTGAAAGGGGTAAATCCCGAATCCGAAGGCGAGTAGGAACTTTTTAAAATTTATTAGTGTCCCTTTTTTAGCGTGATTTTTTTTTTCTTTTTTTGGTCGAAGGACATCGCCACCGCATACAGAAGGAAACTTTATGCTTTTGGTGTTTACTTCTTAGTGGTGACTTAGCAACTGTTGGCACCTAAAATACATCTTTCAGGACTAAAGGGCGAAGACAAACATAGCAAAGGGATTACTTTTTGAGCAGAAGAAGTAAAAAAAAAAAATTAGATTTTCCTTCCTTTTGGGTCCTTATTTTTGTTGTTGCTAAATGCTGATATTAAATAAGTTTAGGCAGGGATTTCAGTCAGGAGGGTTTAATTCATTTAAAAAATGAAAAAGGAACCAAAGGAGAAGGAAAAAAAAAATCAAGGGACTAAAGCACAGTGATTCCCTTTGATGTGTTTGATAAAGGACCTCGTCTGAGTGGGAGGGGCGCGGAGCATGAAAGATCTTAAGAATTTGAATTTGAATGAGAAATGGGTTGACAAAAGGGTAATATGTCGCCCCAGCCCCATCTATACGGATTTCTGCTACACGTGTTTGAAGAGAAAGGGTTAAAGGCTATCCTTAAGCCATACGTGCTTGCTTTTGTTGAAGGATATCCTCCTCTTTTACACTGATTGGATAATGTCATAGATTGGAAAGGATACGATCAAAATGGATAGGAGATTTGTTAACCAAAAAAAAAAATTATTCTAAGGATTTGTAATGTTATATCAAGCGAATAGGGGTCCTTTGAGAGTTGTCACAATTAAAACAGACCTAACAAATGATTCCATTCATCGTCCTCTGATTGATTCCTGTTCCCCCCTCTGGCACAATAGAACATTTTCATTAGGAAAATTGTTGTCAAACCGACAAAAGGACAATAATTCGATGAAAAAGTGCCATCAACTTGATGCTGGATTATTTTATATTGACTCTTCTAAATCCTTGTTTAAATATCATACTGACAATGGCGAGTCTTTTACTGTCTGAGACTTGCGTCAATGTCGTCCATTAATTACATGTCAGTCAAATGCCTGTTTTTTTTTCTTTGTGTAAAATAGGACAATACTTCAGTTGCGACAGACTAAGCTCTTGTCTTCGAACATGAAAATTAAGTTTGCGGATTAGGTAGGGTATTACGGTCCGGATTAATAGTCCTTCAGCCATTAAGAAGGGATGGGCAATTATTCGAAATACATTTATAGGGTGGAATCTGAAGTCGATGAAATTATTTAATAGACAAACTTCGTCGATGGTATTGAGGAGTTTTAATTAAAATAGGAAATTAGAAAATTTCAGCTATTTACCGGAGGAGTAAACTAATTTTTGGGGACAAGTTCGTGAGATGATTTCACGGGCGTTTTATTGGCAGTTAAAGTCATTTTAATTGAGAAAAGTTGGACGGTGTAGTTTGGGTCCGTGCAAGATACATATTGACTCAATTGTAGGCCTACTAGGTCCTTTTGAATGGTTTGTATGCTTTTAGGGTTCATGTTAATGGCTTCCAGATAAGAAAAGCGAACTTCAAATCACTCACAGATCCATTGTGATACCATAAAGATTGGATTCACCAGGATTTATTCAGTCATCTTCGTAAGAGACGATCGGCAGTCTACTAAGGTTACTAAGATAATTATAAAGATCGAATCCAAGGACTTGATGACAGCTTGGCTGTCTGAAACGAAACGGATATTCTTGACGAATATTTTGTTTCTCTTACGTCAAGACAAACGTCTTTTAATGACCATGATTTCCAACTAGAGCAGTGGAGGGAAGGAGAGAAAATAACCCCACCAAAACCGTTGATGGTTTTCGAAGCAATAGGATTTAAGTGATTCATTCAGAGGTACTTTTTCAAAAGTAAAAAAAAGTTCTAAATAATTAAATTTTACTGGTTATTTTTATTATCGAACAAAACCACCAATCTTAACATTTATTTTTTAAAGATTATTTATTTTATATGCTGGCCCTAACTGCGGCTAAAATGCTCCATTTTTAATTTCCAATTTCCCATGATGCATGCAAGTGTTTTTATTTGGTGAATAGAGCGAGTAATGTTGCTTTCAATTCCTTAATCGTTCCCGACTTTGAGACTTCACGTAGCCTCAAAAGAAAAGATGTAGAGCCATCCGAAGCGCAAAATTAAGTGTTCACGTGTAATACATCCATGATTTGACGGGCTATGTGGCAAGTAGCGCCATCTTGTTGGTACCAAATATTCTGAAGATCAATTTGAGACAGAAAATATCAAGGTTGCATTGACACTTACGATCTGACCAGCCTTGTCCAAAAAACTTGCTACCCAAGAAGCTTGGCTCCAAATCAAACTCCAGATCAGTAGCTAACAGTGGAAGCCGAGTTTGTTATCAAAGCTATAGTGTCGGTCATTAAATCTATCAAACCGATACGAGACCGATACACAACAAGCAAACTCAATGTCCGAGTTCCCAACACTTTGCTAATCTAGCTGCTAGAATACTTTTGCACCGGGATGACAGATTTTGTCGTAGAGGCCGCTACATTCGTTAGCGACAGATTTGTCATTCCGGTGCAAAAGTATTCTAGCAGCTAGATTAGCAAAGTGTTGGGAACTCGGCCAATGACACAACAAGACGCATTATTTGATTGTACTAGCATTGTACATTGTTCGATTGTACTAGTCTCCAAATATTTTTGAAGCTAGACTCATTTTGACGAATTTGTGATTAACAAACTTTTGACGAATTTTTCGCATAAAAATAAGTAATCATTCGCATTATTAAAAGTAATCATTCGGAATTTTTGCGACAAGTTTTCCAATGGCAAAGGATTTTCTTAAAATCCTTGTTGTAGAGCCTAACACTACTACCATCGATCTTGCCACCACGGGTGTGAGAAGTCCAAACTATTCCTCTCCGAACTACATATGTATATTCCTACAGGAAAGACGATTTTTCTTTCTGAAACTAATGAGGCATTTTTACATCCCCTGTAACATGGACGAACTGAATAAGACAGTCAATTTCGGTTGGTTTGACAGTTTCGCTCTTTAAAGGTAAGACCTTTCCAAAACCCATTTGTATTCTGACGTTTCACCAGACTTAAATGTGAGCTCACACATACAAGTGCATATCGGTTGACCGCAGAAGAATGCTGCCATTTTGTTAATGCTGTGTGTACAATTTGTTGGTGTTAAAGGAATCATAACTTGTTAGAAAATAATCAGCTTAAAAGGAGAGAACAAGGCAACAAGGCACATGTAAGCTCACATCCCTATATCAGGGATGAGATAATTTAGGCTCTGCCTATTTTAGAAAATGTGTCGGAAGAGGCCTCTCCCTTTTCGAAATTACATTCTACTAGTTTAGAACTGCAATTCAAACTCATTGCCTGCATCCATTGAAATGTACATCAATCTTAGTGCGTGTGTTTTGTAATCCCCTAAAACAAAATCACAAATAAAGTAATTTTAATTTATTATTAATCACCCTGTGCCCTGTGTGGGCATGATCATCATATCCTTGAAAATAAGTCACTTCACTATGGCGGTGTTACTGCCTATATTTCCTGAAGGAAATAGCAACCATATTTCATTTTGTTTTAATTAACCTCCACTACACTGTGTCAGCAACGGTATTACACCACAAGAACTCAAGGGTGCGACGCAAGCTGAGTAGGAGGGGCTGTCTCCATCCACTGGACCTTCTATGGCAAGCCACATGGAAATTCTCTAATATGTGGCGACAATCAACAATTGTCAAGGATATACAATAAACATATCTGGTGGATGGATTTCTATTTTTGTTTGCGCGTGTCACGAGAAACCCGAATAATGACCATTTTATGAGGATTGGCGCTGTTCCTCTGCTGGATGGAGGACGAAGGATATGATAGCATTTGCAAATATTTTTCCTCTTCTTTTTCCCCCGGAAAAAGAATGATAGTAATACTTTCTCCCATCGAGTTGACCTAGGAATTTCGTATTTTTAATTAAAGAGGAAAAAAAAAAAAAGTTTGTAATTAGCTGGATATTATGGAAAAGGACCATGCCTTTGATGGTAGTTTATTGTGCTTTGCACGTTTCATATCATGTCTGGAGGAAAAGACAAAAACTGCTTTGACATGCGAAATCAAAAAACCACAATTAAGGCGTAATTATGTGTATTTGTTCAAGGACAAAGCCAGTTCGTATAATGTCCTCTCAATGTTGTGTGTAAGTAGTTGATGACTCATTTCTAAGGCGAGGTACTTACCAAGGAGTGTCTACCTTTTTTAAGAGATCTTTGTTGGTACATATGTCCTTTGTTTCATGTTTCCTATTTATGTGAGTTTTTTTTTTTATTTTCTACTTAAGTTGAACTAATGAATATGACTATACGTGAGCCTTTCTGTGTCTAATTTTTTTTTTCAACAAAAGGAAGTAGAATTTTCTATTTGACATTGTGTATAACATTTCTCTGTTAATATTTAATTGTACATGAATTCAGCTGGAGCCCGTCACTTGGACAAGTTCCTAATTAAATCAGAAACTTCCTAATTAAGTATATCGCCGAATCTACCAATAAACTGTCGCTTTTGTAAATTATTATGGGCATGTGGTTACTATATGCCCATTACGTTGTGATTTCCCATGGGATATGACATGTTTATGACCTAATATATTGTCCATGAGACTTTGTATTAGGCACTTGATTGATTAACAAAGGGGGGCGACTCCATTTGGTGTAGTTTATGATAGGTAGGAAGGATCCTGTGTACTGATTCACTTTGAAGTTAGTAGTTTTGAAGTCGTTTGAAGTAATCAAAGGCAACTCACATTGACTGAAGTCATTAAAAGGTAAGTTAGTTGCCAATGAATGAGTCGAAATGAGCCATTAGTCATTTGTATTGCAAAGGCTGTCCTCTTTATTGCGAGGACCTTCTGCTTCGATATTAGTTTGCTTTAAATGTCCTAGACGTTGTGATGTACACTTTGAAGTAACGAAGGACATTCTTAGCGCGACATAGCATGAACCTGTCCTCGTTGTGCTATAGTTCTGCATAGTGAAGGTAGTTTATCCTGCGTGATTGTCGGAATGTGTTATTCTAGTAGCTTTTTGGAGGAATACAAGCTCTAATCTTTGTGGGGACCTGCACCTGTATCCCTCCGTCAATAGGCTTGAGATTTAGATCTCAAAGAGTTGTCTTATATAGGTAGTGTGTTCCCCTTAAAGGTCTCTCAGAGATTCTATTTTTCACTCCTGGGCCTTCTCGGTGATCCCTCAAGATCTGATCATCTAAAGCACTTCTCATTGCTCCTTTTTTAGGAAACTATGTCTTGCCAGTTTGAAGGTAACCAAATGTTTCTTTGATTTCCTCTGAATCGCTGTGCCTTGAGGCACTAAGAAGGTGCATCCTTTCAAAGTTCACCCCTTCTGTTAATAGATATCTTAGACCTTGCTTCATCACTTGCTGGGAGAAATTCTGGAGTCATTTTGTGATATGGATTCTTTGCTGATACGTAGCAGACTAAAAGATCCGAGTCCATGATTTCATCGAAAGAGGCAAACAAGAACCATTGGATGTTTTCTTCTCACGTCAGGTTTAATGTCATCCAACAGTCTCTATGTATCAGATGCAGGAGCTCTTAACAACCTTGGAATTGGATGCCTCTTACCATAGGCGCCTAGTTCCCACAACTTCTTTCAGTTGTCGTTCCGTCATTTGTCGGCATACACAAACTTGGGTGGTTGTAGCTAGCTGGACGACGATTCAAAGCAGCAGTAGTAACTATGCTCTACTTCGAGAAGCCTCATGCATAAAACCGCATCACAAATTATCAAGCTAGTAAGCTGAGTGCATCAACTAACAATTTTCATCCGTAGAAATTCTCCTTAACCTATTTTCTCAAACCTAATATACTTAATATACTCTCATACAAAAAAGCTATTATATATTATATATTAAAATAATTCCTGCAAGCCTGGGTAATTGGCTTTAAGACTTTAAAGTACTCTCGTTTGTAAAGCACAATTTTGGTCAATTTATGTTAAACTGTTTCAAAAGATTTATTACTGAGAATCCTTCTCCATTCTTTGCAAAACTCGTTCATGAGAAGTTTGCCCCACATTTCCGCAGAGAACAAAACACTAAAAACGTATGAGTTTTCTCAGAAAAAATACATAAAAACAAAGATACAAGCATACCTATAGATCCAGACTGAAGCCTGCCAACGAAGCAGCACATCCAAATAGAAATTCCCCATAATTCTGACAGCATAGTCAGCATCTGATGTGCCACTTATTTATATGATGTTATTCATTATATTTCTTTTTGCAACACTCGCCGTACAATGTGACGCAAGTTGATTTGGTACTGCATGGCGTATACGTAATCCTGTTTCTCGACTGAAGGACGAAACGCAAGGAAACGTTTACTTTCGCTGCCGCCGCCGTCCGTCTGTGATGTGTTGTACTACAATAATGTTTTATGACTTTGAGTAAGTGGCAAAGTTTATAGTTTTCTTGTATCCCCTTTATGTTTCCCCATCGGGTCAATTGCTGCTCTTTTGCAGCAGAAAAAAACAAAACGGACAAGCGGATAAAATATTATAATAATGCGACAAGGCAAACAATATATTTACATGACACGAAATTGCTTGTTATATTCGTGTCGCTAAGTGTTTGTATGTATTTTCGCATGACATATACTTAGTCTGCTTTTGACTTTTTAATTAAATGCATATTGTATGCAGGTCAAGCGGCAGCAGGAGCTCCTACTTACTCAAAAAAAAAAAGGATCGCCTTTGCTGGTTGTGGTGTAAATTTGCATTTTATTTTTTGGTGTTTTTTTATTTTTGTGCTATACTGTAGCGAGTTTTCGTTTCGTTTCCTTCAAGAGGAGCTTTTGTTATGTGTTTCTTTTTTTTTTCTATTATATATTTTTGGTCAGGAAAATTAAAACATGGAATAGGCGTTGTCATGATGTTTGCCTTCGGTTTGCGTACATATTTTTGGCCAACTTACCTAAATTAATTCTGCATAAAGCAAGGATGTGCAAGGTTTTGATGGAAATAAATACTGAGGACTAAGGAAAAGTTCTGCTGTACAGTACAAAAAAAAAAAAAAAAAAACAAGGACATGGTAACTATAAATATAACTGAAGTATGTGAAAAGTTACGGCGATTACATATTCATTTTATTCTTCTGCCAAGGCCAGAGCTCTCCTTATTTTATGAATATCCTAGGGCAGGTATATTTTAACTCAATTACTTTCAGAATTGCCACTTCAATTAAACAAACAGCGAGTATTATTCCTTCTTATGTCAATGACGGTTAACATGCACTTACGCCGACTTTTACTAGCACTTGGACAAAACGCATGAGCAATATGATGGCCATGACATTAAGATTGTGCTGGATGGCACGAGAAGATTATTTGTAGTCAGATTCAGGGATCTGATCTTAATAGCTACGGAGAGACATGCCATCTAATCACAAAACTGTCAACCAAGTTCATCATATTGATATCGACGCAAGGCACTCCTACTAAATAAGGATGAAGGCAGCAGAATTGTGGTATTGGGATGTGTTCAGCGGTACCAAATGCTGCAATGGAGGGAATGACAGCTCCATGCATTTCAGGAGACACGAAGAAGAAGGTCCCAAAGCTAGGAGCCACTATGGTTTTGGTACAAAATGAATGAATCCAAAAGTATTGGACCTGTATCTATAGCTCCACATGTCTGATGTACAAAAATATCAAACCTCTGTTCTGCTACTCAGGACTAGCTGGGGAAAAAAGTGTCGATATATACAAACTTGGGTGGTTATAGTTGGCTGGACGACAACTCAAAGGAGTTGTGGCAACTAGGCTTGCTCTGGTAAGAGGTATCCATTTCTGAGATTGCTAAGAACTCCTGCATCTGATACATAGAGACTGTTGGATGACATTATACCTGGCGTGCGAAGAAAACATCCAGTGGTTCTTGTATGGATCTTTCGATGAAATTATGGACACGGATCTTTCAGTCTGCTATATATCAGCAAAGACCGCTGCTGAGAAGGTCCAGGTGTGACAAATAGAATCTCTGAGAGACCATAAATGGGAGCAAACTACCTACATATATAAGACAACTCTTTGAGATCTAATCTTAAGCCTATTGAGGGAGGGATACAGGATGATCTGCTTAAGTGCTGCAGGTCCCCACAAAAATCCAGTCCAATGAATCCCGAAAAAGCTACTCAAATAACATATTCCAACAATCACGCAGGATGAACTACTTACTGATGGCACAGAGTCTACCGAGGCATGTGGAAAAGCAAAAGGTACATAAGATAGTATTGCTCGATGTGTAGATGAGAAGTGAGGTCACCAGGTTCTTCTATGAGCCAGAGGGGAAAAAACAGGCTTTGGATGTATCAGTAGCAATGATAGTGAAGGCTCCCGAGAAGACAGTAGAGATAGCCATATCCAACAAAGCTGCTAGAGCCGACAACCTTTCCGGCAAAAGGGGTTCATTTGGTATGGAACATGCACCACCAGCTTACTGCAAAATTAAGCCCGATGATAGTATGAGTATTTTTTGGCACATCCTGAAGAAAGAACTTTGGCAACTCGCCTCATCCATTCCTCATCATGCAAGATCTTGTCTGCCGAACTATATGAGCGATCGAAGCCCCTTGTCATTAAAGTGATAGGTCCAATGGTCACGACTTGTTACTCCACAAAGTTCGGCAAGAACCTTTTCATGTCAAAAAAGGTCTTAGACAGCCTGACGCACTGGAGAAGGCGACACATATACGACTACTTCAATATACATTCATGTGAAAGGTAATCTACCTTCAAGGCTGTCAGACTAGGCATCCATATGTTAGGATGAGTTTGACTGTGGCTTTTAGTTGATGTTGCCAGATTTAGCTGACAATTATTTGGGGGAAAATGTTGGTACAAGCGTTACGCCATTTCCTCCTCAGCACAGTTCACCATCGAATAGGCCTCCTAGGTGACGTGATTCATCCAAGACTAGCTGTAAGGGTTCAAACCTTGTTAGTATCACAACTCTCCAGTTCTTGAGAGTATAGAGCCCCGCTTGTGTAAGTTGTGCTTACCATCTGCGTAAGCAACAACTTTTATATTCCTGTTTTCGTGTTCCAAAATCTATAAGAGAAATATTTGAATATGACCCCTTTTAAGGTGTCCTTTTTCGAGTGCATGCAAACAGATAGCTCTGGAGTCTATTCAAACTTGAGTGATATACTAGATAAGCCAATTCTGGTTTAAAGTCATAAAACAGCGAATTGCGTTTGCTTTTATTCTGAACATTCAAATATACTCGCCACTCTAGCATCTGGAGTACCACCATACACCATATTCAAAGAGTTAAATTGCTCAACTGCATAGTTATAATTAATGACACTTTTTACTCCTGTCGTGGACTGCACGTGCACATCCTCTCGCTCCCGATGTCACAGAGATTTCCTAATAAAATATCACTCCTTTTCAAAAGTAATAAATCAGAGCTCTCCTTTTTTATTTGAATCTAGCGACTTGTTTGCAAAGGACTGGCATGTGTGTGCGGAGAAAGAATATAAGTCATAAAAAAAAAAAGGAAATATGAAAAATTTCACTCTTTCAAGGATATGAAATGTTTTCGCTTGATTTGTTCCACGACAAACAGCAAAATGGAAGGAAGAATCCAATGGGTCTTGGTATCAAATCGAAACAATATTTTCACTGCCATGTAAGGATTAGATATTGAATTCATTATAACCATTCCGGGCAAATATATATGAGCTACTTATGGTGGAGGTAAGTAACTTGTTATGGCTCCTTCGAGAGAAGTTACTTCTAAACAAAAAACGAAAAAGTGAAGAATATTATATCTGATTATTGTATGAATGTTTTATTGTGGTGAAACGAGTACGTTTTCACTGGAAACGATGACTTTTCAAATGGGGAAGAAATTTCGAATTCATTTTTGAAAGTCTTGAGGGATATGTATTTTTAGTTATTTATGATTCCCATGAAGTAGGCGATGTCGTGTTGGATCTAATTCTTATTTATGCATTCGGTTTTGGTTGCCAAGGGAAAAGTTAAATTTAAACAGTTTTTGTTCGCAATGAGAAAGGATTCAAGTTAGACCCATCAGTGGTGTGTATTTTAGAGAGAAGCTGCTGCATTTTTAGGCAAGATCCAGTTCCAGTTTAAATTATTTTTTCACCATCCTTTCTCAGTGGTTCCTGGCATATTCAAATTCCTTTTTTTGCGTTGGGAGGTTGGAATCTTTCAAAGACTAATCCTGTATTCAGTAAGAGTGTATGATCTTCATTCACTGCCCTGCCTATCCTTGTCATTCCTGCCTTCGCTGCTCCTTCATTCACAATCACGGTGTCACTTGCTGCTATCCAAACTTCTTGTGGGCTGGACATCAGACTGATGATGTTCTCTAGGGTCAATTTCAGATCCAGTTTGTGTGCTCTGAAACATCCATGACCAGTAACAACCTGCGTCAGGAGTTCAGTTGTCCATACAATGTCTATATTGGGTTCAGTCCCTGCGTTCATTTACCATTGTCAGATGAGTTCCGTCTATCTTTCATTTCTTCGAGATTTGTTCTTCGTGGAAACGTTGTTGTTGGCATCATTGTCCTGCTGGCATGATGATTCCACTTGGCTTTTTTAAAGAGAAACACTTTTTAGCACCAATAAGTATGCCGCTTCGTATGAGGAACTTTAACACTCCAATGTGATCGCTCACGGACATTTCTACAGCTGCTACTGAATAGTACCTTCTCCGTCTTCACCTTTGCTAGTCAGTCCTGCTGTATCATCCCATTGGCTTCATTGCAGTCGTGTTCTAATTCTTGAAGAAGTTTGGCCGCTATAACGATCCTTATATCGTTGTCGATGCCAATTATTTTCAAGGAGCTCCATACGATTTTACAGTAGTTGACTTGGGAAGAACCCCTGCGGATACTGCCTGTGATGTTATACTGCCATTTTTCTTTCCTATTTAAGTGGCGCTACAGACCGGGGTGGACCTGGGCCTCAACCAACAAACCTCTCCAGCCAATCCGGTTAAGAGGCAGCTCCTTCCAGTTGCTCACAGCAAATTGGTTGAAGTCCCCCTGCACCTACTACGAAGTCGCCCTGTCCTACGACGTCCATTCGGGGTGGTTTCCAAGACATTCTGGAACGTTGTGTTCCATCCGTTCTACGTTCCAGCCATCTTAGTCGCCGCATGTGGACTCTTCTGATGTCTTTGTATAGGCCTTATAGTTCGGCGTTATATCTTCTTGGGCACTCACAGTCTATGCAGACCAAGGACATCCTCATCCGATTTCCTCAAAGTCCAAGTCTCTATGCCATACAGCAGGATTGTGATGATTAGTGTCTTATAAAGAGTTACCTTAGTAGTTCGAGATGGGGCTTTGTTACTTAATTGCCTTCGTAGCCCATAGAAACACCGATTGGCAAGAGTGATTCTTCATTTGATCTCCCCCACCATAGAGGCCTTTAATACCTAGAAATTATATCTGTCTATTGTGGCATTCTGTCCAAGTTGAGTGTCCTTTTTGTGGACTAAAAAAACCTGGGCTAAAACACCTTTGCTGCTTCGATCTCAATGCCCTTCAAATGTAGCATTGCCAGGAACCTAATGACTAGAAAAGTAAGAGTTTTACAAGCTGGCTGTGCACTTCGTCACTGTAGTAGGCTGTCATCCCAGAGCCATGGTCTTCTTTCCGAAAAATGCTTCAAAATTTCGATATAGCGATGAAATATAGGACTAAATGCGACCTGAATTTCATAAATGATTTCCTTAATTGTTAGCCGTCAAGTGAAGAAGACTTTTATTTTAATCAAATTGTAACCAACCCTGATAGTCGCCGGGAGAAAAAAAAAGGAAGCTCTCCCTCTCCAGCTAAAACGAAAACATCGTTAACAACTCTGTCAACTATATCGTTGCATCTTACGCGAGAAAAGAATACATATATCCTCGAGAACATTGTAGCTATCAGTCAAAATGTTAATCCTGAAAACAGTTGCATTGCATTGCCACCGCTGTGCTGGTTTGCCATCCAACCACATTACGACCACAAAACTCAAGGATACCACTCGTGAGTTTTATGCAACGACTCCCATTTGAACTTTCTATGCAAAAAAAAAAGAAGAAGAACCATTATAAAAAGGAAATGGGGGGTACAGATACAGAACAGATATCCCGAGAGTAATGAACAATATCTTTTCATTGTTCTAACGACCAGAATAGTGTCGTACGGTACTACAATCCTTTTTATCTGTGCCCGCCATCATCATCGTCGTCGTCGTCGACCTTTGTAATGTCCCAACACACCATCCAATACAGAGTGCTCGCGCGCCAACACTTTGTTTCCATACACACTGTCATTGTGTCAGCGCTGACAAAGGTCCTGAAAGTATCCTGGACATGGGTGGGTGGATAGATGGTAGATGGTGTTTTTGTCTGTTTACCTTGTCATCTTTTCCTTTTGTTTCTACATGTCTGCCAGGGTGTGAATAGTGAAATTTAATTCCACACCAGGAGAGTGGGCGAATTGTTCTTGTTTGGAGTCCTTTTTTGCTTGTTTAATCAAGGAGTAGGATTTGATTTTGTGAATCTCCATCGACATTGTTGTCAATATACGTGAACGTCGCCGCTGAGTTAATAATAAATATTTATACTTTGGCTTTATCCAATTTCCTTAATTGACTAATGACGGGCGTTAGATTTTCGATGTGTTCTATCGGGTTGTGGACTCTGTCTCTGCTGTTATAAGGAGGAGCTGACACAGGCTGACGCATGGTTTTAATTTGATATTGTCTCATGGTGGGAATAAGTGAGTATAAAACTTTGTTTGCCCTGGTTTCGGAGGGGAGGGACAAACTTTCCTGATTACTTTTGTATTTAACTACTTTTGTTCTATACATTGATGACACTAAACAACTACTTAGGGTGCTTGGAGTTTGATAGATATAAAAATGACTTTAGCAGGTGATTATTGGGCGATTATTTTTGTTATGAAAGTGAATCGGGACCGTGAGTCAATCGAATCAATCATTTGTGATCGGCCTTTATGAAAGTAATCGCGACTCGAGAAAATGATGTTTTTGAATGAAATGAGGAACTAACTTGTGCTGTCCTCTAAAATTTCGATATGATATCGGGAATGCAAGTCGCTCGATTTGTGAGCCATTCTAAATATTCACTGCTCTTTAAGTATTCACACACATTCGTATTCATTCACGAAAAGTATTCCCTGGGCTCACATTTGATTGCTTCTCATAAAATTAATCTGGAGCGAGCTCCCATTCGCATTCATTCCAGGAAATGTTTATCTACCCTGACACTTTGTTGCCTGGCACTGAATTTGAAAAGAAAAAGCAATTCATGTTTTGAGTGGCTCGTTTAATCTTTTTTGTTCATAGGTCATGAATAAAGGTCGCCTTTGTTGTTTGTACTTGCAGTGTTCTCGGTTTTTGTACCTTCTTTTTTTATGAAAGTATTCGAAGGCTCGTGAATCACTTGTATATTTCAGTACACTCGATTGAATGAATACTTTGCATGTGAGCTTACTACGCACTCAAGTATTCATGAATAACTAGTTCGTTTAAGCAAAGTGAATTATTCAATTCAATAGGCAGAGTTTGCTGTGGCTATCAGTTGAGCTGATGATTTCTATCCTTCATCTGCTGCTTCCCACTTCCTGCAATGATAACCCTAGCCTTTATTTTAGCCAAAGCAGACAACACCCAGGTACTTTTCTAGTTTTTGCAGGAAGTTAGGTTACCCTTTTTAAGAAGCCTAACGATCACTACCTCCTTCCACACATTTCTTGATCTTACATGCTATCCGACAAGTGGTGCTCAACTCGGCCGATGCAGTTGATGCCACTCACAAAGCTATACTTTCAAGTCCTACATCATTGTTGCCTTTCAGGTCTTTGATCGCGGTAATAGCTTCATCCTGAGAACACCAGGAATACAGTAAAGTGGAAGGTTTCTGGTCGTCCTAGTCCAGATCGTTACCTCCTCCTCTGAAGAAGAAGAACTCTACCTATGGTGCTACAGACAAATAGTTATTTGCATGCTTTTATTCCAAAAGAAGGCAGTTCCCACGAAGCTCATTTGATTTTCAGTGTTCTCCAATAAATTTGGCATTTATGGCAGCACGTCTCAATGAATTCTGTTTGTTGTAAATTTTTAACATCCCCTCTTTGTTGCCTTGTAAGGCACTCATCTTCTTCCCTGTTAATCCTACAAGAAGTTCTTTCTTCTTATCGACCATTCGTTCGTTATATTGCTCTCATTAAATTCTGATAATGTCCTTTACATCCTTTCATCCACATCACGATCCTAATCTCGTTAATGCGCTGACATTCATCGCTTATACGAGCCTGATGCTACTTCATTTAATAGCCCAATCGGGTCATTAGAAAAATTCTAATTACAAACAAACAAAAAAAAAAACGTACACGCACCCATAACTGGAAATCCTTTTAATCCTGACAACGATTTTCCGAATTACTGACACACACGTTACAGCGCCATCGTGTGTAGCACATAATTTTCAAATCAACCCTGCCACAGTAGACACGTTTCATTAATCCTTTAGCCAAAGTGATAAACCAACCGCAACATAACGATAAAAATTAATAAACCATCTAACATCCCTGTCGCAGCCGCAAGGTCCACAGTCACGGTAGCTAGAGCATGGGATTTTAACGACAATCCTTCGACTAGGTGCCTTCTAAATGCAATTGAAATTGTCACGTCAAAGGATTACTTGTACCAATGGAAAGCAATTTGGCGCCTCCAACCGTAGAGTAGTGCAAAGAGTAGACCCACACGTGCCGGGGGCGGCACTGTTTACAGTCGATTCGCCAGCATTCTAATAATGAGGCACCATGGTCAATAAAATGAAAATACAAAGAAAAATTGCTTCCATTTTCTTCAGAGGAAATATTTATTTTGGTTAACCACCAAAAGCCCAGAATTCAAAGGACCTTCTTCCACTAATAGCTAAAACGTTTTTATTTTTTTTCTTCTCTCTATACCCTTTTTTTGCGGAGGGATGAAGGGCAGCTGACACTTAAGTATAACGACGGTCGTCACGATTTGGATGCCTTACTTTGCGCCGTCAGTGCTCGTAAATCAATATTTTCTCGAATGCGAATCGATTTGTTAAAGCGTTCCACGCAAAATCTATAAAAGACAGAACAGAAGGGAATGTATACCGTTGTAATGAAAGGGTGCTACCATACACAGTGTAGGGAATTGTGGGTGGAACTTCGCCCCCACTAAAAGGCAAGGGCGCCAACGTCAATATAATCGCCAGACAATTAAAGGCAAACAATTCGGCCTTTTACGGTTCCTTGGTAGGCTTTGCTGGCAGTATATCCTTTTGGTATCAGCATTTCCATTCGTTGGCCATTAAGGAAGTTCCATTGGCATTGACTTATTTTTTTTTTTTCGGCACAAAAAAAGGCTGGCTGATGATAGTGGTGTAGGTGGTGGGTCTTCTTCGTTGAGTGGGTGTTGGATCACACAAAAGTGTCCTTCGCTGTTAATGTATATTGAAGTGTTAGGCAAATGAATTTAGCATTTTGTCCTTTTGTCTCAATTAAGTTTATCCTGATGTTGGCTTATTAGGTTTGGATATCGGGCGGAGGGGTCGTCAAACAGTCTGATTGAAAAGGGGAATTCGCCCGATGGGGATGTTTAATGATTGATGGGTATAATAGTTTGACAATTTTGTTAAACTGTTGGATTTGTAGGGTCCTTAATTTGTAAGACACTTTTAGTTAAATACGTTTTAGCTTCCATTTGAAGGGTTTTTTTTTTTTATTACCAAAAAGGTAAACAACTTGTTTAGACATAACTATAAACCGGATTGTGTAATGGTTTGTAGATAATTAAGTTCCAAACAGTTTGGAATAGTTGCGAAACTTTTGTAAAGGGAAATCAATTAAATGAATTACAATCAATCGAGTGTCATTTTGACAGAAACGTGGACTCAATCAAAGGCGACGTAGGACTTGACGATGTAAACGGCTAGATTCGTTCAAGGCATGCTTTGTGGAGTTAACAAAGTGTGATCGTCTTTTATTTATCCGCGATTGTCCTACGTATAAGCTGACTGCCTGAGTAAAAGGTATAACCAAAACCAAAGCACATAGGCATCTATCTTTAGAGGCGGCTCTTCCACAATATTGAAAAAGGAGTATTTAACTATAACTTACGAATCATTCGATCTATTCACTTGTAACTTTGCAGGTTTATAGAAAAGTAAAAATTATTAGACAGGTATTTCGGCATGTTTCAAAATTGTCCCGTTGGAGGGTTAAAATGAACAAAACATAAACCCTGCTTCAGGTTCCTAACTTCCAAACCGTCTAACTTATTGATGTGATATTTCATATGATGATAGAGAGAAGAAAAGAATTGGATACGTGTGTCGTCATATTTTGACTCTCGCTCAAGAGTCCGTTTGAGCGATATAATGCCTAAGGCATTATGTATACTGTAGAGGAGAATTTTACCGAATAAAAAACTTGTCTCTATCAAAGCTGTATACACTACTAGCATCTCTATCATAGGTTTTCACTACTTGAAGCCTGTAACAGCTCGGGGGCATAGGGCACGCCTGCTTTCTTGATTGAACTCTGCAAAACGTTTGAACTGCCCCTAACTTATTCCTAAACAAAGAGCTCCATTCCTCCTCGACTATTCTGTGTATTTTGCCTCACGTTTGTCTAGCGCGTCCCGTTTTGCTGCCTGTTTGGGTGAGCGGATTCGGAGCGGATTGGTCGGCGTATCTCACTATGGAGTACTTTTTAGCACCACTTTCTCCTTCGTATGGTAATGCTTATAGGTTCCTGGCTTGATTTCATATAAAGCTGTTTGTTGGAGCTACTGTTCGGCCAAAAAATCCCCAAGATGATTCTTAAACATATGATGATTCCACCTTCCAGGAAATGCATCCATAAAGTAACACCGATTCTAAGTTTAAGCGGAACAGTCGCGTTTGGCTCTTAGGCTGTTAACATGACTTCTTCAGATTGTGCATAGCATTCCAAACACAGCCTTGGCCTTCCCGATTCTACTGCAACCAGTTCGGCATCACCACGGTAGATATAGAAAGTTATCAACTTTGTTGACTTCCTGTCCGATAATGTTAGCTTGGGTGTTGGTATTTAAAGTCCTCAGGACTTTTATTTTGGCTGTGCTACTTTTGAGCTTCATCTTTGTTTGGCTCAGTTTCTAAATTGTGGACCATAAGATGGAGGCCATAGATCTGTGAGAAACAGTGGAGATGTGTACGAACAGCAGCAATCTGTCAGTCACTATCATGAGATGGTGTTCTCTTACTACATGGATGTCCTCCTTCTGACTGAGCCGGATGTTCACAAATAAAACTATATTTCTAAAGTGTTTATAGCTGTCAGTAAATTCAATCGCCTTCTATTAACAATGTCAGCTGTTTAGCTACAAAAGAAATGTTTAAAAGGATTGATACTTTCTACTTATGTCCTGTTTTCCCTTGTGGGACCTAGGGCCTCTGCTACACCTACGCATCATCGTGGTAGCTTCCTAGCAAGGTGCCGGAATTATCTCTAATTGCAGTGCCTCCATATCCCCTATGTCATGTTATTCGTGACCCAACAGGTTTTTTCCTGGAGTAACGAATTCCATTCTATTGATTTGCTTTTCAAACATCACCTTTTCGGAATAAAGGGAACATAACATACCCTAGCCCGGAAACTGGCCGAAAGAATCTTATCGCCAGAATATCATTCTTTTTCTTGTTATTGGTTTTATTAGAAAGCCCACACTATATTCTTGTCGGTTTCCCACTGGTCTTCCAGACAGAAGCTGCACAGTGTTAAGCATTGGGTTTCAACCATCTGATTTCAGTATTCTCCAAAATGTGCAGCCTATAACGC
The DNA here is from genome assembly GCA_949716465.1 of Chalcosyrphus nemorum. NCBI lineage: Eukaryota > Metazoa > Arthropoda > Insecta > Diptera > Syrphidae > Chalcosyrphus > Chalcosyrphus nemorum. The sequence goes on from OX454333.1 coordinate 32,762,956, forward strand.
ATGAATTCTTGTTTGAGGATTCCAGATATTAATCGGTATATTAGGTAAGGTTAAGAGGATGTGTGATGGAAATAGAACTCATCAGGAGCACTCAGAGGCCTTAAATGGTCCATTGTGCTTACCCTTTAAGCGGAGAGGTATGGGACAAAATGAAGAAGTACTGGGAGCTGGACATGTATCTTGGTATCGGTCTCCCCTTGAACCCGTTGGTACTATTAACAAATCCTTGCAGGTTCACTATCCGTGACTTTGCTACCTTTGTAATACCAAAGCATTTGAAGGTTATTCGAAGGCTAGTGAGGACTTTAGACTCACCAGAAGAGTTATTCACAGTAATCTCAAGCAGTAGTCATTTGTATAGAATTCAAAGTCCTGTTCTGTTACTCTTGCTTTCCGAGATTAAGAATAGAGTATTCGTTTGATCTTCCAGATAAGTTTGTTTGAAGGATTGCAGTAAGATATGAGTTTTGTTATAAGTTTGATTGGCATCAGAACGAACTTTTTCTTCTTAAAAAGGATAGTCCTTGCACGGTAAATTATATATAATTCGTTTGGGCTACTTCTGCTAAGATCTAGGATGCATATTGAATACAGTCAGGGATTCCTTCCAGCCAGATCGATGTTTAGAAAGTTGACTAAGCCACAGCTTGTTCCATTCTAAGCCTGGAATTGACTTGGGAAATTTGTTGCCAACACAGACTGTAAATTTGATTCCAACCCCGTGTGCGCCGATAACTTCTTTATCACCATGACACTAATTAAATGCCTTCAACTGAAATGTGTTCTCGAGGTTCGCCTTAAATATGTATGCAGCACATCTACACACAATTTATTTATTCGTTCGAAGGATCAACTTGTTGGTTATTATCCTGATGTGACGTATATCCTCACATCCGTAAGGCTGCTAAGAAATTATTTACGTAATAAAAGTTTAATTCAATCATAAAGTTTATATCCTTTTATTTCCTTTTGTCCCATCCTTATGTGTATGTGAGCGCGTTCTCATCTCTTTTGCCAAAGAAGTCCCATAAAAACCAATATGCGTTGAAGTAAATCTCCATCGTTCGTCGTCCTTCCTCGTGTACTATATAAAATGGTATTCCACATGGATTTGCCACAGGAATAAAAGAACACCCGGCTAAAGGCAATTACACCGTGCGTCGTCCTGGCAGTCAGCCTCATCTTGTGTTGTCGTACGATATCACTTCTGACAAGCATACGATTGGCTGCGTCTGGGAGGCAGGTCCTTGCAAACTGGCAATTGGCAACCCTTTTTCTTCAACAAGAATCCAAGTCTGGAAAGTCTGTTCTCTTTGAAAAGTAGTCTGCAAAGTTCTGCTCTACGGGTATTCACACTTTTTGTCTGAGTGTCTCCTTGAAAAGTGAGACAATATTCTTTCGAAACTAACACTTCTTTGACCAGACACGTTATACAAATGAAATGTCCTTGTAGCCTGTTAAAGACACTCCATATATCTTCCAAGGACAACGGAAAAAAACGGCAGAAAGTTTTATTTTTCTTCTGGGCGAATGGAAAAATATAATAAATTCTAGAAATGCTACTCACATGTCATCGAGGATTTGTGTGCAGTTCATGAAAGTGAGGAATGAGGGTGTCCTTAGGGGCTAGCCAACGCGTGGATTGAATTCACGATGAAGAGGGTTTTTTCTTTCTTCTTCTTCTTTTTTTAAATGAAATTAAAGGAAGAAAAATCTCAGCTTATGAACAACCAAAAGGAAAAAAAAAAAATATATATCTTATTTTCGACATGTCAATGGTGAGTTGGGGGAGGATGGAAGTGTAAACATATTGACACACACACTTTGAACAAGGGACACCATATTTTGCTCATTTTCTGGCACAAAAAAAAGGACTCCTCGCGTGGTGGGGATGTTCGTTTTATGGTCGTCTCGTCGTCGTCGTCGTCGTATCCTGAAAGTGGTACTGAAGAGCAATAACGCTTATGTTTGGCACGAACGAATACCTACTCTTGTATGTTTTTGGTTTTGCCTTTTCCGTTCGATGGGAATTTGTGTTGGACGACGTGTCCTTTCAATTCGATTGGAGTGCTACGCACTGGCATTGACATCGATCGATTGTGCTCACATTGAAATAGGTCCCAAAAACTTCCACTGGGGTAGGTACATCACAAAAGACAAAGGAAATTAAATTGCAATACATGCTTAGCAATGAGGTAGAAGTGCGGACGTGCCTCGGTTACCTTGGGTGTGCTTTGTGTTCCTCTGTACTAGGAGTAACCTCCTTTTTTCCTGGTCTTCGTTTCGAAACTAATGAATGGATATTGTGATTGCCAATGGCGTATATATTGGTAGTAAGTGGCTTTCAATATTAATTCCCCTCGTTGATTGGGTCTTGGAACATTATGCGGCAAGGTGTAGCACATTTTTTGATGTTCTCCTAAGAAAGTGGACAGCAACCAAATGGGCCGAATAAATTTGCCGGTGTTAAGGGCTTTACTTGAGTTTTATTTATGAGCATGTTAATTGATGGCCACAATTTGATTTGGAAAAAAATCTCAGCTTCTGTGTCTTGTTGGTTCTGTACCTAATTCATCAGAAAATTCCATTTGAAGCATGTTTAACCAATAGATTGAACAACCACTAGATTAAGTCATACGGACATGGATCAAGAACTGATGGAGGGACTGGATCAAGGGTACTTAGGCCTAGAACTATAATGTCAGATAGTCAAGCTGCTGCTTTACGGGTAATATCCTCTGATATGTGTGTTAGTCTTCGCAATACCTATAAATGACCGTTACTGGTAGTTTTAAGTCTGCTGGCGTGTTTCCTTAGTTGACAATGTATTCCAATCATGGCCCTAATTTCTGATCCACCTAGCTTTATAAGTCCCCCGAAGCTCTTAGATGCCACAAGGCTTTGGACACCCTGTGTCCCTCCAGATTAGCCCATATGCTGCTATGCTATTCTGAGAATATTCCTCTTGACAACACACATCGGTGCCTTGATGCTATGGGTAATGTTTCCTGATGGAAGTTTCTCTACTCTTTTGCCCAGTCTGTCGGTAGCATAATTTGGTTCTGCGTGCATAATGCTTTGAGTATTTTGTGGCAATCCTTGATTAGTTTAGCTTTGATGACGAACAGCTGGCACATTGAGCTTAGCCTTACTAAAAAATTCTGCATAAGTCCGGGAGTTTGAGTAACATCTCAGGTTCAAATCATTGGAATAGATGCGTGACCCTTTTCCCTCATAGGTTCTAGACCCATCTGTGAAAATCTTCACTGTTGGAATGAGCTACCTGGTGAGCTGCGTCCATTGTGTTTTCCTAAGTATCATCTATAGATACTGACACTATTGTGAAGGACTTTTGAACCAACCGTTGTTTAGGGTATGCTTTCCAAGAGATACTCCTAATTATGAAGAAGTATCCGACATTACTCCAAGAAACGAAAGGCATTCGGCACTTCATTTCCTGATTATCTGCTTGAAGTGAAGATCAAACGAGCACTTGATGTTGGGTGGATGTTTTGGAGGAAAAAAGAAAAAAATAGTTGGGCTGGTCATTCTCTAGTTCACACCGACCTACATATGTCAGACCATTAGTGCTTCCCAAGTGCGAAAATGAATTAACCTCATTCAAGACCAGGGGGCATATACCTTTTTGAAGTGGAACCCACCAGGCGGATCAGTACAGATGCATCAAGTGAAAGCGCTGCTTTTATTCATAACCTCGCCGAACAAAGGAAGAAAAAGAACAGGGAAATAAAGGAACACAAACTAGTGGCGGATGGATTCACCTTTACAAGTTAATAGCTACTTATAGAAACAATGAAGAGCCAACTCTCATTCACAGATTCCTAAGAGGAACTGTACCAATTGAAGTACCTACTCTAAGGCAGTCATGGATTGCAAGGCCTTCAAAAAATTATTCTAAAAAGCAAGAGCATAGACCATCAGGTTAGGGTGTTAATTACCCTCAATTTATTTCAATCAAATGGTTCCAAATTCTGAACTTTGAGACCCAGTATAACCCTTTGATGCATTTCAAGACACATGGGCTTTCATGGCCGACGAACTGAGAAGAAAAGGCAGACATGAAGCAGAAACAGCCGACAAGGTCCTAGCGCCCATCAGTCCTATCACACGTCCAAAACTTATTTGGAATCTTACAACCTAGGCCCACGGGAAGACATAAAAAACAGAGGACTATAGAATTCCTGGCGCTACATAGACCCTAATTCAATTTCCTCAAAGGCCACAGCTTACTAGAAGCTCATTTAAAAAGAACGAAGATCAATAGCTGGGAGGTATGCTAAGAGGCTGCGTCGATGCGGACTCAAGAGAAAACGTATATCACACTTCCAATACAATTGTTGGAGTAACTTCCCTTCAATGCTTGGAAAGTAGATTTCCGTCAAATGCCAGCGCAGAGGTCACCGAATCTGGTACCTCTTTCTTATTACATACTTCAAACCGACACCAAGCTGAGGCGTGCTGTAACATCGTTAGCGCAAATCATCGCCTCACGTTGAAGCAGTCTCAATAAATAATTAAGAGCAATAACAAATAACTCGTCAGTACGCAGATACAAATGTGGCATTATGACTGATTTGGAAGATATGAATTTGAGATAATTTGCTGCCATACATCTCTTACACAATACATTTGCTGGGCCATCCTTCCGGAATAATAAAAGAAATATGACCCAACATCCATTTGGGCATTCGTTTGATTTCAAGAGTGTATCTCATAAATTATTTAACTATACTTCATTACAATCCATCGGGGATGAAGCTCAAAGCTTCAAATACACCAACCATATCTCATTCGTGGAGAAATGCCGCCTCAAATTGAAATGCCAAAATCTGCAAGGCGCACAAATACAGACATCTCCAATTCTGATTCCATCTCACGTCGGCCATATACCTACCATCCTCCAATCTCTATTACCTGAGAATTTAATTCGCATTGATTAACGATTTTCCTCGGAAGCAATCAATCTTTTCGAATATAAATCACTTCACACACCGAGAGAACGAGACAGAGAAGAAGGGTCAGGTCAGGACCTTATACAAAAACAAAACAGCGACAAGATTAAAAAGGCAGCACCCGTACCCGGATACAACTTAATCAGTCGTATCGATCTCCCCGAGGGCTCTCACTTAATTTCATTATCTTTCTAAACAAGAGTTTCGCAACACGAAATTCCTAAAATTTTAATTGAAGCCAACACAAAGCCGTGTGCCTGCCGCTGGCGCAGGGTGCCTCCTGACCAGTTTGGCTGGAAAATTGAAAAATAACATCGCACCTTTTTTTTTGTTTTTGAGTTTTGTGTTGGGTATCTCTGCGCATCGAATTAAGGTATATTCATTTGAATAAATTTTAAAATTAAAAAGCAACATTGCTTACGATGTGAAAATAAAAAAAAAAAAGAGGAGACCCAACATTTTGTCCCTCGTCCGTGCTGCACACACAGGTACACATACCATCAAGCATCGCCTACAGATACTCAATCAAAATCGATATCATAACATGGCTCGGTGGAGAGGATATGCCCTTGGCCAACCGCAAGGTTAGTAATTACGTTCTAAGTGGAGCACGAGCACGACCACGACCTGGAGCCGTAGCCGGTGCTGGGGCAAAAGCAACAGCAGCCAGCTAGAGAGCTCAGTACCGGAAAGGAGAGCACATCTGGTGTGCCACTTTCATTACAATTACAAAGTGCATTAAAGCGAAAATGATTTTGGGTTCATTCTCAGATTGTTTCGAGTCCTGACGATGGAGGACGACGACAATATGAAGGCATGATTATCACACACAAAAAAAAAAACTATGTACGAGTATGTGGGTTTTGGTTTTTTTTCTCATTAGATTCGACAAGGACATCTATTGGAAATTATAGTTTCTTTTGCTCGAAATTAAATTGTACAAGTTGTGAGTACATATATATGTATTTGTTATGCCCCTGGCCTATATAAGAGAAAGACAGACTGGATGTTGTCGTCTTTTGTTCGGCATTAGTGGAGGAACACGATATGTGGAGACAACTTTCTATAAGGAAGTTTGGCCCAGTTTTGAGTGGGTACACATTTTAAGAGGAATCGCAACAAAAGAGCTCGCCATAAATCCATTCCATAAGTGAATGCTTTCATCAAGTAGATATAAAGACAGGATTACGTACAGGGGGGGTTTGTCGACAACCTGGCTTAACTGAGAAGGATTACTTATTTAGTAGGAACTCATGTGTAAACTACGTCAAGAAAAAATGTTAATTGAAAGTCTTCGTGTTGCGGGCTTTAAAGAGAAAGAGCGAACCATTATTTCCATCCAAAAATTAGACAATCTCCATCTCACCACTACAGCCTTCAGACGTTCAAGACTAACGTGCACAGGTACCTCCTCTGTTCCTCTTCCCCCTTTTCCCAAACGCCCGTGTCCTGAATATTCAGTATAAGGGTATTTATATCCCCTTTGGTGCGCGCAAATTATAAAAAAAATCTCAAGAATGGTGAGCAAATGGAATACAAATACGTACCAATAGTACTTACTTACTTAAAGGGCTCCCGACCCTTGTAGAGTCCCTGCCTGAGACATCGTTGCCTTCCATCCTCTGCGGTCCCGAGCACGCTGCTTCCAGTTGTGAAGACCAAGTTTTCTGGCATCCGCGACAGCTTGGTCTTTGTACCGGAGGTTCGGTCTTCTTTGCCGTCTCGAACCTGGGGGCTGGGATTCGAAGATCCTCTTGGCTGGAGTATTGTTGTCCATTCGCTCGATGTGGCCGAGCCAATGTAGTCTGCGTATCTTGGCTTTTTGGACTACATCCACATCCTGGTACAGCTCATAGAATTCGCGGGTGTACCTTCTCCTCCATTGGCCCTCCTCGCATAGGGGACCTAATATCCGACGAAGTATTTTACGCTCGAAGGTACCCAATATTTGCTCAGCTTTCTTACTTATCGTCCAGCACTAGGCTCCATACAGCAGGATTGGTAAGATGAGCGTTCTATAGTGCATTAATTTGGTCCGTCGAGTTGGGAGTTTTGAACCCAGTTGTTTCGCCAAACCGAAGTAGCAGCGGTTTGCTAGGGTTATTCTTCGTCGGATCTCTACAAATGTGTCATTTGTAGGATTAATATTTGTTCCGTGGTAGGTGAACTCCTTAACTACCTCGAAATTATAGCTATCAATAGTGACGTTCTGCCCAATGTTTTGGACAGATAAATTTTTGTTTGTTGATAACATATACTTTGTCTTGTCCGCATTTACTTCAAGACCAACTCGTTTCGCTTGCTCATCAATAGCCGTAAATGCCTCTACGACGGCTTGCCGGGATCTTCCGATGATGTCAATAGTAGTATAATCAATAATCATATGTTGGGGATATGACTTAACATCACGATAAGACTGACAGAGGCTCTAACTAGCAAGTCTCTTTAGCCTATAAGCTGAACATGTCTCAGCTCAAAAAGCCTTTCAGTTCTCAGTAGAACTTTGTCAGAGATGCCTTAGAGTCATACAGCAAGACAAGGGTGATGAGAATCTTATATAAGATTTCCTTATTTGCTCGCGAAAGGAGTTTACTAAAAAGTGAAAAGAAACTGAACTACACTGAAGCTCAGAAGAGACGCCTTTTCTAGAGAAGTGGATACGACTACTGTGTTTGAAATTAAGGGTTCAATCCAGTAAATATCGAAAAAGTTTCTACACGTCCCCAATTCAGGGCAGGATCCAAGATTATTACTGACTGGCCCGCAAGACAAAAGCTTGTGGCCCCTGACATTGAATAAATAATGCTCTAATTTCATGTGCAATTTAAATTTCATACATATTTTTGTTCATGCCAAATGCCCATTGTGGCACATAGCGCCGTCCTGTTGTCCGTTTCTCCAATTGGGGCCAACAGAAATTGGTTATCATCGACCGATAGCGCTGGACGTTGACGGTAATGGCCTGGCCATTTTCGTACTAAGCGAAGTATGGACCGATGATGCCGCCAGTCCAAAATCCACACCAAACAGTGACTGTCTCCCCACATGATTTAGGCTTTGGGTTTCTTTCTGCCATTTGAGACTCATTAAGGGTATAAGACATTGGTGCCTGGTAGTATATGGGTCAAAGCTTAACGGCTAAAAGCCTATATCAATGGATCCATACAATTACCCCCCCTGATTAAACTCAAGTATTAAGGCCGGAGCGTGGTTATCCGAGTCAACGATCTAGTGCTGGACACTCATATCTTTCTTACACAACCATTACCGCCTTGTTAGTGTCAAGATGTGCATATAAACTAGAGCGGATCGTATGATACCCTATCCCTTTCCTGTATACAAACTTTGTTTTTAATATCTTATCAAATTACTCAAAAACATGAATTTTTTCAATAAGTGGGCGTGGTAGTAGGCGGATTATCATTTTTTGTCTATATATACTATATTTTGTTCCTTAGGACTGATAATATTCTAATAAAAACATCGAAAAATAGTATTTTGTATAAAAATGCCCCTAAAATGTAGGCGTGGCTTAATATAATGTATGGAAGATTTGTAGAGTAAGAGAATATCTACATATTTGTTTAAGTAAGTTTTTTCTAGTTTCATATAACAGTACTGAAAAAAGAGATCTTTTTCGAAAAGTAGGCGTGTCTATGTTAAAAACTATGTATCATAATTAATATACCCTTAGGATAGGGTATAAACGTATTACAACGAATGTGATTAGTACTTCCAAATTTGTTTTATGTTACGTAGGAGATTGATTGCAGATTTGTTTCGGAGAGATCTTAAAATATCCTTTTCCTCATCCATTACAGCGTTCATGCGTATTGAAGTTAGAAGAAAGCTGTTTATGATTTTTGTCACCATCCTACTTCAGAGATTAAGATTCAGTCCTGAGATAAGTTATCGCATAACAAGTGACTCCTTGAGTTCCTTAACATGTGGTATCACAATCCTTTGGGGTGAAATGTGTCCTGACTCCAAGATGGTCACCTCACCTGACCTAGCCTATCCTAACTTAGGGTAGGTTTCCGCGTTAAGATTGTGGGTTCAATTGGTGGTGGTGGCTTGCTATAGCCTAGACTCATTTTCTTTAGTTGGATCACCAGTTAGTTGTCTTACGACTGAAAGGTACACTATCCAGTAGATAGTTTAGTTTCTTTCTTACTATCTTTTCCAATTGACACAGTTTCAACATGACACATTCGTTAACAGTTTTTTTTGGTCAACTCGCAAATGTGTTTCTCAGAATCTAATTCAATTAAATACCTCCAAAATCGTCACAGTGACAGTATTTTAATTATATAACATACTTTTGAAATCCAAACTGCGACATTTCGATTCTGTGTTTCTCGTTAATTGGATACACCCCTCGATACTTGTTCTCCCCAAGCAACAAAAAATGTGTTGCAAATGCAAAAAAAAAAAAAATAAAAAAAAAACTCGTAATTTTAACAGCATTTAATCCGAGTTGTAAAAATCACATATTTACCCGTTAATTAGTGAACTTTTCACTTCTGACTTGTGTCGCCCCTCCCTCGTCAGAATCCAGGGTTCCTCTCATTAATTAAAGTATCAAGTACCCGATTGCAAACAACTCCATTGGAGTGTGGCACGCTTCAGTCCGCTCCAGCGCGTTCAATCCGAATTGATTAACTCACGTTGCATGGTGTCCTGGACCAAAATTATCCCTTCCCTTCCGTCAGTTAATTTAGTCCAAAAAGTTTCACCGAATTTACTCATTTTTTTTTTGTTTTGCATCCGATTTCGTCCTGGTTTTTTTCGCGATTCGAAATAGAACTCAGGAGCAGGTAAATATTGGTCTTTAATTGAAATATACAAATAGATAACTGGGTAGGCAACCGAGGGACCTCGCTCGAATCATCGAACGACTGACCGCGATGAGTGGATGCAATATTTTTTTTCCCGGCCATTGAGGATTTTGTTGAAAACATTCGTCCCGAATGCATTATTTAACAAAATTTTCAGTTAGCTGTGGAACACCAATCCTGTTGCGGATTTGGCTTGTCATGAATTCATTCATTTGTCGGTTCGTCGCATTGTGTGACGTGAAATTCGACGAAAATGAGAGGAAAAAAGAAAGGATTTCGCAGCTCATTGTTCAAAATTGTTGGTTGGTAGCCAACCAAAGCGCATATTTTTTTTTTTTTTTAATGGATCCTGGTGGAGAGTAGTGTCCTGTGAGTTGATGTTTTTTTTTTTTTTTTGTTCTGCTTAAATTTGAATGGGAAAATCTGGGATTAGAGACAGAGATTGTGTGCATGGGAGTGGACGTGGTGAGGATTACCTACGGGTGTGAACCTTTGCTTTCTTTATTCTACTCGGGTGATTGCAGGGATTAGAATTTAATTGGAATACTACTGGTCTTAGCTGCGGGGGATTGTGTTGAGTTATTGCCTGGCAAATCGATATCACAACTGTCACGCAATTGATTGAAAAATTGAATTCTAAAATGTCCTTGGGTATGGTGCGTTCTTAGCTTTGCAATGATCTTTTGAAATTACTGTCAAAATGAAAGTCAATTTTGGCAAATCACGGAGTTTTGCAAAGTAAAAAAGCATTCAAATGTGGATCAGTGCAAGAGTTTTTGATTGATCTTTAGTTTGCTGTATGACGCGCCTAAATAGTGTCCATCTGTCATGTAACTTGGATTCACTTTCAAGCTCTTGATCGCCAAATTCTGAACATTATACCTACCAGACACAAATTTTGCTCTGTCACTATACCGCTGTGCACTGGCAATATCTGTTGTTGCAGCACAGTCGCACAGACACTGAACATTTACTATTCCCTCTCTAAAGGTCTCTTAAGTTTCTAGTTCAGTTTGCAATCCGGCACACTTGGAGTATTTCAACACGAACTCGATAAAATTACTGTGAATTACAACTGAATGCAAAAAATACACACGAATCTCTCCAGTCAATTGAGACACCATCTTCTTCTCCGTTTCAATTTAAAAAACGCCTGTGACCTGTATACAGTAGAGCTAAGAGAACCAGATAAGAATGATATGAAAACAAATTTAAGTCAAACAACGAGGGTCTAAGATATAAAATTACTTCTGGCTTTTTTTTGAAGCTACATTCATGCCATTATGTGTGGTGGAGCACATAATTTAAATGGCTGCCTGGCCTTTGCTCACAGAGAGTTAGAGGTCGCCTTGAACTTCTGATGACTCGGCACAATAAGTATGGCGTTATTCTGGCAATTACATCTCAAGTGTTGGCCTCGAGCTCGTCGAAATCAGTTGGCTTGTTAGCGTAGACTAAGGACTTGACATAGGCCCAGATCGTAGTGGCCAATTGATGAACGCTTGCCGTAAAATGAACCAGTAGCCAAATTAGTCCTTTACAACTTCGAGGTTTGAGTCGCTTGTGTGGGATGTGGCGCCATCTTGTTGTTGCTACTGTTTTTTTTCCTCATTTAGCACCAATCTCTTTCTTGGTTGGCGGCTTAAGGGCCAAAAGAGTGCACTCACGGTGAGACCTTTCCACGGTGTGACGAATTGCCTACATACTGAAGCCAAGATGTCGTCACTTTGTGTATTTACTGCTAAATGTCATTAGAAACATTGACAGCGGCTGAAAGGTTTTTGACTACTTCAGTCGAATAGCCTTGACTGTAAGACTGTCTTGCTAAATAGTGTCTTGCCAAAAGTTTATTTACTCGTAGCTTCAAAAATCTATACGTCTATGGAGCAACTGCCTTCTCTTGCCAACCAGACTGTTTAAGCCAATTTCTTATCCAAGCTATCTTCCTACCTATCCGCTTCCCTTGTTTAGAATGCCAAATTGATTTCAAGCGCGGGGGTTGGCGGCTGGCAAACAATGAAACAATAGACAACAAAAGGGCAAAGTGAAATCGATATGAATCTACACTTAAAAATACCAAAAAAAAAAAGTGTGCCTACCTCTGCCTTCGCCGCCGCCGGGTCGTTCCAAACAACATTCAGATACTTTTCAAGTTTAAGGAGGTGAGGAGGCCGTGCAATTATTTCCACCCCACTGGTAATTATTTTTGCTCTGCGCGTTTCACTGCTGTGAACGATCATTAATTGATTTATATGTTATTTTTGGTTCCGCAAAACTTGGCAAAATTGATTACACTCGCGCGCAATGAATATGCAAATAAAAATCGACGTCGATAAAACCACAAAGCGAATGATGAGCCAGTTGATGGCATATTAATGGGCGCGCCGTCGGAGAAAGGACGTACCGCTGCTGGCGCTCTGGTGGTGGTGGTGTGCTGCCAATTGCAGTATCAAATATCATTTGAAGAAAACATTTCCCCATTTTGGGGTTAGGGAGGGATGGATGACTTTGAGAAGTTGTTCTAGCACTAAATTTAAATTGAAATGACGCACACAATGTTGAACAGGAAATTGCGGACAGTGCGGCGGCGGATAGAGGGGTTCAAGGATAACTGCTATAAAAATATTCCATTCAAACTTGAGTTAAATTTATAATTAAAGAGTTTCACTGACGCATAAATGCTGCTTTAAGGAGACCTTACCTTTATTAGACGTTTATTTATAGAAGGCGTACCTTTTCTGGCGAATTAATTATGTAAAATACGATGGCGGACCTGATATTATAAGTAGTCGGAAAAAAAAGGTCTGAAGGGCGACTATGGAGGAGCCAATTATTGCAATTTTAGTGCCATAAAACCCGGAAAGTCGTGGCAATCTAATCTAGATCTTGTACGGGGGAGAAATATGTCAAGAGGGCCCTAAGGGTTGCTCCTTCAAATGTGTTGAAAAAAAAGCAAAACTGGGCCTTAGGAGGTCATTAAAAAGGTATAACTTATTGGATTTGGGCGGTGTGCTTAGCCCAGACACCAACAAATATTTGGGATTGTTTTTTGACTAAGACCACAAACTTTAAATAAGTTTTGAAGATATGAATGCCACTCGTTTGAACCTATTAACGATTTGATTCAACTCAGCAGAGCGTGCGCACTGATGTACAGAAAGCTGTCTTAGCGCCATCTACGACTACTTTAAAAACCATCCTCTGCATGCTCCATTGTAATCGGATGAACGGTATAATTTTCTATAAGGAACAGACACACATACATAAGAGTATAGCCTGGCAAAGTCTTCGGAAAAGTGTGTTCAGCAATTTTTTATAACAGAGCCTAAATTTCGGTTTATTCACTATTTAGGGGCCTATGGTCAGGTTGTGGTATACATCTGTACTTACTTACTTATGTCCTCTATTCCCTTGTGGGACCTAGGCCGATCGTGCATAGTTTCTGGCAATGTGCCCCAGTTCTTGCCAATTTTTTTCCCAACTACCGTGCCTACATTTCGACTGTTCTGCGCCATCCTTGGACCGCCGGGTTCCATTGCATAGCATGGTTAGCTATGGAGCTAGGGATCTGTGCCACTTCCTTCTTCGGCTGATCATGCCTTTAGGTCCTTAGAGACATGGTTGAGCCAGAAAATCCTTAAGATCTTACGCAAACACCTGTTAAGGAATGTTTGTCACTTTCTTGTGATGTCACTGTCAACTTGCTGCATCCAATGCTGATTGCATTGCTTCGACGCTTGCCAGCATCTCCACATCAGCTGTCATTTGGTGGAGATCCATAATTCTGTGAGATAGTAAGCAAACATCATCAGTGTAGTCACTATGATTCAGCTGTGATGCAAGGGTTCATCGAATTCCTACGTTTCCCATCGACAAACCGGCATGAAACACATCGCCAATCATAAAAAGGAATAGTATTGGTGAAGGAATGCAACCTTGTCTTATCCCACTTTGGATCTCGAATTCTTCTGACAACCTTCCTCTGTGAAGGAGGGGGCATTTTGACCCAAAATATCCTGCGTAAGACACGCTAAATGCCTGTGCCTTCGCAAAATCAATGAACAGAAGAAGAAGTGGCGATAGATATTCAACGGATTGCTCCATAAAGATTGGTTAACACAGGCAGATCCAGAACGGAAGCCTGCTTTTTTTTCACAGGCAAACTACATACCCCCAAGATCAAAGCTGATCCTTTGTAGAGAAATGAAATGTCGTCCTCCCAAGCAAGTTCCACCAATTTTGTGGCTTTTTTTTCTCAGCATCAATCTTGAGTGTTTAAGGCAGGATATTTACAGATTAATTCTGTGAATAATGATGAAGTAGCTCCTGCCAGCTCGTCAGCCTTTTCAATGCCTGTTTCCCTCATGTTCAATAACGCAACAGAGTGCTTCATACCAAGAGCCTTAAGTTCTTAACGACACCTCAAGGTTCCATTTTATTTCGACGGGTTACTATCATGAAACAAGGATCTTGATATACATATACTGTACGTCATCGTTTACGTCGTGAGTTAAGATATTGGCAGTTTGGGCAGTTGGAAGTTCATCAACTTTTTTGAGACAAAAATATTGTCCAGTCTAGATGCTAAGTTTTGTCTCGAGGCAGGGTGGTGCATTAACTTCTGATGGACGCTGATAGTGCAGTATTTTTCGCGGTCTATTGTGACCATGCCTTACAATTTTTGTTTCCAAAAGTGGGAGTCGACGAAATCACCGAGCTTCATAAAGCAAAAGTTCGAAGGTAACATCATCTCCAGAAATGTACCTGTTACCAAGGATACAAGATCGCTGAACTATCTTCTTTGAGAGTATTTGCAGTCGCTAGTCTTTGCGGGCAAACCGACACTTGAAATTTATTCCTCAGGATACAGTGCCTCAGACTATCCTGTCTATCCTTCTTAAGTATGATTGTCTCCCACTTTTGGTGAGTTATACCTTCAAATCATTTTGGTGAGGAGATTTTCCAATTAAAGCATACATAAGTCAGTGTTTTAAGAATTCGTAATCATAAAATTCCCCTTTCTTTCACATACCACTCTTCACAAATTTTTCGCTGTCAAAACACCTTCTGCCTTTGAGAGTCAAATTAGTCATAGTCTACATCTATATCCTACCCAAAATGATAAGCCTTCTGAGCATGTTCCACTATAGGTACAATGACAGTATGATTTGTATCTCTCCATCTAATTGTTGAATGGCCTCCGCCCGAGGCCTGGAAAATAATTACGCCACTCTGTTCTACATTTGTAGACCTTTCAGTAAAATCCGGTGACATTTCAATTTATCAAATAGGACACTAAACTCTGTTATCTCCGGCTGTGATAGTGCAATTTAAATCCTCCTTGTGTGGGGCACGTCTTTTAACCTGCTTCCACCTGCTGTCTATTAATCATAATTTCAGAACGCCTGCCATATTGTGCGAACATTCTGCGAAAACAAATTGTTAAGAAACACTAAAAAAACAAACAACAAAACCCTTAACCGAAGACAAATGATCCTTAAAGGTTGTGCATGTGTGTGGGCACACGAGTTCATTAACACCCCACATCACTAATGAAGACGACACATACATGGTCTCAAGTCACAGGAAATTACTGTGGCACTTTGTTTAAACATCGGTTTTAACGCCCAAAAATAAGGGTACCGCCTCACTTCCGATTGCACCTGATACGCAATCATATGCCATCATGAAGTTGCCAGGAACGCTGCCGTCGTCATTTAAACTGGAGTAAATGGGAAAATCATTACCGGGGAGGGGGGAGGTTGGAAGGCGGGTTGTATTCTCTAATCCCATCATTAAACTCTCATTAGGCTCAGAGTGCCAGTAGTAATGTTATGTGTCGTGTGCGCTTTTATCGGTTCCTAAAATGACATGTAAATACGAGTATAGCCCACAACCCGCGCTACTGTTTTGTATCCTTGAAAAAGGATATACTCACATTTTTCTTCAAGCAAATTAAAGTTACTCGAACACTATTTTCGACTTGTTATTCTTGCTTGTCCTTCCTTATAGCCACCTACCCACCCGCCCAATAGCTATAACGGCTTCGAATATGACTACACGTGGAATAAGGTTGAATATTAGATGAGCGGAGGGGGGGAGGGTGTAAGAGATGTCGTCGTCGTCGTTGGAGGATAAAAGGGGACTGAGAGCATTCATCATAATCATAATGTTTCTCGACTTAGCCTCTTGTACCCTGTTTGTATCCACGCAATTGTTTTATGGCAGCCGGCTGCCATCAGCCTTTGTTGCGATTTCGTTGCCATTCACCTAGAAAAAGTTTAATTAGAATTGGGGCGCTGACTTTGGCAGTGGGCTTATTGGGAACAGTGGCAGGTGAAGGTATATCCTGTGGGTGGCGGCAACCCTCCCACACACACAATGTGTCTGAAAAGGAACACTACGAGGAGATATGAATTTGGTTGAGAAATTTGTTGATATACCTAGTGTCAGAGTGGGATGTAGACATATCCTTTTGCCTCCGCAGATAATTTTGAAGAGATCGACAGAAGAAAGAAAAGGTGATCATGTGACATTGAATAAAATGCAAGGCTTATTCATGATATCCCTTTGGAATGCTTCTGGTTTTCTGATTAATTTTCTCGGATTTTAGCGATGTAACCTTAACTATCGTCTACACTTCCCAATTCTTGTCCAATATTCAGATTTCTAGAACTGCTATTCTGAGTTAGTGTGCCTCATTGCATCACGTGGCTAGATGTGAACCTATGACCTATGGCTGTTGTTCTTAATTCTCGTTTTCTCTGATAAAGCTATTTGTTTGAGATATGCTTAAGCCTACAAATCATTAAGATTCTGTCAAAGCTGCCTTTAAGGAACTTTTGTACTTTTCTTGTGTTAGGAGCGATCAATATCCAAGTGGCACAGCCATATAGATGGACTGACTTCCACGTTGAAGTGGATGTTTTAGGTTTAGTGCCCTGCTACACCAAAATTTGAATCATAGAAACCCAGATTTCACCATCATGCATAGATGCAGCCTTGCTGAACTCCACCTTAAATTTGGAGTTCCTCAGACAGTCTCACTCGGTCCAACACTTGACAGGGGAACCAATTGTACGTGGACTTGTTAATTGTTTTTAATTTATCTGTAATGCCTCGCCTGCCGAAAATATTGTGTCCTAGACAGCCCGAGAGGGACAACAGAAGGCACCAACGGTCTTATGACGTATTCGAAGGGGGGAAGCACTCATACTCCTGGATCTTACACCTGAATCTTTTTCAGACGTTTGCAAGAGGTTGGGCCCTGACAAAACGTTGATGATATTCGATGCACTGAAGCCTTGCTAAAAAAAATTTCCTCCCATCTTCTTCCGATATAGGGACTCTAGTTCAATCCACTGTGACGCTCTGATGTCGCTGAAATTCGAACCAGAAGCTGGCTTCCTCTAGAAGCCAGTCTCTATGACGCTGCAAGCGCCGGACAATACCTTCATCCTACTTCGTACGGTCTTTTTCAATGGAATACGAAGTTTATTTGCTGTACAGCTCGTACAGTTCACTTGTTGAACCTTCTTCTCCAAAACCCATCATCGTCTTACGAAGAGTTTTTCTCTCGAAGCTACCCACTGTGAGGTTCTGTTCCATTCGGTGTTGTTTGTCCCTTTTTGCTGACAGAGGATACTTGGCCTTGCCCTCATTTTGCAGTCCATCACCTTGCCTTTAATCTTTTTTTTGACATCGTAGATCTCAGTTAGGTCATTACAAGGCTTAATGGAGCAGCTAGAGTTCTCCGTCGTCATCCTGCACAGACGGACAAATTTGACAAAGATCTAGATCAAAACTAGACCTGGCTTTAAGTAGTTCTTCTCTAAAGATCCTGTCATAAGCCGCCTTGAAATCGTTAAGGAGATGATGAGTATCGATGTAGACTTCTAAGATTTGTTGAAGCATACTAACATGCAACCACAGGACTTGTTCCTCTATTATCGCCTGAATTCTTTCAGATCTGTTGCTCAAGTTTTGATCCTGTATTATACAAACCTACATATGTTGTGTCACATTCGTGTCACCGTAACACTCAACACGTAGTAGCTCAGTAATTTAAAACAGATTTTTTTTTTCTTTTTTGAGAATACATACATCATTTAGGGCAATCTTAAAATCGCTATTAGTGGCACCGTTATTTCCCCCTCAAGAGACACACGAGTATGTGTATGCAAATTGGAACCCCAAACTGCGTACTAAGACGATTTACTTTTCCTAAATTCATCGTATTCGAGGATTAAAGTAATAATCCATCTAAAATCCGTCTTTCACTTGACAAACACAAAGGATTTTCGTTTCCATTGTTATTGACGGTAGCATCTTCTTCGTTCGTCTGTGTACCCTGTCCGCCTACATTTTTGAATTAAATTTTTTCTTTGTCGTATGTCGGGTTTATTTTTTTCTTCTTTGAGATACCACGCGCTTTTTTGTACGAGTTACCACTCTGTGACAGTGTGTGACAAGTAGGTTTCTATTTGGAAACGACCCTGTAAATTTTTCATGTCACTTACAAGGAATAGGATTTCAATTCCCTTTTTATCATCTATCCTTTTAGGGTATGTAAGCTTTGATAGATTGCTTGTAACACAGATAATTCTTAGGGCAGCATCCCTACGTCGAGTCATGTCCGTTCGAAGAATTGGCATGTCCTTTTGACAACAGATACCAAGGAAGTCTTGTGCTCGAAGTTTTTAAAAAAAGGTACGGTAATTTCTTAAAATACCGTGAACTATAAACGAATGTAAAAATCACATACAACTGTCCCCAATCGATTTGGACCACAGCCATGATGGAAACCTATGCCTTGTACATCAGTAAAGGTTTATGTTTATGTACATCTCCCAAGTAAAATAGGGTATCCCATCTCCCCTTCGACACGATCTCTAGGCTTTCCATATGCTTTTCTTTTGTTCTCTCTTTGGTTTCCGCATCGACTTCCTGGTAACATCACCAATTTGACAGTGCCTTGGAGTATGTATGCGAGGGCAGCCTGGGCGAGGGTAGGTAAGGCATCCAATTATTTTCACACTTCGAATATGGGGCAAGAGGAAGACTCATAATGAAATTTATGTGTCCTTCGGTGTGTCAAGGCCATAAGACTTGTTACACAAACACAATGGACACAAAGACTGGCAAAAGATGTGATTTAAAGTTATTGACCGTTAATCATCGTATCTGACGGATGAGACGGATGTCTGTTTTTGATGTTCTAATATGTTCTTTATGGAATTGTCCTTCTTGGACTTTAATACTGAATAAATTCGAGGAATATGTCTGTTTCAGACGGCACATGACATTTGTGCGGTTGTTGGATGTAATACTCGTAATATGGTTGGGAAATAATTGCGGCTAGCTGACCCCAAAACTAATGAGCAGGGATACATTCATGTTGCACAGAACAATCTCATAAGAAATGAGAATAAATTGAATGAAAGGAACTAATGATGTACATATTCTTCCTTTGGGAAGGCTGTAGAGAGAGAGGAGCGTACATAACCGCACTTGTACAACTGGAGTATCTTTTGTTAAGTACTCTTTTGATATTGGTTTCGTAAACAAACCCTGATTTGCAGTAGCAACAGAGAATCAGATGTATGTGTCTTCCTGTGTATCTGGATGTAACCTCAGCCTTTGTTTCTACCTTTCTATATGAGAAAACGATTCGAGAAGTGATTTTGAAGTAGATTTTGGTTAGAGCTTGAAGCAGAATCTATGAATATCCAAGCATTGGTGAACCACATTCGAGAAGGTCCTTCAAGCCCAAACAGCCGATGTTATTCTTTGGTCATGGTGAATTGTAGTATCACAGTACAAGGGGTAACGTTCTCCGTTTGACTGTAAGTTGATTGATTGATTTCGCAAGACACCCAACCTAATGCACTGACAGTACAAAGTGGCAACTAGTGCAAGAAGCTGACATAAATTCGTAGGGAACTGTCTACAAGATTGCCATGAATAAGCTCAAAGCACAAAGGTGACCACAACGAATTCGTCCCATTGTGATCGATCATCATATCATTCAAATGTGGACGCTGTGGACAAAGAGCCCGACGTCAAGCATCTAGTGCAGCTTCCTGAAGAAGAAAGCTGTTGACGGTGCGATGGTTACACTAGACGTCCCAATCGCTTTCTATTGAGTAAGTTTGTCAAGTGTAACTCCTAAGCTAGTATCGATCTAGTGAAAGGAATGCGAATTCAACCAATTAGTGGCCAAACATTACGATCTTCAGCCCAAGAGATAAAATCTTTGGGGACTCCAAGTTCGAGTTTATGATGTGCTTAATCAAGCTCTGCCTCACCAGGGCAAGCGAAATACTGAGCAATCGCTGGCCGTAGTTTTATTTGGCGAGGCAGTGTACAGAATTCAAAAGACCATAACTTTAGAGCTTCCCTATCAGATCAATAGCCTATGGGCTTCGTTCAGTCTGTCCGGAGTATAAATTCAGTGTTCGGCTTTCCGACGATAAGAAACTGACAGCCGCTTACAAGAAGAATCTTGATGCTGGATGCTTTAGGACATCAGAAGTTAATGTCTATAGTATGAAACTGAGCAACGACGAAAACAGGGGACCGAATGTGGCAACACCATCGGAGAGGTAACCATGACCTTGGTTATCATCAGCCAGAAAAGAAGAACTTAGTGCTTTGGTTTGAGTAAGAGGACGATAAAAGGTGCATACAAGTAAGTCCTGCAGCGCAAGAGTAGTGAGAGATAAATGCTGGATTAGAAAGAGGGAAGAAAAGAGAATCCTGCGTCAAAAAGAAAAGGGTATGCTCTGCTTCTCAGCTCAATGACATCAAGGACTCAAGAAATTCTTATCGAGAGCTGGTAACCGGCCACAAATCAGAACTGAGTATCGACTCTATGTGCGTCATCTTCAAAAAGACGATCATGTCTCTTAAAAACCTCGGGGGATATTCATACAAGACCCGTATTGTGTGAACATCTAAAACCCTTCTGCCACACTAATCGGCCTTAGTGGACTTTCACACAAAGACAAAACTTGGAACATCAAGCCGAAACTCACTTAGCGAAAGAGACAGAATCCTTTGGAACACCAAGCAGAAGGAGACTTCTGACGATAGGTACTAAAAGGATTCATATCGAACTTAGGAGAATCAAACGGACAACAAAAGAATATGTAGAAGAGCTGATAGTAGTCCGGGCTACTATTTTGTTTTGGAATATAACTACATCCTTTGGCGCTAGAAGCTTCAAAATATTACATTGCTTCCGCAAGCAACGATTGAAATACACACGTAGATTTTCAAATAAAATGCGCTGTCTTCACTTCCTGCAATTTCGCTGAACCAGTGGTCCTTGGACCCTAGTCCTTAGTGAATTTTGATATATTTTACATGTACAAAGGGTACCTCTGCACCATTATACATTTGTGAGGTAAAATAATATCCAAAGCTCTATCTCGTTTAATGATTTACTGAAAATGAGAATTTAAATTGAAAACCAACCCAAAACTTGGATCACTCATGAATATTCAATGGAATTCTCGGTATCTACTCTATCGATATCCATGCAGATACAATCGCAAATCTATCTGCACACAAAGAGGTGGCAACGCAATTTCCAAACTATCACACATATCTACTCGGACTCGTATAGTTACGCTTAAATCAAGTTTCAATGGAAATGGCATACATTTTGTATCTAAACACAAACACCTCGAAGGCACACAATACACAACAAAAGGTGTCCTGCACAAGGACGTATCCATTGCAATGGTGCTAATGACCATTTCCACTCAGAACATGTTTGCAGTGGCCGAAGCCTGAATAATTGAATTTTGATTGCAAATACAATTTAAATCTGACTTTGTTTAGGTTTTTGGGGCTTATAAATCTTGTCATCATCAATACAACATCTTTTGTAAAATGTCCTTCAATTCAATTCAGTAAAAATAGATAAACGTTCTTATTTTTAGGCCTTTCACCCTAACATTTCTAATGACATCCTCTTTTTTCGTCCTTTATTTTCAGATGTTAACAATATCACATCACCAAATGCATACGCAAACGATTGGACCCAAAACGTAACGTTTAGAAATAATCATAAACAACATTATCTACAGCGTTCACAAACAGTAACAGCAAAAAGAATAAAATCAACAAATAATCATAAAAGTACATACTACATATATTTTTATTAACATAAATCCCTTTTGTTTTTTATTGAACATAGCTTTAGCACACAAAATAAACAAAAAAATCGCCGAAACATAAAATCTAATTGAATGCTGATAGAAGTATTTTCATAAATTATTTGCAGAACACATTATTATATAACGAAATACATTATATAGAGACGTATTGTATAAATTAATTTCAAACACAAAAATTAGATAAAAAAAAAACTAATAAAACAGGACAACAAAATAATGGTTAATATTTTAAATAACAAAAAAAAAAATCGAAAATATAGAAAGAAATAGTTAAATAAAATTCCATTGCCTTGTTATTCATATTTATAAATAAAACAAAAAATTAAAAAAAAGTAATAGCTAATAAAAAATACATTAAATATAAAATAGATTATAAAATCACAACACAAAATAAAGTGTAAAATATATTGAAGAATATTTAAATCAATGCAGGGTGGACCGGAAGTCAATGTTTGGTTTTTAGTTTTGAATTGGGATCTAAATAGACAAAAGCGTAATTTAAATAATCACAGCAGGACCGCGAACTTGTCGCCTTTAATATTTTAAAAGCACTCCACATTCGATGAATACTATTTACTGCGTGCTTGATTGCAAGGCCTTCAATGTTTTGTCAGGTAAAGAAAAATTGATTTCCCTTACGTAACTATTCATTGAATATAATTTAAATTATGAAAAAACTTATCTGCATTTTGACAATGTACATGGAAGTTTTTAAGACAGTTCTGATGACAAGAAACTGGTGTTACCAGAGCTGTAAAAGAATACTACCATTTTGACTTCAATGACTTCAGATGACTTTGATGACTTCAAATACTTTAAAGATTTCAAAGACTTCAATGACTTCAGTAACTTCAAAGACTTAGTTGACTTCAGATGACTTAAATGACTTTAAAGACTTGAAAGACTTCAGATGACATCAAGCACTTCAGATGACTTCAAAGACTTCAAAGACTTCAATGACTTCAAAGACTTCAATAACTTCAAAAACTTCAAAGACTTAGTTGACTTCAGATGACTTAAATGACTTTAAAGACTTGAAAGACTTCAGATGACTTCAAAGACTTTAAAGAATAATAACTTCAAAGACTTCAATGACTTCATAGATTTCAATTGAATGCAATGAATTCTAGTGACTTCAATGGGATTTCAGTGAATCACAATGGTTGCATTCGTTTTGACTTCAAAATAATTATTGCAAAAAATGATTGCTTATTGAACTTTAGACTTCAAAATGAATAGTGATTGAAGTTGAAGTTATTGAATTGAAACAAATCCATGTGCATTCTAAGGATGACTTCATTGAATGCATTCCGAAATGAATGCATACTTTTACAGTCCTGGTGTTGACAAAACTGGAGCATAATTTAGGGCATAATATCGCCATCGAAGCTGATGTCCTTACGGATGAGATATCAAGTGCGTGGGGTTGATGAAATATATCAGCACAATAGAATAGTTGCTTCCACAAGGATTTTTCACTGCGGGACTCGCACAAGGCATATCCTTCTGCTAAGCCTACATTACCTAAAACTTAAAAGGATTAATACTCCCTCGACAAGAACCTTGGACGCAAAACTCTTGGAAAAGTATGGAATTGCATACATCCTGTGTCGGAGATGCAACACTGCTGCCAGCGAGGAATACTCCAAAGTTAGTTTTCTGAACTGCGTTACGAGATTTAGTTTTCTACGTCTCTTTTGGTGGTTAGGTCACTTTGGGATCGTAGTCACGAGCCTGGGTTTACTTACATCCTCTGTCAGGGTTTCTCGTAGAAAACTTTAAGAGAAACTTTCTCCTATTCTATGTATTTGGGAAGGAAGCGTAGTACAACACTTGTAAATAGCGGCATGGCCATGGTGCTTGTGATAGAATGGCTACATGGCAATAAATATTGGTGGTAGATGTCATGTAGATATTATTCCAAAAAGTCGCATATGCCAATGCCATGTTTGTTTTGTATCATACATATGCCGTGAAAGAAGCCCACATATGCCTCATGCATGAAAGGTATATTGCTCGTCCAATTGCACGGAGAAGCATCGTATTTCTATCGCAATGACAGCGACGAATTCGATTGTTTGATTGAGCATTTCTACCTGAGATCATACATTTAGATGCCAAAAAGACATGTCACATGTTGCCTAGCTCATACTTATTTGTGAGTTGCTAAGGATTTTGTTCGATCAATCGATTGCCGATTGACATTATTGAGTGGCTCACTTATCGACTAGTTCAACGATTGACAGCTGCTCTTCTTCAGGGTGATTATTGTCTACAAAGGTCCACAAATTTTGGTTCAAAGCACAGCATAACTCAGGCGACTTGGTCTCTAAGTCATTTCCCTGAAACCAACTGAAAAATGGACTCATGTTGCCAAAAACAAACCGATATTTGTATACATACAAGGTGTCGCATGTGGCACTCCTTTCCTCTTAGTTTTCTTGACTTTGGCTGTATCAGTGTCCTACTTGATTGTTCTACGAGTTTATCGACTTTAGAGCAATCCTTGAATGATTTGCACTTATATATCCTACTTTGAGAGCCTCAGATTCATGTTTTCCCAACCAATGATCGAATGAATGCGATCACTTTCGCATGAGAACGACCCTATTCAACGATGTGAGAGTTCGTGGCCTTACGTCACATGTAAAGGACATAATACACAGGGGCTTTATTTCTAGCTGCGTTGTGTGGATAGTGCGTTGTTGACTACTGTGCTTCTGAATCAAAGATTGTTGTACTACGTCTCAGTCTTGTGGAGCAAAGGCGTACATAGATTCATGGTTTTGGGTAAGGATGATTAACTCCCGTTTGGGTTTCTTCACTCCCAAATAAACTATTGATCTGAAAGTCTATTTATCAGCTTCTTGAGCGAAAACCACAAAATTAACATTCACATAACTTTGTAAAGCTGATCGAAATATCGAGAAGATCACCCATCGACTCTGGGTCCATTCAGCATATATAAAACTTTTTAGATAATTCATATAATTTAAAATCACTTCTAAAGAAAAATACATAAAAATGTCAAATAAATAAGAAACTATATATATAAAAAAAATATTAAAAAAAAAAACACATACACTCACGTATATTTAATCGATCAAGTCGACCAATAAAATTTTTAAATATACTAATCAAAAACCAAAAACGATTATCATTTAAAGAAAAAACCAGAAAAATATTTAAATTTTAAGATTAAGATGCAACAAGCTTATTAGTGATACTAATTTTAATATTTAATAAATTAATATCTAAGCTACTTAAACAAAATGTAAAACAATTGTAATTAAAATGAGTAATAAAACCAAAAAATCAGTTAGAAATCTTTTACATTTTAGAAATTGTTGATTTTTACCCTTTAGTTTATTTGTTTACTGTTTACTTGTATTAGATTCTTATAGAATATATTAGAGAAAATTTAAATTAAAAAAAAAAAAAAACATTATATACGAAGGAAAAAAAAAACAAACAATTAATTGTTGCACATTTTCAAATCTGTGATTTCTGTGTCGCAAAAACATTACCAAATAAGAATTTATAATTAAAGTTAAACAAATGTAAATAAATTTTCACCTTTCACCCCCATTTGACTTTTATATTTAAAAAAACTTAAAAAAAATACCTTTGATTTGTTGTAGAATAATTTTGTTATATTTAAATTGCTGCATTGAATCACTTTCAAATTTTAGTTTCTATTTTTTTTTTGTCTATTTTTATAGATGTGTAAGAATCACTATAAACAAAAGTTAAAATAAAACAAACAAAAAAATATCACTCAACATATTCAGAATAAATAATAATAAAAAAAAAAGAGTAAAATTATAAATAAACGAAAAACGAAAGCAGAATTTTCACATTTTATCTCGTGTAGGTTTACCTATGTTAATAAACAGAATTTTCACAATATTACATTTCCATTTAAAATCTTATCTAGTGGCAATAATTGAACAAATTTATATGAAGAATATTATTTTTGTTTATACAGTCTATAAGTCAGTTAAACTAGTTAGAGAATTCCATAAGAAAATGATTATATTAAACTAAAAGAAAGGATCATATAAAAGTCGTTATACCATCAGATTTAAGTTTTAAGTTTTGTTATAATTTGTTTGTTTTTGTTTTTAATTTTTGATTTTATGAGTTTTGAAACAAATAAACATATACAAATTTTCAAAAATAAATAAGACAGTTTATTTTTCCATAGCAAAATATGAAAAAGAGCTGTTTAGAGACGTAAGTATTAAGGAAGATAATAAGGCGAGGCCTGATACTTAAATGTATGCATAGATTCAAATATTTTTAGATTCAAATAATTAATATGCAAAATGTCGGCTCATACAATGTGGAAGGTTCGGTTCTCATGTCTATTCAAATTCCAGTAACACTTAGTGTATTTTTCCACAAAGAAAACAAACAAAATACTGTGAATTAAAAACGAATGAAACAACCACAAACAACTCTTTCCAAGCAATTTGGACACGACCCATGGAAAATAAATTGAATGCTCAAACTATCAGTACGACAGTTTTTTCTTTCCTTCCCTTTTTCTCTTCCAATTCTCTTTTCTCTTCCGTTAAAGAGCGTCAAATCACACGATATCGGTGTCCAATTCACTGGTCTGCTTTCGTTAGTCGATCAGTCTCCAGGTATCCTTGGATAGCCACATGTCTTCCTTGCGATCAGTCGACAATTCTTTCAGCAATGAGCTGTTGAATGTTTCGACCTTTTCCGAATGATGATCCCTTAATTGTTGGCGCATTGAGAGGTCCTTTAGTCTGTCAGTGTGGAACCTGGGCATGTTTGCGTCATTTTGAGATGACTTGTAGCAGTACGTAGTCGAAGAGTAGCTACCATAATATTCTGATCTATTCGCCTGTTATGAACGTCCAGGAGACTACTTCTAAACAAAGTGATCCATTGGTTGGTGGTTGCTTGTCTGTCGTTATAGAGCCCAGTTGGCTTTGGGCATGACTTGAAATATGTTGCCACCTATCATAATACCATTCTCAGTCCAGAATACGCCTACCGGGAATACACCTACGTACTAAACATGCACGCCACACAATTCAACCACTCTCCCCGCAAGACTACCATTAGTCTCCGAGTCTGCCAGGGCGTTCTGCACACACAGTATGAATGAGCAGATCTCAATCCACTCGCGTTCTGATCCCGTCATGTGGTTTACGAGATTTCCTGTATTTGGCAGGTTTCCTCTTATTTCTGCATTAAACACTACATGCTCCGCGTCCCATTCTGGGCACTGCGGCGAACTATCGTGTCCAAATCTATGAAGGTATTTCCTATTACCGTCATAGCTGGACAGGACTGACAGATAGTTCCCTCTCGTTCTCTTAATTCATGTGTTTATGGTGGGAAGGAGTTTGTGGGTCCATCTGCCTTTAGTAGAGTTATCCCAGCTCCCCCTGCCGAGGCTGTCATTTCCACATCCTTAATCCTTTTTGCTTTTTGACCTAAGGTACACCCTTTGCATTCTATTTGCTAGGATATCGATTGGGATCATTCCGGCTAGTACGCAAATGGAAATTAGTACGTAAGCCGCTGCATCTGCGATGCCTTCTTGCTTGCATAGTCAAAGTAGACTTTGAAGTGTAGCCTATCTACTGTCGAGCATGACTCCAAGGTACTTTAGCGATTCCTCAGATCTAATTGCATATCTGTTTTCCAACTCCACTGTCCTGCGACTGGTTATCAGGACAGCATCAATTTTGTGCGTTGTCAGTCCTTTACTATCGTAATAGCCTCATCCGTTTCGGAGTTCACCTCGTGGACATGCTTGTCAGTATATCAAGCAGGCGATACGATGATGGTTCTCCAGGGGGCTTGTTGCCCTTTTGTCACTAAGGGCTGGCATTGGAAATGATAACAGAAAAGCATTAAGGGCCACACACTATTTTCTTACATTATCTTAAATATAAGCACGCACTGTACGTACTCTCAGTTCGTTGGAACTACAACACATTTTGTTTGCACTCCTTCTGACTATAACAGGATCTATTTCTTCCTGTTTGTGTTTGCGCTACAGGATGCTGCTATGAACTTTCGCATTTTAGATAAGACTCCCAAGAAATATGGAGAGAAATTCAGCTCCAGAACTGTGTTGTATGTAAGGAAATGAGTAAATTTGAATTTGAAATTGATAGTTCAATTGAACTGTTTATACTTCGCACATCCACACAAATATTAACATACGTATGTGTGTATGGAATTAAGGTCATAGATGTCCATGGGCAAAAACACTTGGTAAGTGAGAAAGATAATCTAGGATACCACTAGTAATGTACATTTCCTCATCTGTCATCACCTCATGGCAACAGCTTTGGACATGCTGGTGTGGTGGGCTTACAGTTGCTGCCTTAATGGCAAAGATTGCACAAAAAAGAGCAGAGTTCCAGAGATCCAGGGAGTACAACTTTGTTCCTCTGATTCCACCAAGTATCCACATATATAGGCCTGACTATCTACAGGAAACTGAGCTGGAAAATAGAAAATGGAAAATTAGTCTATATTCTTGCAAGAGGGCCCCGGAAGCTGCCGATCCAAAATTATGTATTGGTTATCTAGCATTAGTTTGCCTGGTACTGATGTTCGGTATTTCACTCAAAAGGACAGCGCTAGACAATGTTAGCCATATCTCTCTTATATGTAAATACAGTTCAAAGGTCATACAACTCCTACGGTCGCACTGGAGCCGATGTTGCATATTCTTCCTCTGGATGTATTTGAAAGAAAGTTCTAAAATCAGCGCTGCCACTGAGAGAATTATAGCGTTGTAAGGACAATGATATACAACACATGATAGTAGCTAAACCGATCGATCCTTGACTTTGATATTAACCACAAAAGCATTCCAAACTGGAAAGAGAATGCTGCTAAGACTAAAGCTCCTGTGAAGTGTTGTCCAAGCTAAAATGTTGACTATGCGAGAAGTGGTAGGGACATCAACGTAAGGGCATCTTCACTTACACCGATAATTAGATCTTAAAGGAATTAAATCTCAAATTATAAGATCAAATTTGGTAAAGCAATGCTGTGCCTTTCATCCATAGAAATTGATATATTGTAATATAACCCAGGAGTGCCTGAACATTCTGATATTCTGAATAACTGCAGAGCAGACAAACTGGCCAAAATTGGCACAAAACAAACGCTTTAGACTGTAGAAGGGGAACCCCATCTATCTCCACAAGTTTAGTGATCATGATAAGAAAACATATAGGTAATCTGGTGGAGATACTTCCTGGCCACTGTGCAGTCGGTATAAAAGTCGTCGTCAGCTTGAATATCCCAGCCAATGACCTATGTCGCAGGTGTGCGGACAAGAAAGGTGAGGAGTATCTCCATTGCATCTTCTATGTCAGCAATTTTCTCATCAAGATTTGGTTCATCATCTGAAATTACACTATCAACTGTGAAGCAATAGGTTAGGTTAAATAGGTGCCTTGTGACAGGCTCACTTGGACCCACAATCCGGGTCCATTGTGCCCAAACATTTAATCCTGAAAACGCTGTAAAGAACAGTCCGCTGTTAGAACCACCCAGATAGTGATTTGAGTGTCAGGAGGTCTATCAGCTCAACGTCGTCTAAATCCTCCAGCTCCGAGAAGAAACAAGAGCTCTAAGTCTCCTGACGAATAGGGCATGACAATCAGACAAACAATAAGTTTCTCCTCTTACCTGAGACAACCAATCCAGCCATAGTTTTCTCTCCAAATATCTATATATTGCGACTGTTTTTCCTCTCAAAAGTCACGATCTTTTCAACCGAAACTCACAGCTGGACAAATATCCTGTCATAGTCACTTATCCTAAATGGATGATGCTTGTTACTCTGAGGCCTCGTGTGTAATGGATCGTCCAGATTAACAGCCAAATAATTCAAGAATATGTCTCGTGTCCTCTTTGAAAATGATAAATCACACAGGACACCATATGTCCATGTGTTGACACTTATTTTTGTGACTTTGACTTACTACCACCACCGCCACATGTGTCACCTGTACAAAGCCCCAAAGAACATGACTAACAAAATTACCCTCACCTGTGTCATATGATAAAAAGCAAACAAATAAATAAAAAAAATATAAAACGAATCGAAATCCAATAGAAGAACAACACCCACACTCAAGCACAGGGCTTCGCTCCTTTTTCCTACCTTTTTCGAATACAAATGACCTGCCATGTCGAAGGCGATGACATGTTTTCAAATAATGAATCCTGATTGATGGTACACCACTCAGCCTGGTACACAAATACACCAACAATGGGTGTTGTGCAAGGCCCGCACCATATCCTGTTGATTTGAATCTTCGCCCTCATTGTATCCTGAAATTTGATTTTTATGATGTGAAATTGATGAATTGCGGTTCTTTTGTTTGCCCCCACATGCATGGGGATGTATCTTTTGTCTGATGCCATCCACCAACATGTGATTCGCATTAATAATATAAAACCAACACACATTATGTCCTTTTTGCTAATGGCAATGGTATGCATAAATTGCATAAAATTGATTATATGCAAACGACCGCACAATAAAATCATTTAACCCCCGCGTGACATGACCGGCCCGACCAGCAGGTAGCTCGAAAGTGCATCCTGCTAATTGATTATCCTGACAACAATCGAACGTCGACACAATTTGTGTTTCAATTTATTTATGGTTATTAAAAATAAATGCACGATGGAATTGCGTAGTTCAAATCAACTAAGTCCTTTCGATTGGATATTTCTCACTTACAATCAATTTGTTTCAATTAGTCAATCCTTTTGGGGATTTGCCTGCTCTTTAAGGACAAATATGCCAAGTATCTGACTGTCTCTCTCAAGGCACGGATGGAAAACGGATTCCCACTTCGACTGCTCAATTTTCTTTAGATTTATGGCAGTCTGACAACTGCAAGGACATCCTTTTCTATTTTTTCTCAACTTCTTTTCGAATACCTTCTTGGCTGGGGAAAAAGTTAATACAAAATGGTGCAACGCTATAAAATATTGATGCAAAGACACAAATCACGAAAAAGAGATTTGCGAAGGACTCCTTCGTGTGATTTCATCATTCTTTTTGCTCTGTGCGCTTCTTCCTGATGCCATTAGCGTTCGACACGTAACGATGCATAAAATTGATTTTGGAGTCCTCAAGTGGAAAACTAGATAATTGAGGTAATAATTTCACAGGTCTTGGCGGTTCTTACCCAGAAAAAAAAAAGGTCGTTGGTGGTGTTACAAATCCTTGCTCAAAGTGTGGGAGTGATTTAAGAGAGGCTAGCGATTTTTGAACAGTCAAGGGGACTGGTGTCTCAAATGGATGATAATGAGACTAAGATCTAAGGATGCAATTTGGGGAGAGCTTTTGGGCGTCAATCACACGTTATCAGGATGCTTAATAGGCACTATGAATCAGATGTAATCTGATCACGAAATATTTACGACAGAAGTTAGAAGAAAATTAAGTTCTCAGCTCAGTAACGTGCGATTTTATCGGTCAATGTCATTTATTTTTCGAATAAAGGAAATGGAAGAAGCCAGCAAAGAAGTTCCCTGGTTTGTAGTGTAAGAAGGTGGTCGACCTCGTAATTGTGGTAGGCAGGAGCAACAATTTATTTTGAGTTAACTTTTCAAGAAGTTGGAATGTTTACAATCGAAGTAGGAGTAACACTTTGTACACACAGTGGGCACCTTTGCTTAATGGTTAGAGCTTAAACTTCGAGTCCTGAAATATCCCGAAAATTGTTTTTTCACTCCCCATCCCTGCCAGCGTCTGACAAGCATCCAAGAGTATAAATTGTCGTGAGAAAACTGCCCAAAAAGTCTCTGCTCCCGCTGGTGGCAGCGCGTATGTCAACAACAGTCAGGCAAGTGAGTTAGCTTCACCACGATATGAGAACGTGGAAATCCATCTACCTACGCAAAAGTAAAAAAAATCACGATGCTTAATAAGGAACGACGATGACGACTCAAGTCCGAATTTCGAGAGAGGCTTTAAAGGTGACGCTCCATTGTCTCCAGTATACTTAAAACTTCTCAGACGACACCTTGAACCCGACTGTCGTTATCTCTTTTTGCCAGAGATAAGCAGATGAGAATGAGCTCAAGACGACGACTGTACGAAGTTACACAATGTGCAAAGCAAAAGATGCTCCTCATGACAACAAAGCTTGGGAAGATTCGAGGAAGCCTTCATGTAAAACAAAAACCATGACGCGCAAGATAGGACTCAGTGGATATTGACAAGTTCAAAGGAGAGATCCTTTCAAAGCTCCTACACAATCGCGGAAAAAGCCAGACAAAAGCTGGCCCACACCAATTCAGAAACACACACTTCACACTCACTTATGTCCTGAATCCCCTTGTGGGTTCTAGGGCCTCTACAATGCCTACGTGTGTGATTTCTGGAAATGTGCCTCAACTCTTTCCCAGTTGCCGGGCTTCCTTCTCCACTGTTTTGCGCCACGTACTCTTTGGACCACCGTATATCCTGCCATCCAGGTTAAGCGGGTTCCATTGCATCGCTTGGTTAGCTATGGATCTGTCCCTTTCCCTCTCCGAAAGTTGTGACCACTCCTTCGCCATTTTCGTCTCCGTATTGGTTGTGCCTATAGGTTCATGGGCACAATCTCATGTAGCTCAGGCAACTATTGACAAACGTTTGCAGCTTCCCCGTGATAGTGACGGTTACTTTCCAGATACCAAGTCCATATAGCTGCACGGATTCAATGTCAAAAACACCAGCTTTTGATTGGTCTCAGTGACGAAGTGATCCGAAACCGGAAAGCCTGTCGAGTGTCGGTACTAAGGGTTGTTATACTTCTATCCTGGTTCTGGATAAATAATCCTGCCATAAAGGAGAAGTTGATGCTCAAAGTTTAGACCCAAGAATAGGTGACTCACGGACTTGGCTCAATCGACTCGTCTTATGATGCTGATCACTTGAGTAGGTAGGTACTTTAGAAACTTATTGTATCCTTAGGATAGGATGTCAAAGGAGTCACAATCTTTGGCATATATTGAAGTTTCTGGTGTAAACTTTTGAAGATGTTGCGGGTTAATCGATTCACATTTCTTTTAAGCTGATGTTGCTGATTCCTCTGATATTAAGCTTCACTCAAGGTACCACTGGGTGCGACAGAACCGACAAGGTCCTTATATGGGCTAGCAGACATTTATTCAGCTTCAAGGTAAAATGTATCTAAAGAAAGGTGAAGTCTTCTTCTAAAGCAATCATGAATAATGGCATGAGATGTTCCTTGACATGAGGAATACTGTGGATATACAAATCTGACGTCCTAAGTTGGTTGGCATAAAGGTTTACCATAGCATTTGTAATCTTTGATAAGTCCCATATACACAAAAGTGCTGCCTTTAAGTTAACACTCATTTCCCAGTTCTAGATAAAAGATACAGGCTTATCCCCTCCCCTTTGAGTGTATGTATGATAATTTAAAACAGTTCTTCAACCTTTTATTAACGAACAAAGTTTCCCCCAGTAACAAGCGTACACCCATTGCTTTATACTTAATCGCATTACCATACCATTGCAAAGTATGTATAAGTATATGTTAAGCTAATTAACGCCGTCGAAAGTATTCGCCGTGAAATGATAATTAGGACTAACGCCATGCAAAATAGAACCCCGAGAGGTCCTTAAAAAAGCGCTGTCGATTTAGACCAGAGATCAAAATTGAATTTCTTCGATTAAATTCTCATCAGCATTGGGAATGGAAAAGGGAAAAAAGAAAAATTTAAATCCTAGCAGGATACACATATGACTGTTTCCACGTGTCCTGTCCCATGGTGGGAAACATATTTCTTAAATTACAGCCAACTCGTGTTTCCAATCGAAAGCTCATTAAATCACCCCCCAAACCGCCGCACAAAAACCGAAACCCCCATCAGGCAATTGTACTTCCGATCGTTTGCCAAATGACGCGCGGTTTCCATATGTGAATTGGGTTCCTTCAAGACTTGGTCCACATTTCACCACCGAAATTGACTGCCATAAAGTATCCTGCTCCTAACCTAGAGGTGGGCGGGCAGGCGGGCTCCTCTCGTCGAATACCAAAATGATTAATCGCCGTCAAGTAGGAACAACGACGAAGGCGAATAGCAGTTCGGTTAACGACCCAAACCTCATCATCAACAAGCAGGCGAATACTCTTACTCTTACACTCACAGAAGGGAAGCAAATCTATTGCTAGTCGGCCGAAGAAACTACACCAACACAACGTCATCTGCACTCGAAGCAATCACTTACGGATGAAGGAACTTTATGCGGGTGCCCTCTACTATGTATGTGTGTGTGTGTGTGTGTGGTTAAATAGTGTTTGAATGTGAGTTTACCCTATCTTCAGATAGAACCTGCACTTGATGCAACAACAACAACAACTAGTTACTGTGTAGCACCTACTTAATGTTTGAAATTTTGTGAAATGTTTATGAAGTCACATCCAGAGCCACACCCGCGCATAAATGAATGAATGAACGTAATTTAGTGTGTGCAATGGGTGAACTACTATGAGTAGCTCTTTTGCTTGTTAATACAATAATTTATGGGAACGCACAACCCCTCATCTCTCTAGCTATAGCTAGTAGCTAGAGAGAGAGAGAGTTTGACAAACTCACTACTCTGCCGGCTGCCATAGTCGTTTGCAGGAGCGCAGCGATGTTGAGATTTAAATTGAATTTCCGGAAACAGAAAAGCAAATCCGATAGCTCTCGAGGGTATTTACTTCTCGGCTTTGCAAATATATTTATTTATTTGGAAAGTGATGTTCAGTGTTGTAGAGTGGAGTGGTGAAGAGATTTTCGCACACGGGAACGGCAGTATGTTAGGCTTTTCTTTGGGAGACATTTGACGTTAAGACGGATTGATGTATGAGCGGATTGATGTACACGGATTTATTATCAAAAATTGATGGGAATATACTCGTATACTTGACAACGAAATGGAATACCTGATTTGAAAGGTAAACAGAGTTTTTTATTCTTTGATTTTGCAACAACAGAGGGTGTGAATGGCAATCGTTTGTGGAGAAAATTTATAGTCTAGTAGGGCTAGCGGTTTAGTTGTGAAAGCGTAACAGACAGACAAAGTACTTTCGCTCTATACGATGAGCAGGTCAAACTTTACACTTAACCTATCGAGCAATCGAGCATACAAATGTATGCCAATATGTAGCCTAGAAAACAATCTAATTAGGATAGGGCAATAGGGCCCAACACAAATGAATTGATGAACGTTTCCAACCGTGTTTTATACAGCGGTCCATGCCAGTGCTTGAGAATAAAGTGCGCTGTGAAAGCATTTCCGTCCAACTCAAATGGAGCAGGCTCAGAAGGCACCTCTACAGAACCAGGTCCTTACTGGGAAGTTAAGGAACTGAGCTCCAGCTACAACACATGATAAATGGGAACACAAACTCCATCTAACTAACTTCAAAAATATTTCATGGCCTTGAGAATCCCGGCTATTAATCGGGCCAACTATTCCTACGAAGTAGAAAGTGGCAGTGGATTGGACACACCCAGTGGAATCCGCTCACCCAAGCAGGCAAAACAGCGGGACGCCCTAAGCAAACGTGGCGCAGAACAGTCGATGAGGAATCGAGCTCTTAAGGAATGAGTTGGAGTGAGCTCAAACGCATTGAAGAAGTACGAACAAGATGGCGTGCAGGCGTTGTTGATGCCCTATGCCCCCGAGGGGTTAAAGGACCCAAGAAGAAAAGGAAATTCCTACACGAATCCTTAACGAATTCTGATTCAATAGAATATTTATCAAGCCAACCAACAACACTTCTTCTCTAAAATTTAAAGGAATCATCAAATAGCTCACGGGACTAGCTAACATATTAACTCAGGTATAATTTGTTCTTCTGTTGTCTTCCAAAGGAATCTATGCATCTAAGTAGGACCGACTTTACCACATCAGTACATATAGAATTTGCAGCCTGATATAAGCAAATACAGGACCCAGTATGCCTTGGCCAGAAAGCTTCTTTATCGGGCTCTCAATATGACCTGGAAGAGAGTTCCAAGTAATGCAGTCTTATGTCGTCGCATTCCGCAAAACTCTATCTCTCGAACATTGATCGGTATTGATCCCTGGCTCAAGTTCCGCCTGCAAGTCCTAAATACGAAGAAAGTCGATACCATACTTACGATCTTCTATACCTAACTAGGGACTTGGTGTCGAAGGAAAAGAGTCATACACTACACTATATATTCAAGACTGACTTCCAAGCAGGATAACAGCATGAAGCTGAGAAGGTAACGAGAGCAACGACTGCCCAGTGGCAGTGGACAAAAGCAGAAGATCTTAGCGAGAGTTGTGACCTCAATGACACTCTATTGCTTCCAAATATGGGAAAGTGCCATTAAGACTTAGCTGTACAAAAGGAAGACGGCGAGAGTTTGCAGAAACAAGGCCTTGAGCCTTCCGAACAACCTCCTACGATTCGGCATGCCTAATGGCTTTTTTCGTACAAATAGGCACTGAAGCCTAGTGGAAA
Source organism: Chalcosyrphus nemorum (assembly GCA_949716465.1). Taxonomy (NCBI): domain Eukaryota; kingdom Metazoa; phylum Arthropoda; class Insecta; order Diptera; family Syrphidae; genus Chalcosyrphus; species Chalcosyrphus nemorum. Next base: position 32,799,480 of record OX454333.1, read on the forward strand.
TGTTGGTAGGTGAATGGGGTCAACAGAGTCGAGTCAAATTGAAAAGTGCCAATCGTCATAAAGGAGCGATGAAGCTAGTAGCGACAACCGAATGCAGCGTATTCGAGTCGAGTGTGGAAGGCTGAAGCCCACTTGCGATGAAGCGGTAGTTACGCGAAGACCAGTAATAGGAGGAGAGGTGAGATTGGTCCTTCACTTTTACTCACAAATAAGTAGGGCTCAAGCTCATTGAAACTCCAGAGCGGCTCATACCACTACGGCAAAATGTGGCTTCTTCTATTGTGCTATTCTCCACCTAGAGCACAGCCCACCGTGTTTAAAAAAAACTCGTGCAACCAAGATATGTTGTTCTTTGAGGCGCAACGGCATTCAATATGGGACGAAACGAACAGCAATGTCCTTAGCCATACAGATAAAAGTACCCCGACCGGGGATAGGCTCCTTACCCTCCTAAAACCACACTTAAACTGTCAGAAAACTGACTTGGATGTCTTTAATTTGAAGCGTTTGGACCAGTTCTTATAAGGGATCACTTCTAGATATTTGGTTCCTTCAGAAACACCTTCCAGACTAAGCCAGACCGATCATGATCCAAACAAATCCACGATTTGAGTGAGCACTTTTTTCCAACTGACCGAAAAAAGTCAAGAAGTGCAGTGTATGCCTTCTGCAATCAACCGATTAAGTAGATATTCTATTCTGTGGTATGAATGTTGTAAATAATTGGTTTGTTGGGCAGTTGACAATTTCGATCGTCTAAACTGCATGTCATGTTGAATTGTTCCGTGCACATTGCGCATTCATGTAGTTGCTTCCTAAAACTCAAGTGAAAGTGTGTAATCGTGTCAAGCGTGCGAGTGTAATAGGGAAATTTGCCAAAAAATTACAATCTAACTTGTAGTAGTTTACTATCACCTATCTAATGGAGAATTTAATGTCAATATTTGAGAATGCAGATCCTCTGAAAACGTGGTGGCCATTTATTGCTGCCGTCGTGGTTGGAATTGTCGTTACCATCAGGTGAGTTGTTTTTTTTTATAAAATTTTTGGTGGTAGATAAAATTTGGTCTGATTGAACGCAAGTCCTTTTTATGGTGGAAATTTGTTGGTATATTTGATGTGATTTTGAGAGTTACAAGGGAATTTTCAAATGGATAAGAAAGACGCAGGCAAAACGTAGGAATTTAAATTAAATGTTCAGGAAAATTTACTTTTTCACTGCAATATTTTAATTTGACTCACTAAAACTTATGTAGCTCAACGTTCGGCCTAGCAACTATCTTTAAAGCGAGTCTATTGCAGTGAAGAAAATTTATATAGAGTTCACCATTAAGTATTTCTTATCTTTAAATTTGAATAAATCTATTTGTAAGTAAGATAACAGTAATTTTGTTTACTTATTTGGAAGACCAAAATATGCCATTATATAAAAAAATATATATATAATATAAAATTAATCAAATATCTGCCCAGGCTTCGCTGGATAGTGCGCATCCGAAACGTCCAATTTTCCATAGGTTTTGCTCTTGCACAGGTCTTAATTTTATTTGGCTTTGGCTTTAGGGCAGTGGTGGTTTGGGGCTTATTGGTGTATACCTATGACTTGAAAGCTCCACAAGAAGAATTTTAGCAGGGTCAAATCGTACAATCTTGGTGGCCAATACACATATCCTTCGCGTCAGATAACCATGTTTGGAAGTCCCTTTTTGAAAATGTCCATTGTAATATGTATCGCCACCTTGCTACAACCACATTTCCTCGGTGTCCATGCCATCCAAATGGCACCAAAAGAAATTGCTTATCCTCGACTGATAGCGCCGATAACCGGGCCAAAGAAGGTGAGGTTCTCAAACGAGTATGGGCCGCCAGTCCAACGTCCACACCAACCAGTCACTTCCTCTGGATGCACTCTAATTTGGTGGATTTCATGTACATTGTTATGGTTCCAAAATGTTGCTTGCTGACGATCCCATTCATCCAGTTAAGGACCTCGTCACTGAATATGATTTTTCGACCAAAATTGGGGTTAAATTCCAACTGCTTGAGAGCCCAGTCAGCGACCATAATGTCATTAACTTTGAAATCCTCTGGGTCAGTTGAATCTTGCAGGCCCAAGTCATGATGTAAAATTTGCCAAGATGCGATCTGCGAAAGGAATAGTTCTTGCGAGCCGTGCGGAATTGATTGCTTCGGATTGTCATCCACTCTCTTACAGACAGCTGCGATCATTTCTGAAGATCTTACCTCTCATTGGCGACAGATGGTTCAGTCGATCTCAATTCATCTACCACTGTGAATAAGCCTCTCGGTAGGACGATTGTGGCGACCGCAAAATGGACGAAGTGATCGAACTGTTGTTCGAACAGAAGACCCACTTTCATAAGACAATAACTCTCCACGCTAATTTGGCAATATAAACTTAATAAATGACAGTCAATATGACGGATGTAGCTTCAACAAAATGGTCGCAATCGCCTGTCAACGATCAGCAATCCTTATTGGAAAGCCCTTTATGTTCCTATTTACTCCATCAGTCATTTGACATTTTATCATTCTCTAAAGTAATCAGCTAAAATACTTCGATTGATTTCACCTCCAAGGCAGGGAATATTTCCAAAGTTTCCCATGCAAATTAATGAGTTAAAGTGCAAAACAGTTTCTAAACAAAAACAGAATCTAATTTGTTGCTTTGAAAACAAAAAAACCGCTTAACTGCTGTGAGAGAAGAAAAAGAAAAAAAAAAAAAAAACAATCTACGAGTAATAAAACCGCGGTGCGGCAGTCCATCCAAGCAGCCAACCAACCCATTGCATCTCATTAATTCAATTTGAATTTTCTTCGTCTCATTAATCATATCTCGACTTTTGCCATGAAGTTTCTGCCACCCCTCCCACCGCAGTAAGTAAACGCAACAAAAAGGATCAAGAAAGGAAACACAACACAGAAAACAGAAAAAAAAAAACAAACAATCAACAGAAGGAGCAACGAAAAAGTTCCTCGCAATTAGTATGCAGAGCTGTGAAGGTTCTTACAAAAGATTTACTACAAATTCGCGAGAACTGTGCCGCGCGCCATAGCACGAGCAAATAAACACACAGATATACAGCAAGCGCCAAGGATTATACTGGTTAAGCAACCCTTAAAATTAATTTCCTCTTCTACTTAGTCCTACTTCTCGCTTTCTGATTTGTATCCTTTCATTTGCAGGACGTTGATGGGTGGCCAACGATGCCCGAATGTGAATCAAATCGAGCGACAAATCGTCATTGTAACCGGCGGCAACAGTGGCATCGGCATGGAGATATCCAAGGCTCTGGCCGCCCGTGGAGGACACGTTATAATGGCCTGCAAGGATCTGACCAAAGCCGAACGTGTGGTCGCCGTACTGAAACGAGAACTGCGTTGTCAAGCGGCCGGCGAGTATTTCATCGAAGCTCGTTGCCTGGATTTGCGGTCGTTCGACAGTGTAAGGCGATTTGCTCGCGATATCCTTGCTGAATTCGAGCGTGTTGACATTCTCATCAACAATGCTGGTGTTATCTTTCACCCAGAGGCGAAATCTGTCGATGGCTTCGAAATGCATCTGCAAGTGAATTATCTGGCACCGTTTCTGTTAACACATCTCCTGATGCCGCATTTAAAAAAGTCCTCCAACGGTCGTGTTATCAATGTTTCCGCTCATGCACACGTGACCGCCAAAATGGACTTTGATGATCCGCTAAACGTGGGCACTTGGTCGGTGAAGTTCCATGCACGCGATGCGTTCTCGCACTCGAAATTGGCCGTCATTTTGGCCACCAAATGGCTGGCCAGAGAATTGAAAGGTGAGTGTTATTTGTGAGTCCTGCATGAGATATGTGTTGTGTATCCTTTTGTTGTGCGTACTCTCCTTTCCAGGTACCACGGTGACGGTAAACGCGTGTACGCCTGGACTGGTGCGAGGAACATCGCATTTACGTTGGTAAGTTCTATTTTTTCGTGTATCCTACTCTGGGGAGTTGTTCCTTTGGTTCTTGTGGGGTTGATGGAGGGCGCTCTGTATTTAAACTTAATCATCGACAGTTTTCCATTTCGTGTTTTCGTTGTCGTTGTTGTTGTCGTTGACGTTGAATGAAACGGTACCAGCGTGTGTTCAAGTACTTTTTCGGTTCTTTTTCACTTTAACTTGACTCTGAGCTAAGGATGAATAAGCAGGAATGTCTAGAGTTGGATTCGCTTCGCCGGGTAAAAGATGGCGAATATTGAAAAGTTAAATTGGTTGGAAAGGAAATTGAGTGGCACGTTTACTGGTTGCTTAACTTTATTCAGTTACAGGACGGGATTATTACAAAAAACAGAGTTTTAAAGCTCTTTGATGGAAAAATGAAAACATCATAACTGGGAAACCATGAAAGTTGAAATTAATTTTTGCAGAAATGAACGTATCCTAGGAGGAATTGCTAAAATTTTGGCAGAGAGAGTAGACTAGAGTAGATAGGATCGATTTACCTATGAAATGTCAGGTCAAATATCTTCCTGGATGAGGTTAAGACGGAAAAAGTAGATAAATAAATTGAAATTTGCATTTAACAGTGATTTGTGGGTACTTTTAGAGGCAGGATGGCTTTTCTTATAAAGCAAGTGCTGAACACGTGCATGGTAGACGATAAACAGTTAAGTCCTACTTACTTACTTAAAGGGCTCCCGACCCTTGTAGATCTCTGCCTAAAACACCGCTGCCTTCCATCCTCTACGGTCCAACAAATGCTGCGGAGACCAAGTTTTCTGGCATCCTACACAACTTGGTCCTTGTATCAGAGGTTCCTTCTCGACTGAACTTGAACCTGGGGCTGAGGTTCCAAGATCCTCTTGGCTGGAGCATTGTTGTCCATTCGCTCGATGTGGCCGAGCTATTGTAGTCTGGGTATCTTGGCTTTTTGAACTACATCCTGGTACAGCTCATAGAGTTCGCGGTTGTATCTTCTCCTCCATTTGCCCTCCTCGCATAAGAGACCTAATACCCGTCGAAGTATTTTCCCCTTAAGTCTACCAACGGCTTGCTGCTAATATCAGTGACACACAGGGACCTGATCATCCACATGGCGATAGGATGCTCTAGGCCAGTTGTCAGGCTAGAGTATAGCTTGGCAACATTATTCAGTATTACTCCCCAAGAAAGGGCTTGTCTAATTATGAAAAAGAGACTATCTGTCTCCTATCTACCCGAAAGGAGATATAATTATAGTACAGGTGATCTGAATCAACGACAGCCAAGTCTCTATTGGAAGCCATGAACTGGAGGACTACAGTGGCTACAGCAAGAGGTTTATAGATTTCTGTAATGCCAATTGCCTTGTCATAAGTGGTACCATGTTTAAGCTGTTTATCCCATGACGGATAAACCATTTCAAATCAGATCAATAGCTTTGCTATCAGTCGCCGTTTTAGAAGTAGTCTCAGTTCAAAGATGCTACCCTGATAGCTACCCTTTGGCTGTGCACTGCTGTAGTTCGAAAATCGCACAGCAACAGAATTCCCAAGTAGGACATAGACAGATTAATGGATTCCACAGCCTGCAAACAATTATGGGATCACCTTTTGCTTAATATGAACGCAATCGTCTGCTCATTGCCAAGGCTATTGAAGTGCTAGTGCTCTACACAATACATAGGTATGTTAATATGTCGTTCAACAACATAGTTCCATAGTAGTGCTTTTAAGAGTTTCAAGGAGATTCTTCTCCTGTCCGCTGGAAGAAGGCTCAAAGCTATCAGACTCAAATAGTTCACTACCAAACAACCGGAAAGATTGATGAATAGTAGAATGTATTTCTCCACTATGAGTGGATGACAACGTTGATGTCTAGAGGAGTAACTCAAGGTACCACCGACCGAACCACTGCCACCCTTAATGCTGTTTGCATCTTTGTTGGAGAATTTTCCCAACTTCGCCAATTTTCCCTTCACTAGAACCACCCTTAATAAAGGTCAAGATCTTTAAAGACACACGCAACTATCGAGTCAATCCAATTGGTCACACACCGAGACTGTGTATGTAATGCCCTACCATAGCCCCGTTTAAGTTTAAGCATTTCAATAAGGATCTTACGCCGCCATATGAAATCACCTCTTCACCATCGCGATGTTTAATCTATGAACTAGATCTCAGGCTGATGACGACACTCTAGGGTCAAGAGTACTTTTCTGCAAGTGTCCTGCTTTTGCTCGCAACAGGTGGTGGATTTGCAATGCTGCTTAGATGAGTGTTGATGCTGTAAGCAATAAAATGTTAAAAATAGGATTTGCTCCTCGGAAATATACGTTGGTACTGTGCAGGGGAACTTATTTCCCCTGATCTTCAACTAGCGCAAACGCCTCTAGACAGCTTGGGATCTACCGATGATGTCAATATCATCTGTGTAATCCAGTCTTCGGATGGATGAAGTGAGCTTCCACTTGATACTTGTTGGTCTTTTCAAGTCTTAGTGTGAAGATGTGGTCTGTTGTCGATCCGCGGAGCCAGAAACCATACTGGTACATGCTGATTAGTGAGTTGCAGAAAGGCTTAAAACATTAATACTAGAGATCTGCAGCAAGTAGCTCGTTTTGTGAGCCATTCGAAATATTCGCTGAGCTTACATTTTATTGCCTCTCATAAAATGAATCTGAAGCGAGTTCCCTTTCATATTCATACAATACCTGCGTTAGACAGAGTATTAAGAAGGGATATGCCTTGGTCTGTCACACAAGACATTGGAGATCTCCTTTTGAAGATGAGACTTACTGAGCTATGTACATTTTCTTGGTGCAAGCAATTGCTGGAAGTGTAGCTGAAGTATGTCAAAAGAGCTGCGAATCTGTGTGGAACATTTTCTTTTAACACAAAATTCTCTTCTCTTGCATGCCTTTTGTTCTTGTAAGCATCTTCTATCAGCCTCTTCCATAGGATGCATTGATCATCACAACGATCACCTTTTTGATTGGTTAAGGCTGATCCAATTCTTGTAGTCGACTGACAGCTTCTTCCCATTAGACAGTTCGGCTCAAAAGGTCAGAGTGGACGTCAGTATATAGCTATAGTGCATTCCATTCATCGTAAGGAGTTAGTACATCATATTCTGGATAGAATATTATTTATTTAGACAGAAGCTGACAAAAGGACATTCCAAAAAAGAGTGTTATCACAAATAAAGACCGCACTCATTATGGAAGGAAAGATTACATCCCTACTTCCTTTGGGTTTAAGGATTCCAATACCCACTGGCTTCAATTCTTGATTTAACTGGACCTTAGAAGCTAGAGATTCCGGGCGACAAAGTGGTTGAAGATATAACCAATTCCAGAGACTGTCTCGAAATGAACACTCAGTTACTCTGAGTAACTTTTGAGCTGGCCTTACTAGACGAGTCCTCACATCACTAAACTGTCTGAGACGTCTAAATTTATTGACTAACTCCCACTATAGTTGGGCGAAAAGGCGCTTGGTGATAACCAGAAGTAGTACACACCTTACGTAAGGTGTTATATAGCCAACAACAGCTTGGACAGTGACTGAAAACCCAAGAGTGTTCATTTCGAGACAGTCTCTGGAATTGGTTATATCTTCAACCACTTTGTCGCCCGGAATCTCTCTACGACATTTCCTCCAATTTTGTTGTAAGTTTTCACTATTTAAACACGTTGGACGGGTATATTTCATCTCTTAGTCTTTACTCATCAAAAGTCAACCCACTGACAGATGCATGCTTACATTTTTGCTTAAAATGACACCTCTTGTTGAACGAGCCTATATTATTGATAGCTGGCATTTGCAAGTGAGGTTAAGTTCAAGTAGCAATATCTTTACCTAAAAATGCAATAGAGGCAATCATAGCACTTTTGTATGTGAAAATTTATGTCTGACAAGAGCTCCTTCAGTTCATAAAAATCCCACTTAGAGATCATATACATAATTGTGCAGCTATCACGAGACATGTTCCCCTTCCTATAGGGAAGGTTCCATAAATGCAAATCGCATAAAATTTGGTATACCCACCCTACTACTATAAACTTTCTTCCAACTCAAGTCGATAAGTATCTCAAAAAAACAAGTATCCACATTCCTGGGAAGGGAACCCAGTTCTAGTGCATCAAAATTCAACCATTTTCTTCGCTTCAACGCCCACCATAAACTTGTTTATGCTTTCCTTTCAAAAAGCATTTATGTGAGATCAAGTTATCCTTGCTGGTGATGGTAGGAAAGTTTTTGCCTCGAAAATAAACTCCTTATCTTTGAAAGTTTCTGCTATAGGTAAACCCAGCTTGTCAACAACCTATAACCTAAAATGAAGTCGTCTAACAAACTATTTCCCTCAACGGAAAACCTTAGATATCAACCTTCAATTAATGTTCCTCCCCCCATCGCCGTCTTGTTCATTTCAAAATATAGTTTCGTTTCATAACCAGTGAAACACCAACGACGAAGATGACGACGACGACGACGTGACTAAAAGTTCTCCAAGACGCCCTGAAACGCGCATTCCTTATCATTTATGCCACCGCAGGATTCCTTTCTATTCTCTCTTCCAAATCGTGTTGCGAATAATGCTATCCTTGCACGTATATGTTCTGGTTATTGGTGCAAATAGTGTGTTAAAACTGAAACGCAAATACATTTGCATACATTATCCAGGGTGTATCGAACGCTCTTAACACATATTGAATTCCTGAGGCGCGCTCAACAAGAGTACAGTGAAAATTAGTTCTTTCCCCCGAAGGATGTCCTTAAAGCACACAGACACTTTTTTTTTGTCCAAAGCGATATGAGAATATACATAATCTGCAACAACATGGGTTCGCTCTCACTCGAGTACAGTGCTCAGTTAAGTGAGGCAAATTATCCTGGCGTTCAAATAAAATCACATAGAAGGAAAGACCCTCTTCCCTCTTCCGACTACGTGCAGTATATTAGACCTTAGATGTGCACTGATCTGGTAATTAAACTGCCGAGGGGACTCTTAAACATCCCAAGTGGAGTTCATCAACTCTTCAGCCAATATCCACTGTGCGATTATAAGGAAAAGTTAGTAACAGAGTGTTCCTGAGCCAATATTTGGTAGCAGGAAACTTGATGAAATTTCTCAAAACGAAAATGAAAAAGCAACAAGACTACGAGTATTTGCAGGACGAGTATACCTAATAAAAGACAAAGTCGAGGACACGTGAAGGAAAATACAAAAAAAAACGGACATGAAAGAGATCTCTCATCCTTTTATCTTGTAGACTTTCGTCATCTTCGTCCTTGCGCTTGTTTCTTTTCTGTGTCGGAGGGTAATTCTCTTCGTCATCACCTTTCATGACCTAAGTCAACACACAATCGGAGGAGTGTACATTTTGTACATGCGACGGAAGAGGAACACTTATACTTTGCCTTCTACTTCGTCTTGTCTTATGAGTTAGATGCCTTCTCTTATTTGCTCATGGTTCGTGAACTTTGGACAAGTAGCAAATTGTATATAGGGCAGACGCATGGACACAGTGGGGCGCAAAAGACAAAGGATACGTTCAATTCTACTTTTTAGTTGCTTTACTAAGTTTCCTTTTATTCCTTTCTGTTCTTGACGAGTGTAAGCACATGTAAGTAACCAGTTCAGGGATATCCTTCACCACAATATCTGTCGTCTGACAGCCTTAGTAATTCCAAACTTCCGTAACTCACCCGCGGTAAGCTCGTTCTCCACTAGCACTAGGTCTCTTGATCGATGCTCGATTGATTGTCTGCATTTGGAGTTGAATCTCGCTTTCTGTTAAAGGTCGTTCGCTCTATGTTGGTCAAGGGCTGGTATCATCACTATACCATATCGTCGACTTCGATCCGCACTTGCTTTTCCAGCTCCAACAATTTATCATCTGAATTACCCTTCGAAGAGGTCGCCAATCATGTAGTCCCGCACCGAGTTCGGTCACACGGCACAATCTTCGACTTTTTCTGGTCAGTTTGAAGGACCAAAAGGATGGTTGCATCTTTCGTCTTAACCTGGGCTATGGGATTCCTGGTAGGTAGAGGCCTTAATACATACTCTGGATCGTTCTGCTAAAAATAGCTGATGCCGCTGTAGTCCAAAATAGTCGGTCACTTGATTCGTTACGAACCCCTTTTTGTAGTGTAGGCTTTGCGTTCGTGCTTACTGAAACTATGACCTTACAGTCCGTGACACCCTTAAACGAAGAACCGGTTCAGGTATGAGTGATTCTGAGCTTCGGCTTCGGAAGCCTCAATAAGTTGTCTATCCTCCCCCGGGTATAATAGTAATCTCGTAAGCTGACCACCAGTTTAGTTTCCAAAATAGTTGGTGAATCCAAAAGTTCTCTAAAGATCTATTTTATTGACTCTCTTTTCGGTTCCTGGTCATACTGAGATTGGGATCGAACAGGGCTCAAAACTTAAGTCAAGCACTTAGCCCTTGTGCTACAGTCGGTATAGCTTGCCCATTGCTATGGCCCTATCTGGAATTCGACTGTCATTATCCAGTCAGAGTGACGTTTCCAGGAGATAAAGCCTCTTCATTGTGTGATCTAAGTGAGATCTTGATCTTGATAGGTGTATGTATATACCCCAGGCGATTAAGCCATATCCTTCCGAATATCTCAACGTCAGTTATAAGTATATATTGGGCCTTACATTTGAAGCAAGTGAGCTTGACAAAAGTTTGAGAATTCGGGGCGAAACTAGCTAGATACTATTAAAGCCTAGGCTTAGACAAACCCACTCTTTCTGCATAAAGTCAAAAGATTTGAATCAGAGATTACAACACACATACTCAAAAGGTTCTAAGAGGCTTAAAATTTTGTAGAATTTCCTTTTAAATGGGCGACTGCTCACTCTGTCTGTTGCACATACTGTCCAAGAAACCTCAACTGAGCAATAGCTTGCAATCCTTATTTTCTTCCTACTCTAAGTCCACGTCATTACAATATATACATATGTACATAAAATCCATGGCAGCAGTGTATAGTGTAAGTGTAACACTTGAGAATTCTTTTCAGCCTGCAATTAAGGACGAAATGTGAAAAAGTGGACTCCCTCACATTGAGTAGCAAGTAAATTTGTTCTTTCATCCGCGCTCTAGAAGAAAATTCATTCGACCGTTCGCTGTAATGAGCCCAAGTTATTTACTCCTCAAACAGACCTTCACATATCATCACTGTGATGTGATCCTTGTTTTTTTCTCTGCTGTGATGGTGCTCTTTCTCCGAACAGAATGTGAACGTGTGCACAAGAAGGAAACAGTCCACCATCCTTCGGAAAGCATTCGGGTGTTGCTCGCACTCTTATCGAACGAGTTCGGTGTCCTGAAGTGAATAGCAGAGCGACTATGTACATACATACTTCGTTATCTTAATAAAAATTCTTTCAGGATGGCGTAGATGGAAGGAAGAACGAACTATATCCGTAATGGATTTTAAGATGTCAGGATACATCAATGGAGATGCGTGAACATGAATTTTTATCTCGGGAAAGAGTTAAGAGTCTTGTGTACTATAGATAGCGTGGATAAGTATACCAGATAGTGGATGACAAATTGCGTTACTTTAAGCCGATGAATGGAATTGTTCATGGGTACATGGGAGTCTTAGTGAAATGCGATAAATTTGTTAATGTCAATCTAAATTAGTTGAGTTGAAGGAGAAATAGAATATGAGTCAATCTGTGGCTATTCGCAGAGTTTATTAACACTTGGAGACGTTTCGTAGATCAAGTGGCCTTTTAAGTACCTAGTTTAAGATCTACCGATCGTAGATCGTAAGATAGATTGGCCTTCCTTCCTCTTCAGTCCCATCCACTCTGCTTCTATTTGCGAAGAGCAAGTTTTCTGACTTCCACGTCAACTTGGTCTTTATATCAGAGGTTTGATATTCTTCGTCTCGAAACTGGGAGCTGTGATTTGAAGACCTTCTTGACTGGATTGTTGGTGTTCATGCAACTAATATGACTGAGCCAATGTGGTGGACTTTTTTGTACAGCTCAGAGAGTTCGAAGTTGAATATTCTCCTACATTCGCCCTCCTTGCATACGAGACCTTATACATATACGAAGGATCTGCCGAATATGTTTTTGCTCCTTTTTTTCTAATTATCTTCCGGTATTTGACGCCACAAGTGTAAGTGTTCTATAGACCATAAATTTGGCTAGGAGTTTTGAACGGACTAGGTAAACTTCCCCTGTCCTCCACAAAGATGTCATTTGTGGGTTGGTAGGTAAATTACATAACCACCTCGACGTTGTAGTCGATAATAACCAAGATTTTGGACAGACAATTTTCTATTAGTTGACAACATGCTCAGTCTGTTCTCATCCAGAGAAACCAATTCGTTTCACTAGCTTTTCACTTGACGCTTCTAGATGGCTTGCAACGATGTCAATACCATCTGCGAATCGAAGCAATGGAATAAAGTTTTCGAAAGACAGTTCTCCAAGACCTGGCCTTTAAGTTGATGGTCATTTCCAGAACTTATCTTACTTTGTGTGGAAATGTGGCCTATTGACGATTTGACAGTTCGGAAGCCACACTGATGGCTGTTGAGTTCGTCGAGAGAAGTCTTCACAGACGAACTACCTATAAGAGAAAGAAATCTTTGGTACATCCTTTTAGCAACTAGATTAGCGTTGTGTTAAGAACGCGGCCAATTGCGCGTACAAATTACCAGTTTTTGACCGGAAATCTACTACAATTTGCTTATGCTCAGCTCAACTCTTTTCTGTGTCAAGATGTGAAAGCTTCTTACAACTCATCTTCGTTCTGTCAACCTCCTTGTATGTATATCAGCCGCTGGCGAAATTAACATTTTCTCTGGTCAGAATACTGGCAGGTTCGGGCGCTTTCACGATTGTTGACAGGTTAGCGATGCTCTCAGTTGCCTGTGCACCATTGAAGACCTTAAGCTCTTGCTGAATGCGACAGCGATCACAGTCCATAGGCCGGAAAATGTTTCGTTGCATTCTGTTGGCCTTTGGCTCAGTCCTCCAGATTTTGTTTGATAAGGAGGAGGATGATTAATGTTAAAGGTATGTTCATACACTTGAAGAACATGTATGCTATATGTCCCTTATGGAATCATCACAACCATTTACCTACTATCGTTTGGGATGGAGGCTAGGAGGCGAAATCGGGATCCTTCTCAACAAAGGCATTGAGTCCGCTTCATGTCCAATTTTGGTTCTGATTCTGTAGGAACCCTTCGAGAGACCGTAAGACTTGGGGTTTTTTTCCGCCGCCCTTTGAATTTGGAGTTGGCGCTGGCTGTTATAGCAATGTTTGTGCATGACAGAAGTCTAAACGACTACTTGCAGCTCACTTTGATAGGATATTAAGAATACTGTTTCCTCCGTAATTGGCTTAGAGGATCTTCTATATTAAGGGTAGGGCAAACGGTGCTAAGGTTCTACTTTCGTCCGACTCCCTACCAAACCATCTCCTTTTGTCTTGAAGAGTTCGGCGGCTAGAGCGTCTGCTGCAGGAGCTTTTTTCAATTAAGCTTTGTATATCTATCCAGTCAAGGTCGAGTGGACAGAAGTTTTGTCATCATCATCCAGGTTGAACACTTGAATCTAACTGTCAGTAGGATTTTGGTAATCAACATCACTTCCAGAAGTTTGCCTTTCTACATGCCTAGCACCACTTGTTGCCCATTGTTGCTCCTCTTCTAGCTTTAAGCCCTTCAAATGTTATTTTAACCTTTTGACAACACGAGTAATTTTCACACTTAATTTCTGCATTTCTTAGCCGTTGGATCTGCTTAATTGAATGCTTCTCATGCTCATTCTTGTCGGTTTCTTTATTTCCATTTCAAATATGAAAATTCCAATAAATGAGTCCCTCTTCACCTGAAAACCCCTTTCCCACTAGCACACCATCTTTAACAATAAAAGAAAAATTCCAGAAGTAAAAGTAATAAGCATCTCAACTGAATGGAATAAGAATTCAATTACAAATCGATGATCTTCAATCTAATTGCACATCGATGGCATAAAAGCGATAATAAAGGCAACGAAAAAGCAATGCGAAAATCCTAGATAGAAAAAGACAAAATAATCCCTGGCAAAAGGACATTGAATTGCCTCGACGTTGTATTGTATTGTCCTCCTAGTCAGGCTGTGCGGGTGGTATGGGCGCACGAGGAGTTCACGACGAAAAGTAATGCAAAACTATTCATTGAATTCCGAGCACAGAGTCCAAAGGACCTGGCTGTACTTTGAAGTATGCACTTATGTCCTCGAGCAGGGAGCAAAGTTGAGCAATACCAAAGGATTTCTGTCATGAAATGGGTCAAAGACAATACCGAGCAGTGCTGTGTGAGCTCCTTTGATTGAGTAAATAATAAATAACAGAATGGGTTATTGGGTTGATGTTCTCTTTTCTTATTGTCATCGTCGGTGTCCTTACGCCGCGTGGGGGTGGATGAATATTTGTCATAAGGACTACAGTCAGAGGTATATTCGCGGAACTGTAGGAAGAATGGATTGACAGATATTTTTAATTAACAGCCACTAGCCGGTATACATTCAATTTGAATTCCGAAAAGGAGTTATCATGTCGGTTGTCCTTTTACCTTTTACCCAAATGAACAAAAGCCAATGCTGACCAACCTTTCCTATCTAATGTAAATCATGACATTCCATTGGTTATCTAACTTGTCATGGAAGGAGAGTAGCTCAGGTTCCCCCCAAATGCCTTAACAAATAAATTTTTCGTTTGAAGTGGCCTAGCTGTCCTCAATATATCTTCCTATCTGTTTGCGGTGTAACTTAAGAAATTACTTTCGGTGAAAGTGAATGTTTGACATGAAAAAGTTTCTCGAAAAGTTTTTCTTTCACTTGAAAGGGATTTCCCTCAAACAAATTGAGGCTCAAGAAGAACAACACAACAGTGGATTGTCCTTTAGACAGTAAATCTAAGGTTGAGCTATACAAAATTATTACAATTAAATAAGGACACTCATACTTGGAGATGTGATTGATTTGTTATTACAGAGTATATGGTGCCTATTCCACTTAGTTCGCATTTCTTAGTTGTGTCCTATATCCTGGGTCCTCTATAATGACTATGCGCCTTCATGTGAGGTTTCTGGCCATGTGTTTCAAAGGAGCACAATTTTCATCATTTTACTTTTGTAGCTGTGCTCTGGTATATCATACAAAGTAGCGTGCGGCAGGGTTCCATTCTGATTCTTTTTCTATTGGTGATTAAACGAACAAACCAAGTTATCAGCTCAAATTTGCGTCTCTAACTGCTCGAGAGAATAGAAAGTTTCCAGAATATTGCCTCTACCGAAGGCGGAACCAACCTCCAAATAGCCAGCCGCATCGGTAATCAGCCTAAACCCCAATCTAAGACTGTTCAGATGTAGCACTTGGAGAGTGATCATAGACGATGGTTACGCAATATTTTAAGGTGCTTCTGGCCAAATAGGACATCAATTCAATATGTTTACCTGGAATCTGTAAGGAACCAATGGGTACAACTATAAGACGAACTTAGTGGCGATGCATTGGTCACACACTCCAAGCAATGCAGTGGAATCTATTAATCCAGGAAAGCAAAAGACCTGTTGGACCATGAAGAACATGAAGATGGAGACACGGTAGTTGAGGAAGAGCTAGTGAGGGTTGTGGCACATTGCCAGGAATCGTATACGATGGCGGGCAGTCGTAGTAGAAGCCCTAGAACCCATAAGTGGATACAGACTATAAGTAGGTTTTCCAGGGAAATCGAGTTAAAGACATGACCAGTAACACGCATCCCATAGAGAGCTAAGGCCTAACTTCGTGCACGGTTTACTTTTTTACTTCTATAGCCAGTGCAATGATATGATTTTTCCTGCCTTGGTGATATAGGACTCTTTCTGCTGCTGGAGTAGCCCCAATTCGGATCTTTTCTTTTATTCTTGGACCTTCGAAGAGGAAGTTTTTGCAGCAACGAAACTTAAGACTTTCCAATTGGTCTTGGACTCTTAGCTCTTGACGGAAAGTGGAAAGAAAATCGATTGATGTTGAGTTTGACCGGCAGTTCGTAATGATCTCATACTATCCCCCTCTCCGCCCCTCGCCTGTTCCAGTGGTCTTAGGAGCTACTTCAAAAGAAGCCAAATATTCCATTGACGCCCAACTGACAGGCGTCGTTGTGGTCAAATATATCGTCAACCTTGCAAGAGTAGTCAATAACTTCTTCGCCATGTCATGAACTACTTGGACATTCAGGGCCGTTGGACGTTGCATTACAAAACCGCTTCCAACTGATTGTAGAAGGCTTCCTTTTATCCGCCTGCGCGCTGTGTGTGTTATCATCAGTCAAAACCTATATTCGCGTGAGGCTTTCAGATAATTTTCCAGAAAAGGGGTTTAGCGCGAGGGATTGGTACTCACCTCCTTCGATGTGGTTGATCATGCTCCTCGTTATAAATACTTGAATTTGCTTGCTAAGATGAGCCATGTCCTCTTACCCCCATTCGGTACTAATAGTCAGATAATTACCTTATAGTTGCAGGTTTCTACTTCTTCTTATTATGTTCCTGAGTCCTTGTGCTTCCATTTAGTCCACTGTTATTCTTTATCGCCGCCACTGCATTCAACTTTGACATTTGCTCCAATTGTCCCTTTCTATTTGTTTATCAAAGCTGCTACTTTACTGTTTTGCGTCCTTTATAACGTTCTGTAGATGAGAGACGCTTTTCTGTGCATCAATTTTATCCTTCCGATGGATGGGCTTATGGCTGTGGTATGACCCATATGGGAGCAGCATATGTACATGTAGATATGGTGGATTGACTCTCTCACATTTGCATGATTTATATAGCATTGTTGTCTCCTTATCTAGTCAGACGCTGTCGATTTTCTTGCGGCTAGTTCTGCTGATTCCAGGCTCGATGAGAGAAGCCTGCGTCACCTCTTCTACGATTTTAGCCACTACAACCAATCATTAATAAGCATGTTCCGCACAGATGGACCTACAACTGATCCCTGTGGGACTCGTATTCTGCATCATTGAATAGTGTTGTCTCTTTCAAATAGCTCGTAATTATTCGCAGCTGGTATCTTGCCATTTGCATGTTCGTGAGTGCCTTTATAAAGCGGTTCCAGTTGGCAGACTTCAAGAGATTCTTTAGTTCGAGAGTAACTACGCCATGCTGCTACTTTTTATCTTCCTTTTCATCTGGTCGCCCTTATGGCTAGTGGCGCATTATTGGCTGGACAGCGAGTTGTCTCTTTCGGTGCACTGGTAGAGTCTGTTGCGAATATACCTTGAGCAGAGTCTGTTGAAGTTAAGTTTTTATGTCCACTTCTTGGACAAAATTGTAGACCTCGACAATCTCAGAAGTCGGGCATATCAGCAGTTTTTAGCTGAACAAAACTATGTACCTTGTTAGTGTTTCTCCACGATGACCCTATATCAGCTTCTAATACTAAAGCTGTGTTGCACATTGAAAATGGCCAAACTTTCGCATCGAAAATAGGTATCTCTACTAGCGAACATAATTCGGAATGAAGTTCAAGTTTATCTGAAAACTATTTCACCTCATGCGTTCGCAAAGTTTCCAACTTATCCATGACCAGATACTTTGCTCTAAAGGACGATTTACTTGGCCATATCACATGACATCCCATTTACCTCATGGTGCTTCATATTTTTTCATGACAACCATTTAAAAGTTTATCCATCAACTTAATTATCCTTCCGGTCTGCTAACATTACCGGTAGATATCCGCATTCTAGGTAAGAAGAACTTTTTACTGCATTTAAAAATTTTATGGCATAAAAGTTCTTCTCTCTTCCATAAACTCTTTACATTGACTAATAGTTTCAGTTTTATTAAGAGGTTCTCTTTTCATCTAATAAATACAGAGTAAATCCTTGCAGTTCACCCCATCCTTCAGTGAAGAGACTGGGTCTAATGAGAGCCCATTTCCATCTGAATGAACAGGTCAATTGTGCAGGAGTTGAACCATAACACGCGTGCTAATTGCTGGTCACCCTCGAATTCGGGTTCATTATGCGAAATCTCTCACGCGAAGTAGTGTTCAAATCGATCCACAGCGCTGTGTGGCATTAAATCTAATTTGAGACCACAGTACACAGTTCGATTTAATGAAACGGTGTTACACTGTGGCAGACCGCAGAATTCAATCCCCCGAACACATCGAATCAAAAAAGCCACAAAAATGTAGACGACGACAACAGGGCTGGCTGGCTGCTTCTACTTTAATGATGCTGGCAAATGAATCCGCCGATGTTGATGATGATGATGGGGAAGACGCATCTTCATCATCTGGTGTACATTGTTTTCACACCTGGAATTCACCCAACCACCCCCCAACTGCTCGCAGAGTGTTCCCAATGACAACAACACGGCAGTATAATGGAATTCTCATTAAGACGCACCCGTCACCACAGAGACGACAGGATGCGGATCCTTCGAATGAATATGGTAAACATCGTTCTCTTCTTCTTCTTCTTCGTCGTTGTCGTCTTCATCGTTGGTTTGGGAGAGTGTTAATGGAATTTTTCTCGCTGTGTCGACTTTAAGTTCTTTTGTCCCGAAGGTTGTCTATCTTAGGGTTTATTCCATGATGAAGTAATCCTCATCACCGATCCTATTTGTCGACTTTAGAAAAAGATTGCCCTTAGGAGTATATCTCCTCGATTGGTTTGGACAGGATTTGGCCAAAAATAGTAATAAATACGCCCGAGGGTCGTGTACATTTCCTTAGAAGACCAACCCTAAGGATGGCTGAAAAAGCAAAGTGAAATCAACTTAAATACGAAAGTTTCATGGGGGAAAACTTTCAATGTTTTCCCCAAATTTTGGGTTTTGAAAATTCGCAAGTTTTAAGAACTTTTTTTTTTGTTATTACTTGACCGCACTGACAGTCGAGAACGAAAGTGCAGAAGATAATTTTCCGTTTGCCAAGGATGTACAAGTTACGTCCTAGTTCTTGTGCAGTGAAGAGTTTAATGCGGTTTCGTTTAGCACAGCATAGGACGCGATGTACTTTTATTGTCTTCTTTGAGTGAGCATCTAAGAGAATCCGTCGAAAGAAAAAAATTCTGAAGCAGTTTACTGTTTAAGCTCCTTCAGTTGGATGGTCAAAGTCCTATCGCAAAGCTTGTCTGTAAAGTTAAAAAAAAAAAAGAAATACCTTTTATAATTCTTTACCTTCACTTTGGTCTAGATAAAGATTATTTTTGTATATTTCCATGGCTCTTATATTTATTGTAATTATCTTCCCAAGCGAAATGTGTGCGATTTTTCTGCAAAAACTTTAGAACAACAGTTTGTACACCGATTTGTTGGCTTGTTTTAAGGACATTACTTCGAAAATGTGGAAAACTAGCAACTCGTGCTCGCCTTTGTTTATTTTGTGCAGAAGGATTCAATGGATTAAGAATTTCCTTGGAATGGTGCAAGACTTATTCACTTGAACATGAAAGTGAAAAAGAAACTGTGAACTACGAACGAATGCAAAAATCACATTCAACTTTTTCCCAGTTAAATTGGATGCCACCCATGGAAAAACTGCAGTAGGTGCAGGTTCCTTTGTGATACCAATCTGATCGAATATCTAAAGTCTAGAAGAAGCTCACTATAAGCGGTGGCGACGATTGACGTCTATGTCAGTAAGTTCACCTAAATTGTCGAAAAAATATTCACCTGTCGCAACTTTGAATTGAGAGAACATGTCTCCTCCTCCTCCTCCTCCTTGTCCATGCAGCTTCTGCAGAAATTGTTGCGTGCCTTTTCAACTATCCAGTGTTGCCAGGTAAGGGCAGATAGTACAGTTCAGATTTGATTGCATAGCAAGAGGCATGTTGATATTCTCCTTTTCGGGTAGAATCGAAAGAGTTGTGTCATGCCTGGCTCTGTATGCTACAACGGCCCGGCACCCATATTAGGTGGATTTTGAATTGTCTAAAGAGGGAAAGACGGAAATTAAAGACAGTTTTGGAATTGACAGTGACAGACTCCAGGAACTATCAGTAATGTTGGTGATATTCTTCGTGGATATACATAGATATGGGGTAGCTCCAGTACTTATTCATTATTCTTTCTGAGTTGTTCATTATTAAGTAGGGCGTACATAAGACAACCCTCGAACCGATAAGAGGCACTAACGCTCAAGTAGGACGAAAGGGCAGTCCCGATAGCACAGTAGCAAGCCAGGTAGTTCATTCGTACTATAGAATCATGGAAAAAGAGAATCGGGGGAACTGTAACTACCACTTTACATAGGTCCTGTCCCGGCACAGTGGCTATTGGAAATACCTTCCTAGATTTTGACACGACAGCTCGCTTCTGTGCCCGGTATGTCCAAATGACGATGAAGATCATGCTGGGTTCTAATACAGACGCTTTGCAGAGGATAGAAAAGGTGAGTATAAGGATATCTACTCATTCCTCTGCGAAGAGAAGAAACATCGGTTATTCATGTTTGCAAACTGTGTGTGCAAATGCCAGTGGTCCTGGCCTATCAAAATCTGTGTGAATGCTTATAATCTTTAGGTGAACGGTGACATGGAGTGCACTGCACCACTGCATCTGATCTTGGTAATGAGATCATCAATATTAGATATAGACCAGCAATAACTCCTGGACATTTGCTTTATTCGAATGGACAAAACCTTCTCCGAATATAGGGCAATGAAATGTCATCTTATGGAGGAAGACTATTAGTCCAGCTCTTTTGAATGTAGGCAATAAGACATTGCATGATCAGGTTCTTCTTCAAAAATTTGGCTATGACTCCAGAGTTCATCTTGATGGCACGATTCTTTAGACCTGTCAAACTTCAAATCAGGACCAACTGGTCTGTCCATTTGACTACCATTAAGTCTGTTTTGCTTAATCAACATGAAGAGTTATAACGTTTAACAAAATGTTTTATGAAAGTGAGTCTTCTTTGTCTATTTTACGCTCTCCATAATCGTCCTTTCGAGAGTACTCTTCGGAACGTGGTGGTAAACAATCCTCACGAGATCCACCAAATTCCAATGCATCCAGATAAAGTCACTGGTTGGTGTAGATTTTGAACTGGCGGCATCATTGGTCCATACTTTTTTGGGAACAAGGTTGGCCAGGCCATCATCGTCAACGGCAGCGCTATCGATCGATGATATCCAATTTCTGTTCTGCCCCAATTGAATCTGGACACTGCCGACATGTAGTTGCAATAGGTACTCTTAGATGCCTTCCTGACATAGTCCACGTAAGAGACGCAAATTCCGGATTGGCGATGTCCTGTCCCATAATATCTTTGGAAGATACCAATAGAATTAGATAAACGATATGACACAATCTTTTGGATAGTCCGTCCAATGGTATTTGGAGATTTGACATCCGACAGGATAATCTTAGTAAAGATACGACCTCTCTGTAGCTTGTGGAATAGTTCTTGGATGCAGGACACTGGTTTCTGATCTTTTCTAAGTGCAGGTTGATGATAACCTTGAAATCATCGCACATATCTACATAGGTTGCCATTGGCCTGCTCCATAAAGGATGACGATTACTTTTTGCTCTTAGGCTCTTAGAATGTGCGACATCTAAACAACTTAACACAGCCGAGCTTCGAATTGAAACTCTGTTTATGCTTCTTCCCCGAGGAACTGTTGTCCCTTAAATTCATTTCTGCCCATCAACACTGTTCATTTACATTATCCAGTTCGAAGGATCAATTTTGCAATTAGTTTCCTCCACAAATCTCTGCCAAACAGACTGTATGTACGAGTATATTGCATCACTTAACAGTGCGCAAACTTTCAAAGACACAAATATAACACAAAACTGAACAAAGGACTTAACGTCGCTCTTTTCACCGAGTGGAAAACTTTTCAAAAACACAGACACACACATCGTCACCATTGCCATCGTGTCATCCCGCTAAAACGCTCACTTTAAAACTTGTTACACAATCTCCCTCTTTATCCTGTGCCTCCTTGAGTCCTTAATTAATTTCAAGGCGAATGGAAAACTCATTAGCTGTGCGAATATTTTTGGCTGGCGCACACAACAAATTTAATAACAATGAACTTTGTTGCCAGGTTTAGTTTATGACAGAGTCCTGACGTCTCTAATCACTGTTGCAGAATTAATGGGAAATAAATTTATCCTGTTCGTTGTACTTTTTTTTTGTCATTTATACAAAATCTGTATCCATGACTACAATGCACGTATCTACTATACCTACTTCTATCTTAAACATCTTTAGTTCACCTTTGATGTCGGCTATGTGTGTCAGATTTATGACATATCCTTGGATGTGGTTATTCATGAAGAACCCACAGGAGGGCGCACAGTGTGCCATACGACTGGCAACTGATCCGCAACTGAAACTGATTTCAGGAGAATACTTCAAGTAAGCGCTCTATCGAAGGACTCTTTTTGAAGATTAATCGTACACACTTTTGTTTCTTTATTGTTTTTCATTTGTTCTCTTTGATTGCAGCGATTGTGAGATTACAACACCATCTGAACTGGCAAAGGATAAGGAGCTGGCAAAGCGTTTGTACTGCGAAACGATGCGGGTACTGAAGTTGACAGGTGGTGACGATGAAAAGGATTAACTGGAAAAGGATGGCGAGCAAAAATGAAACCGCTTTAACGCTCTGTTTTGTTGTCGGGCCTTTTGATAGAAAATAAAGAGCAATATTGATAAATATGTTACTCGTAGTAAGTAAGTGACTTCAGGACTTACTGGCAACAACTGCTGCCAATGGAGCATATGACGCGTGGAGAGTTCTACCATAGGGTATTGCAAAAGCGGTGATGCGGTTTTTGAGTGCAAATATCTTCTTAGACGAAGTCCATTTGAACATTGATGGCTATGTCCATAATCTGTGGAAAATCTAAATCTGAAACCGGACTCACATCGTAAACCTGATGGTATTACCTCTACTGCGACGAAAGCAGAAACTCTTCGTCCGTAGCTGGGGACACACTTTCCAAGAAATCATCTATCGACCAGGTCGCAGCTGACCCGTCAGTTGACTTGATCTAGGTCATCAAAATCGATATACAATCTTATCGTACCGTCCATGGTGACGAATGATTCCATCAACTATACTGTGGCTCTTTTACCGATGAAATATACTCAACTGATGACAACCTTGAAGCGCGTATTCAGTGCTCTCAGTCTTATGGGAGTGTAAGGATCTCGTCGGCAAGAGTTGGGGCTTATTACCGCATATGGTTCTCTGGACCTACACTGCTATGTATTCGGCAAACGGTTTTCGAGTACAAACGACTGCTCTTTTCGCCTGACTCTAAAGAGCCTTCTTGACCACGCCTGGTCCTGTACTGCGGGTAAGTAAGGTTAGAGAAGTTGATGCCTGGGAACACTGATGAGCGTAGCGCTCTACTCTTGCAAAAGGGCGTTCAGTACACGACACGACACGACACGACAGTCTTTAGACCCAATCTAACAAAGTACTCACTTGTACGGTGGAAGGTTATTGCGAAGTATTGTCAGCAGTATTCAGCAGTTTCATCGCAGCAGTAGGAACAGCATCGACAGTAGAAACCATGCTTAATGTTATTATAACATAACCAGAATCAGAGTGAGGAATGGAATGCAGTCGTATTTTTACTGACGACTCCAGCCAAGAGTCTGGCTTGCTGGACTTCGTGGAGTGCGAAAACATTCGATTTCCTTACTCTTTAGGCCACTTATGTTATCCTTATGGCTATGGATTATGTTGCAGTATCATTGCCTGAAAGTGCTAGCCTGGACTTGAAGAATTGTGATCATGAACATATGTAATCGGATCAAACTGAAATGTTTGAGAAATGAGGAATCAGCTCAGAGGAAGGCTTCCAAGGACCTGAACCTGCTGTTGCTCGCATCAGGCGCCAGATTTTTGGTGTGGATGTTCTAAATGCATTGAAATGCTTGTTTGGCCTTCTTTGAAAGTCTAGAAAATTCAAGTAAAATGGGACAAAACCGCAGAGAGATTCTCTGTCTCAGTGGTTGCTCTACAGCTTATTAAGCTGGAACTATACTGTAGCAAGTCTGGCGTCCAAAACTGATGTAGGAGGATATGAGGAGCTATTCTTCATTGCACAACAATTAGCTCTCATCTACACACAGGTCCAAGTTGCCTAAAATCTCAATAAACTGATCTAAGACATTCCTACAAGATGGCAACTCAAACGAACAATAAGTAAGCACTAAACTGCAACGCACTCCAATAATTTGCATACTTCTAATCCTGCAATCTGTATCCATTTAATTCCTCAAAAATCCAAAAACAAAACCGCTTTCCTTCATAAATTCTATCATCTGGCCTGTTGTCTCTCTGGGTGCTCTCATCCTGCAACAAAATCCCTGCAACAACGATGTGCATGTCATGTGTTTTAACTTTGTGTGCACCTGCAGCCGCCTCTGTTGCCAGCGCTTAATTTGATTTTGTTACGAGCCCAAACTTTGCACACATCTGCAATCGCAATTCAATTAAAAGTTGCAGCATCCTGTTCCCGAGCAAAAGCAATGCCAGCCACTCGAATGTTGGATCATCGGATCGCAGCACCGAAGGAGCAAAAGAATAGACGTTCTAATTTTAATTTCCGCATCCGAATAGTCCATCGCGTCCAGTAACCATTTGATGGGGCGAACATGGCAGAGATTTATAGTAGGTAACATAAACAGTTCAGATGTTAAGTGAGTTATGGTATAGTGCGGCTGGGTTATAGACAAGAAGACCCAATAAAATCCCACCTCCAGCAGCAATAATAATCTCACATTAAGAGGATTCTGTAAACAATCAAGTGGCAACACAGAGGGGGCAGGCGCTTTTAATTGACGGAGTGTTTTGACGGGGCTCAAGTCAGAAATGACAGTCCTGTGGAGAGATGTATGTACACATTCTGGTGATTTTGTATCGGCCGTGTATTGTTGCATTGACCTAATTAGATACTTTATGGATGGAAACGGCTAAGGAGTGCTGAGATTCAAATCAAATCAAGTGGTTGTTAAATCGGATGTATCGGATGGAGCTTCGGCAATAAAATTAGTTTACGAGTAGTACTATTAAAAGGACATGGTTCAACAAATGACAATGGATTTGGCACAACGGAAACAAGACACAAGGTGATTTTCTATTGTGTATTATGCAATTGAACTGAGAATTAAGCGACCGTGAGACGAAACACACCTTGTCAAGTGTTTTACTTGAATGACAAAGAAGCAGAAAGCAGGTGTATCTCAAGTATCTTGTCGGTAGTTGGTGCTTGGTGAGTGAAGATTGGCTCATAAGGGGGAAAGAGAGTCCTAAGCCACTTTGATGATGACACGAAGAATGAAGACGAGCATCATGGCCATCTGAAGGAAAGCCTTAATTTTCCCGAAGACAGCCAAGATAATAGCAAGGATTATAGACAGAATATTCCTGCATCCACAAGTACTTTAACATATTCACTTATCTACTGTCAATTGACATAAAAAATCGACAGTTTGAGAAGAGATATTGTATGATAAGCCCTACCCTAGAGAGTCATCCCAGAAAACTCACAAGTATCACTAAATCTTCATACGAGGGTAATAAACACAATATTTGAGTCTGTATCAAAGGCCTTAAAAGTGTAAACTGAGTTACGTCAGGGGTGCCTACTATCACCGCAGAAGGATCCTTCTTGTCATCATTCATAGACAGACATATTTGACTGAAAAAGTGTACGTACATATCCAAAAGCCGTGAGCACATTTCCAACTCAACTTGAGCAAAAATATCAGTGCAGTGCTTCAAAGGGGGGTATCCTTCTCACACACAGCCTTCGTAGGGAGATGTCAATGATCTACTACTACTTTTGACTGGTCTAGTTTGATATATGGGAATCAGAGGGCAACTATTCTTTAATGTGTATCTACTCCATATTAACAAAAGTTTGTAACTTTCTCTTGAAACTTACCGAAACAGACTTGGCTCCATATTCAATGAACGAACAAGGGCACCGAATTAGCACTTCGAAGAAGGAGATTTGACTCGATTTTCGAACTAGTGGTAGAAGAATAATTGATATCATGAGCATAGTTCAAGTTGATATTTATTGGTTGCCATAAATCTTATAACTACGTTGGCTGCCATTATGTCTTCTAATGTGATAGAGAATTCGTGACCAAATACCTCATTATCTCACTCTCTGTGGCATGCAAAGAATTTGAGTTACCTTTTGATCTTTGAATTCGATAGAAGCAGTAGTACAGCCACTAATATGTAAAGATCACCACTGTCTTCAGCAAATTAGCTGGTACG
Source organism: Chalcosyrphus nemorum (assembly GCA_949716465.1). Classification (NCBI taxonomy): domain Eukaryota; kingdom Metazoa; phylum Arthropoda; class Insecta; order Diptera; family Syrphidae; genus Chalcosyrphus; species Chalcosyrphus nemorum. The sequence goes on from OX454333.1 coordinate 32,825,737, forward strand.
TCAACTAGTCCAGTAATTGACATTCATCGGAGTTGGGCCCTGATCGCTGTTTGGATTTTTGCTACTGTTACTTTGAATATCGAGGGTTATATGGTAGGTATATACTGCTCGGCAAAATTGTTACAAGGGGGCAGAAAAATATCCTTTCTTTGAGCTGATCTTCAGTTAAAACCAAAACAGTGCTGCCCATGCTCTGTACTCTACGGTTGGTGTTACTTTTTCATTAGACCATCGAAGTTTTCTTTTTTAACAATCAGCAACAATGTACTGAACAATTACCAAATCAAAATACGTAGCAAGAAGTAATATTGACCACTCATCATTACAAAGATTGCTGTCATTGCTGTCCCATGGAAAAGGATTAAGGACTGCCACATGAGCCGCAAATTGAATTCCGAAACGCTGTCAGCGAAGCACTTCTGGTTGTACACGCAAAGCAATTCCCGGTGACGTAGACAGAAACAAAAGTAAGTTTAAGTAAAAAGGCCGTGGCACAGTCGTTAGTGCGCTGGACTACTGCGCAAGGACTTCCAAGTTCGAATCCAGAAAAATACCATCAAAAGTTTTTTTCACGGCCCCACCTCTTCCGAGTGTCTGACAAACATTCAAGAGTCTTATTGTCATGAGAAAGCTTCTCAAAATCCCTTTGCCCTTTGGATACGGCATAAAACTGTAAGTCCCTTCTGTGCAGAAATGTATACCACGCACAACATGTACAGTTGTGAGAAGCTAGGCCTTGGCGCTCTATGGGCTGCTTACAGCCTGATATTTATTTATTTTATTCTGCTCATACTTTTTGTTTCACTTTCATATTTAACACTGAATTGGAACTGCAAATTCGAAAATTATAAATAGAAATTTTTATAAGGGGCATAATTTCTCTTAGTACCCGAATCAATCTATACTACGCCCATGGATTACCATTGTAAGCTTCACAGAAAGCTATACAAAAAGTTTCGCATTGTGCTTTTCGTTGTAAGTAAATTTAAGTTCATAAAGTTATTTTTCGCAAAGCTCTGTACGAAAAGCTTTACTGTGTACATTGATGTATGGGCACAAATATTTCCCTTTGATCAAAATATGTACATATTAGCGAAGGGAAATTTTTTTGAATGCATAAAAACCAAATAAGAATCTAATTAGAAGTTGTATTAGAGAGCCATAATCTAAATGAACAAAATTGTTCTTATGATTTCCATTATAAATCAGTAAATAAAAATCATTCGTGTTACAGTCATTAATATTCTACTTTCGCCAAATTTGTTTTTACACGGACTAGCACTCACATGGACTACATATTTGAATAAGCAGATGAAAACTAAATTAGGCTTTTAAGTACAAGTTTATTTTTTTAGAATAACAGACTTACTATGCAAAATAAATCGATACGTCATAAATGTTCAATAAGTGGCTACGTTCGGTATACTCTTTGAACGATTTGAAAAAAGTAAAAATAATTTTATGTTAAGAGCTGAATAGAATACTTAATGCTTCCAAACCTTTCCTATCCGGTGCTTACAGTAGGTATTTACGTTCGGGTTCGGTTCCGATTACACCGGATGCATTCTGTTCGTCGCTCAGCATCCAGCAACGATCTAGTCTCTCAACAATACTATCGAATCTTGGTTAGATACTTGTTAGAAACGTTGTCATCTAAGAAAGTTTTAGTACATTAGTACATTTATTTTTGAATTTAGATCTTAATGTCACACAGCAGGCGATCTATTTACTCAATGCGTCATATGATTAATTATACAGTGTTGTGCAAAACAAACGCAACAAATTCACCTTGCGCATATAAATGTAAATATTTTTTTTGTTCACGCTTTTTGTGAAAAACTAAAAATGCACATCTATGTAATAATAAATTACAAACATAATAGGGTATATTCTAAAGTAATAACAATTTACTTGCAAATGATTAATAACAAAAGCCATAACATTTAACTTGTGACATTGTGCAAAACTAAAAAAATCAAAGTAACGAAGTGTTAAATTTCCAAAAACAACGCGAAATTGCTAGCGGGACTTTTCCAAATTCTCATATGTTCTCAATTACGTATAAAGAAGTGTATCCTGGGTCAGTCACATATCACATAAAATCTTAAAAATTACGATCGAAATTTCTATGAAAAACATAAAACATTTGAAAAATAAAAACTTTTAAGCTCCACTGTCTTTCTGTCACAAAGGACCTTCAAAAGAAGTTCTTAAAAAAGAACTCCCCAGCATTGGCATCACTCTCAATCTACCCTTTAGTCTGACGTAAGACGCATTCTTGCACAATGTCACTGGAAAAAAAAAGTACCGCTCCCCACAGGCGTGTTCTTAAGAAAAGTACTCATTTGGCAATGATATTGAAATGTAAATTATATTCCAGGTCCCCATTTCAAATCCGTAGACTGGATGAACCGCTTTTTCCTACTATCAAACCCATGCCCAGCGGAGCCAGCAGACAATACAATAGAAGCGAAAGCATCAAAGCAGCTTCTGCTGTGCTGCCGTTTATCCTACCGATTTTGCTACTTCGTATAGACTCACTCAACCCCACTGGAAGTCCACCCAAAACTGGAAATGACAACAGAGAGTAAATCCCAGAGCATACACACAGCAGCCACTTGACGTGCGCCAACTCACATTAGAACACTGTTAGGTACCTACCTCCCCTTGTACACCTCACAAAAAGGCACAAACACACACAAACACTCACTCAAACATCACCACTCTGTTGCTGGCTAATGGTAGAATGTGTAGAATAACCTCCCTCCCCCACCGTCACGACAACGACAACGACGACGACTCAACTCCATGGAATACACATCATCATCTCGATGGCAAACGCGGATGGAGCTTTTCGAGATGCACGTCGCTGGCGGATCGACCAGTAGCTCGAGCCGAGCATACCAGTAGTGAGACACTGCTGTCGTGGACGTTCATACGTTTTATTCTGTGTGTCTAGTGGAGCCTCTAGCGCGCGGCGGGTGTTCTGTCAATTTTTTTCTTCCATTCCCTCGATTATTTTGTTTTAGTTTTTGTTTTTCATTTTCATTTTAATTTTGTTTTTTTTCCTTTGATTTCCTGTTATTTTTACGATTTTTATCGCGCCAATGTCGCAGATACTCGTTCACTTAAAAAGTATCTCCTCAAACGCGGTCCGAGAAAGTTGTATAATGTTGTCTGTCCCCTCACCATCACATGTGTGAGAATTAATTTAAAAAAAAAATAATAATTAGCAACAAATTTAAGTAAAGTATCTAAGTATCAGTGTGTGAGAAGAAGAAGAAGAAGTTGCTAGTGAAACGTTCAAAAGGAGTCCCGCACAGAAAGAGTATCTTTGTATCTTTTGTGTGTTAAAAAAAAAATTATTGTGAAATTTATTCAATAGAGGAGAGAAAACTTGAATCAGTCGGTGTTATTTTCTAATCCATGCTCACATACCAACACGCATACATACGCATGCACCTGGCTGCATACTTCACCACCAGCAGCAGTTGACTTACCACCGTCGACAGTCACCAGCAAATAGCAATCCACTATAACAGTGAGTTAAGAATTAAAATAAAAAAAAAGCAACCTCAAACAGTAACGAATAAGAGGCAGAAAAAAAGCAAAAAGCAAAAAGCAAAAAGCGAAAGAAGAAAAAGAACAACGGCGGAGTAGAAACTGGAATACTTATTAACCTACATCATCCGAGAGAGATACAGCGCGCCGTCGAGAGATTGTTCACTTCAGATACACTATATGCTGGGTACCTGAAGCCCCACGCACTACTAGCACTAGCACTAGCACTAGCACCAGCATCGTCACCATCAGAACGCGCCGCGGTCTTTGAGGTTAGTGTTGATAATATATACACGTACTGTATTTTTTTTTTTTTTTCGAAAGTTGGGTTTCCGTTCAACGGCATCTGAATTGGCTCGGCTGCTTATAACTCATACTCATTACCCTAAAAGTATCTCTTCATCGTCGTTGGCCCACTCTTAAGCCATTAATATTGTATTCGAACTTTGTGGTGGCACTCACTCTCACCCGCACTGTGTTTTTGCCGTTTAGGGTTGTTTAATGTTACATGCCTCCACAGGTGGGCTTATTCAACCGCCATCGCCACAGATACAAAAAAAACTACAACAACATACTCGTACAAAAGAAAGGAAAGGTAAACTTGTAAATTGTACGGTTAAATGGTGTGTAATTTTGTACTCAAAGATAGCTGCTTGTTGAAATGCCATTTGGGGTGGTGGTGTGTGCTCAGTGTTGCCATCTTGTTTAATTTTTCTGTGCAAGTTAAAGTATACCTATAATAAGCGCGCTCGATTGGGTGGCATCTCTGATGACGTTCATTATGTGAGATCGTTGACTAGTAAGTGCAGTAGATACGTAATTATTGTGGCATTCAAAATGAAACTCGTTTGTCGTTATAAAGTCGTTACTTATGCAACGAGACACATTGTTGAACTTGAAAATACTCAACCTAGTGAATGCCAAACTTGACCTTGTGTCTATGCAGCGATGACAGAATTGAGATGGTTTGATTGCAAAGTATATTGTGCTTGGTTCTGTCATCAGATTTGACAGTGTATTTTAACTTAAATTGGCAAAATTGATACATATACGCATAAGGTAATAACGGTTAATAGTGTGAAGTACGCCACACTTGTTATTGACAAGTTCAAAGAAATTCGTGCTAAGAGTTTCGCGTTAAAATCAGGCTTTTAGCTGCTGCGTAGGAAACTGACTAAATATTCGTTATATTCGAACAAACCGACTAATATACGTTATCTAGATAAAAATCGGTGACATCCTAAAATTTGGCAAGCGAACTCACCCTAACAGTTAAAAAAAGAGGGAAAAACAATGGGCCCAATGGAGACGTAAACGACAAAAACCAACAAACTCCTTGGTTTGTCATTATTATGAAAAATTTAATTATCTTTACAATGCAATATGTCAAAAAGAACAAAATTTAGTACCCACAAAGAATATTCTCTAAAGAAGGACCAATATGGTTACAGAAGTTAATGGTCTGAAGGACGGAAAACCTCTTGTATAGCGGTCAGAAAAATGTATGTACCTTGAAAAAATCCAAAAGACATTGATTTTTATTAATTGGGGCAAACATTATGCGCTGCTAAAGCTTTGCAGACTCTGGCAACCCTGCACAAGGCACAAATTCCTAGTGCATTGATATAAATGGTGATTCATTTGGAAGTAATTTTTTAAAACGCAAATAAAATAAAAAGAATTTACTTTCATCGGATTATCTTTAGTATCAAACAAAAGAATGGTTCCTGACATTTAAATTTTTGCGATTTTTTTTTTTAAATTTTGGCTAAAACTGCGGCTAATATACTCCATTCTGAAGTACTAATTTTTGATAACTCAATCAGTTGAGTTGTAATTGTATTGGCTTCTTATTTCTATCCTACTTACTCATGTAGACTTTGGACGTTACATAGCCCCAAAGGAAAAAGTCAAGAGGTGTGATACCACATGAGCTAGGTGGTCAGTTCACCGGTCCGAAGTGCTATCAACTATTCACTGAATCGTCCTAGCAATAAAACGCTGGTTTCAGGGGCCGTGTGGCAAGTAGCAAAGCGGTCTTGTTGGTATCAAGTGCTTTAATTTAAGGCAACTTATCGCACTAAATAAGTGCCAATAGTTGGCTAGCCTCGTAGCACTCTCAGCTACCGCTTCAATATTTTCTTTACTTCGAGCTGAATGTAGTTTATTGATCGCGTATAATTCTACTGTTCTGCTATTTATTCTCAAGCAAGGACTCTACAAGGGTCGGGAGCCCTTTAAGCAAGTAAGTATAATTCTACTGGATTTAATACTTTTTGATAGTATTGCGACCATAAGCTCCTCTAAATGCACGAAAGGCATTCCTCTACGAACGCTGATTTTCCAAATAATTTGTCCTAAGTCTTTCTATAATAAAATGTCAAGAAATACCAAACAAAAATATTATAATAGGTTGGCATAACTTATGCGTCATCTGTCAAAAAATCCATTAACAGAAAAGTACATCTCAATGAACCACCCCTCACACAGAATTTCCCTGAAAAGCATTTCATTTTATCGTACAACTTTTAGGCTATGAATAAATTTCGAACAATGCAATTTAAAAACTTATTCCAACGATCATTACAGTCACCTCCATCGCCCCGGAACCACATATCGGAGGGTTAATTCCCCACAATAATTGCATTAAGAGTGCTATGCTTGCGTGGTGCCAAAATCTCTGTGTAACAATAATTGCATTTTGTAAAAGCCAATCGAATTTTGAAACATTTTTGTCTGGCTCTCAGCTTTAACGTGCGATTAAAATCACTCTTTACGTGGGGAGCCTAAAGTGAGCAAAAAAAAAAAAGTTACGAAATTGAGCAAAAAGTCCTAATGAGATTGACCTTTTGGCGTAACCTGTGCCACTGTATTTTCATGCGATGATTTTTCTAGTTTCGTTGGTAGTTTTTTCATTACAGACATTCAGAACAAGAGTGTACGGTACAGCATCCTTTCTAGCGATAAATGCAGAGCTGATTTTGTCTTCTGTCGTTGCTGTACGGGAGTAGAGAGCCAATATGTTAAATGTCAGTTTTGATTATATACTTTCTTGTATTGCTCAACTAAATTTCCCGTCGAGTATGAGGCAGGATTCGTCGCGAAACCGACACGGGCGATCTCTAGGGTTCCTTGAAAGGTACAAGCCCAGTCTCAGCCGGATTGGCGCTGATACCATAGCCATCCACATAACTAGCTACAAAAATGTCTGTTTTCATGAGATTACGCAGTAATGAAGGATATGACATTGTCATCTGCTTAGTCTGTAACTTTGTATCCTTTCAAAAAAAAAACCCCTACCACGATGTAAAGTATAGCCAAGAGCTGTATTATATTTCTTCATGTAAGTCTAAGCACCGACGACAGTTGGACTACAGCTGAGCACCAGACGCCTTGAAGTGGTCCATTATATTGCCTGACAGAAGGCACAACAATGAGTCTTTGCTCGTCTGTAAGCTGGCAGCTATAAGTACCTGTTATTTTCTTTTCAAATCTACCCTCAAACCGCTTAATTCCTTACAAAGTCTATGAGCCATGAAATTCAGCATACGTACCCCACGTACATACATCTTTATGAATGATAAGCAAGTTATGTGCTCCACATTCACATGCATATCCTTTGTAATTTCCTCCCCCAGACATTGTTGTCGGTGCTGATATGTAGATATCCTCTTATTGAATCCTGATTGATTTTTGCTCCTGAATGTTGTTGTGTAATCAAGTGAGATTTAGATCCGTAAGCTTCTTTATTAATCTAAGCTGCAATACCTTTCTCACTCTCCAGGAGCACTTATCGCACGTAAGGACCTGCTTTTTTTTTCGTCAAATATTTGTTTTCAACTCCCTTTCCTTGTTGGTAAGGATGTGTTCCCTTTTTTTTCGGTTGGAAGGATAAAATCATCTGAAAAGGAAGGAAGGATAGGGTTTGAAGACAATGCCACTCCAATCTTAGACAAACAACAAAATCGCATTCCTCTCTGTTTAGCACTTCCACCTACAAATGCGCATTTTAATTATTCAACAAACGACAGCATTGCAATCAGCTTGTATTTGTTTTTTTTTTTGTTCATTGCTGCCGTTGCATATTAAGCACGTACATACATTATACGAACGTCGCACTTAAAAAAAAAAACAAGCATCCTCTTGTGCCTATGTATAACGCTGATTATAGGCGATGAATAATTTCAAGCGGTCCTGCTCCTACCTCTACATATTTGCGCTGTGAAATTTAATTGCTGAATGTGTTTATTTACGCCGCCGTGTAATACAACATCAACTTTTAATTGCGAGGATACGTGGCACAACATTAAGTTGGGTGCTTTTCCTTTTTTATTTATTAAATTCAAATTCACCACGCACTGTGTTATTTGGGTGAAAATGATGTTGGTAATGAAGGTAACATCAATTTATTGTTCACTATAACAAATTATGGATATTATCTTGTTTTTATGGCAAAATTTATGAGCTAAGTACATTAAATTTTAAATTGGAATAATGGAAATGAGTACTTTTGGGAGAGTTTGAACTGAATAACTGCCACGCCTACATTATTTTCTAGTAAGACTGTACGATATCTCAGAAAAGGTGCGTTCGAGGCAAATACGAATATCAGACCTCTCCCTCTTTCATTATTTGTGAAAATACTTTTTAAAAAACTTAACCGTTGAGTAGAGTGGGCTGCGAAGCTATGGAAGTTGATGTTTAGCTCACAGTTCAGCGACTAGTGAGTCAGTGAACGGTGAAGAAACCATTCTTGAGGCAGTTCACAATTGTACTGTGTCCAAGAGCTGAATTTATCAATCGATTTCTGCAAATTCCCAGGTTTTTCCGCGAATGCGTTTGGTGAACTGTCAAATTTTATTCACAATTCACAATCGCACAACCAACACTTAACTTCACAAGTCATAATTTGTTTATTCTTTGGCAATGGCAAGCAAGATTCGCAGATTGATACGACTAGATAGCTGTGAATGAAATGTCAAAATTTGTGATTGTTCCATTTGTTCGCATTCGCAGTTAGCTGAGCTATTGATGTGCCTTAAGTATTTAATCAAGGAGTAGCAAAACTTTTCGAAAAGGTACCAACATTTTTTATTCAACAAAAATTTAATTATTTAAAGCAACAATTTTGAACATTTTTGAATATTTTTTTATTAGTACCTACAGCTTGGTTTCTTCTCCGTGACCAGCTATTAGAGCTCCCTCTGAACTCCCTTAGGTTACTGTAGCTTTCTGTTCAAATTGCCACTGTCTTCCAGGTTTAGCTTGTCAAAATATTGGCTAGTTCAGGCACATCCGCGATTGTTGACAATTTCTGGCATAGACGAACAAAATAAGACAATTTCAATTCCAATATTTTTATTGAGACTTTCTTATTCAAATACTAAGGTAAAGAGTTTATTTTCGACTAATACTTAGTTATAATGGAGAACTTAAATAGTATTGTCCACAAAATAAGAAAATCTTCAGTTCATTTGACATATTCGCTTCCCCAAACTTAAACACCTAAAATTTGATTTAGGTTTTTACATTTTTGACAGTTAATGGGCTACTCTCGGTGGCTGCTCGTTTCTGTTCTTCGTTTGTTTTTATTTTTTTTTTGTCAAAGTCCCTCTCCTAAAGACAAACTCCCGCTGAGCTCTATCAGAATTATATTTACCGCAATTTACCTTTATGGGCGACGGTCCACCGCAACGTGCTGAGTTGAAGGCAGAATTTCACGTTGCCAAGTTGTGCATTTGCACTTGAAGAGTACCTTGGTTAGGAAAGCCATAGTTGTATCTGCCATCCTTAATGCAGATACCAAATACTATGAATTACAAAGAAATGTAAAAAAACACAAATAATTCTTCCCAGTTATTTGGACACCAACCGTGGAGACTAAATATTGGAACGTACCAGAACTAGACCAAATATGTTCTACCCCTCCTTTTGTATATCTGTGTAAAACTATCCTCTTTGGTAGTGATCCCTTTAAACAAAGGCCTTGACTGCGACGTTAAATGCAAATTTCCTTCATTTTTAAGCTTCGATCTAACGTGTGTTTCCATTTGGTGTTAAATGAGAGCCAGCACTAGGCATTGGTATAGTGGCTGTGCAGAGGAGGGTCTCCACCAATTGCTGGTTGATATGTGCTTCAACTAAGTACGAATATGAATTAATTTTTAATGTGTTGAGTCTTATGCAGAGTTTTCTAGAGAATCGGCATCATGAGAGTGGTTTCTACCTTTCGTCTACCTACAGTTTGAACGTAAAGTAAAGTACTATTCAGGCATCTAGCAAACTCTGCAGCAAATCCAACAGCCAGTTTTGTGATACTTCTACTGCGGATCAAAACTTCGTCGTTAAACAGAGTTTTGAACCATTCATTTTAGTATTTCTCAAAAAAATGTTACTTGTGTTACTACCATGCATAGAGCATAGTCTTCTAGTTTCGAAACAAGTTCTCCTGTCGGGTAAAGTGCCATAAGGACTTTAACTTGGCAGATAGACTTAGTGATCGGTACATGTATAGATACTGAAGACGAAACCTTCGCCTGTACTGGACCAATCCATAGCGATTAAGATTCGTGGTGCGGCTTTATATCCCCACCGTTAAGCCAAGTCCACGTTGATTGTGTCAGATGGTGTACAGATGGTCAGATGGTTTAAACGTACGACGCCACTCATCAGGCTCGATCCACTTACGTTCAGGTCTAGGTAGTAGAATGTTTCAATGGCTATGGCTTTCTACTGTACGAGCTAAGAAGTGAATTCCTTGGAAGTCACACCTTCCGGGTCATTGGATAATTGTTCGACGAGCAGATAAATTTGTTCATAAACCGTAAAAACATTTAGTTTCCAAGCTAAACTCGAACAAAATATACGACAAATATCAGTCAGTATGTAGCTTTATCCTCCCCTGAGTGTACAGGACCTGTTCCGACTAATGGACCATTTTCTAGGAAAATCGTCTTAATTAGCAAATAAGTCAGTATTATAACAACACCTTGCACACTGTGGATACCATTTAATCTTAATTCCCTCTACCAAGGGACAGAGTGCACCACGAATTTATGGACACTTTACTGTCAGCAACTTACTCAAAAACACATTTTGATGGCTTACCATAAATCCTTAAACTTGTTGACACACACTTTTACTTATTCCAATGAATTTTTCAGCAAATAAACGATGTGTGAGCACATCTCCTTCCATTACCCATGCAACGTTCTCAGCCAGGAGCAAGTGGAAAAAAATAAAAAAATAAAAACTAAAAGTAAGTGCACTGCACCCCAAACGCAATTATGAATTCCGAACGAGTAGGTAAAACGTTTCTCATCGACTATGCACTGCGCATTGGTATTCGATTTACATATTGACTGTTTGAGTACCCCAAGGGCCCATTCACATAGAGACCAACCACAGAAGTCATACTCCCCGCGCGCCGCATTTCAATATCCTGTCTCGAGTTCCTGAAGTTAAATTCTGTGCCATTTGATTTAATAGTCCTGCCAAAACACAAATTGCTAAGGAAATGGTTTATTCATTGCCACGGGCAAGCGCCTAAGTAAAACCACTGTAATCCGTTGGGTAAACATAAGCCCAAGCGGGAAAAACTGTGCCACACTATGGTGTTGGTAGAATCGTCATCAGCAACAGCAACGGGGGCGGTAGCGGCGACAGTAATTCCTCGCAAGAGCAATCAAAAGTGAATAGATAAACAACAAAAGACCAGGCGGATGGTTCCACCACACCACAAAAGTACACACTAATACATGCCGCAACTTGTTGTTCAAACAATTGGCCTTCAGTTGACACCCTTGGGGATGGAATTAGCACAACGTTACTATGCCGTCGTTTCGAAGCACCCCCACTGCCACCCTCTGATATGCACACACAGTGGCGGCGGCGGCAGCGGCCGGTTCAATGGTTGTAATAGCGGCAAAGTCATTTTGTTATTTTGCGCCTGAGTAATATTTGTTTTGTTTTACTTTTAGCAGATAATTTGCGCTCTGGCCTTCCACGTAGTACAATCCATGTGGAGGGTTGTCAATAGACATTAAGTAAGATCATGAAGCTAGAGCACTTAAAATCTAGTGTTGCCAATATAACAGTCCATTGTGTAGGGTGATTCTTTTTTAAATGGGGACTGCCGTAAAGGCTAATTCAGATGCGGGGATTTTAGTGTTTAACTGAGTTCCTATTGTAGTTTTGAAGGCGCCAATGTTGCCAGATTGGGAAGGATTCTTTTTAAAGAATTCAAACCTAGTGCGAGGTACGATTTACGATTTGTAATAAACTAGGTCCTAACTAAGAATTCAAGGAGGCGCTTGATGTTATTTCCAGTTATGGCCACAGGTAAGGCTAGTTTCATGAGTACCCTTGTTGACATAAATATAGTCTTTCTAGATCATCCAGCTCCGAAAGCAAATAGCTCCCTAGAGTCCCTTTTGTTTTAACAGCACCATTCCACAGAAGTTGGCGAATGGATTCTTTTTCCTCTTCGTCCCTACAACTTCTACAGAAGTCGTTATGGGGTCTACCGTATACCTAGTCGTGATGCACGATCGGGTATCACGGGCAATAACGATTTCGCTGTAGCGCATGAGTCTAATCGATACCATCGTTTGTTGGCTTCCTTGCTGGACTCCCTGTCTATTTCCCTGAGCAATGTGGCAAGCGGTATACTGGCCGCAGGAAAGGCCCGCGAAAAGCTTATATGTGACCCTTCTCTGTCCACTTCCTTCGTCCTTTCATTGTCGCAGCTGACACAGAGGGTCATCTTATTGGTTACCACGGTCCGTCTTTAACCCAATCCCCAGCATCTGGTCGATGGAAAATCCACTTATATACACTCTTTTTCTAGCTCAGAATCTGACAGAAACCAGCTATGAATACTGGAGAAGTGCAGCTCATAGATGGTGTATCCATAGAGCCAGATTGGTAGGATAGATCTCGTACAAGTTCAACAAAATTCTTGTAAGGCTCATACAAAAATCACAACTTCTGGTGGATGGCTTTGATCGTGTACCCTGTGATATAATTGCCTAGAAGAGTTAGATTCAATAGCAGAATTCAAAATACAGATAGGCTTAAGATACAGTCCCGTTTTTTGCGTAACGTCGAAGGAAACTCTTTCTGGTGATGAGCCTCATTTCCTGACAAAAGTGTTCTTAAATGACAAAAATCTAAGATTGAGATTTCAATAATTTCTTGTGTTCTATGGCGGTATTACTCGGGCCATATCTGATATGACTGATGGCAAACATTGCTCTTGTCTTTTCCAACGCAGAACAAGAGAATCCAAGAGAACTATCTAGAGCAGATCTCTTCTTCTCAATCCATATTGCTGTGTCTTGTAATCCTAAACTGATAGCCCGGTGAGGAGAGTTTTTCTTTCCACTGTTTCACTAATTTGGTGAATGCCATGCGGACTTGACCTTATTCGTTGGTGGATAAATTCATCGTTCCAAGAAAGGCTTTGAAGAGCAAATCCTAGAATATATCCTTAAACGTTGTCCACTTTCGTGCAATATATCCCATTTAACATGTTTGTCAGTCTCATGTCGATAGTACTGAGTAAAAACTCTTAGACTGACTTCTTGGAATTTATATATATATTATTATGATTGTTAGAGTCCTCCTAGTTTAAGAGCAAATAGAATGCTATGTTGCTTGGAAGACACATAATGAGCCAAGCAATTTGTGCACTTTATTCCTCTACTTGTTCTGTACTAATTCCATTTGCACATATATATGTCTTAAGTAAGAGCTGTCGAGCAAATCCTTCTGGGGGAAATATTTTCCCCCCATATCCTGACTGTTGTTTGCTTTTTAAAACATACTCGTAGGAACTAAATTCATTTGTTAGGAAAGGAACGAGTAATCAGGAAAGTTTCCTAACGATGATTTCGAATCGGTGAATGTTTTCTACTCCATGAGTGGGATTACCATCAGCAGCTAGTCGTTGTTTGTTGACATTTCATTGAAAGAGTTTGTCTTTTTTTCTCTAATTAACTCATGTTTTAGCAAAAAAAAAAAAAAAGCATGCAAAAGGACCTGAAAGAATAATTAGACGCGAAACTATCTAGAATTTAATTAGGGATAGGATTTTGGTTTTAGTTCTTAGAGTTTGTCTCAGGTTAGATTAAATAAGTGGATGAAGAGAAGTACCACGTGACATGTCATAGCTTAGGTTAGGCAGATGCGTGTCTTATTATACAAGCAGCTCGGGTTAATACTGGAGAGTGCTGTAAAAAGAAAGGATCATCGGTTAGAACGCCAACTCCTTTTCCTTCTTGGTTCTCCAGTTCTTACATTAAACTTCTTGCGAGCACTAGCACCGGGCTTATAATTTTTCATCGATTGACTGGTAATTCCCTAATCGTGCCAGAATGGAGGCATGACCGTAGGGGTTCAATGGTCCTTTGACAAGACTTCAAGCAGTGTTGGTCCAATGATGCAGAGCTCTTTTAAGTCCTTGGGACACTGACATAGAAAATGGATTGGAACATTGTGAACTCCCTCCCATGTTAACTCAAATGAACATGGAAAAGGATATACTGTCTTAAGATATATGGCTTTCGCTCCAGACTTCATCAAAGGACGGCTATAGATAGTTAGAAAATGGTGGAGCATGTTTCCAACCGGTGTTCTCTGATACCGCCTCCGAATGTTCTCTTCCTTATTTTTCAGCTTCTCGTGGGTTAGAATGCCTTATTAGTCAAATCATGTTTGGCCGACTTATACTCCAAAAAGAAAGTTCTCTATTCTTCTATTCTCATATGGGACCTCGTTATTCCTTGAAAGGCTTTCTTTGGCGTCTTGCTTACTCTCCTAGTCGCGCTCCCTCGTGTGTACAGGTCTATTGGTTTGCTGTGTACTCATGGCGCCCGCCCAAAAGGGAGCGCAGAAAAAGGAGCATTGGCCTAAGAGATGCTTCAGTATTTGACAGTTCTCAAGAGATTTTTTGACTCATTTCTGTCCAGCACATGCTGACTGTTGCCACTTAGGCACTTCCAACCCACTGCCTCCAAATGAACAGCTGAAAGGCCCAACAAAGTCCCATATGCTCTCTGGCATATTAACAAGACAATTAGCACCCAAAAGATGTCGTCCTATTAATTCCTCCATAAAACTGGTCACGTATCTTTGAACCCCTGTCCCTTTGCACTTTGATTTGTAATCAATTAGTAAACACGGTCGTAAAAAAAAAACTCGCAAAAATTCACGCACCAAATGGAAAAGATGAAACCGAAGGTCATCACAATACCAAACGAAAAAAAGAAACAAAAACCATTCACCCGGAAACCACCCACCACTCTCCTATAGTTCAGTGGAGTAGAATCAAGCCTTCGTCCACAGGCGGTCGGCGGTCGGCGGTCGGCGGCGGCGGTGGCAGTTTAAATTTAATTATTTTCCAGCGCTTAACAGGACGACCCACATCCGTATCTATATTTCGAAGTTGAATTCAACGAAAAAGGAAAAAGAAAACGTTTCCGTTTAATTGCAGACATTTGAAGTTTGACAACTTTTCTATTGTGTTGTCCAACACCTTTCTCCAATAAGTAGGCGGTGTACTTTGTCCTAATTTAAGAAATAAAGTTTCACCAACGATCCTTACCTTTCAATTCAATAACTTTATTGTTTCGTGTTGCCCCAGGATAGGCGTATATATTTAAGGAAAATATTTTCTATCCAAGTTCGTAGATACGTAACAGACCTATACTTATATCTTTTGAATTAATAATTTAAAGTGTTGCCACTTCCATGGTATAATAGCGGAGTCAGACATCGAATAATCTCATTAATTAAACTTTTAAACGAACAGAAGACGGCATTTATGTATTTTAAATTTCATGAATGTATATACATACATATATAGAATGACATCCAGCGGTATGCTTTGACAGAGTCTTTATTTATTGTGTAATCCGATTTGGATGGAGATTTATTACAATTAATTGGTCTGCTCGCTGATTTAACGCCTCCAACTTATGTTTTTATGCAAAAATTATCCTCTGATATCTGTGTCATACTTATTTTTGATTTTATGGAAATATTTGTTCTTAATTGGTAAACTTTTGCGTCAACCAACGAAATTTATTTATTTACGAGTATCTTGGAGTCTTTGAATTATTCAGTGGCTCTTTTTAGATCCATTTGAGGACTTTGAGTCTAAGTAGGCTGTTCCAGAGCTGCCTCCTAATTGGGCGATGAAGTATTTGTAGAAGAATTTTGAGATTAAAAAAAATGGGGAATAGAGAAAAGGATATTCTTACAAAGATATACAGTTGCAATCCAATATAATGGATTGGCTTCTTTACTGACCTGAAACTTTGGCTTACACGCTGAAAATATGCTTTACTATTGAAGGCCCTGATAAGGGACTTGTTGAATAAAAATGGTCCTTGACAATAATGAACTTAAGCAAGGATTGGGTCCATAATGATACCGAGTTTTGAGTCGGAGGGACTTCCATTTTGTATTACTTCTAAAAGGCTAATCAACATTTATTGGGTCTCAAAGGTCGTCGATTTCTATTCTAAGTTCGAACGTAATGACGGTCACATATTCATACACCTTGTCCCACATCTTTTCCGATGCACCACTTTGGGTATCCAGTGCATTGCTTTAGTGCGATATTTTAGGTCTCCAAATGGGCTGTTTCAGGTCTCCAAAGACACTATTTCTTGGGCTAAGGTGCGGACAATAGAACATCACTTGATCTGTACCTTCTTCCTCGTTATCTCAAGGGCTGCCCTGCCCTATTCTACGCTCCTACTTCCTGTATCCACAGCATCCAGTTAGAAACTGTATGATATTTTAGTTAGCCTTTTTTACCCATTTATTGTTGCCAAAAATTTTTCTCAACAATTCGGAGGGTTTCACAAAAAATTTCGGCATAAAAATATTATAGTTTGATTTAAACAAACAACAAAACTTTGGCATTTAAAAGAAAATGCTTCTAAAAAGTGGGCGTGGACACACATACATTATGGAAGATTAGTTGGTTAAATGAATACATGTTACATACATATGTATATGCTTTAGTAAGTCTTTTTCAAGTTAATGAGCATTTTTTCAAAAAGTGGGCGTGTTATTTGGCGGTTCTCAAAAACTTTGTTCACTTATGCTGTTCCGTCTTTTAAAGTCTTCTCTTTTGTTTGCAAATAGCTATTCAGAAAATCGGAAGGTTTCATAAAACTTTCAGGTGACGCGACGGACGGGGAGATTAGTAAAAAAAAAACAGGGAAAACTCAAGAAATTTTGGGATAGATGGCAACCCTTCTCTTACCAAACAAATTTCTGTGATGGGTACCCGTTTATGAGTCAGTCTTCTTGTTGTACCTTTATCCTTCATATTTTGAGATCACAAGTTTGCCCATGCTGTCGATTCACGAGTTTCTTGTTATACGCTCGTTTCGACCAATATAACGATGGACACAATGCCATTTACTACACGTCCTTTTTCCCTTGATTCTATTCTGTAACCCCAAACTGTGCTTAAAGCATACAGACCAAGGAAACGTGAAAGCTTCCGCCTGCATTCTCTTGCTATCTTAGCACTGTGTGTCCCAGTAAGTGACGTCTTCAACCCTACATGATCTAGGTACGACTTTAAATTCAGCATTTCATCTATCATTTGCCTGTTTAAATTGGATCAGTTGGCCTCCTACGTTTATATCTATTCGTCTCCTTTGCCCCCAGTGATTAGAAATGCTTCCTTCTGCTGTCTGCTCTGTGCAACCATACTCTATTTCCTGAGATGGCCTTCTGAATATGTTTCATAATGCCCATAACAACTTTGTCGTCCGAAGAGTCTTTAACTTTGATAGCATTGACAGATTAAGCACGACGACATACATGATATTCAATAAGAAGGGTCCTAAGACTGAGTCTTGGGGTAAGCCATTGGCTTTTCTTAAACTTTCAGGATGTGTGTAAAAGAGCCTTCTCCTATGCGGATCTCACTAGCCTATTGATTAGCTAAAAAGTGCTAAAAGGTAGTGCTTTCGACGGTATTGGGTCATTTTTCATTACTTGTTTTATTGAGCAGTTGATCCGCAGTTTCAAGATCACCTCTAGTTGGTTATGTATACGCGCTATTTGATGTGACCAAAATAGAAGTGATACTGTGCGTACATGGCATATGTAATAGCACTTCAATTGTAGTGGCAACATATTATTTCCACCATTAGATGTGCAATTCTTGATTAAGTGCTAAGTCAATGGCATTTTCCCTTTAATTCCTTGATAGATTTTGGATTAAAAGACACAGAGAGGAGAGATTGTGTGCGGTTCTCTTCGTTTAGAAGGTTCTAAGAAGTCCTATGCTTGTATGCTTGGCAGTTTGTCTACCCAGGGTAAACCATATCAATTTCCCCCTCTAAATTACTAATTAAGTTTCCAGTACGACTCGAATAGTTTCGCCATTTAAACTACACAACCCCCCAACCATTGACTGTTTCTGCATTCAATGACGTAAGTAGGTTTTCAGATAGCTGAGTAATAATTGCCCCTGGAAATTTTGCGCTATCTTTTCTAGAGTAATCTTAAATAGACTTCATAGTTCCACCAAATGCCCTACTCGGCATCCTATTTCAAATGAGTTTTGTCTAATAGATTGACTTCATCAATCAATATAAAAACGTTCTCTTAAACTTTACTCGTACCAAACGGAATTTCTGGAGGTACTTTTGCGAGACCGATTCATAGAATCCTACTTCGCAGTGAATCACCAAAGTTTGAAAGAAAACAAAAATAAACTAATTGTTGTTGAAGTCCCAAGTTAACCCTACGGCATCCTGTATTAGAAAGCCAAATATTCGTATTTGTATCTATAATCTACATCCTACTAGTTTTAAGCGAGTTAATTATAATTCTAGGTATAGTTTTCGTAGAATCTTAGTGAATAATTAATGAGAATTCCGATAAAGTGCTAAAAGGTGTCCGCCTATCTCTATTGAAGGTATGTACTCGTATGTACGCCCAGGCATCATGTTGCTCCTCTTACTTTAGGTAATTATAACAGTCAACTACTTAATCTTAATCCACTTAAATGGCTCTCTAGCAACTTGCTTAACATACAACCGAATGTTTTAGACTGTCTGTTTCACTAAAAAAATAATTATTTAATGCTTAAAACTACATGTATCTATAATATTGGATTGAAAGTGAATGTGATTTATTGAATTTGCATTTTAGAACAGAGATTTTCTATGCATGCATAAGTATCTACATTAGTTTATGCACACGTGTAGTTTTTTTATGTTTTAAGTTGATAATTGAAATTTTGTGTTTTTGTGCAGCCAATCAGCTTACCGCTAAGGCAAAAAAAACATATCTAGTCAAACCCCATTAACCAACAATTTGGTCATCTATTATGTATGCCTTTTACTGGCACTAGAACTGAAATATTTTGTATCTGTTTCGCTTTTTCCAATGAAGTGAATTGGAAATGTACATTAATTTTTCAATTATTTAATTATTAAAAAAGCCTTTACGAATAAAGTAGAAATGCATTTAGGGATTATTAAAAGGCGCTTAGAAATTTCTAAATTATATTCAAAAGTTCATTTTTAAAAAGCAACCGAAATACTTTTGGCGGATTTACACGAGTGTCACAGTTGTCAGAATTTACGTCAACAAAACGTCAGCCAAAATCAGAAAATCTGTAAATGGTCTATCATTTCTCAAGAAAAAATCTTTCCCTATTCTGACAAATTGCGTTCATTATTTTCTGACAGATTGTCAGATTTTAAGCAGCGGTAAGTAAGTATAATAATTTAGTATAATTAGCGAAATCATGCGGCTTGTGTTGACAACTAAATTTAATGTCAAGTTGATTGCTTTTAGGGAGGTATTAATTTATTCATATTAAAAACTAGACGCCTGTATTTTCGCAATGATATGTCTCTAGTAAACGTCTTAGATATCAATATGTTTATTTGTGTCAGCAGCTTTCAAATCGCAACATGTTTGCACTTGGTAGTCCTACGTAGTAAAGCGATATTCAGTCTCCTAAGTTCAGAGTTCTGGACAGCTCTTATTTCTCCATCATAGAGCATGCTGAATGTTCGCCCCACTCTCGTTTTCGAGTTTCATTGCAAAAAACACATGGTTAAGACTAGGTGCTTGGAGATATTGCAGTTCGAGGTGGGGTACCTCAGGGCTGTATACCGTCACCCTTTAGTTTTTGGAAGCCATTAGCGATCGTACCTTAAACATATACTCTTTACAGCTTACTTATTTTTAAGGTTTCATTTAACGGTCCAGAATTTAGAACTTGAGCCACACAAAGAGGATTTGGGAAATGAAAAGGTTATGTCGGCATTCCACTAAGCATTTTCAGAAGCGAAGGATTGGTTTCAGATAACAGCGATGTGATATCGAAAGTCAGGAAAACGTCTCAGCGGAAGAACCAGTCTTCAGTTTCTATGGTGAATCTGTTTAGACTTGCCGTATATCATCGCATCATATGTCGTGCCAGTTGAAGTTTGTACCACCGAAAGTACTGAAGATCAAACATAACCTAAAGTGATGACTCACCAAAATAGATCAACATGATCGATTCAGTGAAATCAAGTGATTTTATATAAAATCGCTCATATGAATTGAATTCAGCAGTGTTCAATTCACTACGATCGGTAAAATCTTACTGCATGAATCAATGGCTCTAAAAAATTATCTTCATGCGTGATATTCGTTTGCTTACCGTGGGTATTCACAGTTCATTTTGTCGCGTTTTTTTCCCTGTGAAAATATGATTAGCGAACTTTTCACCTATTAAGGTCCATCGTGTGCCTCAGTTCTACACAAACCTTTCCATTAGTCGTGCTTCCTTCTCAACACATTCGTCTATCCTGAGGTGGTGTAAACTAAAAACTTGTCACCTTTTCGGAAAGTTTCTATTTTTGTTCTATAGGTCATTTTCAGCTTTCTTGTGATTGTACCGACCTCTTCCAAGTAGGTACCACATAAATGCAACAGCATGGTCTCAAAGTTGGAACAAAATAGTTTCAGCTTTGTGCATTACTTCCCCAAATTTTGGACAGCAACCCCAAACGAAAACTTTGCTTTGCCGATTTGGTTGGCTATATTCAGTTTGTTCTTACTAAATTGAGAATAAAAATTCCGACTTTGTTTACAGCTAAGGCCGTTTAAATTCACTACAAGCTGAAGAAAATACTGTGAATTATAAACGAATGAAAAAATTACTCACATTTTCTCCCAAATCGTTTTGGACAGCCCTCAATGGAAAATGCGTACTGAAACATACACTTCAATTTCCAAACAATTTCCTGTTGTTTTTTCGCACAATGTCAACGCTCATGCCCTCTATAGGTGCCTTCTAGAGGTTATTCATATCCCTTAGGAAATAAGGAGAAAACGTACTGACTCCTCTCATCCCAATTAAACCTAAGCAATGTATCCTTTTGATTTAAATTGACCACTAAAAAGTTGTCTCTTAGTGAGTGTCGATGATCCAAAATGTATCAATTGTTTTCTTAGCATGACAAGTTTGTAGATACATGGATCGGAAAAGAAGTTATACCAAATATGCCTTGAATGGTAACTCTACAGAGCTGGGATATAAAACTCAGTCAAGCTGTTCATATCACAGATGATATTTACTTTAAACAGAAAGCGAATTTGCTGTGCTTTTGTGATCGCCTTCCACCCAAAAACTGAGTTAAAAATGCAGATTCGCATTTTAATTTTGAGATAACTTTTTCCTTCAATGGCAACTTCTACATTATTTGACCCGTCAACAGTATTTGCAGAAGAATCATAAAATTTGGACGTTTTTTTTCCAAAGATTCCTTTTATTTCCTTCTTCTGGCCACCACTTAAAACACCATAAATCTTTCTATCTTCAGTGGCGACATTTAAATTGCGTTTTTGTCTCGATTTCATTGTTAAATTTAACGACAATGCAGGACTATAAACGCTTGAGACATTCTCCCACTTCTTTATGCGAAAGATAAACTTTATCTCAAATCATTCACGATTCGCTCCGTCTAAAAGAGTGTACGCTTTTTTTTTCAATAATTATTTTGATGGCCAACTCGAGTTCACAGGGAAAACTTTTCGCATTCCTATGCAAGTTTTATATCCTCTTTTGGACGCAATTACGTTTTTTGCTCGCTAAAAAGCAAAGCCATCAAAAAAGAAAAAGAGAAAAACTATCAAACGTAAGTGTTGTGACATTTTATGACATCAAACTGACGGTATTTCCCCGAACGGATGCAGAAATAAAGGTCAATCAGCACAAAAGAGGGCAATTCCTACTTCCTTTTCGCTACTTACTTGAGCACAAATGAAACACTGCAGCAACACTGTATAACCGGCAATGTATCTCATTCTCTCTTTCGCTCGTTGGATCTGAGTCACATGGATATACTGGTAAAACCTGTTACCTGTTTCTGTTTGTTATGTACCTACTTTTTTGTTTTTTTTTTGTCTACTAACTCTCGGCGGTGCTACAAACTTCTTCCTCCCCCACCCGTCAAGGTATAACCATGACGATGTCTCTCTCTCTCTCCACAGTCGGTTGGAGTATTTCTTCTCAGGCCACAGACAAAGAATGAAAGTTTCTTTAACGGCACACCTGGCCTTTCTTCATGACCACACTCACGGTGCATTTAGCCTTATGAATCAAATCACCCATACGACAGTGTCGAGTCAGAGTGTAGGTGTATAGATACTTTTGCCCCAGCCAACAGTCACCGTTGGGAAAAGAAGTCAATGTGAGTTTTTTTTTTTGTTTTCTCTTATTATTCCCTCTGAAGGAATGAAAAAAAGAAAAAAGCAGAACGAGAAACAATCGCCCCCTTCCTTCAGCGCCCTCAAGTTCATCGATGTGCAAAGGAAAAATAGATACACAGATACAATATGTATAACCGCCTCTGGTATGGTAAAAGCAAAACTGCGGTTTGTGCAGACTGTACGGACGGATGGACTGTCGGCTGTCCGTCGGGTTATTGTTCTCTGCGCATCGCAAAAATGGTCAATGGAATGAAAATCACTGACATGACGATGACGATGACGATGACGACGACACTGATGTCCATGCCGATGATGATGACGAAGAGTAAGAGAAGTACATGAAGTTCGAATTGAACAGACTCAGTCGACCGGATGAAATGAATGTGCTTCAAGCTGAAACTGGCTAAAACGAATGCCGTGCGTCGCGTTGAATGACATTTTTAAATACTTTTGTCCCATGGTGTATCTGTACATTCATCTACAAAGCCCGAGAGTATTGACATGGAAGGGTAAATGAAATATCTATACTCTTGCAAACTTTGGCCAATAAACGATTTGCTTTTTTTTTTTTTTTTTTCAGTCGGTCGCATATGTTTATCTTTCATTTCATCGGAATGTGTCAATCCTGGGGGTGATGAATTACTACGGTACAAGGGTTTTGCCAGAAGGGTTAAGTGGACCGAATAAGTTCTGACAGCGATGAGAGGAACTTCCTATACAACTCCTTGTAGTGCGAGAGAAAATTGCTTCAGTTGAGATACTTTGTGAAAAAACGGGTTAAATTTGGATGCCTTTTGTTAGCGAAAAAAAAAAAAAAAGAAGAAAACTGTTCGTTTTGACAACTTTTGAATGATTAATGTCAATTTAGTTGAGTTGGCCGTTGAAGACCATTAGGAAAACTCGATTTCCGTCAAAAGTGACAGCACGAAGGAGTGTTAAAATTATTTTTACTGGGGCGTTAGGGTTATTTTAGTGGATACATAAAATATTAATGGATTTAGATGGGGAGAGTGCGAGAGTTATTGCTGTTAAGAAAATTGGAAAATTTCTATATTTTCTTTTTTTTTTTTTTTTTTTGAGGAGGAAAAATGACGGAAGTGCCTGAAGAGCTATTTCGTAGATAAAATTTGAACGACATAAAATTCAAGAGGAAATGAATTGACGGACATATCCTCTTTTGGTGGATGAGTGAATCTAAGCAGGGTTGCCAATTATGATGAAACTTCTAAAAATGTTTTTAAAAATATGTGCTACACTTCAATACTTGAAAACATATTTTCGAAGGAAGATGTTCGTTGAAGAGGGTGGAGCATGAAGTCTCAAAAACAAAATGTACAAAACATCTTTACAAAAAGACTGCGCCTTCAAAAAGTACCACAGATTGAGAATGTGTGGGAAACGTCAGAATATATTGAAAGTTGATAGTAGGTACAGCTTGAGAGAGCCGAACGAGGTATCTGACTGACTGCATTTCATAGTACAATTTGACAGTTGAAGCAGAAGAAGATTGATCTTTTTTGATGTGATTTCTTGCCCTTAAATTGTCGAAAGAAAATGGTTTGGAAATGTTGTTATCACAGAAGTACACTTCGAGACGTTGTTTCCATAGAGCAGTTAGAGCTTGGTGCGAGGTCTCTTTCTATTTCCCATCCATTCATTAGACGTCATTAGAGTAGAGGCAAAGCTTGATGGCTTAATGACACATTAGATGACACATTAGAGATAGGAGTACCTCAAGCTTTGAATTCATAACCCTCTTTAAGAGAAACGGGTTAACAAATCGCCAATCATTGCCACAATTACAAGGTACTAAGGTTTAACAATCTCTGGTGAGCCCCTGGCCCGTTTTAACCAAATTGTCCTTACTATACACAAGTTGGGAAGTTGACTAAATCATATCTCTATGGTTTGCAGGATAGACTAATAGGCTTATGCCTTTATAAGGGCTGCTACTTGCGAGCTGTTTCTCTTTTGGTAAGAAAGACACATTGATTTCTTTCCATGGTTTCGGAATCTATACGAAATCTAGACAGGCTCTTAGCCAAGCATAAGGTCTAAGGTATTTTACCATTAGGTCCAAAAGGCTTAAGTTTTGGGTATTAATGATTAACCTTGTTCTTTCAGGAACCACTTTAGCACCCGTGTTGTCTATACAGCAGCTAGAGAAGTGTTAATTCAAGAACGTGGGTGTTCTGCAGATGGAAGATTCAACTCTTCCTCTTCTTCTACCACAGTTTTTCGGGACCTTTTCAGCTTTCAGTGGTACTCTTTGTGCAATTGTCTTTCAGAGGAACTCTTTTATTAGAAGCTAGACTCAATGCCCTCTGGAAGAAATCCTAGATGTCACATAGATCTCTTCTATTCTAACACAGTTTTTCGGGACCTTTTCAGCTTTCAGTGGTACCCTTTGTGCAATTGTCTTTCAGAGGAACTCTTGTGTTAGAAGCTAGACTCAATGCCCTCTGGAAGAGATCCTAGATTATTGCCGAGATAGCCTTCGTTGGCAAGTCATTTCACTACAATTAGAGTGCTCCACCTTGGAGACAATCTTTCTCATCTGATTCTATTCAGAGCTCAAGTTTGCAGCTGTCTAACTTTAAGCCTCTCTGTACTTAACTGTATCATTATTCCAAAGAAATACTCATCCGTAAAATAATCATTCATTAAAGCAACAATCCATTAGAATCCTGGCCAAAGAATTGGCTGCTTCCAAGCAAAAAGACAATGTTCTTACGTCACAAACGGAAATGTTACGATATCCTTTGACATACTCTCGCAGAATAAACCTCACATCACTTGCTGTCCGTTGCATACTTTCAATGGCTCCTCAGAACTTTACAAGTCTAAGTAGTTCATGCTGATATCCGAAAAAAAAGAAGAGCAAATCAACATCGAAGGGAATATATGCATGTTTTTGAATAAATATCAATTCAATTTTCGTATCCTTCAGGCCCAGGTGGGATATGAAAATTCAGTAAAATATAAATATGTAAGCCCACCGGCAGATACTCACTCGTTATACGAATATTTTAAAGTGCTTTAAGGGAAGTATACATATTCCTTTACGTACACATGTACATTTATTGCCACCGTAAAGGGAGGAAAATGTTAAAGTCAGAGCCCTTGGGAAGGAAGAGGCATACTATAATATCCTTACGCATCTACTTATTTTGTGTGATTCTTTTATATAGTTTGTACAACACGTCATATTGTCCCCTAAGGATGTAATTTGTTCTCTTCTCTTTTGGATCGAAAAATTTCACAACTTTTGTGTAAATTTTTGCATACCATTCAATTATTAATGCGCGTTGTATCTGCACGTGTATCTATATACTGAAATTCCGTCATGACAGTGATGAATACCTACAGCAAAGTGTATCATAGATGGTCGTGGCCTCCTGGCATCAATCATGTTAGAAAAATGACACGAGAAAGCGAAAAAAAAAAAATCCTTTTCATCGTATTTTTTTTCCCCGTGATCCTTTTATGAAAATTTAGTTTAGTGAAATGTATCTAAGTGCGGAGGTACGCGATGAACTAGAAATTTGCTGAAATGATTCTAATGCGCTTACTGTAGGGTGTTCTTTCGGAAGGGTTTTTGGTTTTAAATTGGAATTTTCGGTTGCTTTTCAGGACACGTTGCAGGATAAAAGAAAGGGTAACATACATCAGGAGTGTGGACCAGGAGTGTACGGATTAAAGCTGCCAATGGGCATCGAAAAATCATTGTCCTTTTGTACGTTGGAAATTGACAAACATTTTAATTCATTAATGGGTAAATGGGCCCATTGAAAAGCCATTCAAAGGCGAAGAGAAGGTATTTAATCGATTTCGTTCGTTCCGGCTACAACGTCACCAAGCTATAGACCAAATCATTTCAATCTTTTGCCAGACATAGTAGGGTAGAACTTGGTTGGGTCCATTGGCCAAAGGCGTACTTCAGTCCTAAGAGCATCCGTAAGCTACAAAGCTCAAAGGAGAGCGTGGTCTCGTTAACGAAAAAGATCCTCTGGATCTTTACGGCCATGATATTGTTTGGTAGATGGGTCTTTCCTGCCTTTTGCGCCAAACTACAAAGAACAATTTGTCTCGGGCGCACGGGTGCCTTTCCGAGTAGTCTGGCCTCTGTTCTGGACACTTCCGGTGTTCGTTAAAAGCTATTCACAGACTCAGACCAAGTGGCTTTTGGTATGCGCCTCTTGCACGACACCTATCCCATGACTCTGGTCTTATGGATATGCCGTTTGATACTCTAAGGTCATTTTCTTCCAGGCGAAGATATTTCCAATCCAAATGGCTGCAAGTCACATTGTTTAGAATAGGTGGAATTGTCGTAGCATCTGTGACAGTCAACGTGCACCTAAGGCCTTGTTAAACCCTTTAACCTAATCTAAATTTGTTGATGAATGCAAGAAAGCTTTGAACTGTGTCGCAAGATTAAATTTAATGACTCTCATCTGGGCACCAGGTCACATTGGTGTCACGAAAAGTGAGATATCCAATGAGATTGCGAGACAAGGCTCAGACGAGAGTTTCTCAGGACCCGAACCTGCGTTGGGTCTGCCTGTATCAACGATAAGGGCTTTCATAGATGATTGGGCTTCTTATGAACACAATTGTGCGTGGCATGTCTCCCCTGGATGAAGGCTGACTAAATGGATGCGGCATTCCCTCAGCAGAAAAGACTGCAGGCAACTTTTGCTCAACATCTTTATATGATTCGAACTAACCACTGAGCGCCACGGCCTCCCATAGTGATGACGCTGAGCAAATAATGACATTTCGTCAGAATAGAATATGACCTTTTTTAGTTGAATTTTACTGACATTTATTGACGTAAATACCGTGTGTCCTTCGGTTATGAGTTTCGTAAGGAATAAAAATGAGAAAAAATTGAAAAATTTTCAAAAATTTCTTTGCAGTTGTCATTCAAAGTAGTGCTTTACTCATCGTCTCTCATTGTCAGTAGTACGCCCAAGGGTTATATAGGCTCTCTGTTCCATACCTCTATAGACTAAATTAAAAGGCGTTTGACAGATTCGTTTCTTTAAACGCACTATTGACTGTTTATTTTAGGTTCACATCGTTAGTGCCAGATCTTCTTCCATTGTGGTCCCTGGAAGCTTAAAGATTCAACTCCCTTGGTTTGATTCTTCGTTTGTAGCCTTCATTTACTTACACATATATCAAATTCAACATCTTCTACCTGCAGACTAACAAAAAACACACACACACGTTTT
Organism: Chalcosyrphus nemorum; assembly: GCA_949716465.1. Lineage (NCBI taxonomy): Eukaryota > Metazoa > Arthropoda > Insecta > Diptera > Syrphidae > Chalcosyrphus > Chalcosyrphus nemorum. The sequence continues at coordinate 32,853,291 of OX454333.1, forward strand.
ACATACCCCCAAAGGACTATTAAGCCTGACACGCATTTTAAACTCACATCTCTAATTGAAATTGACTCCCTTGATTGAAGTGATTAATGTTTCATTTGAAAAACGTTTAACAGAAATTAGTCTCTAAGCAAACCTAACATTTAACCAATATAACCACAAACAAATAACCAAAGTCATGAGTAATTATTGTTAAAAGGATCGTTCAAAAATCACCTCTAGTACCTAATTCGGGGAATAAATCAATTTATTTATTTTACCATTTTCATCGAAATCAAAGCCTACCCATTTCGGCGAAATGTATTTCATCCTTTTGTTTGGATTAAGCAAATGCGGGTGGATGGAACCCGATTACTTTTATAAAGAAAAATTCGTAGAAAGGAATTCGACTACCCAATTAGGGATCGTTTTTTTTTTTTGAAACGAAATCCCTTGGTTAAAAAACATATTTAACTTATAATCTCCCGGAAAAAACAACCACAATATCCGAGGAATAAAAATTTCAATGTGAAAGTTAATAATTAATTTGTATGCAAAAAGGATGCATAACGAATATCCGTAGGATGGATGTGTTAATTCTCCTTCTCTGTACACAAACTCTTTTCATCGTAATTCGAAGTTTAACTTGAATTTCTGCAAGTTAAGTAGGTACGCAGGATTAAACTTGGGCTTATATGAAATTTGCTTAAAAAAATAAAAAAATATGAACCCAAAAAGGGATAAGTACGCAGCATTATTTAAAAGGTTAACTTGATGCAAAAATCAGTTTAAAATTGAAAACAACTGATCCATAGTTTAATCTGGATAAGGGTAAAGTTCTTGCAAAAAAAACTTAATGCAAAGCTTATTAGATTTGCTTCATTTATTCATGTGCCAAGTACGGGGAGATGCGTTCAAGCTACACTTAAGCAGTTAAGTCCATAGTTGTTTGGGAGCGATTTAACAAAGTTAGCGAAACGAATACAAAAAAAGTAACCCTCAGCTGGATACTGTAACGTGAAACGACAGTTTCTGCAGGTATAGCAGAAAAGAGTGGATCAGAAATCTTCATTATCCCTGAAGGTTAGATTAGGTTCACTTGTCCCTTGTCACAAGGAGTCATAAGGTTGACATAGCCGCCTTTCAATATCTATGAGCCCTGATTCTTAGCAGAGGTTTAAACCACCCCTCATAATGTAGTAACTGTTTTGAAATCCCATGTTTTCCTGAAACCCCTTTGTGGAAGAGTAGACTAATTATAAGTCCATCACCCTTGGTCTTCAGATTCGTTTGCAAATTACAGCCAATTGTCGTGCTAAGCTCGAATTGCTAAGTTCGACACAACCGATCTTTTTGGGGTCTGAAGGAAGGGATCGATATCGTCAAGTCGCTTTTTCGACGTGATGACTCCTAGTCTTTTGCTGCCAACTCCTTTAGTTCTAGTGAAAAGTTAAGACTTTCACTTAGGACTGGAACGTACTTCTCCAAGGGAAGGGTGACTATTTCATTGAAACCTTTCATTGAATATATAGTTCTAGATTGTCCCTTATTACATGTCGATACAGTTGCAATGGAGCCTGGAAGAATGAGACTTGAGACACTGACTTTTTGTGAACGACACGTTTCGCGATATACATAAATGGGCTCAGTGGTTGCACCCAGGGCGAGTTCCAAACACACTTCAACGTCGGTCGCCAAAGAGCCGTGCGCCAACTAGAAATACGATTTAGCAGGATGGGGATACTTGCCGTACTCCCCGACAAACTGCGACTTTTTTGAGGGCCCTCGATCACCCTGTGATTACTTTCTATGAGGTTGCCTTAAAGCTGAAAAACCACGTATTATTTTTGACTTATCTATTCCTACTGCGATGACAGGGAGGTGTACGAATAATTCTTCAACTCGTCTTTGTAGGTGCTTCAGAAAAACAGGCGTCATATTGACGTATTTTTCGTTCATGATTTGGATTTAAACTTTTCTTTTTGAATAAATTTAAATGGCATTTTGTTGTAGATAAGTTGAAATAATAATTTCTGGCTCACCCTGTATGATCAATAAATTCCATTCTTTAAGTTTCAATTTGATCTATTTGAATTGTCTTTGAATTTAATTTAGAATTTGAACTTAATTTGCGTAATGATTGAAACTTTTTTTACATTTAGTACATATTGCTTTATTTGTACATACTGATAAATTTTACCTTTGTTTATTTGCAGGTAAGGTAACCCTTTTCTTGTGATGGTAATTAAGGTATGCATCATGATCTTTGGATTTTTCGATAAGTATTTTATTTACACTTTCAAAAACTTCATTTGGCATATTGCTATTGCTTCTTAAGCTCTTGTGGCAAATGAAGCAATATGCTGTCGTCTTTTCCATATCTCACACAAAGTTACACTTCCTTCTTCTCCCATATTGAGGTTCTCTCTACGATGATATTCAGTTGAAGTCAGTGACTGCATTCACTTTGTTGAAGTCTTTTGAAGTCTTTGAAGTCATTGATTGCATTGTCTACCCTGCCTTCAAAGCGCATGCAGTCACTGACTTCAAAAAACGCAGAGCAATCAATAAGATTGCATTCTTTCTGACTTCGCCATTCTGAATGATGAAAATGATTGCTGCTGTCATGACTTAAAACATGAATGGTTATTTACTTTCTTCAATTGGAAGTCTCTATTGAAGTCAATGAACTAAATCAGTTTTCTGAGCATTCAAAAATGATTGCATTCTTTTACAGCTCTGCTCTTTAGGTAGTCCTGAGTTGTGGGTATGAAACTAGGTTATATCCAGCAAGTTTGAGTGCATACTGTTGATGGATACAATACCTTTATGCGTTTGGTTGTGAAAGGAGTTTGATTCTCTTTGAACAAAACCTAAGACAGGACAAATTGTTTTTGAAGCTACATAGAGCAAATTTATAGTCGAGATTTGGATCCCATTATCAAACGAGTATCGCCAAGCCAGATCATAGCTCCGACTGTTTTGCATAAAATTTAGACATGAAAAAAAAAACGTCTCGAGGATCATAATTTAATACCACATGTTTATCCCAAAGCAGATTAAAGTTAAGTTTTGTATGGAATACAGAACAATGACACATCAGGGATAGGTGCTTATTCAAAGGACTTGAGTCTAGAAATTTGTCTAAAACTCCCGAAACTATGCAGGGTTTTAGGATGAGGTTCTAACCTTCGGAGCTATTTGAGATGACAGTCGGGTTAGATTATGCTCTGTACCAGGAAACTGTGGTGAAGAGGGCAACGAATGCGCTGATAAACTGGCCAAGAATGCTGCGGAACTCCCATCATGGAGGGTTATTGACAGCACCAGGGCACCACTGTGTGTTGCCAGGAGAAGTATTCTCATTAGTATACCTATACACAGAAGGAATAACCGCAGATGGGGTAATCTGGGAGGACAAAGGATGTCTAAAGCCTAAGATTAAAAATAAAAAATCAGAGGAAATTCTTAAGCAAAGCAAATCAGAGAAAGGGGATATTTGTACTTCTGAGAAAGATTATTTTGGTGTTGCAAGGACTTACATGCCTTGGAAATATTACGCATATTCTGTGTGAGGGCACTTCTACAAATAGTACGAGTACTGTAGGCCTTGGACATGGTTTAGCTGCTCACAGTAGCGATCGCCCCATTACAGTGGCTAGTGCTCTTATAATAACCTAATAACCCAACCTAACCGATGGTTTAGAACCATTCATGCTACTGAGAGGATATCTAGTCCACAGATAGATAGATATTCGCCTAAGTGAAGTGTCTGTCTCCACTTGATATACCCTGCTCAAAGCAATCTACACTTAAAAGTCCTTATCATACCAATGAGCCAGTCGTTGGTTGCACAGTAATAAATATAACGATTTGTCTGGCTGGAAATGTATACTACAGGGCATTAGTTCGAAATCCTAAAAAAATTTAAAGGATAATCGATGTACCACCTTTCTCGAGAGATTTTTTACAGTCGACAACGTAAGTATGTTACTAAATAGTTAAAGACTCTTTTAAATTCACTTAGAATCCATCAAATCCATTATCGTCATTATTTGTAACGATGTCATTTTACCCAAAAACTATATAGTTAGTACTCCATCTGCCCCATAAGGCTTTCTTCAAGATGCTGAAGCCTAACAAGGAGTTTTTTAAAAATTACTTAAAGAAACAAAGAAAACGTTTGCCTTTTGTTTATGCCTCCAGTAAGTCCTAGAAGTTAGATGGAGCTATGATCATTAGGTTAGATAAGGTAGATGGGTGCCTTATGGCAAGAAAGTCACTGCTTGCTCACTTGGACTGGAAACGCTTTACCAAAAGTCGGCTGTTAGAACATTCCCTAGATAGCGCTATGAATCTCAGGAATTCCATCAGCTGAACGTTACCCAAGTTATACCAAGAGCTTTCTTCTTTCTTCTGACGGATAAGTCAGGAGGGTAATTACACCAGAAAGGACCAGATAGCACCTACGCCTGCATCCAGACACCCAGGTGATATGAGTTTTCCACATTTATTCTCCCTGGGTGGTGTCCAGATTAATTGGCGAGAGTTGTATGTCATTTTCTTTTTGCATTCGTTCACAATTCACAGTATTTTTTCGCGTTCCTCTTTCTAAGCGAAATTTGTAACCGTGATAATTGAGTGAATATGGCTGCGATTTGAGCAATGGCAACCTCGTAGTTCAGCCAAGATGGTGTACTGCATAACTGGTTATAGATTTATATAAAAAATAAACTCAAACTTATGACCTATACTGTATAAGTGCCTAGTCCCGAACCGCGACGATCCTTAACGAAAATCACACGTTCACACGTTGACAAATCGTTTTCCTATTTGCCACTTCTGGCAAAAGTAAAATTCACATTAGGTGTGAATGGCAATGCCTTGAACGTGATAAATCACTATAACTGCTACAATTCTAATGTTCGTCCTGGGTAAATCCAAAGATTTATGTGCCTCATGAGAGCGGATATACGAGTAAGTCTCTCCTTGTAATCGCCTCCGATGCGGACCGTAACTTGCCTATTAAAATCGTGCCTTCGTATAATGTATACGTACATCAACTTGTTACACGAGAAGTACTAGTCTTGGGTCACGATACAATTCCTAGTTGAGTTATTATCTCACATTGAAGGTGAAATCTTTACTTTAAAGGAGTTTTTTTTTTTTTTTTTCGGGCAATCAACTGGCAAGGACTAACGAACCAAATGTGTTCTTTTTTTCCTCCACTAATTGGATGTTCTAATATCTGTGCAGACAGACAGATCAATCTCAATTATTCTGGTGTGCAACCACCTACACAAAGTATGAGAACAAATTTCATGACACATACGCCACGATGGATACCAGTTGGTTGGTTGATGGTACCCACCAACAATGTTAATGAAATTCCAGATGACTACGTATGAAATGAATCAGCTATTTCGAACCCAGGCAAAAAGTTGACGTTTTCTTTTTATCCCTTTCAGCGGCACGACCTCCGTCAGGCTCTATGGTGTAGCCACGCACGTGGTCCTGTTTTACATGGACAACAAATTGCAGAGTCGAAGCTGGAGCTGAAAATGTGTCAGAAAAAAAAACTTTCCAATTTCATTCAACTTTCATCGAGATTTTACTGTATCTGTATCTGCATATCTACAGTGGTTAAACCCCATTTATCAGGTTTATTCAATTGAAGGAGCAAACCAAATTTGAACTTTTACTTTTCAGTTGTGTGGTGGGAGTGGGGCGCTCCTCCAATTCTGTATCTGTATCTGTGAGACGAAATTATAGCTACAGTTGTTACTCTTAAGAGCTTTCACCTTATGATTCACTAATTAAGCAACAAAAATGTCGTGACTCGAATGGGCGGAGGAGGTGGAGTACTATGCTTTGTTTGCTTGCGAAAATAGATTTAAATTTTCAAAATAAATGGAATAGAGATAGAGGAATCTTTTGCCCGCAAGACAGACATGCTGAGATGTCTAATTTCGTTGCTTTTGCTGATTTACTAATGAATTCCTAAGACACTGTGTCTTTGGGGGGTTATCCCTGCCGAAGGGGTTGTTTTGTATAGTTGAAGGCCAAGGCTAACACTTGAGCTTTTTTGTTTTACAAAAAGAATGTATATTCGCTTTTTTACTAGAGATTTAAGGACCCACTAGGGGATTTACAGAAAGGTCCTTGAACGGAGGAGAATAAAGTGGATAAACTATCACCAAAGGTCAGAAAGGTTCAGGTCTCGTTTAAAAAGAATTCTGAACAACGATTTGGGTAGCCCTTTTTTTCTTCTCTGTTCTCTCGTTTTTGTCATCCAATTGACAATTGGTCCACAGGGGATTGGATCTTTTAGTGAGTCAACATACTGTACCTTGTGTCAATAACTTGAACTTACATATCACATTGTGGATTTAATGAAGTCACTGCCCTACTACGAGTGGCTGGAACCTATCACTTGCGACTGAAATGAGAGAAGCTTTATGGGGTGAAGGGATGAAATGAGTATTATTGTTTGTGGGTGCCTTTAATGGGTGTTTGCTGATTTTCCAAATGGGAATTTAGTTTTTCCTACTACAGTAGAGTATCTACTGAATGTAGTTAAATTTTAATTGATATTTGAAGAGAGATTTAGACAAGATTTTTGTTGGTAGGGAACACGCAAAGAATCGTGAAATAAGAGGTCAATGGATGACAGTTTTCAAAGGACGACAGATTTCTTAATATAATTGCTAGGCAGGTTTGGAAGCGATACTATATCTACCTCGACTGGCTGCGTTTAAGCTGCTGCAAACGCAGTCTTAGGCATTGAGTCACATGGAGGATATGCTCCTGAAGATATACATAGATCTATATTCTAAAGTATATCACCTTATCTTAAAGCAAAAGTCAGGATACCACGGCTGTATTCAATTCATTGACAGGTACAAGCAAGGCACAGCGACTAACGTCAAAGGCTTAATGGTGCAAGTTCGAGCCCCAACGGTCACTCACTCACCATTTCATGACTGAGAAACAAATATAGGACAACATGATTGGGTTGTGTGGTTGGTGTAACTAAGAATTGACTCTAACCATAAAATCCAGTCATGGGGCTGTTGGAAAGGACTTTTTGTCATGAGTCGCGACCTTCCCAGTGGGGAAACTCAAAAATCCCAGTCCAATACTCTGTATTGGAGTGAAGAAAGAGTTGCGCTCCTAAAGCTTAAACTTGAAAGACCTAGTCTGCCGGTTTGTATGAACCTTCGGAAAATTCAGCTTTCTTAGATGCTCTCGATAAGGTTGCAGATGTGGATTCTTTTGACCTAATGGGCTTCTTAAACCGAACTTCTGTGGGCACTCGTAGACGTACGCCAATTTAGCGTGCGAACTTGGAATCCCTTGCGCAGTAGTCCAACGCACTGAACTCTAAGCCACATCACCCACTCTTGCTAAGAGTAGTCTCTTCTTTTGTTTAGGTCCTCCAATATTGGGTTCTTGCCACGGCTGCCTATATAGTCTATAGTAACACCAAGATCCTTCAACTCTAGTTAAGAAACTGCAAAGTGATTGCCTAACTCGTTTGCTGCTGAAAAGTACAACTTCCGTCTTCTTCTCTGCTACTCATAGATCCATACTTACTAGCCGGTCCTGTACCCCTGTTATGCTCTAACTCTTCAAGAAGTTTGGCCAGTAAAAAGATCGCTAGGTGAAGCCAATTCAGCGTTTGAGCACCATGAGTACAGACTCTGACGGGAGCTATGGGGAATACCGCCTGGGACTTTATACTGTATTCTATTTCTAAAGAGTATATCATTATCTCCTTGCGACTACCTTGGTCCTCAGACGTTCATGCATGTGTGATCCAAAAGTATGCAGTATAAAAGATCCTATTCTTAGTTTTTAACTCTGAGTTCTACTTGAGTTGACATGGTGTTCCTTACCACTTCAGGATATCATTTTCGTTGTCCTAATGGAATGCAAATTCATTTTACTTGAAGGTTCATTTCAACGAGTTACTCTGCACAGTAAAATTGTTTGCAGAATAGAATCAATACCGCTAGCCAAGAGAGTTCAATTAGTTTCATGCATTCTAAAGTAGATACCCTTCCCTTTTGAAAGCAAACTTTTCCCTTTTAGTATAGATTTCCAGAGGGGATGCAGGGAAGTGTGAGCGATTGTGGGTGGTCTCTATAATCCAGGTCACAACCACGTTAGCACTAATGAACAAGGAAAATAGCAACTCAAATATTCCAGGTGTACACATTCTCATCCTCGAGTGAATAAGAGTACCGAGTTACAGAAACCAATTGGCTTGAGGGGGCTTCTTAAAAACATAAAAAATACAACCCCCGGCTTTTTGAAAAAGTCAAGTATGTATTTTCCAACAACTCTCTTGTTTCCACTTCATAAATTATTTTCCACAATCGAGGAGAAAATAAACAAGTAAAAATGCAAAAATTCCGTCTGGCTCCAGAGTAATATATTTCTATTAGGATTAATTATGAAAGTCCTTCCCTAGAGAAAGAGAGAGAGGGCAAGGATCCTACACACATACAAAAACCATGGCAACCAGATTAATCTATTAAAATTTTTCCTCTTCTAAGCAAACGTTTCTATGGCATACTCGTGCATGTTAGTCAGCAATTATGTGCCAGAACATAAAACTAAATTAAGTACGTTTGAGGATAAAATCTCATTTGGCATCGCTATGGTTTTCTTTTTGGTTTTGAGTATAGAACACCATCCGTGTGGCGTCGACCACCCAGGAACTTTCCGATCCTTGTGCCGAGGCAAAACAAAGTCGAAGACTAAAAGTTGAAATGAAAAATACTCAAAACCTAAACATTGAAATATCGTACCAAAGGAACCCCGAAGCTATTTGTATTCGAAATGGAAAGTTATCCTTGGTGTGTTCCTGTTCGTTCCTCGGTTGTTGTTGTCATCCTGAGGAAATAATAAAAGTTTTCTGTAAAATTGATTGGATGGTGTACGCGCCAAGGTGGTGGTTTCGGTCGACCAAGTCAATTCCGAGATGTAATTCCTTTGGGGAAACTATATAAAAAAAAAAAAAAAAATAAGGAAATAGGTGAGTCTCCTCTCTGGAAAATGGAAAAGCGATGAAAATTTAATTCGCGGTTTCCTTTTTTAAGGAAAAAAATCGAAATCAAATGATTCTTTGAACGGCAGCCCGGGGTGATATAGGTGTCATAAATTAATCTCTAGAGGATTACTACTTGGTTTCATTCCTGCCACTTGAAGTGAAAAGGAAGAGAAGGTCTTAGAGCTATATAATAGGCAGGGACTTCAAAGGTATGCCAGTAATTGAGCAAAACAAGAATGAGTACTCCTTAGAGGAGTAGGGTTTGCTATCAATTACACTACCTATAGGGAGAAACAATTTAAGTGGTGGCAACGAAGCTAAAGACAGTTTAAAGGCATCAGTCTGGAGTTCGACTTTTGCCAAACACCACAAGGAGTTTCGACTGAAATTTAAGCCCAAACTGAACTGTTCCACAAGATTAAACTGGAATTCGCAATTTAAGTTGCTTATAGTAGCTCCTTGGTTAATGCGATAGATCTTCGATCACTTTGAAATTTGAATCCCATACAAAAATACTAACCAGTGGATCTGATTAATTACCATCAATTGATGTGCTGGAGAGTTGCTCTAGATCATTGGCGAACAGTAAAGAAGGAGGCACGGAAACTAGGAATGAGTTAGGGAGAACTGGAGAAACACACGAGGGCGCGTATGCGTTGTAGAGGCCCTAGCGCCCAGAGGGGGATACAGAGCATAAGTAAGTAAGTGACCATCAACTGGGCATATTGCAGCCCAGGGCAATGGCGCAGGAAGTGGGTTGTGTTCCCAATATCTCTCTTATCACCTCTGCAGAGCTCCTCATCCATTCATCGTAGTTTTTTCATATGATACCGCGGAGTGTTGGGTCCTGAGACGTCCTGTCTTTCGGTTCTTGGTTAGTCAAACATGGGCCATACTTTCCGTGCAACGACGCAAGTCTCTATGGAATTCCACCCGAAATCTGCCTCTTTCGGCAAGGCGGGATATGTACGGCCACGTCTTCCCAGTTCGTCAGTCCTCTCATTTCCTTTGTGTCCGGGGATACAGCGGAGTTCAATCTTATGTTTCGTACGAAGAACCTTCACGACACCACATGACAAGCATCAGTTTCATTTCTACGGCAGTAATTGGTTTTATAGCAGCAAGGCTGTAAATAAAGAAGAGAATACCCTCAGGAGTTATTACCCTTACCGCAGACTCACGGGCTGCTTTTATCACTATCAAGACCTCTGTCTGGGAGATACCGGATTGACTGTGCCATTCCAAGTGATTCACTTACATTTAGATCCTTTTCAAGCGTCCGCCTGTCTATTTTCTTGGTCTTTGGACTTCCAGGATCCACCTGAAGCAATAGTGTGTAGCCTCACCTCTACCAGAAAATTTTATTCAACACTGAGGTTTATTTTTTTACTTTTTTGTAAGAAAGCTGGAAAATATAAAAAGGGGATGGAATCCTTACTTAAGCTGTCTGTCACTCCAGCCAATTGATACAGTTAAACTGTATGGCATGTGGTGCTGAAAATAATATCATCCTCTTCCCCAGGTTCATTAGAAGCTCAGCAATGCAATCCGCGATCACTGACACGATCGGCATCATTTTCGGAACAAAATACGGCCTAATGATACCACCAGCCCAAAAACTGTACCAAACTGTCACTGTCATTATGGATGGAGAAGTTGTTGTTCTATTTCTCTTGGGTTTTCGAAGCCCCACACATGTAGAGTACCAAAATAAATGGAAATTACTGTCATCACTTGATCTTGTTCATACATTTGCAGCGATCAATCAGCTAGCAGTGGACGGCCTACTGGCTTCAATTCTTATGTCTATTGGGGCCTTATAAGCAAAGCAAAGTATCACATTTGAGTTGTCAGTCAACTTTGTCAGTTGTCAGTTGTTTCTACTTCACATTGCCGGACGAACACGAATTGGAGTCTTTACATCACTAAACTGTCCGAGATCCTCAAATTGACAGCAAAAAGCCACTTTCCATAATTTTTTGGAGCAAATTTTTAGTATCTAAATTTTGACTTTTTAGTATCTACTATTTTTACTTTGATTGCAGCCCAATGACAGTTGAATGTTGACAGATCAGCAATGACGCGGAATTTAAAATGACATTTCTTGTTGAACAACCCTGTTAATGATAAAATGCTTGATGTCATTGCTGCAAGGGGCTGAGCTAAAAAGGAAGGCAGGGCTTAGTGGGTAGAAATCATACAGTGTTGCTGTTTACGGTATCAGCTTCATCTTTAACAGATCCCAAGGGATCAATCACACTGTACCGCTACCATTTGAACCTCACTTTCCACGAAGACACGAAACAACACTTTTGACAGTTTCGAAATTTCAAAGAAATGTAAAGTTTTCAACTCTAATTGAATAGACAACACCCACCTATCTTGCTGGTTATTAAAAACCCCACTAATTGAATGAAACTTGTAGATACTAACCAATTCAAATTCTTCGAGGAAATGAACCATCTACATCGGTAGGCACCTCAAATTACTTCCATATCAAGTTGGTTACAGTGTGGCTCCAATTTCCTTGGTAATTCACTTTGCTTCTGTCTTTCTTTCTTTCTTTCTTTTTTTCTTCGCTTCCGTCTTTATAATTTATGTATGTATTAATTTTGCGTAATTTGAAAATTACCATTTTAATTAGTCCTGATCGAATTATAAGACACCCTTAGCTATCTGAATAAATTAATGAAACAGAACCTTGAACGATTATGTCTTCCGCCCGAATTCTGACTGACAGAAAGACAAATTGGCAACGTTGGTAACCTAACCTCATTCACATCTACATCATCATCATTGTCTAATCATTTATAATCACAAAATGTGTTAATTCTTCCTCCCACCAGCAGTCAAAGTATCTACCCAAACCGCAATCTAAAAGCACGTTTTCCATTTAAAGACCACACAAACCACATGAATGGAATCATGGCGCCTTATCATTTAGCATCTATTCCCTCTCGTATGTTACATATGACAAGCGTACTCACATCATAGGTCAGTTTCAAACCAAATGCCAAGGTGAACCCCGTCCCTCTCCCCGTATTGCGTGCCAAAAATAAAAATAAACAATATGTTATCGCTTAAGAGGGCTGGTATGATCCAGAGTCCATATTTTTCGATTTGATAATCCACACGGGCTCTCGGAACTGCAAAGATTCCCGTCCCGCATTGCTCATGCTAACTAATCCCAAGAGATAGATACAATCATCCAACCAATCTGTGCTGTGGCTATGGCACTCTGCTGAGTGCTGATATAATTGACAGATTAGGGATAGACGTCATTTGAAGTCATTCGACAATGACAATGCCGCCCCCTGTTATCTGTCAGCAAACAAAAAAACAAAAAAAAAATATCATTTTTGAAAGCAGCTTTAAGACAATGATGCCGTTAACACTTTGAAAACGATTCTGAAAGACTTAATAAAATGTGAAACTTTGGTTATCGTTTGGGGTGTATTCAGCAGCATATTCAGCTATTAAGCCATTCAGTGTGGAATTTAATTACCATCACTTGCCTGTCAATGTCGATGACACATGGAGCAAAGAGCGAGAGGCAGGCATAAGGATTAAGCACAACTGTTTAAAGGCCAATTAAAAAGTTAGGACTCCCCAAAGTTTCATTGACTTTACGGTTTTATTACCGGCAAAAAAGTTTTTTTTTTACTTTTTTTTTTGGCAAGTCAGGTAGGTATCCTTTTCCACTTCGGACGAAAGGTAAATTCCTGGCCAAAAGCCAGACATTTCTGAGGTATGCATTTAGCTTGGAATAATGTGGTCTGGTATTGTGTGAGACTGGGCAGTCCTTGAAACCGCTTTTGCCTCACAAAAGTACTTATAATGGATAGTGTTTTTGTTATGCTCAAGAGAGGGGAATAATAATAGCCAGATTGGATTCATTCAACGATGAAAGTGTGTAATATGATACCTATTCAGGTTGAAATTGGAGGAATAGCCGTAGCATAGATATGGCAATTCAAATTGTTGGCAGGACAACACATACCTACTTTGCAGCCATGGATGGAGTTGAAGTTGAAGAAAAAAATGAAAACATCCTGTGGATTAAAAAAATTCAAATTTGTTTTGGATGGTAATATAATAGAAAGGTATCCTTGTTCGGGGGGGACGTAAGGATGGAAACAACTTTTACGAATTGAAATGAGTTCTGGTGCGGTGAAAAGTTTTTAGGTTATCGTCGTCGGATATAACTAGGATAATTTAATGAACATATGATAGGAGTGCTTTCAGCAGGGAGATTAGAGTGAGCACATGTACTCGAATGTCCTTGGCCGGGAGATTTCATCTTCATCATTAGACTTATAGCATGTGTAGGACATTAGTTTTAGATTTCAGTGGAAGGACTAGCAGCTATATGATTTTGGGTTAAACAAGATCTTTAACGTGATGCAAATGGGGGAAGTGGTATGATGTCAAGCAGGTAGTGCTCGTATACCATGTTGATCAACTCGTTCTGCTATTGAATAGCCTCGCAGACATAGTTGATCATTCCATTCAACTATTGAATAGCATCGTGCACCTAGTTGATCAACTGTCATTACACATTTCGAAATTGTTGTTCAACGCGTTACACAACGATATTCAAAGAGCAATTTGACCCCGTATCCGACCTGTCGAACAGCTACTTCTCCGACGATCTTCATCCTTCTTCAGGACCTAAGACACATCAAGACGCCCGCTAATTCAAGTTGAATGCGTTAAATTGGAAATCGATTGCGTTGTGTACGACTGGCACAACACTTTGATTATGTTCAAAGCAATCTATATATCGTATCGAATCATCATTATTTCTCTCAAAATCGTATCATAGAGATTTCGTTATAAATTTTCCTCCACAAAAATTCCCAGCTTCCTTGGAATATGGAATTTCCTTTCCTTTAAGAAATCGCTTCCTTGATTTTTTTTTTCTTTTCCTTTTATCGACGCTTTAAAGTATTCCCTTTCATCTGTGTGCCTTATCTCTCACATCTTTAAATAGAAACTTTCTGTATTCTTTTCGTGCGAAAATCTGTTGATACCACATCCATACATACGTATAGTGACACTATAGACTAGTCCTCTGGCATTAGGAGTTACTTGAATTTGACAAACGTCTATGGATTCTCGAAAAAGCTACGTTGAATGTGCCACTAGCATGTTTAAATTTAAATCTGTTGTATTTCTACGTACAATATCAATATATGTAGGTACACACTGTCAGCAATAAAATGATTCACAGATGTTTTCAATTTTATGGACGCAATTTTATTCCTGTTAACAAGGACGAGCTTGTGTTTGTGTTTTTTGTTTTGTTTGCAATTCTTTCTGCGAAGGGATAGACAGATGTTTTTTTTTTTGTAGTATTTCATGTTACAAGCATTCTTTCAATTAAAAAACTGAGAGCTTTTAGAGACCAATAAAGGCTGCTAAGATGAGTTTTTTTTTTACATAATTCGTATTTCACGAGCGTCTGACAAGCACCGAGTATCTAAGACAGCTTTCATAACCTCCATGTCTTCTAAATGGGCTATAATCAGTCCTGTATTGGTGCAAAAATGTACATATAACTGACTCAATGCGTATGTGTAGTAGAGGGTCCTTTAGTGTTCCAGACCTTAAAAACAAAAGGCAGTATTACACGATCCTTAAACCACCAAATGTTGGTACATATGCAGTTTATAATGGGTAAAGAAGGCATCCTGACAGAATTCAAGCTAAACAGGTTCGCCTGCATTGTTTATCGACTTGGAAAAGCCTTTCAAAAGCTTGGATCTCGTTGCTTTCTGGGTAGCTTTACCCACGAAAAGCATTCAAAGACGACTCATAGGTATCACTACTAATCCTGCGTCCGAGGCCATTGAAGCTGTCGTAGTATTTCAAAGTTCAAAGTGGACACCGTCAGGGGTGAATACTGCGTCATCAGGGATGAGGGATGAGTGCAGCATAAATACAAGTAACCATTGAATGCAATGGATTTTGACATAGTACGTTAAGAAGAGTACGCTCACGATTTTTGCCCTCTATTGGACTTCCATGTGATGGCTAAGAAACTAGAGGAAAAAAAAGAAAAAAAAAACCTGTGCTCAACTCAAAATTGTCAACCAAGAAGTAAAGAAAGTAGACAAATTCTTAAATGTGGGAATTGTAATCGCTGTGGCACTGAACTGGATGTTGGCAGGAAAATTGGGAAGACTAAAGTTACGGAGGGCTATCCCAAAATCTGAAGACGCAATATTATCAGGTTAGGAACCAAGCAGCAAATGTTCCGAACTAACGTAGAACCAGTACGACTTTTTGGGTGTAGGTGTAGTACACGCAAACTGCAAAACTTCATGGGTGGCCATGGTGGTAATTGAGCTCTAACGCGTTTCAGAACTTCGCCCTATGACGCTTGAGAGGTGAAATGATTTACGTAAATAGGAAAGTCACAGCTCAATAGCCTTCCAAAACAGTATTGCCTAATAATCTGACAATTGAGTCAAGCATATTGGCTTATCCATGAGTTTTGTACCTTCCTAGCGACTTGACTGTCTGACGAAATAAAAAGCATGTACCTCGGCTTTGAAGATTCCAGGGAATGTGTCCGTTGACTATGAATAACTAACCCTAGGAATGAAGGTGCTGTTCCTAAATCTGAATTTATCCGTATGCCACTTGATAGTATGGTATTTTATATGGCAAATGTCGGGTTCTTCTTTTTCTGGTGAAGAGGTTATGGTAGTATTTCAGAGCCGAAGGTACTACTAAAGGTGTATTCGTATTCCCTTCTTACTTCCGTACTCCCATTATTATGATTTTACTCCATTTAAACCAATTTAATATATTGTTACCCTTATTTCATTGATTGAGCCATCATACACTGGTGCAATTACCCCGGGGTAGAACTGACTTTATAGAAGAGAGAATGTTAATCAGTTGAACAGCAAGTTGTCATGTATGTATACAGAATTATACTCCGCATTATTCATCCAGTGTAATGAAAGTAATAGATACTCCGGGGTTACTCCAGAGTAAAGTTGCTCCAGCGCGTGTTGGTTCTAAAGTTCTCCGGCAGATTATCATGTACTCCCCTCAGACCCAAAATACTCCTCTTTAAACTTCTACAATGCTCCCCTTCGAAATTGGAAACCGGCATCCCTGGTTCAGAGTACCAAGTCTAGGTGACTCTTAGTAATTTTCTTAAAATTTTCCTCTTCTATGCAAGTGTTTGCATCCTTGAATATGTGGTCACGCCAATACACATATGTCAACTTGTGTAGTAAACTCTTCCTTCTGGAAGAGGCCTCAAATGTTGAAGATTTTTATCTATCACCACATTCTTTGTCTAAGACTACCTCATCAAAGCCCACTTCAAGCGAATTAACCCCATCCAATCGCTTTTCATGATTTTCATCGATTCTGTCTGCACACAATGTCAAAGCTAGAGCTCAGTCAGAATACGTAAATAGCATTTTGAGTGACTTCTTTGGGTGTTTGCAGCAAAGGTAATTTAAATTTATAATTTAAATATCGTCAGCATAAAGGCGCACATACGGCACACCCACCTCTCCGTCTGTAGCCAGGTTTCAAATAGAATTCAACAAATTTTTGAAAGTGAAACATGCAGACAGGCAAAGCCTTCGAGAAATGATTTAATGCATAAATAACCCCATGCCCAACAAGACAAGGCTCATATCTTAAATGTCACCTTTCATCTTTCCAAAAGTCAATTCATATTTATAAATCAGTGTGACGATAAAGTTATTTCCTCAAAATTGCCTGCAATCAATCTTTAATGTAGATCGGTGCCAAAATTTGCCATAAAAACAAAAGTTTTAGTTTGCCAAAAACCAATCCAAATCTTCCAAAGTGATCCCCATTTGAATCTTATGGTATATATGCTAATCTAATCGTAAATCATGTTAAGGAAATTATGAATGAATCAGAATAAGTTTTTTATCGGTTTTCGCCTTTGTGATACATTTACTATTATTCCATTGTCATCACATAAAAGTTATGCCAAATGTATCGCAACATACTCGTAAAAGGGGTTTCATAAATCTATCCGTGTTTACGCAATAAATTTTGGATCTCACACTTGATTTGTGTGATTTGTTTCGTCTTGTTGAGGGAAGTACATAAATTAATTAGATGGAGAGCGAAACTCTTGAAAAAGGAGAGTATCTTTTTGTTTCAAAGTTGGTGCTTCCAACACAATGGGGTACTTTGAGTATGTGCTGAGTATTTTGTTTCATTATTTCAGGGAGGGGACATTATTTTCGTTTTTTTTTTCGCGAAGGATTTGCTAATAAAACTATCGCCTTTCGTCTTTGTCTTTTAACGTCATAGAACTGTGAGTGCTGTCGTCGTGACGTCTGGGATTTTCACCAAACAATATAGATAAAGAGTTTTCATGTGCGCGCTCTTAGACGGCATTACACTTCATCGGTGCGTGTCACCCAAAACCCACAGCTATTTATTTTCACAAGCGATAAATCAGCCATACCCTGATATCCGTATGCTGGAAGCGTTGTCCCCCATAAATTATTGTCTCGAGGCTATCTCGTAGCTCGTATTGCGCGCGCCAATCACCATCACAGCATGCTGCCGACGCGTAGGCTAACTTATCAACGCTTCAATAGGCTTTGTGTCTCTGATATCAATTTCATGGTCCTCTACACCCGGACAAACCGTGAACAAAATTTACCGCCCCCACCCACCCTTTCAATTGTCCCGAATCTCGAGTCCTTGACATCGTAAATAAAAGCTGACTGGTAATCATATCCTACGCTGTTGTGCGTTTGTAATCCAAACCATGCGATGGAAAAGACGAAGAAAAAAAACTTCAAAACAGACGTAAATACTTGAATTTTTTTTTGTCAACAAAAGAGAGTAATTTGATAAAGGACATGCGTTCACATACTCCCACGAACCGCAGGTCGTAACATTAGCAAACAAATTGCAGCAAAGGCCAGTTACCTGGTGCTGCCTTTGTTCCATGTGGCGAGGCTCCTTAATCAGATTCAGCCAGCTGCCATCTGCATACTTCCCCAATTACAAAAAAAACAGTTTCACTTATCAGATATTAATTCCGCCATTTATTTTAATTCGCGAGGCGTACCCCCCACCAGAAGGAAGCAAACCAAGCAACCCACCATCTATTATCCTGCAACCGATTGTATTAATAATTAATTAAAGGGTACTTGAGATTGTTTCACAGTAATTTATGAGAAATCCATTGGATTTCATTGGCTAGCCATTATCCCAAGGACTAATTGAAAATTTCCTTTCTCTTTTGGCAGATTATACCTCCCGAATCAACCCCCTAGGACCGACCAACAGCGCTGATAAGTGGAAAAGTTGAATCAATTTGAAGCACAGAAAAGGATACACAAACATACACACATATTTGTATCGAGAAAAACCAGAGGAAAAAAAAAAATCTGTTGCGCTGGCGAAACGATTCAACACGGTGCCCGTCATAATGGAGGGGCCGGAAGTAACGTTCCTCTTTCAATTTGGAAATATACGTGATGGAATTTCCGTACCGTCAACATCGTTAACTTTGAAATCGCTCAAGGATATGGCATGCGAATTTATCAACTCAAAGGTAAGTTGTGGCCATGAACATACATATGTTTATTTATTTTTCTTGTTTATATAACCTATATGTACCTGTAAATAGGGTAAAGATAAATAAGACTTTATAAAAGGGAAATTGGATGAGTTACTAGTTCTAAACTGGGGCGAAAAGTTTGAGTGGTTGAAGTTGCTGTTACACCAACTGAGGATAAAGTTTATCCTGATAATTTGATTTTGTCTACTCGGTAGGTGTCTTTTGGTTGAGACTAAATTACACCGATAGTCTACTCGGAGTTAACTACTCAGATATATGTTAGCAAAATGTTTTCAACTAACTAAGGTTGTGTGAGGGTCCTTTTTTCATACTGCGATTTAATTATGGTATGGAAAGTAATACCCCTGAGGATGATATATATACGGAAAAGACGTATTTTTCCATTGAAATCTAAACCCAAAACTTGATATGTATCGAAAGGAACTCCTGCCTATAACTTTAGCAGGAAATGAGCCAAGAACATACAGATGCGAAGGAGAAAGTGGCATTGAATTGGACGAAGGCAACTCCTTTGCGAAGTACTACTTGCAATGGAGACTTCGCTCTAGTAGCATAGCAGTACTCCATGGGCAAACTAGACACAGAACATTCAAGGAGGCGTCGAGCTCTTAATTGGCTGATTCTGTCGAGGCACTCTTTCAAGCATAGGAACTTCCAAAGCCTGTAAGGGTTATAATTAATCAATATACACACATCACAGCCTTTACATGGGCAAACAAGAGCTATTTGAGTGACGCCAAATCGCTCTTTCACAGTGAATAGTTCAGTGGTCCATTTCGCGAAAACAGTAACTGAATGCTTTCTGGGCCAGTATAGCTCGTAATGTCATCCTAGCACCAGCACAATCTATATTTTCAAAGAATTACTCACTATTCTAGCTTCAATCTCTTTTGACCGATGATGCCAATAACGTGTAGGCCACAGCAAACAGTGAATGTAATGGGGGCCTCTTTTGGACTTGCATCACTCCAGAACTGGCTATTTTCATTGTTCACAAGCCCATCGACCCAAAATTGAGACTCGTCCTTAGCATATTTTCATGACAAAAGAAAGGATTACCTTCAAGTAAAAAAATGACATCGCGTATAAGGCTTTGATGAAAATGAACAGACAGACTATTTGGTGAAGAGAGTTCTACTCATCGCCTTTGAGCCTATTATCCTTTCACAACAAGGCAATGGGAATCCAAAGGGCAAAAATAAAGCCTAGTAAACTAGTTGAACTCAGCAAGAAAGACTGCAAGTTTAAGCGGATCCTATCCACCGACTTGGTTCATTTGACACTATCAAGCGCCTTTGTGTAATCGATGCACAGCAATTGAATAGGCGATCGATTATCAAGAGACTGCTTGGTGAGGACTTGCTCCAAGAAAACTCCAGCTCAGATACTTTCAGCTTCCCAATCCTAACTAGTGGGAGCAGTAGCTGAGCCTCAATCTGACTTAGATGCTGGCAATTACTCCATTCAAGACTACAGCATTGCCGTCTCTTCAGCTGATTCTAGTCCAATATTAGTCCTTCATTGAGTGTTGTGCCGGGCTGCAGCCACCTATCAAGGGCGGTACACGAGTCCCACTCACTGGTTTGCGGTAATTCATCTCAAGAACTCTGGCTGCTTTAACTACCAGCCAGCGCTTGTCACCCGACATGCTTCATTACACTTTTTGAACTTGGCACAGTAGTCCAACGCACGAACCACTGAGCCACGGCACCCACTATCAATATATCCTCCTTATAATGAACTCATTGTCCCAATAAAGGAATCAGTCATTCTAAGGTAGTTAACTCTGTGAGTCGAGACACACCTTCACATTGATAGTGTGTAGGAGCGAAGGCATACTGTCGGTATCATTATCCTGTTGAGCTTAGGTCACGTAGATTACTGCTTCTAGTCAAGTCTAGTCAAGTCTATAGTTAAGACTTAAGACAATCTCGTACTTAGAAGCTTAGCCTGCATAAAGATTTATACACAGAAACAGAGGAGGAAGACTGGGCACTAGATTACGAACTTGCCCTACTGGGCGAACCTATATTTTGGGCAATTACTTAGTTCCTGATCAATCGCCATGCTGAATTGAAAATAGTAGAACGTAGCTCGTATGACAATCTCCTTTCTGCCGCTAGGTGGGCGAAATCCATAGACAAACTAAACTAGACGGTCAACTCGAACTTGCCCTGCCCCCTTAGTGCTGCAAATAGGAGGAGCCTAATTACCATGTTTGCGAATAAATGTGAAGTAGTGTGTGACCAAGACCTAACTATTATTTTGTCGGGTTATCTCTTTCATTTATTTTTTTATTTTCATTCTTGGCTGCGGCCATTGATGTCAAAAAAATCGCTCGATCTTGTAATTGTATGTGTGAAATTAGTGAGCTCCCATTTGATTTTGCTTGAACGTCAGATACAATGACAAAGTCTAGCGGATTTTAGCTTGGGGGAGCGAATCTGTCAAACAAACCGAAGTTGTCTAATTTAGATTTGTCTATGGCGAAATCGATACTACTTAAGACCTACAAATTTTGCCTCATACATATATCTTTGTCTTGGGGATATTTCCAATTGTAAATACCATAAAACCTTTTACCCCAATGCCCCGTAATCGAGAGTAAAAATCATAAATCCCCCAACGAAATAAAGACTGCTCACCTTGTTTGTCTTGTACATTGTTTAAGTAATTCATTTGCATGGATATTTACGGATAAAATTTTTAATAATTTATTGCACCTTCTGTGACATTATTCGTCTGCTAAAACGACAGCTAAATTCTGAGAAATAAATCCCATTCAATTCAAAATCATCTCATCTCATTTTTGTTCTTACTCCAAAGCCGTAACAATAGAAAAGTTCTGCAAAGAATTCCTCCAGAGTAATTGTATTCAAAATAAAAATTAAATTTTTTTTAAGACGTAATGACAAAGTTCGCCTGAAACATTTGCTACTTACTTTAACTTGTGCATTTCATAAAAAAATCAAATTTTTTGTTTTTTGTTTTTTAAATTCTTGCGAGAAAAAAGTAAACAAAAATAATATCAAGCTGTTGCTAACCAACAGGGGATCAAGGGATGAAAAGTCAAAGAAAGACGCGCCCCAAGATAGAATGAATCCTTCGCTGCATGAATAACCGGAACTCGTAACTCGCAACCTGTATCGTATTCCATTTGGAATCCACAGGACGAAAGGACGATCCCTTTTTTTGACAGCTCGTGTATAAGTATACTTTTTGAACTTTCCCCAGAAGATAATTGGGTACGATGTTTAATAGAAATAAATACGAAATTTTTTTTTGAAATTTTTACTTTTGCGAAATTGTTTTCAAAATGAAATGAGTGGGTTTCTATGGCAAAAAAAAAAAGACACAAAATTGTCTTCCCAGATCAAATGTCAAGGGAAAGTTTGGCTGCCAGGTGATGAGTAGGTGTATTGTTGTGATGATCTATTTAAATTTTTCAAATTCCGAGGAACTTTAATGTTGTATTGTTTGGAAATAGATTTCTATTTCTATTTTTATGAGTGTCCTTTTGTGTAATGGCGATTAGCCTCAGTTATGTGGGTGTGGGTGATAGAAAACTTTGCATTCAAGGGTTGTTGGGCCTTTGAACTTTAAATCATTTAAATGCCTGGGATTTGAAACAGATGTCTGAGATCCTAGGGCTCAGAAAAGAGGGTAGTGATTTGCATTTGTGGGTGATTTCGAAATACATACGTGATTGGGCAATGCTAAAGTGATTGAATGTTGATTGGGTGGATGTTTGAAATGTGGAAATTTCTTATCTTTTCGTACTTAAAGGACGCTCGACCCATGGAGGATCTTGACCTGACACGTGGCTGCCTTCTATCTTGGCTATTTGGAATATGTTCACATCCTGTTGGTTCGCCTCCACTTGCTTCTTCTCACATAAAGTACTTAATATTGTTCTCTTCCTTCCTTTGCATTTTCTGTCAGCCTTTCTTTCTTTGGAAGCATCCATCACTAAGGACTTCCTTTTGGTTGTGATGTCTAGTGCTGGATGATCTCTTAGCAGAAAGCTACTCAGTCAGGTGGTCTCTGTAGGCAGCTAATTCTCTTTCGACTGCTCGCACCTTTATATAGTTGGACAATCGGCCTCAAAGACCTTCTTAGCTAGTCTCTCTTTGGAAGGATAGCTTCTTTACAGTGTGGGTTCTGATCCTATGATATCTAGTGTTACTTATCCCCATATTACCAGCTGCACTTCTGCAAAGTCAATCAGTCAGAAACTGTTGTCTGTTGTCATGTCTCCGAGTACAAAGTTTAGATCATAATCCCCATAAACTCTGAAGGAAATGTAGAATCTATTTCCTTGGCAAGCTCCACCGCGTGGGCACATATCAGGACTGGTACAAACCAGGTTGCTATGACGGAGACTGGACTCAGGCGATCACTCATCGGCTTGCATCCTTCTTTTGAATGCTCTCGTTAGATGTCTAAGAGGCACTGTAGACTTTCAGGTCAACAAGAGATGCCGGTCACACTTGAGCACTGCTCACTTTGACTGGGTCTGAGTTCAGTCTGCCAACTTCTCCTAGGACCTCTACAAAGCCTACACGCCTTCGTGTGCGGCTTTTGAAAATGTGCTTCCGCTCTCCTCAACTCTTGACGGACCTCCTCCTCGACTGTTCTGGACCAAGTACTCATGGGACTGCCGCTTATCCTGCCATCGGGTTCCATTGCATTGCGTGGCTAGCTATAGACATGTCATCCTTTCGGATAGTGTGACCAATCCACTACCACTTTCGTCGTTGTATGGTCGTTACTGCAGGATCTGGCTCGTTCTCTGATAAAGCTGTTTGTTCGAGATCATAGGCAGAAAATCTTAAGGTATAGCGAAGGCAGCTTCCTTGTGACAGTAGCGGACACTCCCCAGATTGCAGCCCGTGTTATGATCACCCTTATAGTGATATGGATCGTAGTACTCGTAGAAGTACTCAAAATCTCCAAAACGCCTTTTTCCTCCAACGGCTAAAGCACCTGAGCCCACCTCCGCAATTATCCCGTTTCCTACGAAAGCAAAGTCACCACTTAAGGAAAAATAAAAAAACCAATTCATGTTATTTAATAAACGTATTCTTAACTTAATCAAAACCAACTCGTGTGACAGCCTGCATCAGCAACAGAGAGAGAGCCCAAAAGGCATGTCCTTAATATTTTCCTAAAGGAGAATTTACTTTCATCATGCGTCGTGCAAGAACCCTTCGCACAACAGCCGGAACCCGGAACTAGTCACGTTGGTCGGTGTCGTTCACTTTATTTTCTGCAAACGTGTTCTCTTTTAATATTCTTCAGAATTCATATAGCACGTCCTTATGTAACATAACACCTGCAGCACCGACGCCTGGCACTCACATCATCCCATTTAATTATAACCAACGTCCTGTTGAAAATTTTTAACTTACCGCAGTTAAAATTCCTTCTCGTGTGTTCATATGATTACCCTCTTACCCGACACATACCATAAAGACCGCACATCAATGATTCTGTATTATGTCTACTCGCCTTTGGGGAGAGATATTTCATAATGAATGTTTGTGTTGTTCCCACGAAATGGTATCCTTTTGTAACGCACATCCTTGTAGCGTAAATTGCTTTTGTATACAAAAAGAAAATATTGTTACTGAGTACACACTCATACACATTCAAATAGGCCACACCAAATAAACCTTTGGGAAGGATACAATTTTTTGTTCTTCCCCCCAAAAAAAAAAAACTCATTTATTCGTATTCGAAAGGAATATACAATTCAAAAGGAATCCAAAACATAGGCATTAATCAATGGGAATGTTTATGGGACACCAATTATACACACAGGCGAACAAGGATTCAGGATATGTTCATTGCGACCTTCGATCTTTTTTTCGTAGAGTTCCCTCCCCCCAAATGTGTTTGCCGCTTTGATATGGGTACCAAGAAGAGGTGGAGTCCTTTGGTTACATTAAAAACGTATGCGTTTGTGAGGGGGGTAAATGTATCGCGAAAGGAAAGCAGTTCCTCTGAATGTGACAGGAGTCGAATGAATGGAAGAAAAATCGTGTTGCTAAAGGTGGATTGTTTGTTGAAAGAAACTTTTTGCACAAACGATTTCCCTTGAAGTTTATGCGTTTTATTCCAAAGTGTGTCCTTGGTGGCGGGTGGTCGATACGAAACGCTTTAGAAGTGTCAAAAAGGCAAAAACTAAATTTGTGACTTCTTACAGGGTGCCTCAAATGGGCTGATTTATATCAATTAACATCTGTTGAACTTTGTTTTCTGCGTGTCCTGTGGACACTTTCTAATACACTTTCACCAGACAGCTGTGAAATTTTGTTTTCTACTTGTTCTGTTCATATTCTACCAAAATTTGTACATTCTACGGAAGCCATAATATGTAAAATTAAAATTATTACCTTGTCTATAATCGTCATCCCTTGAATCATTTACCCCTTTGAATAGGAACCAACATTTCCTCCGATTTCAATTATTTTGGGATATTTCCATTATCCTCTGACCCTTTAAAGTAGCTATCGAACCTTTTCTAATAGTGTGTATTGAGTAAGACACACAGCTTGTAGAAGAGAGAGAAATATTGAAATACAAAAGGTCAATTTTCTGTCAGGATAATGGAATTTTTTTTTTTTTAAACAGCTCTTCACCAGTGTGAACGAACAATACGCAGACTTTTATATATCATCCCATGGAGTAAGGCCGTTCCGTTCCAAGTAGCCTTCTTTACGTGATAGTGGCATGAGTTAACCAAAGAATTTGACGAGTCATCATCAGGGTTGCCGAAGGTACTACTAACGGTGTATTCGAACTCCCATCCCATAAAATATTCGTCCGTACTCCCCTCATTACGATTTTACTCCCTTTAAACCAATTTAATATATTGTCACCCTTATTTCATTGAATGAGCCATCATACACTGGTGCAATTACCCCGGGGTGGAACTGACTTTATAGAGGAAAGAATGTTGATCAGTTGAACAGCAAGTTGTCAAGTTGTCATGTATGTATACAGAATTTTACTCCGCATTATTCATCCAGTGTAATGAAAGTAATAGATACTCCGGGATTACTCCAGAGTAAAATTGCTCCAGCGTGTGATGGTTCTAAAGTTCTCAGGCAGATTGTCCTGTACTCCCCTCAGACCAAAAATACTCCTCTGTAAACTTCTACAATGCTTCTCTTCGAAATTGGAAAACGGCATCCCTGGTCATCATCCTGTCGGTAGATGGTTTCGTTTTTTACGAATGATGTCTTATTACTTAGACAAACTATTCTTTAATTCATCTACTTTCACGAATTTTAAAAATCCTCGAGAAGGCTGTCTTAAGATGGGACAGTAGCAGACGTTAACAGGGTCTTTATTTGCTACTGTGACTACAAATGAGACACAAGAGACCCCTGAAACCCGTCAAGCCATACAATGAGTCATTAGTCTTTACAAGGAATTACGGTGAAAAAAGATGTGCGTATATACATTACTGGTGAACTTGCCTCCTAGACCTCTATGGCGATGAGGATAATTTAAATGAGCAACTACATGCATTTTAACCTGCGTGCAAACGTAAACAGGAAGAGAACAGAATTATATGACACAAATAAAGGATATCTCACAGCATCAATGTTAGAGCCTCATAAGCGGAAGCCAAGGAGCTGGCAACTGGCTTCAAAAGCCTTCGAAACAGCAACTTAAATAGCAATCTAGCTTAGCATTTAGCAGCTCATAGAAAGAGTAATCGGTCAAGGCGAGAGTTCAGTAACACCCACACCTATTAGTATAGTTGGTGTACTCCCTGCTGATGTCATAGTAGAATGCATGTACCCAGTCCCTAGTCAAGTATAAGTGAAGGCTCTATAAAAACCTTCTTCAAAAAGGCGATTCTGTTTCTTATATAAGAACCACGGAGGCATATTCCTGGCTAATGGCACATACAAGATCCTATCCAACCTATATCGACTTTAAAGCCGCTTATGAAAGCATACACCGTCTTGAGGTCTACCAGAAGATAACGAGGTCTACTCCGGATCCCGTCAACACCTATCTACGAGCTGTTCCAGGATATGGACTTCATTCGAAACGCCAAAATGCGTAGACTACTGCGAATAATGTACATAGCGTCCATCAGTCTAACCAAGAGGCAGAGGAATTACAGCAGGCATTTTTGATAGGACAGAACCTTCACTGTCGCGTATACCACATCTGGAATTGGGGTGTCCAAAATGGAAAGCCGAGTATAAGGTTACTAAGGAAGGATACATTTTGCCGCACGTATGACGAATAGCTATTACCTACTGTATTGTGTCATAGGCCTTGTTTGGTATGGCGGTTACCTTGGTTGGGTCATTTCAAGGACAGCCTCCGATTGTGATTGGTGATCCTTACAGAACTATGATCAACGAGGTATTTCTGTCCCGAATTAACGAAATGTGTTGACACAGACATTCTGTAATTTAGTAGTTTACACTGACCGTAAAAGCGCCTTAAATGGGCCTATAAAAACCTATACCTTGACTGCTCTGAAGGAGCAAGAAGTGAATGCCTTTCGCCAGAGGTTTATGGATACTTTTCTTTGAGCTTGACAGCATTTTGTCTTTCAATGGAGCCCAGATTCTTTGTCAACAAGAATTTGAGACACCCAGTGTGGATCAGAGAAATATCCCTCCTCCACTAGTGTGACTTTCAGTTTACTCCTTATTATGGTTCCATCAAAGTTGAACTGCATCTACCCAGCAGTAACACTATCTGATCACATAAAAACTAGCCCTTATATTTTAAGTTAGAAAAATGCAGTAACACTCCGCTTAACTTAAGAAAACTGTCTATTACTGCCTCCTTAACCAAGTATAGGACTAACATCAGGGATCCCATCTAGTCTTTCTTGGTAGCTGGCAAGGTTTGAATACCTGATCTAACCCAGCGTCTTTTGAGTACACAAGAGACTTTCTTCTTTGTTCACCACCTCACAATTCCCATTAGATAGATTTGCAGTTCGTGTAACTCTGTCCATCCTCAAGAGTAGACAAGTCAGTATCAAAATTGGCTATTTTTACATCCTTACATTAAGAGGTGATGTCCAAATAGCAATGGTGAGTTCAGTTTTTCGATATCCAAGCATGACCTTGTCATTTTCTCTGCAGAGTCTAGCCGCTCAAGGGACCTCGTCGCTCTGCCGACTAAGAATATGTCACTGTCAACTGTCAGGCAGGCACTTGTTATGAGTAGCTTGCTTCGATCTCAACATAATTTCACAGTTTTCTTCACTGGGTTTATTTGCTAAGGATACCTATGTCACAAAGTATCAGACAGACCTTCAAACGAATCTTGTCTATGGACTTGAAGTTTGTGTTGGGTGGCTCGCTACGGTCCCTTATCTGCATTTTGGACTGTATTGCATTCCACCATTCAGAGTCGACATGTTTACGACTAAGTGTCCTCTTAGCTTCGGCTAATGCCCTTCATTAGATTCAAGAGAGATCTTCCTAAGTTGTCCACTTTGCGCTAATACTGCATTGACAACTGCATGTATCGCAAAAGAAGACAGAGACCGATTGAGCAAGCATGGACTAATGGCACGATTATGACACTGAAGCATTCGTTTCCTAATAAGCACCCCCGAGGAAGCAGTGAGTCATCTTCGGACGGTTGCTTAGGAAGGCCCCTAAGTTTAACATTGCTTTCAAACTCAAGGCAACTCGCTTTAACTCGTTTAATTTGACCATACCCTCATAATGACCCTTATGTCATGCTTAAAAACTTTTTCCATAAGGCTATCGGAATAATTTCTGTCGTTTACTCCTTCCTCAAGTGGTGTGTTGGCTTTTTTAGTCTAGCTTTTCCGGACTAATTCACCCATAAAGTTACCAAAACTTTATTTCATAGCTGACTCCACAAAACCATCTGCTAAGTAGGTATGGCTCAACTATAAAAGTTCTGAACTTTCATAATTAAGGTCGTTACAAGCACTGTGAACAAACCACACTCATTTGTCGTAAGAAAAAAGGGTGCACTTGGTTTGCCACCAAAAACCTACATCCTCCGCCCAATTTCTGTGCCGGCAAAAGCACAACCAATAAAATTGAAGGCCAGTTATAAATGCCAAGTGGATGGCTTTGTATTCAAATGAAAAGATACAAAATAGAAAATTAACATTAACCGCTCCAGATGTCGTTACAGTTGGCAAGAGCAAGGACCTCTTCCTCATAAATAACAATATTTTTGAACCCTCTTTTCTCTTTTCTCGTTTAACATCTGCTGATGTCCCATTAAGGCATATCCGACAAATTGACTTCCGCCCATGTAAATCCGATCATTTTTTTATTGCCATCGTGCAACGTGTGTTCACAGGAAGAAAAAGTGAATTCCTTTTATCACACCTCATGCCGAAAGCGAGCGAGCGTAACAACCGCATGGCCATTACTTAAGGCTCAATCACTCACCCTCGCTCGCTCTTACATATGAGCATATGAGCCATTTTATGTTCTTCCTTTTACTGCCCAAGGTGCCGCATTATGCCTTGATATATGCGCCCTGCGCCACAAACAATTGTACTCGAGAATATTGTCCTTGAAGACAAAAAGAGAAAAGGAAAAAAAAAGGACTGGCAGAGTAATAAAATCTCCCCAAAAACGCGACACAAGGAAGGAAGAGCAACTCACAACTCGCACTTAAAAAAGCATCAAAAGCTTTAGATCCTGGCAATGTGATGCCTCAGCTACTACTATGCTTGTGTATTGTTTGTTACCCACCACAATGCGGATGGTAGTCCCATTAAATAAACCAATATCCTTTTTTTTTTTTTGTTTTGGAACGCAACTTGAATGGT
This sequence comes from Chalcosyrphus nemorum, assembly GCA_949716465.1. Taxonomy (NCBI): domain Eukaryota; kingdom Metazoa; phylum Arthropoda; class Insecta; order Diptera; family Syrphidae; genus Chalcosyrphus; species Chalcosyrphus nemorum. The sequence goes on from OX454333.1 coordinate 32,882,751, forward strand.
ATCGATTTGTGGAAAACAATTTAAACAGAAAAAACCCTCTTTGGACCAACCATGACTTCATTTCGCAACGCAGATGTCCTGCTTGCACACACATGCCAAGGACACGTGCTGCCGCTGTGTGATGACGATGAGCCATGTTTGTATGACACACGCGCTACTATCGCACAATTCAATTTCGCTGCAAAACAAAAGGCGCCAAAATAATATAAGGATATGTTGTCATATAGGCATTAGACCGTAATCATTGTGCAGGCATTTGGTTTCCTATTCCTATCAGGACACGAGAATGGAAATCCGAGAGGCGAAAAATTTAATCGACCACATCATGTACGTCAAAGGAGCTCTCTCTCTCTCTCTCTCTTTCTCTGTATACGAATTGTTTGGGACTTTGTCATGGCTGGTGGAGCGGCGGCGTGTGCTATGTCCGAAACGGAAGTTGTGGAGGTGACATTGATGTTATCTTAATGCAACATTGTGCGTTAATTGGGTAGTTAGTAATCAAAATGTAATGAATGCGATGGGGGGACCAGAGAAGAATGATTTCTCTTTACGACTCCCAGGGGTTTAATTTAATTAGTTGCTCAAGGTTTCGTATTGCTGGGAGATTTCTTTTGAATTAGAACGAAGTAAGTCAGGCTTAGGGGATTAACAAAAAAAAAATACATAAAGTTGCTGAATTGTTTAAAGTGGCAGGCACATTAGGAAAATTAATTAAGGACAATCTGGAGGCGAAAAGTCGTATTCCGTAAAGATTCAGTCGTAAATTTGATTCAGATTTGACCATCAAAGTTCCTACTTCGGATTGAATTTGTCAGCAACGTTAAAATCCTTCCAAGGCTTATGAAATGCATGACTGTGGGGGAGTAGCTTGCATTCACACTAGTGACGCAATAAACTTTGACACACCATTTAAGTAAACTATGTAGGTGTGGGGTTAAATTAGAGGTTTTGGAGTATAAATGTGACGCTTCATGCTGCCTTAAGAATCAGAGAAGGCTGAATGGATGTCGAGGAAGCAACAACGTACCTTCTTTAGGTTAGGGATATTTGGAGTCAGTTACCAGAATCTACTAACAGCTGAACGTGTCCTCGCCAGGTCATCTCTGTGTTGTTATGTCGTTTTGAACAGCTCCACCAACTTGAACCCTGCTAACATTCTCGACTTATTTCTTACTTTGAATCCTAACAAGTACCTACTCCATCGATGTGATATGGCCTCTAAGCCGGTTCTGATATGATCACCGACAAGATTCGCTTATGGAACAAATATGGATCAAAAATAGACACCGTTGTAGGAACCAAAATCTACTCCGAATCACTGGGTATATTCAGATCTATACGACTCCCAGACCACAGCAGTTTTTTCCAAGCGGAGAGTCTGCCGTAAGAACAATACCGCCAGAGGGTATCACTTTCTTTATCGACAGCCAGGCAGCTATCAAAGCAATTACCGCCATAGAAATAAAGTCCAAGCTTGTGAAGTGCTGTCGCGAGAGCTTAAGGTTCTTGGAACACTGCTGGATCCCTGGGTACGAGGGCGTCCCGGGAAATGAAAAGGCAGATGAATTAGCAAGAAAAGCTTAATCGGACCAACTTGAACTGACTGACCTCTCCATAAGCACCCCGCCCTACGCTTCCAGGCTTGAAGCAGAGAAACTGGCTATGAGAGACGCAAACTTGAGATGGAAGTCCATAGACACTTGCAAAACTGCAAGACAACTATGGCCAACTTTTGACAAAGCAAGGACGGAGAGAATTATCCACAAGGGCAGACGTTCATTGTCCATGCTCGTGGGGATACTCACGGGTGACAACACTCTGCGGTACCACCTAAAGAAACTACGTCGGACCGAAGAAGAACTCTGCATAGGATGCGGCGATAGAGAACACTACCCACTTCCTCTGCCAAAATTCCAGGTACAAATTCCTCGACAAACACTTCCTTCAGGATCTAGGAGAACTCAGCAACAGGATGGTTTGTGTACACGGGTAAGAAGTAACCATGGAAAGTTGCTACAGATATTTATGGGTTAAATGGGCAAGGGGTATATTTTCTAAACCCTCCTATGGGTGACACAATGAATCAGTGCTGACCTGAGTGCGGAGGAGGTATTTCGTTATGTATGTATGTATAACATATGTCCATGATTCTACATAGTTAGCTTGAATCCACGTCAATATTCCCTCCTGAATCACCTCTCATCGGACTGTTGGCCTTATAAAGACATGGGCAAAGGCAATTGGTCACAAACTCTAAGTTTTTATTGACTTCTTGAGGAGTAAATTAAGTTCGTTTTGGCAGCCATTTCGTACCTCCCAAGTGCCTTCAGTTTCGCTAACTGCTTGTGTAATCAGCAGTCAGTCACTCACCCTGTTCACCAGCAGGATAAGTTCTTTATTTTAGCCTGAAGACATTAAAGCTTTGACTGCTTCCGAACAATTGGGCAAAAGGATTGCCTTAGAGTTCTAATCAGTCTCTCAAACAGTTTACTTCTCCAGACTTCCTATTGATCCAAGCGCCTTTATTAAGGATCAATCTCTGCCTTTGTCAGACTGGTACCACTTGCCACTTTAGCTCAAAGGTAAGCACCAAAAGTAACGCCAAGGCTCTTTATATCTGAAAATATGACCTAACCATGATTAGTCTCAGAGTTTCCATGACTCGTCTGCACTTAATCATGAATGCCACTGCTAGGATCATCCCTTCTAAGCGGCAGCCCCAAATGATTGCAACTTATGTTATTTGTGTGCATTTTTCGTAATAATTTTGCATAACATTAATCTACTCCTTTGTCAGGTCTCCTTTTTGTGTTCTGCTTTCCTCCTACACATACTAGGTATCCTCCTATTATAGCTCTTTAAAGTTTTTATTTTAACTTTCTCATCATAACTCTTAATCGTCTGCCTTTGTGCTGGGAAAGGATCAAATTTCCTGTTTGAAATTAAAGAAGTTTTACATTTACACAACGAGCTTTATAACCTTACCATTGTGTTGCAAATGGCACACTATGCTGTTTCAGGATTTACGATGGCGCTTATACTTTAGTGTACTACAAACATAATGTTTGTAATATGTTATTCGTTTCGTTCGCTTGTGGTCTTTTTGTTTTTTTAATTAAAACTCTACTCTATTTGAAGAAACATCTAGTACACGCAGTTAATGACTTGTTTATAATCAGATACAAAATTGGATAAATACCCTCGTAGATACTGTTCCTCGAATCGCGCATCTATTGATCTGTGTATGACGCATTCAGAGAGTAATAAAATCACTTGAAGGGTGAAACAGAAAGTTGTTTCCAACTTATCCAAAGCGAAACAATTATCGTGTTGTTTTGTGTTGGGAGACACAATCCAGATACGTCCAACACTCAAGTGTATGTGGTATCTATTCTTTGGAATTGAATCTTAGAGATGAGAAGATTTGTATGTTTTTATCGTCACGTGTTACACTTACATGTACGAGTATCTTTTTGCGTATCCATGTATATCTCAATGACGTGATAGGTAATATACAAAAGGAGCACAAAATTACAACCGACATGACTTTCACATTAAGCATTTCGTTTACTCTCTCGTCCAGGACCTAAGTGTAATTATTGTTATTTTATTTACACAGATACGCAATGCGTATCCTCTTTATCGTCCTTGGGAATTTATTTTTTCTTATTTTTTCCATCTAAAGGGAGGAAAACAATTTGTTTTTGGACGGGAAAAATTAGAAATTCATTAGAACTTCACGCAACGTTTGATCAACATGCCGAACACGAAACGCAACTCAAGTGGAAAATGATACCAAAAGCGTACCTCAACCACTATCCTGTGTGGCACAAAGGATAACCAATTTCGCTGAACAAATTGGAAGGAAATCTTATTTACTTGTGATCGCTAAATGTTTGCACAAGATTGCTCGCACAATTAGTTGGTTATACTGAGTACTGTGCGATTTTTTTGCTTCTCTTTTTTTTTTGGCAAATTTTCAAGAGTGGGAATGTTAGATTTGGAAGGCTTAGGACACGTTGCTTAGGAGTATGGAATGTCCTTGAGAGTAATGTTGAATCGATATTGGTAGTGATTTGCACGTATAAGCCATTCAGTTGAAGGAATGTGTAAACAAAGGGATTTCGTTTTAATTTATGCTTTGAGATAGAATTTACTCAAAAACATAATGAAGAACTACAACTCAAGATATAAAGACCGTATGATGCCCTTCATATTGGCCGAGTTCCTAACACCTCGCTAATCTACTTTCTAGAATACTTTTGCACCGAGATGACACATGTTGTACTAGAGGACGCTAGATTCTCTAGGACAAAATCTGTCATCCCGGTGCAAAATTATTCTAGCAGCTAGATTAGCGAGGTGTTGGGAGCTCGCCCAATGTAAAATCAAGACTCATTACTTAATTATAACTTTTCTTATTAAATAAAACTTAAGTTTACAGCGACACAAAATCTACTACTTTTTTAGAAACTCAGTTTTGCCTCTTTTCTGCGACCAGCTGTCAAAGCTCTCACCGAACACTTCCTAGGCTGCTGTCAATTTCCGTTCGGTTTGCCTACTGTTTTCCAGACGAGATCCCAAATTTTCAATAGAATTGTGTTTGCTATATAAAATACTAACAATTTCTAGAACCTTTGGGAATGTTTGCAGTGTGCCTCCTTGTTGGGGCACACAAAGAAATATGCACGCGGTTTTATGGTTTTTAAGAGAGAGCCAGATTACAATGGCAGTCTTTTTATATTGCCATTAGGCTCGTTCACAATAATTTACATTAGGAAGCGTTTGGAAAAATGAGACAAAGTTTATAAACATGTTTAGAATTGGTTTAAGTTAAGGGTGTGTGGTTGGCGGCTGCGGCGTAGCTGTAATCTTTACGTTAAATTGTGTGCCCCAACAAGGAGGCACAGACAGTTGACAGGTCGAATCACAACATCAGTTTGATTAATGTCGATTTGACATGTCCGCTTAAGTGATCGCGTATTTTTTCATAATTATGTGACTATTCTTATGTGGTGATCCCAATGTATTTAGTCGATCACTCGATATCGAATGGATCACTCACTCGTTAACTGATGTTTTGTCTCTTCTATGCTATATATTTCTTACTTTTACCATCTTTACCATATGTTGGAATGGAGTCAAGCGGACCTTAACGTTTCCGCAAAGATCTTGATTCTGCTACTTGCGCTGGACTCCAAGTTAGGTTCATTTCCTTCCAAAGTTGTTGGGGAATCTTCCATAAGTTTACTAAGTCATTAAACCTTATGTGTGCTTATATGTACATATGTGGTAGTTGATTGAAACTTGGCTTGTTCGGGAGTCTATTCTCCACAGATTACTGCTGTCTTTCATCAAGAGGAGGACTTTAGCCTTGCGTACTCGGCTAGTTCGTTTTGGCATCCATTCCGTCGGCGCTCCTACTTCCCAAGTGCCTTCAGTTTCGCTAACTACTTGCGTGATCAGCATCTTTTCTCACTCAGTCTATACACCAGAAGGATAAGTTCTTTATTTTAGCCTGAAGACATTAAAGCATCTTCGAGTGCTTCTGAACATATTGGGCAAAAGGATTGCCTTAGAGGTCTAATGAGTTTCTAACATCCTACCAGTATGTATGTAGGTAGGATTTTAGTTCTCCCTACTTCCTATTGATCCAAGCGTCTTTATTAAGAATCAATCTCTGCGTCCATCTGCCTTTGGCAGAGTGTGCTCCTCTTCACACTTTAGGTTAAAGGTTAGCCTTGCACCAGTAGTAACGCCAAGGCTTTTCATATCTGGTTTGGAAGCTAAAATATCATCTAATCATGATTTAGTTTCCATGACTCGTCTGCTGATGATGACCACTACTTTTTGTTATTAGTTCCTATGTACTCTCTTATTCTTGTGGATATACTATGGCTCGTTCACTGTCTATATACATAAATGTCTCTCTTTCTTTTGGACAGATCCTTAGGTTGTGTACAGTTTCAGGACAAGAAGCTTTTTAGACCAAGTGATAGCTGTAAAGAGGGATATCGTATTTTGGAATGTATTTTGAAATTTCATCCTCCTCTATTCCGTTTTCGAGCAAAAACTTAATTTACCGAGATAGTACCTCAGGCCATAGCGGATATTACTAGTATCAGTATATCTTCCACATACAGAACAGAATTTCATTGATTTCTAGAGTTCAAACCACCAGGTGCCATCCCTTCCACCTTGAATGGTTCCACTAAGGCGAGCTCATAAAGAGGTTTCACTGTATTTCCTTTATAAGATATACAGTTTCCCATAAAATCGAATCATTAACGTTGCTATATCCTACAGGATACCACAGCCAAATAAATATATGATTTATCCCATCTAACGTCACATGAAATCTCAATACTAACACAACACGATGCCTAGGTTACGAGCTGTATTCCTGGAAATGGTTACATGTATCTTAATTATTATGTGGATTCAATTTCATGTAAATTTTCGATCTACTCCTATATGAAGTTATCTGCAAACAATGCACGACATCCTGCTTTGATGAAAATAGAGATGAAGTATCATTGACTTAAGGACATTTCGTAACCAAAGTTATAGGATAGATATGCGGTTGCTTAGTGAAGGTGAGAAGTGAGTCGAATAGGATATTGAACGCAAAATGCTGACCAAAAGGTATACTGCATTTCATTTGAAATCAGGTTGAATGCTTTTATTGAAATTTGATTTTGAATACGATTATCCTATTTGGAGTGTCATTTGGAAATCATAAGAATTGAAAGAGAGAACTGAAGAATTTAAGTACCAAACCATCCAGCACTGAGAATCCCTTGGACTGGGACCAGTATAGAGAAAGCAAAAGGACCAACGTAATTATGCCAAAAGAGCATCCTGAAGGGCAAAGAGAATCTACAAAAACCGTTCCAAGGGTAAGCTACGTGGTATTCAACTTGAATGAAATCCTTCGGCGAAGAAGTTACCTATTTGTATGCACCTTAAGCCTGAAAAGAAGATAAAGTCATAGGCATACCAAAAGCCAGTCAGTCGGCCCACACGAAGCCTAAAGCCTTCAGCCTATTGAGCATCTAATCTCCCCTAGCCGAACTAAGAGCCGAAGGAAGAGCGAACTACTTTAGACCAACTAGTTCAGTTCTTCCGAATAAAGTGTATCAAATCGAGATACATCTGCTCCAAGCTGAGTGATAACCACATGCATGCACTGGTCTATAGAGGATTCCCTCACTAGACTTCTTGCCACGGCGCTAAAGAAATTGAAACTAGGGCGCAGTGGGGTTAAAGCTGCTGCATATGATGATGATATAGTTCTGCTGGAAGTGTGTGAACTTCCGGCGAAAACGGAAGTGATTACCTCTACCAACAAGCAGAAGATTATATTCAGTCGAATCTCTCTAACTCACTTTTTTGAATTCCCTTCAGTTTTCCATAGAAAATCCATCCTCTATGCCGAAGTTCCTCTAAGTCGAAACTCCCAATATCTAGAGTTAATTTTGAGATCCCTTGAAAGTTAGACTTAGAGGGAGTCGACTGTAATTAGACAATTAGAGGACACTCCATTCTAAGCCTCAAGTAGGGCACTATATCTAGAGATATGCCTCACCACAAGCTAGGCTTTAAGCCACTGTGTCTACACACCCGGAATTAGACGCCTCCCAGCATTTGGATCACTTATCTGTTCGCCAGCAGCTGAGGAGCTCACCTATCACCATAAAGACTTAACCGAGTTTTGAAGAGTCCTTAGAGATTTCTCTCTCTGTAGCCCTTGAACTGATTATAATATTAACTCCACTGAACCTATTTATCAAGGACAACAAAGCCATGGGAACAGGACTTGTGAATGGTTCAAACTTTGGGTCCTCCTCCCTGTGAACTTGCCAAATCCAAAAGAGCACTGCAATACAGTCACTAAGCAGATGACAGAAGGAAATTATTCACTTGTTACCGTGTTTCCAGAAAACTCTTGACAAGACGCGATACAACCAAAACTCTCGCAACGAATAGAGAAAATTTAGAGCTTCTTTTTGAAGTTATGACTGATTGGCAACCCAAATGATCTGTACAAATGTTCCGGGAACTATTTCTTAGCTTCTACTTCAATAACATACACGACCTGTCTAAGCCACCGAACAAAGTCCTGAACTTCTTCGCCGTATCAGGGTGGCGGTTCTGGCAACACAGATCACAACTGCCGAACTGGTTTCTTTTAATACCCCATTGCAGGGAAGTATCGCGCCTACCTTAACAACAGATGAAGTGTCGATCTATATACAATGTACCGCTCAAGGATGATCTACAGGAAGTCGACACAAGAGAATTCAGAACGGAAGACCGCTTTTCGGCATCAAGTGTGTTTTTTTAATCACTCCAGTGTTATACCTCTACCATTCTCAAACTTCATTCGGTTGCCAGTTCTCCTCCTTCCACTTCCAACTAGTGCATTTTCCCTTAATCACTCGAAGGTCGTCCTTTCGTTGATATACCTAAACTTTATTAATCTACCTTCAAAATATTCTTATTTGTTCCTCCTTGTGCTGATGTGGCTTTATTATTTACGAGTCCTTTATTGCTAGAGAAAGTTCACCTCTTGCAATATAAATTTTGTCGATGTGGGTTGCATATAATTCCTCTTGGGCCTTCCAGGTTCTTCTCGCTACGGTAAAATGAAACCACTCCCTGTAGACTAATCCCACTTTATCGCATAATTAAGGGTTGCCCTGTTTTTTGAGAAGATTTGGTTTTGTTCGGGTTCTAGCCTTGAGTTCGAGTCTCTATTTTTCTGAATCTGCCCTCTTTTGGGAGGACGTTTCTATTCCCAATTATGTGCCTTTTTTCACTCACATCATTACCCTTAGAAATGTAGTTAATTCAGTATCCTCTTATCGATTACAACGATTAAAACGCCCACAATTAGGATTATCTGCAACCGTAAATAAGGCTTCATTATGTTTTCTCCAGCAAAAAATAACCCCAAAGTTTGCATAGTAATCGGATTTGGGATTTCACTTCTCCGTCTCTCTCTCTCTTTGGTTGAAAATTGTGTTGTTTTTTTTTTTGTTTCGTCCTTTTTGTAAATATTTACCTCTTGCCTCTTATCAATTATTAACCGACCAAACAGTGAAAATTCCACATCCACACTGAAGAGTGGTTAAAATTCTATGAATTTTTCGGTAAAATATTTATTTATCCTGCTCCCTAAAGAGGGTTGATGTTAGTATCCTTCTATATACGGTGAAACAGAACTTAATTTCCTTTGGATACAACTCTCTTTCGAATGCCAAAAGATGCCAATCAATGGATATGTCAATAGGGGGGAAATCCCAATCCCATGGATTAAGTTGATCAAAGGATTTGTACTTGTGTCTGTGCATATGACTTCCTATCCGGCCGGGATGAACAAAAGCCAGGTGATGTTCATTTTTGTCATGTACAGACAGATACAGATATTTATTTTCACATTGTTTGTTAAAAATTATATAAGGGTTTCAACCCCATTTCGCTTTTGTATGATTCAGATTCGGTTATGTAGGTCATTGTTGTAAGGGGATATAAATTATTAAGGACATTCTAGCGAAATGGGGTTCAAATAATTAACAAATAATTGTCAACGCCATCTGTTGTTCACACTGCTTTGTAGAATTACAGTCGTAACTTTTATAACCACTTCTGTAAGGCGGTAAACTTGTTAAATACCCTTTAAGAGGTTGAGTGCGGGTAGATATCCTGTTCAACAGATGGGCTCACTTAAAAGAAGCTGTTTTGCCATAAGGAACTGTTGACAAAGTGAAAGTTAGTTTTTTATTTGTTCAAGGGACCCATCAAATAAGATGATATCAAGAGGAAAATGTTTTCCTGGAATTGGTTGTAATATAATTTCATAAGACCTAGGTCAGATTGCAAATTTTGCTGCTGAACTACTTGCCGCGGGCAATATGTCCTTTGGGACGAAAACAAAATTATTAACTTCGAGCTAGTTGAATGTATAAATCTCTCAAATGCCTTGGGGTACGATGAGGATACTGTGGACATTATTAGGAATGTATGAAACTTAATACGTCAACTGGGTCTTTGGTGGTAGAAGAAAGCAAATACTTAGAACATAATCCTCCGATTTATTAGCAACAAAACAAAAGTTCAGTAAATACCTTAAGAGAAGGTAAATTCAATTTTATTTAACAATGTTGGCATTTTAATGCTAAAAACTCTGCTTCAAATGATAATTTCGTCGTAATTGAGTTAAAGCTCTGAACGCTGTCATTCTAACAAGCAGCCATAATGGTTTTCGTCAATTTTTCGTTCACTTTTTGGTCCCTACGTAAATTGCAGATTCTGTATCCTGAAGGTAAAAATGTTGTGACAAAGTCAGAGAGAAACGATACGTGCGTACCAGAGCTGATTTTTCGTTCAACTGCACAGTTAAAGAAGCAAACAAAATTCTGAGCTTAAATGCGAGTCTAAATTTCAGGATCCAGTCCTGGGACTTAATGGCGCTAGTTTCTATGCGTTCTGACAACTTAAAATTCAGACTTAAGCTCACACTTATGTTTGCTTCAAAAAAAAAGCTGTCACACTATGCTCATTGTCAGATTTGTAAAAGTTTTGATCCAAGTATTTCCAGACTGTGGAAAGAAACGTCCGAATTCTCACGATAGACTGTAGTAAGGGTGAGATCACTAGCTCGAGGAAAGTACTAAAAATCAACAAGACTTTAGATCTAGGTGACTTAGAACATACAGCTCCAATTGGTTGAGCTTCTGCTCCCAATTTTTTGGCGAATCCGGGAGGTCGAACGTTTTTTCGGATGAATAGGCCAAAGGATCGTCATGTTCATTTATAGGAGGAGAGGCTTTTGATATAGATTAATAGGAAGCATTTAGTCAAACCACGATTATTTCGCAAGACACCTTTGAAACAGATGAATTCAGCGTTCAAAATGTCCTTGATCATTTTTAGTATCTTTCCTCTCGGACTTTATGCCCAAGAGAATCCATCTCCATCATCCTTTTAAGGTCGTTGTCCCAATCCGGAGTTTCTGGGACAATCAGCTTTCTCCCCAAACTTCCTCATCAATAGATTGGTATACTGACGTATCTAAAATGTCAAGTGGGTCTGGAGCTGGAATCTCTGGTTCAAACTACAAATTATCTGTTCCTCTAGGACAAACAACCACTATCTTTCAGACAGAGGTCCACGCAATCGAAGAAACCTCCGAAGATCTCATATCTAAATTTTTTTAGACAGCCAAGTAGCACTCTAGGCTCTTAACTCTTACAACTTTGAGTCTAAGCTAGTTTGGAACTGTCTCCAATCCATCTTGCAGATTTCTGCATACAATAATATTACACTAACTTGGGTCACTGGCAACGAAGCCGCCGATAAGCTTGCCAGACAAGGTGCTCAGGCTCCTTTCATTGGTCCTGAACCTTTCTATCAGAATAGAGCTCAGCAGATGGGAACGACAATTCATCAACTTCCCAAAAAAAAAAACAAAAGATATCCGCTCTGTTAGCAAATACAAAGTTAAAAAAAATCACTGATTTCCTAACTGGTCATTGCTCCAATTGGACACGTGTCGCCTATGTCTTGAAGACACCGAAACAGCCCACCACATTGCTAACTTTCTAACCCAGAATAACTATAAAGGAGTTGTAGAGAGATGATGCCCCTTAACAGAGACTGCACACGATTGCTCGCATGGCGTAGTAACGTCCTCAGGATACTTGAGAGGAAATAGTAGGTCCCTTCACTCAATGATTCCGACTAAAACTTTGAAACATAACGCAGAGTCTGCCAACACAACAGAACTTTGTGGTTCTTTATTGATCGAGCTGATTAAATATAATTTCAAACACCCGAGGCAAAAGTAGATTATCTAAACAATAATTAAATAGTGCCTTCATAGATCTACCATCCCCACATTTCCTTAATTAATTTTCCCAAGGACTACATACGTATATTTCCCTTTAAAAATTAATAGGAAACAATGAATAGAACATCGTTCTAATTCGAAAGACTTTCGCACACTCTATACGCAAACAACAGCTCATAAATTTTTCATAAAACGCATTCCTTTTAAAATCGCATTATCCGAAAGGGAGTTCTCGGGAACCCAACACACCTGTGGTCGAAACGCGCCACTGATTTTCTGTCCACAATCAGAAATAAACATTAAAATATTGACTGGCGAAAATCATAAGAAATTCTAATACCCAACTCGTGTGGCCCAGTGTACATAAGTCCATCTATGCCGAGTCGCCTTTATTAAATACTCTTTAAGGACCCACGCAGGATTCACAAGACTCAAATTTTCGCAGGATATTTTGCCTTCGCCTTTGAATACAAGGATACTTTTATTTATTTTTTTGCTTTGTGTTTTATTTTTTGGGCCGTCGATTCCTTATGGTATTGTGACCAAAATATTAAAAGGATAATACTGTAATCCTGACATATGAAAAGTCAGCATTTCACGACGCCTTAATAAATAATCGTATATTTAAGTGGAATCATTACAGCAACAACAACAACAACGACGACGACGACGACGACGACTGTGTGGATGAATGAATTATTTATATTCTGGTCATGAGCACAGTTCATTACGGATGAATATTTTACTTTGTTCTCGGTGATGGGTCTTAATTAAGGAATTCCTTGATGGAAATAGTTCAAATGATTTAGCCTGGAATATACGTGGTCGTATTTTGGCAAGGACATGTACTCATTCGTCGAGCCATTTCCACTTCATTGAGTTGTTTTGGGGCGGCGGCGCGCGGCATTTCTATCGATATTCTCCGAATGCCTGGCTAATGGAGAGAAGTGTTTATTTTGTGATTGATTTACATTTTTATTGACTTTTTGAACACAGTTCTTCGAATAAGATTCTGATCTTTAATTTAGGCGTATTTGCTTAGGATACGTAGAGTACCTATAGTCACACATGATATATGGTGTTTATTAATGGCAATATGTTTGTACAGCCGCGAGTATAACACTGTGCAAAGAAGGCACTTACTTACCTTCTGGATAGGAAGCTTATAACCTTTTTAGGGTATCACATAATCCATGTAAATAGATTGCTTTTGAGGAAGACCAAATCTGATAAGCCTAAAGTAGACAGGAACAAAGTTAAGGACCTGAATTATTTGAAACAAAAAAAGATACTTCCGAACAAAGCAGCAAGACTTGATGACTTATAAGCCAAGCTCACCCACCTGTTGGTCAGAGGGCCTCTAAAGAGGGCCTTCTAGCAAGATGCCTTAGCGCTGTCCATTTCATTCCCCTTTGCCTTGCTTCTACTCCTTTTTGTTTGCACAGCGCTGAGTTCTGCCTGAGTTCTTGCCTTCCTAAGTTTGATTCGTTCTATGCCATTGGTAGATATACAGTACTCGCCTTTCTTCTCCTCTTTGCTGTACGATTCGCTAGAATATACTCATTTCATTTGTCGATTCGGATATCTATGATCACTGTTCGCGCCTGGATTCCTTCATTGTTGTACCATCAGTCGGCACTAGGAGAGTGTTCAAAGAGTAGTATAAGAATCGACAGCTATTTAGTTCTGACGTTTGACAGTATCTTCGCACGACTTTTTCCGCGCGGTTTCGTCGAGTTTTCGTTCAGTGTTGGCCCCATACATAGAGAGCGACTTCATTCGCATATTCCGTGTCTACTTGGAGTTAGAGGCGGACAAATATAAGGACAGTTTCCTTAATGATATTTAAAATTAATAAATTTCGACAGCGCGCGAGCTGAATTTTCTTTTAAATTTGACATTAAAGCAATTATTGTTGGGCTTTGTTATTTTTCAACTGTCACTTTACAACTATCCGCTTTTAGACGGAACGAAAAGTGCAACTAGTTTTCGCGGTGGACTCTCGCTATTCTCTTGTCAGCATATGTTTGACGTTTACCCTAAAATTCTTCGGTAAGTCGATAAGTGTTCGGTAAGTTCTCTGAAGACTGCGTTCAGGGCTGAAAAAATGGGAGTGTCAACCAAGTAAATTTTTTAGGTGAATAGTCAATCTGTTTAAAAGTTCTGCAGTGATTATGATTGCTTGATAGCATTACTTAGCGTATGAATCACCTGTCAGAAATGTAAAAGTCTAAATGCTAGGTATTCGTAGTAAACAAAGACTTCCTGCACAAGTTTCCAAGAAGTCATCCACCCTAATATGATGAGTTGACCACTTTCATGTAGTACACCGCGTACAACAATCATTCCGCCCTCAATTAATGGATTCATAAGAAACTTGTTATGTCCTTAATACGAACATACACTCAACTTCTGGCTGTCGCAAAATCTAATCGTCATCGTCTTCAATAAATGACTTGCTCTGATTTTTTCGACATACCCTCCAACTTTTTGTTGCTTCCTTTTTTGCCCTCTGTATATGAGACATCATTAACAATCTTATTCGCTTAATCATTCAAAGGACTATGATAGACTAAGACTCCTCCATTCCCTGTAACATTTCCAGTCGCCCAAACTAAACAGCTCATCTTTGCGAACTTTTTCTTGTTTTTTTTTTTTTTTTTTTGAGACAAAAAAAACTGCCACATCAACGTAATACTACAATGATTATGATTAATGGAACAATGAACGTAAAAATAAATATTTCAAAGCAATGTCTAACAACCATTAAGTCTAAAGCTAACAAACTCAACCAGCTGCTAACATTTGCTGGCTTCTGTGATGGCTATCCTTTGATAGCGACCCGAAATTATCGCTATCCTTCCCTCCCTCTTCTGAATGACAATATAGGAATACAAACATTGAAGGGAAGGGAAAAAAGTCACGCAAACTCCAATAAGCCTCAATGATTTATTACATTCTAATGATATTCAACTAAAAGCACGTCTAAGTGCCGACAAAAAACAGGAAAAAAAAACAAGGAACAAAGCCTAAAGCCAAAAACTGTTCAAAGCTTCCGCTTCACTGCCAACAAATTGTATCCTTATCACTTTAAATTGACTTGCAAATTGCACGCGCTCGTTCATTTGCGAATAAAATATGTATTAGCGGTTGTTATTTGTTCAAAAAAAAAAAAAGACACAAGAGTTGTATCTCACAAAGGACACTTGACGAGCTCCGAGAAGAGAGGATTCTATTGCGCGCGCAATATCGCCCTTTCCTGAATGAATTCAAATTCGAAGGAAACAGTCAAACAGGGGATGATAAGTCGGAATAACAATCTTCAAATTGGAATTTAATAGGTCCTTCATAATTTTTTTTTTTTTCTAAACAGTGAATTGAGCACATCCTTCAGAGGATACCTTCTTATTTTTTTATTAATTTATTTTTAAGAAGCTTTTAGGTAAATTGAGAGGATTTGCTTTATATTATCATTATCAGCCTAAAGTCCTTGAATATGTACCTAATCATACACCTTAATAATTCACCCAACACACTGGTAGTGTAAAAAAGTTCATTTGCAAATCCTGCCATCGTCTTTTCATTTCCCAAAGTGGCCCCCAAGTGAATAATTTCACGTCAGTAGAATCCTGCAGTATCCCGTAGAGCCATCACATATAGTTACCTCATTCAAGGCAGAAAAGAGAAAAAAATAATGTCTAAAACGACACCGCATTGGGCGAGCCCTAGAGAATGGTTGCTGGTGGGTAACATCCTGCCACCAATGTAAATGGCAATTTCAAAGGATATCCCGTCACGTACGCAGCAAAAATTCGTCTGCTCGTTGAATTATTACAGCCACTTGTTGCGTTGGTTAAATGAAATATTTTCTTTAAAGTAGTCCTATTAGCTTAATCCGTAGATTGATGATGATTTTTTTTTCTTGTTTTGTATCCAAGAGAACAACAGGAGGAACTTTCTTTTGGTGTTAGTGTGTGTGTGGCCCACTTGCACCTAACCTAACTTATTTGAAAGAAGAAGTCGAACAATGGGAGCTGGAAAATGTGTTTTTTTTTTTTTCATAGTAAATCCGTTTAGTTACAAGAAAAAGAGAAAAGGCTGTCAAGGATCTTTGATGTCCTGTCAAACCTTTTTCTTGGCCCATTAATGTTCCCAAAGAAAAGATGTGTCTGCTAGCAGTAGATATATAGCCGTCACGTATTTTATTCTTGACTGCCCCAAAGAGCACGTGCAGATAATTGAAAGGATTAAATTAATCCATACAACACGTGGAGCCAAGCAATTATCCTGAATATTCAGACAGGAATGCGATGGAATTTCATCCACATTATAGGTGCAAGTGAAAAATTGATTAAAATCTCGGCAATTTTCAGGACTTACGTTTAGCTCTAGCGCATTTCCCTCTGTGAATATATGACCAAGGCCTTACCATAAATTTGTCGTGCTGCTTCCTTGTTTCCTTTTTGATCAAAATGTTTTCTACAGGTTGTAGAATTTGTACACACAGCGTCTTCCAAATGGCTGCAGCCTTTAGATGTCAAACGAGCCACTCAAAACTACACTTGGTGAGTTGTGTGGTCCCAGTTGAATTTGGTGAAGAACTTCAAAATACAAATTTGGGAGCGAAACTGTTAAAGAAGCCAAAGTTGATTGTCTAATTTAGTTCGCCTATGCGCATGCGCTCGGTAAAGTTACTAAAAACTCTAACTTTCACCGCCATTTCATTATTTACATGAACCATACTTCGGTGTACGCGATATGCACACTCTTTCTAGATATGATTGCCTTTTACAATATGTGTTCACTGTGCATAGGGTACCAAGTTCAAATCCCAGAAAATACTATCAATTTTTGGTCACGACTCCAAAAACACCTTTTGTGCGCGTCTGACTGTCAAGAGCAAATTTCTCAAAAAAATTCTTCCGGAGGAAGCCATAAAACTGTGGGTCCTTTCTATACCATGTACAACACGTTGTGAGAAGCAAGGCCTCAGATCTCGGTGGATCAATATTGCACGAGGGCATGGCTCTCCCCCCACTTACCCAATTTTGTTGATTTCTTTTTCTAATCGGCGCGGATCATAGCAATATGCTTTGTCACCCTTTAACTGTCAAATTGGGAAAAAAGCGAGGAAGGGATAGAAAGATTAAGGTTTAAATATTTCTTCTTGACTGGAGGGAAATATATATAAATTTTTCATTCAATTGTAATTCACAGTTTTTTTTTTACATTCATATTGAAATACATTGAATTCCTATCGAGCGAAGTCTTAATTTTTTTTAGATGTGCCATGAGCATGCTAGGGTCTCGAGCAACCGGACGTACTGCCAAATACAGAGATTCTTTTGTAAGCCAAGTGCAACCAAAACGATGAATTTAAATTGAATTTCTTCCAAAAGTGCATAAATAAAGGGTTTCCCAATAGGGACTTGACAACTTTGAACTTAATTTGTGAACGCACTCTTACACTAATCATCAAACTGTCACTGTCAATTTATTCAGTAAACTCAACATTTTCATGATGGTAGAGTACACGAACGAGCAACTTCTACAAATTATACAAATTTTCTACCAAAATTCATAGTCGGTGATCGCAACTTTAAGAGCGTTTACTCCAATTTTCGGTCTTAATTCTCGCCCAGGCAATAATAAGTTTAGTGCAAAAGTTTGAGTCTACATATTTGTTGTGGGATGTTGCCGTGTCAGTGAGACAACGGGTTGGTCGGGTGTCAAAAATATCGCTGCCGTTCAGGCGTCCATATAGAACGATCCAAATCAGTCAATTCCAAGGCGTTCTCATGAATCGGGCATCGCTCAGACCACATTATGGCGTATTTTGCGTAATGATCTTCGTTGACACTCATACAAGATCAAGCTGACTCAAGAACTGAAGCCGATGGACCAATTAAAGCGACGTACGTTCTCCCATTGGGTTCTGGAGAAGATGCGTCAAGATGATGAATTTCATCGCAAA
Organism: Chalcosyrphus nemorum; assembly: GCA_949716465.1. NCBI lineage: Eukaryota > Metazoa > Arthropoda > Insecta > Diptera > Syrphidae > Chalcosyrphus > Chalcosyrphus nemorum. The sequence continues at coordinate 32,900,579 of OX454333.1, forward strand.
ATCAACTTCAGTGACGAAGCACATTTTTGGCTCAAGGGGTCTGGTGAAAATCCACATGTGCTTCATTCAATAAAAATAACCGTTTGGTGCGGTTTACATGTCGGCCACATTTTTTCGTCGACGTACCGATCGGCATGATACGGTGAATGGTCAGCGTTATCGCGCCATGATTACCGATTATTTTTGGCCCGAATTGGAAGATATAGACTTGGACGACAAGTGGTTTCGACGGGATAGTGCCACAAGTCACACAGCAAACGTTACAATCGATTTATTGAAGACTAAGTATGATGAGCGTGTTATCTCAATAAATGGGCCAGTCGATTGGCCGCCTCGTTCGTGCGATTTAACGACGCTTGACTATTTTTATTGTGCGGCTTCGTTAAGCCATTGGGTTATGCCAACAAGCCGACGACGTTGAAAGAGCTCAGAGCCAACATCGAACGCGAATTAGCTACCGTTTCGGCGGAAATGTCTGGGCGAGTCGTTGAAAATTGGGTCCTACGAATCGACCGCTTCAAACGTGCACTCGGTGGCCATACGAGTTCCATTCATAAATGTTTTGATTGTACTTCAAGCCGATAATAAGATTTTTGAAAAATCTCAAATGGTTTGCGTTTTATTTAAAAAAAAATCCTTATTGGAAAATTCTTTACATTGAAAAAGGCAGGAACTACTAGTTGACACTCGGATATCATTGTCCTCCCCTAGGGTAGATGTCTCTAGGCAAACTTTCCATTTTCCCCACAAATATGAATTATTACTCACTAATTCTTATCAAATCAATAGCTTACATAATAACAATAATTCTATTCTCTTATGGGGAAGTATGTATTTAGCGCGTGCTTGCTAATTTCCACAGATGAATCTGCATGGTAATTAAATTTGCCCGCTCCATCTTAGAACAGTACACACAGGCTGTGTTGCGTTGCTTTTTGCAAATTAATAGAACAAATTTGTGTTGAGACTTTTGATCAAGCAGCAGCAACTCATCGTTAATTATATTAGTCCAATCAAAGAAATCAACAAGCTTACCCAAGCCGACTACGTGTGTGGCTTATCCTGCTACTGACGGTGGTGATGGTTACATTATCCCACAGTCAAATAACAAACATGAACTTGTCACAAAAATCCAATTAACGTAGCGCGGCAGCTATTAATCCAATTAAAAGCAATTAATTATCCACTTTTTGTTTTTTTTTTTGTTTTTTGTATTTCATCAAATTCTTGATTTCTATCTTCGGTCTAGTTCACTTATGTATGTCGTCGTGTGTCTTACTTGACTGCATTTAAAATGCAATTACTTCAATTACCCCACGGAACTTTCGACGGCGAAGTGCATCAGAATTTAATTTGCGGCGCATCCAAGCAGTCTGGGGGGTTTGTCTAATCTGTTCCGTGTAACACTGTTGACAGTTCTAGGCCAATTAAGGTCGCTTTAAGTGCTCTTCTCTCGAATTTTCTTGGTGTGTTGTTGCAACTAGTCTCAATTATTTTCCCGCCCATGCAGCATAGTAGATTCTGTAAATTTATCCTGTGTTTTTTGTTTTGTTTTTCTTTCCAGGTACCAGGGAATGGTTTGACATATCTACCCGAACGCATCCTCCTCTTCAGGCACGATTACAACAGTCCGAATGTCCTGCACATAGTTAACTCGGCAGCAGAGATTGTCGATGAGACACTTGTAGAAATCGTCCTGACAGCCAGTCGTAAGTATCTCTTTCTCTCTATCTATCTTGTTACATTTTTATCCTTTTGATTGTTGCAGCGTTGAGGTATCCAAGTGCCGATGTACCCACCTTGAAGCCACATTCACTTAACGTGCACTCGTATAAGGCGCCAACGTTTTGTGATTTTTGTGGTGAGATGCTCTTTGGTTTGGTTCGACAAGGACTCAAGTGTGATGGTAAGGAGGACACTTTCATCATTTTTTTTTTGTTGCTCTCTCTTACTTACTTTCATTTACAGGATGTAGCCAAAATTATCACAAGCGTTGTGTTGTCAAGATACCGAACAATTGTAGTCGCCCTAATGACACATCATCGAGGCGTTCGTCGACACTACAGCCACCACGTAGTCCATCAGGAGGTTCCACCAATTCCTTGATATCCGACGAGGCAGGAAAAACTGATTCTGGCACATCGCTGGTAAAGAGGATGTCTGACCTAATGAATGATATAATTAAGAATTAATTGCATTACGTTCCATTTCGTTATATACATTTTTTTTTTGTCATTTTGGGTGCTGTACTTTATCCGTCCTTAACGGTATTCTTATATGTCCTTACCGTGTTTTCTCTTTATTTTCTATGAATATACTCATTTTTTTTTTGGTTGTAATACTTAGGTGGTGGAAGGCGGATTAATGGATGTAATGAAAATGGATTTGGAGCTTTTTTTTTTTTTGTTTCTTACACAGAGATGGAGAGTCAAATAGAACAGAAAAAATAGGTCGTGACTTCGTTAGCCTTTGTCTACAGATGGTGCACATTAATTCATTATGTTTAAGAAGGGAATTGGGGTTACAAAAAAACAAAAGGTCTGTTAGGATGTTATAGCAGGTGGTTCTTTATGTTATTCAAATTGAGATGGCGTTGGCAGTTTCTATTAACTTTTAAACCCACGGTTAGATGATGTGATTAAGGTGTAAAAGGCCATAAGAGATTCCTTCGCTAACAAAATTTAGAAAAAAAGGGAAGGCGAGTACATTCGCGTTTCTGAGAGGAATATAAGTGTAAACCCTTTTAACCAGATTTGGTTTAAAAAGGATTCATTTTAGAATTTAATTTACCAAAGAGTTTTGATCCGGAGAGGGAGGATCACAACCATCCAACTTTACTGCATTCATACTGGATCTCCTGTGGGTCGTGGTTTAACCTCATAAAGGACCGACCGGCCTTCCAGTTTTGGATCACTTTCTGACTGGGGCCAACCAAATGCTGGTGTTTTCGTCTGCCTTTTTGCATATTGAGCACCGGACATACAACTGAGGTGCACAGCCTTCTTTGTAGGTTAAATGGTCAAGGAAGATAGTGACATTTTCCAGCTACTTCATCCACTCTACGCTTACGCTATAATCGATGTCACAAGTTACTTCACTACTGATCATAGATCGCAGATATTTATACCTATATCATTTATATGATTTGACAAAATCTCTGAGATAGACCTATAGGGTATTTCAGTACCCATTTCCCTCCAAAACGTCCATCCACACATCAAGTTCCATGCTCATTCTGACAACTTATGACAGTTCCATCGTCAGCAAGGAATAACTGACTTTGGAATCCGTCACTTTCCTTCATGCAGATAAGCTACTTCCATTTTCATTAAATTGTACACTGTCGTCGCCTTCAGAATGACAACAGATCTCCTACTATCTTGGATACTCTATCTCTTGGGTCAGAATTGTGACGTTCTGACCCATTTGTCGTCGTTAATTGTCCCTTCTTGTTGACAGTTAAGTCTGAAATAATCAAGACATTAGCTTACAAACAGACCTGTTAAGTACTTAAGTATTTCAGGACTTCAGTACTGATTCTTATACTTGTACTTCAGTACTCTGGTACTGGTACTTGTACTTCAGTACTCTGGTACTGGTACTTGTACTTGTACTTCAGTACTCTGGTACTGGTACTTGTGCTTCAAGAATGTAGTAAGCAGCTTAGCCCATATTTCAAGAGAATCGGAGAACTCGTAGATCAAGTAGTTGAAAGTACTGCTAAAGTAGTTGGAAGTACATGAAAGTACTGAGTAAGTACTGAATAAGTACCTTGGTACTTGGTACTTGCGAACAAGTACCAGAATTTTAGAATTTCCTTCTTTGTTTGCAATGTTGTGACTCCTATAATATAGGACAAGAATTGGATTCGTGAAAAATTCGAGATATTAATCAATTCTGACATGACGATGATAGAAAAGCTTGAAAAAGTTGATCTGCCAATTCTGTTTGTCAGTCTGTCTACCTGTCTGTCTGTCTATCTGTTTATCTGTCTGTCTGTGTATCCCTGAGGCTACAGCCTGAACGAGTGGACGGATTTCGACCAAACTTTTGTGGGGTCTGTGTGAGAATCCCTAGAGGTAAAATTGAAATTTTTGTTTTAGCCCTATTATTAACGGTACTTTACTTATGGCCCATTTCACAAAAATTAAATTTTCTCAAAAACGGCTCTAACGATTTTGACTAAATCTCATATTCAATTAAAATGGAACAATTCCATTCAGATGACATAAAAAAATTCTTACCAAAATTGTTAACAACAGTTGGTATTTTACTTATATTTTTTTGAAAAGCCGATTTGCGCAAATCGGGTCAAATGATTTCGTTCGAATTCTACACTGAGACTAGTACAAAAAAGTGCAATAAGATGACTTACCAAATTTTGGCCTAAAGTGGTTGTACCGGTACTTTTGGCCAATTTGGTTAAAAGACGATTTTCTTGAAAACTTGTGAAACGATTTTTTCAAAGTTCTCGCATTAGTTTAAAAATCGAAAATGCCTGTGGGAGCCAGACCAAAACAGTATGCCATACGGCCACGTTTCCCTAATGCAATTACGAGTGTGTTTAATTTTTGACAGCGCGCGAACAGAATTTTTGTTTAATATGACATTAGCTATCGCACGGTTTATGCAATCATGGTTGGGCCATTCCGATTCCGAAAGATGATAAAGGAGAATGCATAGACAAACTAATCTAGACGGTCGTCTTTACGTTCCCCACCCGAAAATTGTGTAAAGTACGCCGAGTTAAAATTTCCTATCTGTGAATACATGTAAACGAACGTGCGAACAAACATAACATAACTATAAAAACAATCATAGTGTGCCTCTTGCACACCACATTTTCAGCAAACTGTCCTTCAATTAAAAACAACAAAATGTACAGAAAATGGCTGCGCCCATGAAATATACCGCGGATTGAGAATGTGTGCGTGAGCTCCGATTTCATTTTGACGGAAACGTCAGAATACATTCAAAATCCGTGGTGCTTTTGTTCTTGTGGGAACCAGCAGTTAAATCGGCCGAAGGCGATTAGTTTGTCTATGGAAGAATGTCTACTTCGGTTAAGGAAAAAGAATGTACCTTTTTGGCTCTGATTAGGTATTATCCATTTTGTTTTTGTTCACCAAAAAGCTCCATTGAGCTAGGGTTTTCGTCTAATTAGGATTTAACTCAAGGCACTTGTCTAACCTAACTTAGACCTAGCGTTTAGAATCAAATAGGAAATCAGTAGATCTTACTCAAATAGGAGCTGCCACTTTTCGTTATTTGCCTTGACATTTCGAATACATCTCGATCTAGGACTTATTACTGCCTGTGTAATGCTATGCAAATTTAAATCCATTTTCACTTCATCCATAATCCAACGAAATATAGATTTAAAAAAATACAAATAGTACATCCATTCCATTTATGAGATCTGGTTTAGTTGTTAAGTCTTATTTTATAAAATTTATTTTACTTGAAATTTTATTAAATCACTGTTTAATGTTTTTTTTTTTTATATATATCTTTTCACATTGTATGCACATTTTTGTTTTGCTAATAAAAACTATTTATTTTTTACCATGTGAAATGTGATTTTTTTATTTTTTGTTTGCCCTAAACCAGATCGCATTCAAAGTAAACTTTAGAAATTAATTTAAACTAGCTACCACGGGGTGGAATTTTGCGCCATCAATTAACCTTTTTTTTTTCAAAGACAATACGGACACCATCATAACGAGGCAAAGTAATCTCCGTCAATAGTAAAAAGTATTTCATAAATTCTTTCATGAGAACAAAAAGAAAAAAAAAATCATTGCTTGGGGCTTTTATGCTTCGGTAAATTCTGAATGGCCAGCAATAGGGAAGTTATAAAAAAAATTATATACACTCTTAAGGAGCGTGGATGGATTCATTCATTACAGTTTGAGTTTATTTATTTGAGATAGGTGCCTTAGCGCCTTAAAAAGGTGTTCTTCTGTCTTTTCTGTTGTGGTATTTCTTTTTTATTGTGTAGTAAAATTTTACCTCTTGTGGACCGTTGTTCGTTTTTATGAATTTTAGGTGCAAATCCTATTAGATTGTGACTTTGGTGAGGGATTTCTTTCGCCACAAAGCTATTTAAATTGAAGGAGATTAAGATTGCTAAATGTTAGATATCCAGAGATAAGGAAGAGGACATAATTTACGTACTTATGGACGAGGGGCGACACACAAAATCTGTATGTCTGTTGGTTTTTATGTGTCTATAATGTTAACCAAATCCCAACAGATGGCGTAGGTACTGAGTTTAGATTTGGAATATGTAAAATGGCTATGTGAGACCCAGTTAAAATCGATTTTTTTTTTATCACAAGAACTGCGCGCTATATATTTTCCGGATCTCTACAACGCGCTTTCACTGCCTCCAAGTGAAGTCCCTAAGCAACTAGGATTCTCTACGAGTGTTTTGCGACACAGTTTGCCTATTCTTCCTGCTTTTGGTTGCCCCAATAATTTTTGAACGTGTCAACTTTTTAATATTTAATTGTGAGTACTCCAAATCAAGTAGGAGACAGGAGCTTTTCCCTCAAAACCTTCATGTGTTGGTATCTAAGTTGTGGTAAACTGGTTTGGGAGAGCAAGACTGTAAAAACACACAACTCATTTCTCTCACAAGAAAACAGCCGTCAAAATGAGCTAGTTTTTGAGATATGCCAATCTAAGTAGTTTGGACCACCATTTCCACCGCATGGCCCAAAGATTAGCCCCTTTTCAGCTTCATCGGCATCGTTTACGTGGACATCAATGACTGTACTAAGCACTGGTGCTCCAACCTCGTTGTTGTTACCTTAAGTAGCCTTTGGATGAATATGGAGTTTCTTAGAGACTTCCTTGTAGCGGCGAATACTATTCAACTCCACGCTCACAATTTCGCGTCAGACCTTTAGCCATAGCAAGTGCTTTGACGCTCAGAATCTTGCTGTTTTTAGTAGTAACTTTGAATTCTTCGCCAAAGTCCAATTAAGGCAACTGCTAACTAGGACATCCCTCAAGACGTGGCATATAGACACGCAAACGGAGAGAAACAACCATATGGTGTACCAATGACACCCTGTAGGAATTCAACCACAGAATTGGGGAGAGAAAGTTCTGCAGCCTAAATAAATGAAGACGCAACTCGCATTGGTGTTTCTTCGTAACCATTCTCGAGCACAAAGTTCTATTACATGGACTTCTCCTTTAGAGAAAGTGGGTAGCTTGGAGCTTTCAGTTAGCCAGGAAGTTATTCCCAACTTTGATTGGCAGTGCCGTGGTTCAGTGATTAGCGTGTTGAACTACTGGGCATAGGATTCCATAAGAAAACTTCACAATACCATCTACTCTTTGAATATGGCATTGGACGTTTCTATATGTGCCAAAATGCATGTATACTTCCTTCAATTCAATTGCCATGTGTCGTAGAACTTCGTGTAGGGTGTTCACTAAGTCTCATTTAGCTGAGACTGCAGGCTTACAGATCTTGCAAAGATGTTGGTTAATGTGTTTGTTGCTAGACCTCATTTCAGTCCCTCTACTCTATTTAGGGATTGCCCTATTTGCTTTTTAAAATTGCAATTGCATTCATTAAATATTTGACACAATTTTCTTCCTTTTCTCTATAGAATGTGCCAAATAATCGCAACAATAGATCGCCTTCAAACAGCGGTCGAACAACTACCGTTGTTGGTAACACCTTCTACACTGGCCATCCGTATCAGGAGAAAATTCGCATACCACACACGTTTATGGTCCACACCTATGGCATTCCGACCGTCTGTCAATATTGCAAGAAACTTCTGCGCGGTTTGTTCAAGCAAGGACTTCAGTGTAAGGATTGCCAATACAATGCCCACAAAAAATGCATGGACAAGGTGCCCCAAGACTGTACAGGCGAAGGGCTGCAACCCAATTTACCGGCCGAGTTCAACGAAAACAACCACACTAGCGGTGGTAAAGAGCGCGATATGTTCTTCAGGGATGAATTCGATGATAGTGACTTTGATGACAATCCTACTACAGACTTTAGTAGAAACTCCTACAACATAAGACGACAACGAAACAACAATACTCAGGCGCCCGAATTGAATGGCTATATGGGACCGCCTCCTCCCGATGGTGGCGGCGGCGGTGGTGGAGGTGGCGGAGGAAGTGGCATGGGTGGTGTCGGCGGTGATCCTCGAGATCCTGCTCTCATAGATGCCCAATCGCAGTCGAGCTCATCCTCATCACCGAGTGCTAATATTCCACTTATGCGTATCGTGCAATCAGTTAAACATACAAAGAAACGTGGCGGTCAGGCGATTAAGGAGGGCTGGTTGGTGCATTTCACCAATTTGGATCAAACAGTGAAGCGATACTTTTGGCGTTTGGAAGCGAAAACAATCACTCTGTTCATCTCGGAGCAGGGTAGTAAATACCATAAAGAGATTCCTGTGAATGAGATTCTATCGATTGATGGTAATCGTAGCGTGAATAGTGACAGGAACTATTGTTTCGAGATACGAACAGCGAATGTGGACTATTTTGTTGGACAGGATCCTTTGGTTGGGTGTCAAAATGAACCGGTACGACTGCCGCCAGCTGATAGTGGCATTGGAACGGATATAGCGAAAAGTTGGGAGACAGCACTCAAGCAGGCGTTGATGCATGTCAGTAATACACGTAAGTACATTACTTTATTTAGAATTTTTTTAAAGGTTAAGCCAAGACAGGAGTTCCAAACTTTATTTTTCTTTAATGTCTTCTTCTAAAATGAATGCTTCGTAAGTTTGATACGGTTGATGCAAAGTGTCTTCTCTTTCATGCAAACTTTACAGTAGACCGATACACCTGATGATGTCAAAAGGTGCAAGAGCCCTGTGGTCTATTTGTGCTTCGATGGATTCTGTGCCTTTTCTTGGTAGATACCTTATCGGCCTTCTTATTGCAACAACAGAGCTTTATGCTGTGTCCCAAACTTAGACACTTGGATTACCCTTTGCACTTGGCCAACGATTATGTATAGAGAGCAAGTAGCTACACTGACTTTCATCTCCGATATTGGCATGCGAATTTCAATTCCTTTTAATCTATCACTTTATAGACTGCTTAAGGGCCAATATTCATGGGTATAATCTGCAACCCTACCAAAATACCACTACAAGCATGAAACTATCGTCCATATACAGTTTTAGACAGTCGGCCTCAAAATGATGAGCCAGATCTACTCGGGCCTACGACCTGATTTCAATCGCAAATCGATCCAAATATAGAAAATGTCCCTTACCACAATGTCAAACCTTTTCAATTGGCCTTCCACATCAGAACTATGTTTGAACTTGAATGCTCTCCGGAGGCATACCATTGCTACTGCGTATACAGGCACTGAACGGATACGGCTATCCCTAATCATATGAATGGATAAGCTTATTTCTACTACAAATTCAACACAGTTTCACCGGTTATAGCTAAGAAGTAGAGTCACTCCCTAAGACTTCCAACAACCTGCTTTATGGTATGAGAAAGTTTTTTTTGTTTCACATATATTCCTAAGAGAACTTTCCTATTAAAAAAGGATACACTCAGAGTGGTTATCCTGAAGTTAGAGAGTGATCGATGCTTTCTTCTTCTCTTTTCTACAGAAGTCATTGTAAGGAATGCCTAGCCTCTGTGCTTATTTATCAGCTGAAATTTGATATTTGGCAGAGGGTTCCTTTATGTTTCAATCTTGATTTTCTCCAGAGTTTGGTAGACTAACCTAGCAGTCTTGCAATGGTTTACTTCGTGCCTTCTTCAACTTGTAGCCGTATGCTACCTGTACCTGAGGAGCCAGCTCATTAGTACGTCAGCTTCAGGGTTTCACCATAAACATACCTAGTATGCAGCAGATACTAAGTGTTACATGTCAAGCTTTTTTTTTTTTTTTTAAGAAAAATGAGGCAGTGTCGGTTCATCTGAGAAGAATTTGGGCTTGCTACTCAGATTCAGAAGAGGATCTATCTCATAGAGGTATATTAATATCGAAGTTTCAATAGAACCAAAAAAGTAGCACTTGGAGATTAATGATTCAGCATTTAGGCGACGTGTCAAAAAGTACTAATCCTTACACTGCTCTACAAGCTTCGAGGATGTGGTGGCAGATAGAATAGCCTAGCTGTCAATAAGGACGGATATCAAAATAAATAAATAAATATTAGCCCGTAAGCAGCCCATAGAGGGCCAAGGGCTAGCTTCTCACAACTGTACATGTTGTGCGTGGTATACATTTCGGCGCATACAGAAGGGACCTACAGTTTTACGCCGTATCCGAAGGGCAGAGAGGTTTTTGAGAAGCTTTCTCATGACAGTAAATACTCTTGGATGTTTGTCAGACGCTCGCAAGAGGTGGGGCCATGAAAAAACTTTTGATGGTATTTTTCTGGATTCGAACTTAGAACCCCTTGCGCAGTAGTCCAACGCACTAACCACTGAGCCACGGCGCCCACAAGGACGGATATACTATCTACTGAAGGATACAATAAGAAGATACTCACTATGTAAACAACCTTCGACGTCCAAAATTATTTAATGAAAAAAATTAAGTACGATCTGTGTACCCTTTGCAAGTATGGGGCTTCCGATTAACATTCTCATATCTTGAATGTTTGCGAGTTGTTCCCAAGTATTTTCTAAAAAAAAAAAATCATTCTCTATATTTGATTTAAAGTCGAGTCTAAAAGTTAGCATCGTGAAACTCCTCATCAAATTTCAAAAGCAATTAAATGGATTATGGAACAAAAATACATTAAAATGTGTCAAGCGTTCCTTTTATTTTCAATTTGTGTACACATGTCATGTATCCTTGTGACAAATTTGCCTTTAATCCTCATAAACAAAGCAATGCTTTCTGTAATTAAATCCCAATACAATACAAGTCACGTGTACAGATTTACGAGTGAACGACTCGCCAAAGAAGATAAAAAAAGAGTTATAGCTTTTGTGTCCAGAAAGAATTGATATAAAATCATTTTCCATAAACAATTTAACTGCTAAGGATAACATGAGGTAGCAAATAGTGTGATGGTGATATTCTTTTCATCAAAATTTGTTTTTTTTTTTTATTGTAAAATGCTCACACACAGCCTCTACTCGTAAATGTTTTAGAAAAAGTGAGTCACATCAGGATAAAGATATAAAAAACAAAATGTTCGTTATAACAGGTCTAACAGGCGACTCTGGATGGATGTTTGTTTTATTTTTATTCGAGGGAAACACGTTAAATTCGGCTGGTGCCCGTCCTTAGTAGACCGCTTAAGCCATTAAATTGGAATATTTTATTTTGATTTGATATGTTATGATACTAAAAAGAGCCATTATTTGGAGAAACATTTTTAGAAGAGAAAGGGGATTTTTTTTTACATTATTGATGAGATTGTTTCGTTTATTCGTTCAGCAAACTAGCGGTCGTAAAAGAATGACAACAATCGAATAATTCTACTATTGATAACCGCGAGTACTGTTCAGTACACTAAACAAACATTCATTGTCATTAAACAAACAACAAAATGTACAGAACTACTCTACAAAATGGCTTCGCCTGTAAAAACTACCGCTGATTAAGAAGATGCGCGTGAGCTCCGATTTGATTTTTTCAGAAATGTTTTCATCTTGGGGGAACCAAACGTCAAATCAACCGAAAAATCCGATTTCGTAGTCTGAGATATCATTTCGTGATATTATCCCTCGGGATTAGTCCTTTTTTTCACTACTAGAGAAAACGCCCAGTTTCCCGAGATCAGACAGATCACCGGATATGACTTACAGGATATATGGCAACACTACTTTCAATTATGACATTAGCTTAGCTGTCAACTCTAAACTGTCAAATAATTAGACCAAAATCTCATTTCCATATTTTAACAGTCAAATAAAGTTCACAATTGCAAACCTTTATTCACAATAGTAAGCGGACTTTTATATAGAACTCCGAAATAGATTTTAAAATAAGTGTTTCGAGCGCTAAGTAGTAACAACTTTGAATTTTAAATTCTATAATGTTTTTTATAACTTGTTTTTTCAGAATGCTGTGAGTCAGAAGAAAATGTTCAAGATATGGGTCAATTGTATCAAATCTTCCCGGACGAAGTTCTGGGATCCGGTCAATTTGGTGTCGTTTACGGTGGTGTACATAAGAAAACACGAAGAGAAGTTGCTATTAAAGTCATAGACAAACTTAGATTTCCCACCAAACAAGAAGCTCAACTTAAGAATGAAGTTGCCATCCTACAGGTAAGTTCAAATTCGACTTGCGAAGAAAATAAATTATGAGTCAGAGTACATAAAGGGTACAGAGTACTTCACAATCTTACTGTGATCTAGCCATAATTTTAAAGTGCGTCTGTAAATGAAATCGTTTTATTTTCTTTCACAGAACATATCACATTGCGGCGTGGTGAATCTTGAAAGAATGTTCGAAACTCCCGAGCGGATATTTGTCGTTATGGAGAAGCTGAAAGGCGACATGTTAGAAATGATCTTGTCCAGCGAACGTGGCCGACTTACAGAGCGCGTAACCAAATTCCTAATCACACAAATACTTATAGCCCTTAAACACTTGCATAGTAAAAATATCGTTCATTGCGATTTGAAACCCGAAAATGTCCTTCTATCGTCGGATGCTGAATTCCCACAAGTCAAACTATGTGATTTTGGATACGCCAGGATCATAGGTGAAAAGTCCTTTCGACGATCAGTGGTTGGTACTCCTGCTTATTTAGGTAAGCGAGATGCATACGTTTTTGTAGAAAAAATTAAATTTATATATCTTTAGCTCCTGAGGTCCTTCGAAACAAAGGCTACAATCGTTCTCTAGACATGTGGAGTGTCGGTGTTATCATCTATGTCAGCTTAAGTGGAACATTTCCATTTAACGAGGAAGAGGATATCAATGACCAAATTCAAAATGCCGCTTTTATGTATCCACCTAATCCTTGGAAGGAGATCTCTTCAAATGGTATGTGCAGAATAACCTAAAAGGAAATTTGAAATTTATTTATTCCATTTTAGCCATCGATCTGATAAATAATCTCCTTCAAGTAAAACAACGCAAACGCTATACAGTCGATAAAAGTCTTCAACACTATTGGCTGCAGGATAAGCAAACCTATCATGACTTAAGAGGTCTGGAAGGTCAAGTTGGGACACGCTATTTAACGCATGAAGCCGACGATGTTAGATGGGCTAGCAGCGGCGATCTTTGACCTGAGCCGTCGTCTAGACATAGAGTTGACCATTGTAGCTGTAGTAGTTTGCCAGGAACACCAAAATATGAGGCGATCAGTGATAAGGCCCTCAAATGGGTACGTGGACGTCTGTGTCGTCATGTTAAATAAACAAAAAAAAAATTAAAAATAAACACACATTCTAACGAACAAAATAACACTCAATTAAATCTAGATTCTAGTTAGTTTGTTAGTCAAATTATTTTAGTTTTAAAACCTTTTCCACTTTCAGAATCCTATATTCCTTTCAAAACACTTTTAACGAAGGACTAAGCAACTCTCTTTTATTTTTTTGTTCTGCTGATAAAAATAGATTCTAAAGTAAACTGCTAACTGAATGCTTATAGAAAAGTAGAAAAATATTTTAACTCGATTAAAAAATACTCAAACACATTTGAATACAATGAACAAAGACACTTAATCATCCAAATTTTTTATTTTTTTTTTTATTATTAAATTTGAGTTTAAATTATGTTTTACAAAAGTGCCAAGAGTTGATCAACACAATAAGAGGCATAGAACGGGTGACACTTTTACTAGGACTGGGAAATGTGATCGAAAAAAATGTACGCCATCTATCTTTGATATCTTGAAATAGGGTACTGTCAATAATTGTCACATGACACTTATTTGTATGAACAATTTGTGTTCTTCTTTAGGATTTCTTTCTATTGCTTGCTTTCAGTTTTTCTTTAGTTTAAAAGAGAAGCCGAATTTTTATTATTTGACAGCTAATTTGATTGACCACAATTTTCCCGGCCTTTTTTTATCGTCCATGGATGCAATGCATGAGGCATTTGCTTTCGATAAAACATGATTTATAAAGGTACATTCATAGTTTAGCAACTAGCGAATGGGCAAACCGCGAACAAACCTTTTTTAGCACATTTAAAGGCAAACAACTGACAATTCGACTATTCCCAAAAAGTGAGGTTAAATGTTTATAAAAATTAAATTAAGTCAAAAACTCACTGACGTTTCGTGAAAAAGAAACTATCAAATTGTATTCACATTCTACAAATATAGAATGCAATCCATACTCGTATGAACAAATTATTCGCAGTTTAATTAATAATCACAATTACTTTTTTTGTGAGTTAATGGCAAATGAAATTCGTAGATAGCTACGGCTTGATAAATAAGTTGCTAAATAAAATGTCAAAATCTGTGAATATTTGCTCGTTCGCATTCGCAGATCGTTGAACTGTGAGTGGACCTTAAATTAGTCTTCTTGCTAATGGAGAACCTTACGTTATGACAATATGTACCACCAGAGGCCTATACCACAAAAGTACAAGTGAAATTTGACAACTGTAAAAACAACACAGCATGTTTGCATGGTTTAGCAACACACAATATCAACAGTTGTCAAATTTCACTTGTACTTGTCGTAATTGTAGTTTTCTGGCTTAGGCCCCAGATAACTAGTAATCTCTACTTTCCCTTGCAAGGGCAATGAATTTGACATTTCACTTTGACATTTATCGTTTTAACTAAAATGATTAATGGTGGTGCAGGGGTGTAAGTGAAAGTGAATTGTATAATCTTAAATGATGTTAAATGCGAGGAAAAAGACTTACTAGTGAATCAACATCTTCTTCCCCTTCCCCCTCGTTACAGAAAACAGGCGTAGCCTAAGTTTCCCTGTTTGTAAATAAATGTGAAGTAGCGTGTAACCAAGTCATAACTATAAATTTGTCTAGTTATCTCTTTCACTCCTTTTGAACAAAATATTTTTTGAAGGGTGTTATTACAACAACAAATTGTACATACTGCATCAACAAAATGGCTGCGCCGAGAGCTGTCAAATTGTATGCCCAAAATTGCACTTGTATGAGTAAATTCATGGTGAGGTCCCATTTAATTTTGCTGAAACGTCAAAATACAGATGTATTTTTGGGTGGATTTTAGATCCGAAGTTGACTAGAAAGAACCAGAAAGGGCACTGGAAGCAAATCCTTATACAAAATCCTAAAGGAGATTTTGGGAAAAAACCATTGGGAGCTAGTGATCATGCAGAACGAAAGAAGTACTAGACTCCACCCTCTTTCGATTCTATTCCTCATGTCCTCCTCGACTTGAATACCTTTTCAATTCAAACTCTCAATGCAGGAAATACAATAAATTTGATTACTTCAATTTAACCATTTTTTCAATGATGAAATTCAGATCACATATTTCGCTTCAACTGGCAGTATTTATTCCTGATTTAATTTGGTTTTTTTTAACACTCAATTTAATTCGATTAAATGTGCAATATATTTTTTATAAATCTCGCGAAATTTTGTTCATCACAGCCAAAAACTATTTCAAATCTCACAAACAAACCAATGTTAACCTTCTTCTAATGCCTCAGCCAAGAAACTTTGTGTCAAATGAAATTAAGCTCAAATACAATTTTATATGTATACCTAATTATGTAATAAAAACTAAAATATATACATATGTACACATATATATTTATTTATTTTCAAAGAAAGCAAAGTGAACAAAACAGAGAAATTATTTATAGAAAAATTATATGTGAAAAAGAAAAGTAAACATTTTTAAAATGACATCCAAATCTAAGTGTTAGATCTTAAGACGAAAGTTAAGAAAAAAAAAAAACCAAGAAATCTATTTGTTGATTGTGTATACATTTTTTTGTTTTCACCATTTTGAAATAGACGTTAAAAGAATATTACTTATACATTATTCCTTACCTATACCTATATTTTATTTCTGTGAATAAATGTGAATTTATAAAGTTAAACATTTGGTGTATTTTTTATAGGTTAGAGCCTTCAAACCACTTTCGTTTCAAGATAAGCTATGGCAGCTTAATTTTTGAAATCGGAAACACCCTGTGGAGCTCTTTCAAATCGCTGAAGGCCACCGGTGGAAAACAGCTGTAGGTTAAGTTAGGCTTTTAGCTACATTTAGCTTAGACCAATATAAATTTGACACTGGAGATACCGGATACCAGATAAAGCAACCATCTTTAACTTGTTATAAAGAACTGAAATCGATACAGGCACATGTCACACTCTGCTAGGTCTAGGTCTACACTTCTACGAACGGAGGGACCTTGGCATCCATGAAAGTGCTACAAAAGTCAATGAACTCCTCTAGAAAAGGCTCAGAGATGTACCAATCAATGTTAGCGCTCATCAGTCTTTTTGCCAAAGTCTACTTGGACTTTTTGGACTCCTATAGCCTGACCAACAAATGATGACGCGCATGCACCTAATGCTGCGTTCTAAGTAAACTAAAAAAAAGGTAAAGCAAATAAAAATAATAAATTATGCCATTAGCAGTCCACAGAGGTCGCTTTGTCAAGCTTCTCATAGATATATTCCATGTACTGAAGCTTCATGAGGTATCCCAAGGGATGGTGCGCTCTTGAGAAACTTTGTTAGCTCTTGAAAGCCGTAAATCTGAGATTTTGCCTTTGAGTTTCATGCATAGTAGTCCAACGCACTGAGTCAGAGCAAGCACAAAGACAAAGGAACTACTCGCGCCAAAAATGTCGTGTTACCCCTTGTAAGTCCTAGGGCCTCTACAATACCTAAGCGCCTTCGTGTGCAGCTTCTAAAAATATGCGTCAGGTCTTCCCAACTCTCTCCCAGTTACCGTGCTTCCTCATGAACTGTTCTGCGCCACAGTGGGTAAACGCTTGATTAGTTATGAATCTATCAGCCTTTCGGAGAGTGTGAGCAATCCACTGCCACTTTCGTACCACAGTACTTATTATCGACTAGCAACATACACTTTGTCTAGGTTAAGTTACGTAAGTGAATTCGCAGAAGAAGAATTACTTCCCTGATGATCTGATGAATCTCAGCAGCTTGCCGATGATTACACTAGAAACTTTATCTAGGCTCTCGTAAGGATCCACACGAACGAACGCGCACAAGTTAGTGGTCCTTGCTTTATCGAAGGATGGTCATAGTCGTCATGTAATGTTGCAAGTTTCTGAAATGGACTCTATTCAGTTTCCTTCGGGATCTTTTACACTTTGTCTAAATAAATCTTTTGAAAATGTGCTCCTTCTCCCACAAGAAGGGCCTTTCTTAGTCCAATCTTTTAAACTGAAGAACAGACTAACACCGTGTTGCATAAAGGTTCGCTCTATTCTTTTTCAGTCACAGAACACTAAAAAACACAGACATGTGGGACATGTGCAATAGCAACAATTTTTATTTAATACATGTTGAAAAAAAATGTCTGATTTCCACTGCGACACACTAAGCCTCTAAAACTATAATAATTTAAATATTTCTTATCATAAATTTGTTCACTGTGTCCACAAGTCAAGTTTTTGGAAGAAAATCGCGAGGATCTGATCCGCATCCACTTGATTATTGCCAAGTGTCTGAAAGACACCAGCCAAGCTTTCCGAATTCTATATACGAAACCAAAGATTAGCAACAAGTCGTGCACAATAGTCTTCAACTCACCTTGGCCTTATAAACCAGTGATTTGAATTCCGGATCAATGATCCTCTCGTACAAATCGGCAAATTCGGGATCAGAAGCGTTCTTCTCCCGAATCAAGTTCGAATACTTATCATCCGGCAGGATATCGGCAACTTCTCGAAGGAAGCTCGCCGCCGTCCTAACACGTTCATACTCTTGAGCTGGCCGCAGTCGAATGATGACTCGTTTTATAATCCTTGGAATCACATTCAAATCGATATCTCGTTCTAAATAATCGATCACGTCCTGAACTTCCTGATTGTGTGAAATGTCATCACGAACTAGGGCTTCAAAATTTGCAGATCTCAAGTAGTTGAAGGCTGTCCGGAAACTTGGGTCAAACAGGAAGTGTCTCCCAGCTATCAATGCAACGCGACCTCTAGGAATAAGGTTTAGAAAATCCCGAAGATCTGATCGTAAATCAGCGCAACTGATCGCAACAACTGACAATAGAGCGAGCGTAAAGTAAGTCAAACGCATCGTGAGAATGAATGTTCCAACTAATACTGCTCACACTCTAGCCCCCAAATTGGGTTTATATACGAACCGAATCTTTGGAGTTTGGATTGGAGTGACAAAATTTACTTAAACTCTCCCAAAAGTCAAGTGTAAACTTTTGGCGGTGTTCTTTTTGTTTACCCATTTCGAGAAGATCTAACGTAATATTTGGCTTATTGAACCTCCATCCATGACGAGACAAATTTGCATAGAGAAATGGAAAGTGCGAAATTCGTTGTATTTTTTTGTGGTTAGTTTGTGTAAAAAAGAAAACTATCTAAACAAATTTTTGTTTGCTTTCTCATGGAAGGAAGTTTATGGAAATAGCTAATTGTTTAACATGTGGCATGGGTTAACACTCGGTGGGCATACCCTGTTTCGAAAATCTCCTACGGACTTTTCTACCTTCGAATGATTAAGAAAATTTCCGAAGCTTGAAATCATGCTCCGCATACCTTGGTATACATAAGAGTGCGAAGTCATCTAATTTACCTACATAAGATAGTCACATGGATCTTTTGTGACATTCCACACGAACGCCAGCAATTAGCAAAGTTTTCACGAATCTTGTGAAAAAAAGCAAAGGATAAGGCTCAATGCCTCTCCAATTTATTGCTCTGACAGGCAGCTTGAATCTCCCTGAACGTCTGCATTACTACAGCCTCTGGAAAAAAAAAACTATATCAATAGGATCAACAGGTGGTGGCCGTTAATAATTCCTATTACGTTGAATCCTCTTATTAATTTGGATTTTTTCTCGACGTGTGTTGGCCAGAGCTTCCTGAAGATATGGCATGAGGTCAGAATATTCCATCTTTCATCCAATTGTTATTCTGTATTTTCAAGTTCTTGGGGTAGTAGAACAGGTTCTTTGTTTTTCTTTTGGCCATATCAACTCCCTTCTTTCTCCTGTACTGTGTCACATAAGCTATCAGCGTGTTATTTTATTTGATGTATTTTGAGAAGCAACCTGAGCTCTTCGCGGCACCACTCCTGATTGTTCCTGGAAATTGGTTGCCCAATTTCTGTTTTGGAACCGTGGGCAGTTCTCGTTCAGTCTCTGCTATCGCTAGGATTGACGCAATGCCTTGATTAAAAAGTATGATAGTATGATTTTAGGGTCTGATGAGTAGATACCAACGCTCATGCTATCAAGGGCTATGTAGTCAAGGAACTTGCCGATCAGTCGGAAGATATCATCTGCATAACGACTTCTATTTGCGACTAGCATCACTCGACGCTAAAAACAAAACTGCTTCTAGTTCAAGAAGGCATACAACTTTGAAAGACAAGTCCTTAAGGCCTGTTCAACGAATAATTCCATGGCCCGGTAAAGCAATCTAGGCAATGGCTTTTGTCTTAGGTTATAACTTCTAGAGGCATCACTTCTGAAACCCCCACAGTCTTCAAATCGATCCCAAAAGGACGTCAATGCTCGATGATATTTGGCGCTGTCATTTCGGTATTAAGAATATAATCAACATGGTTGGAAAACCAACTGTTTATCGATCTACAAGTCCTGGAAGAATTGCTCTAGACGAATTTATTTCTGGTGTGATTTAAACCCGGTTAGCAAGTGTCTCCATTGATTCACTCATTACCGTAACCTTTGCATAGATCTTCTTCCGTCAAACGGAAGCCTCCTTCTGCCACAAAAGTCTTCATGGAGACCGATAAACCTGCATATTTCGTCTCATAGCACAACATTTAACAGTTCACTGCTCATATTTTTTTTTTTTAAAAAACCGATCCACTTTTGTAAATAGCTTATACAGTACACCTATTTTAGCTTTTACCTTCCTAAGCGATCAAAAACACGTATGTATGTCTTCCGTTTAGGAGTTCCCAAACTCATTACCTTGTTTAATCACAGCCCGATAATAAACAAAATTATTTTAGCACCTAGAAACATTGGAAACTCACTCGACCTCAGCAATATTCTGGCATAATTCGAGACACTTAAGCGGTGCAATTGTCACTCTTCGCGGTTCCACCTCAAATCACTTAGCATGCAACGATCAACATCGCGGCAACAGCACCACACCAATATATGCCTCCTCAGTTTAATTCTGTCGCTATATCAGAATGCATTTCAGTCTTGTCGTCGCGTTGTTCGTACAAATTTGTATCTTCAAGTGCAACAGTGAATGGGTGAAAATATCTCAAATATCTAAGGAGAATAAAAATGCATCCGTGACACCCGAGAGTGAATCGAAAGAAATCGATTTAGATGATCCTGGTCCTGTTTGGATAGAATATCAAAAGGAACGGTTCAGAGGTACTAATATCTCACAACGCCTGATAGTGTCTGGGGAAAGCCACTTGAAGACTAGCGCAGAGATTATAGTTCCAGCTCAGGTGAACGACTCAAAAAACAAACGAAACAAAATCCTTCGAACGACAACTAAGATTTCGATTGAGGACTCTGATTCTGTTGAAACCGATCGATCCAGTAATGACAGCATACAAGAATCTTCTGAGAAACCTCCACCGAAGCCAACCAAACACACATCCTTTGACGGTAGTCTGAAATTTCCTTCATTTATGGGTTTTCTGAGTTTCCTCACCTCGCTGCAGAGAAGCCTCTTGACAAAGACCTCCTTCGGGATCATGGATAAGATCAAAGTACTGAAAAAGATCCGTGACCAGCTTATGCTTAATATTGGTTTGTTAACAGAGTTACTAAATTTGTTTGCTAATATTGTTTAAACCGTCCTTTTCAGAGGATCGTTTTACAACAATGTTCCCAAAGAGCCGCCAAAAACGAGGGCTCACCGACGAATCAAGCTTTCAATTTCCATCTGAAGCAGCACTAATGAGCATAAGTTTCCTTACTTTCTCTGTGTTCTTGATTAAACTAGTTCTTGTGAGTTGCGCTAGTGTATAGTTCTATGTCTATCTATGAAATGTGTAATAACCGTGTTCTCTTTTTTTTTTAGCAAGTTATCCATATAATCAAAAGCAAACATTACACCTACAGTGGAATGGCAATGAACAATATGAATGCAATGAGTATTTCAAAGAGTAGTATGAATGCACGCAAATTCGGTGAAAGTAACGAGGATTGGGATACGCTGAGGAAAGTATCTGCGGCAATTAAACTTAATCCATTTAGTGTGAAATGATTGTTGAAATAGATATAAATACTTTTTCAAAACACTTTTTTAGTTTTTAATTAAAATAGTCGAGTAATTGTAGGAAGAACTTAATTTTTTGTTGAACAGCTGCTGGTTGTTGAGATGGCTTAGATTCACCCAAGGTAATGTGATATGCAGATCTAGAGCTAGATGATAAATGCAGACAGATTGTTAGGACATCTGACGGAATTGCCTGTAGAGTGGTTATACTGAACTCTTTATCTTATATATTTATTTGGATTGACGACAAGGTCACTTTGGGCCCATGAGCTAACCTTTCAAAGATTTAATTACTGGCTGGCTGGTGAGAACCGGTCTTAAACGAACTGGTGGGTGGTGGTTGGTTGACGTTCGTAATAGAGTGGCTGCCTCGGTACGGCTACGGATCATGGGTGGTTTGGTACTGATCCACCAGTGAGCTCCGACGATTATTAGACGTCTGACGTTGAATTGGTTTGAATTATGAGTGGAATACGAACACCACGCATTGTCAGTAGTGAGTATAGCTTCGTACTGTTGTTTCTATGGATAGTCGGCATTGAGAACCTGTATATGCATGACATGGTATTAAAGAATCTGGAGTTTCTTTATCTGGATAAGAGTATTAGAAAGCGAATGATGTGGTGGTCAGTAATCAACGGATGGATCCGTCTTTGGCGGAAGGGAAATGCTTCTATAAATCATTTCACAAAATGCATTTATTTACATAAATCCCGCTTTACTGACTTTTTTACACCACTTAATCAGCCTGAGTGTACTAAAAAACTTAACAAAGATAAAAGCACAAACTTACAAATTAAAGATGAGAATTTGTTTAAAATCATTTACGTTTTTCTCACTCGTTCAATCGCCCTACGTTACTCTACTCCGTGAATGTTATATCTGGTAACACATCCCATTCTTCCGCAATAAGAAGTACATACTACATCCAACTTCACACGTAAGCAAATTTCACCATGTGGTGATTGCTGATTTTGACAATTAAACTTTTTAACACCAAACACGTTGAACTAATCACTCCACTTCTCTTTTTATTTAATTAAAAACCTAATTTCATAATTAAAATCATTTTAAAACAATGTCTAAAGAAAAAGCCCTCATCGAGGAAGTGTATCCCCGATCAAAGGTGCAGAGTGCTCCTGTTTTACGTGAGTTTTTTCCTTCAACAGACGACTTCTTCCACCTCAGTGCTGTATTTTTTGGTTCTGTTTTAGTGAAATTCCAAAACGGCGACTTAACCACTGCAGACAAAAATTCTACACTCTATTTCCCCGTCAAGTCGGACAATGATAAGAAAGTCCGAAGTGTTGTTATCGCTAGCGGAAGCGTCTACACTGGAATTGTCGGCGAAGGAGGCGTCGGCAGTGACCTTACCGACACTTATATTTGCATTCGTAACAAGGAAACAAATAAGGTTCGGTCTGTTTTTAAATACGAGTCCAACTGTATAACTAGTTCCCCTTTAGGTGAAGGTACTACCAATTGACCAGGTGAAGCTGATTAACCAAATCTACGAAGAAAAAGAGCAGACTAAATTCGCGGCTCTGTCCAAGGAGAATTCCTTTGCCATTGCGATGCGTAACTTTGGCGGTCGAAAAGACATGCGATACCTTGCTAGTCAGGAGCGTAACAAGGTTAACATTGACGTGGTCCAGGGCCAACTCGCGAGCACAGTTGAGGCCTCCAACATCTTAGAAACAACCGACGAGATTGTCTCAGCCGAGGACAATGTAGAACGCATCCGACCACCGTTCAACAAAGAGGCCACTATACTCGATAATGTCTACACTGTGACCGATATTATTCCTCCGGAGTTACTCGATCGCCTTGACGAAGAAGCCACAGCGCTGCTAGACACTGAAATTGACGATATTCCGTATGTTAAGCGATATTCATCCATTTAGCACTTTAATAAACCTTTTTTTTCTTACAGAATATCGTCCGAATACCTTAAGGACATGATTAAATCTTTGAAAAACGCCCCAGATTCCAAACAAAGACTAATGAAACTGAAAATGATAATCTATATGGACGGCCTTCAAACGCTGATGATCTCTAAAGAGAAAATCCTCAAGCGAATGGAGATCTCCAAAGTTACTGAAAAAGTTGAAAACGACATCCGAAATAGGTTCTCCGATATGAACGTGAACCAACAGTGAGTTGAAAATACTACTTTAATCCACTGAAGAACAATGGAATAAGAATTTTTCTTTCAGAGTACGAAACAGTTTCTCAAATGAAAAGGCCCTTTGCTATTACTTAGTGCTTGGCTTCTTGTTGAGTGAAAAGTATCAACTAGACTTGAATGTCATTTCGCTCGATGTCCGAATGCCAAAAAAGACGCTCGTGAGATTAGGTACCCTAGTTAACGCGACTCGAAAGGCTAACGGCAATCATTTGGTACTTCGCCTGCCGAGCAGTATGCCGCCTTTGAATTTTACAAATAAATATAAACGGAAAGCACGCTAAACCTGATAAAAATTAATCTTTTGTTTTATTTGAATCGTACAGGTTAAGGTGAGCATGTATTTATTAGATAACAACTATGTCAACTGTTTAAAAAACGCTCGGACATGATACAAAAAGCCCACAATGTCACCGGTTTCCAGCAGAAGTTTCTGCATTCTTTCACAATTTCTGTGGCTGGGTTGCATGGCTTCGAGATGATACGTATTCAGAGAAACATCACAGCTAATGATGACGAATCTATCAACAGCGAAACTTATCTGAAATGTAAACAATAAGACTTTTACCTTGAATGCTTCCTAGCAAATCAGTTTTATACCTTTGCTTGGTAAACTAATGGCTTCAAGAACTGGGCCTGAATACACAGACCAAACATTTTCATTTGACTTTGCAATTTTTTGAGGAAATCTTCCTGTGACCAAGTTTTAGCACTCCTCCCTACAAAACGAGGATTACATGATGAAATATTTTAAATGCGTACAAACCAATTCGTTCAAGAGCTTGATAATCTGCCTGAGCGTCTTCCCACTTTTGGATTGCCGTTGTGAACTCTTTTTCACCATGTTTCAGTCGCGAGAAAAAAAGTTGTTCCTCATCATTTAAAATCTCAGTTTCTTTGACTGCTTTTAGAGCTTCGTTGCAATTTCCCTGGCATGTTTTTATAGTTTCGGATACCTTATTTGATAAAACCTCGATTTTATCAACCTCTGATGTGATGTATTTATTCGTAGTTGATAGTTCTGATAGAAAATTATGCAGTTTATTCATTCTGTTTCTTATAAAACAATTTACAACAATTATTTTTTTTTCAAATGAGTATGCAACTGCCATAACATTTGACAGTTCGAGGAGGTGGTTGGAAAATATGTTTTGTGCTAGGGATGCACAAAAAAGATCAACGCGATATCGATAACAAAGTCAATAGTGAACGGACTAACATTTATGCTTTTTACTTTTGAACATGCATTCGTGTACAAAAAGAATTTTATAATTGCCTTCTAGTCAAATATATGTTTACGTATAATATTATCTTACTTTGCCATGTTTTCGAAACACCCCGACTCCACAGGAGATAATTTTTCTCATATTGCTCATCATGAGATGAATTATCCTGTGGAGTCACTCTATAAATAATAAAATAAATAATTACGTTGCCAAATCTATGTATGTACGCACTTAAAAATTGTAAACTAAACAAATAGTCGAATAGTTTGTCCATCTACAACACAAAGCGTCATCTACAACCCCTCGCGCGCTGCACAATACGAAATGAAATCCCATAACATAATTTGTCCAGTGCAGATCAAAAAAAAGATAGATCTCTAGTGGAGTCGGCGTGTTTTCAAAGACAATCATCCGATTGAAATCAACGCACGTCAGTTCTGAGGTTTCCATACACAATATTGTCGTCTTCGTCTTTTTCAATACAACTGAAGCAAACAAATAATAATGTCGCTATTCACCCCTATTTTTAAACTCAAATACTATTGTCGCATCCGAACATAGTTGCACTTAAGTTATGAATGTTTTCGTAAGATTACTAAATGCGAATATGATCGGATTCGGCTGTCTTATTCGAGTTCAATAATAGAGATGGTTATTTTATATTTGTTGTATTATTTTAGCGGATCATCGAATCACTTACGTCATCGAGTACCTTAAAAGTAGCATATTTTATAGAGTGTGTGGTGAGTAGATGCAAAATCGCTCGGTCTGCCTAGCATTTTCCTACCGCAAAAGAGCTTTTATTACGTCATTTCCGGTCGAATTTGTGGACGAGTACTTACGTCATTAATTATCTACTTTAAAAAAATTAACGCCAGATACTTCCTCAGGTTTTGAAAAAACACCAGGCCTGCCTTAGCTTCCCTTGCCGCAAATACTTGACAGACCATAAATTGTTTTACATACATTTCAGTTTAATAGCATTGAAAATATTTTTTTTATTAACCGTAAGTACTCGTCCACAAATTCGACCGAAAGCCGAAGTCAACCCCATTTAATTTTGCGTTTATGTGAAATTAAAATCTTCGCTAACGCAGTGACTACTCATTATTTATTTGTTTTTTTCCATGAACTACAGACTATTTCAATACACTATAATTTTAAATACATATTACGAATGACAATTCCTTTAACACGTGTTAACTCGTATGGAGTAGGGTACATTGTGTGTTTGCACCTTCAAACTTAACACACGTTTAACTAGAAAAGTACACCTCATACTTCGTCAGATGTGTTATTTCATAACACAATTATTTTTGCCTAATTTTCTCTAAATTTGTTTGTTTTTGTCGCACCATGGAAGAGAAGTTAATTGAACTCGTGCAGAACTACCCCCTACTGTACGATTCTTGCAGCAAAGACTATACAAAGCATGAAGTCCGGAAGAGTGTTTGGGAAGAGATTGGGCATGAACTTGGCCTTCCAGGTGTGTATCATGTCTAATTACACTATTTTTAGCTTGTGGAAATCATTCATCGTTGATTAGTATTGAAATATGCTTTAATCATTAAAAATTTTAGTTAGATTTTCGCAACTGAAGTTTTAACTTGCAAAATAATCACAAACACACATTTCAAGTGTCATGAATGACATTTGTGTTTTGGTTCTTGGGTTGTGTCAACTGGAAATGTTGAATGTGACACTTTTCAAATTCTTAGGGTGCAGGTACAATGTAGGTTAAACGGTTTTCTTTTACATTGAACGAGATACATAGGTATTATATTTAATTATTTTTATATGATAATTGGGTGGTCGTTTAAAGAAGTCGTCATGATTAATTGTAAATTAAGGAATTCCATTTCGTTATCACTTTTTAGGAATTGAAATGCACAGATCTACATATGTATGTATATCGTATTGTGAGCATTGAATTCGTACCTTACCTACATACCTACCTAGGGTTGGGACTTTAAGATACAGGGCGTTTTCAAGCAAAATAAGCATTAAAGATGTTGATAATTTTTGTTGATAATGATGCTTTTTAATTCCCAGGAAACGTGTGTAAAGAAAGATGGACAAAGTTACGAAATGCCTACACAAACGCACTGAGAAGACAAAGATCAAAAGGAGAATCAATCAATGGTATTTCAAAGTGGAAAAAGATGTCATTTTTAGGACTTTCTGAAGACCCACAATCTGTTGACGACTCTTATGATGAGATATATAAAACTGAAAAGAATAGTTTGCCTGACCTTTCTAGTGACATGCCTTTATTACAAGTTGATACGGATAATTCACTCTCAATTTCGATTATAGAGCCTACCGATTCTCCAAATTCACAACCAAATATTCGAAAACCTAAGAAAAGACGAACTGTTGAGTCATCAATGAATGAAATGCTTAAATTAATGAAACACACTAATCGTGAGGAATCTCGACATGTTTCGATGAATTTTGAACAGTATAACGTGAATGACGAAACAGAAATGTTATTTCTTAGCCTGGCAAAGACTGTAAAAAAACTGAGCCCAGAAGAACAAGCAAGAGCAAAGATGGAAGTAAGTAATGCTGTATTTCAAGCCGAGTTCCGAAATGCTCAATGCCCCAAAACTGAGCCATATGATTACTAGACTTGGCTATACCTATACTACTTTATTGTTTGTTAATTTAAACAGATTATTTTTACAGACAAAAGGATTTAAGCAAATGAGTTTTAAGTGTTTTTGTTTAAGTATAATAAATGTTTTAATTGTGTTTGATAGTTTTCGTTAAAGTTAACTGAGGAATTTATTTAATGTCCTTAGCGTGCGTGTAGGAAGTGTGTGCCGTGGTTACCGTGGACCACTGTGGAAAAATACCATCAACAGAAATGTATTCCGCTCACAACACGTACATATATGGCTGCGAGAATCTAAGAACTGGCCTAAAGGGTTTCTTGTAGTCTAAGTCTTTTTCAGCGAGGGAGGACATCAGAGGATAAAAAACCATTACGTACAGGGAACCGTTGGGGCTTTTCACTTTCAATCCAAGCGTCCAAACTTAGACGGCACAACTGCCACCGCTATTTTCTGCGATTCCAGCTTCTGTGGACAACGCCGTTGACACGATTTCCCAGTCGCGATGTGACGAAGTTCTTTCACTTTCACGAGATAGAGAGTCCAAATCCAAATAGGATTCGCTCCAGGCAAAGAACGTAACTCATGGGTTGAAGGGTGTAGAAGTAACGAGAAGAATAGTGAGCGAATTTTTTTTAAAACAAACTAAAGTTACATTGTGTTGTATAATATTCGTAGGTAACTATTTAAGATTAAAAACTTTTATTTCTAGCAAAATGTTTTCCAAAAATATCTCAGCAGCGGTAACACTGCTGCTGTTTGTTTACATACACCCACTCTCCATGGAAATCAAAGATTCTTTTGTTGCTACGTCACAACTTGTGTTTTTATCTTTGATCAATGCACCCGCAATGCAGCAATTATGTTCACAACTCAAATACAGGGTCAACCCACTTCTCTTTTATAAGAGCAAAGGCACTTCCTTCTTCAAGGACACTTGAACGACATGAAAGCTGCACTTTCTCCCACCACCATCACCATCGATTCCACTGTAAAAACAAAGTCCAAAACCAAAAAAATCGATGACTCAACGGAAGTGAATAACCAATAACAAACACAAATCGCGTCCAGTTTTCAATTTTTATTCAATTTTAACAAGGAAAAGGGATCCGTTTTTTTATATATTTTCCATTCTAATTATAATATCGACACGAAACAAAGGCAACTTCAAGATCTCCCCGAAAAATGTAGTCAAAAACTGTTCGTCAATAAAATCGTCTTCAAATTTGAGCTCGACCCGAGGAGAAACCAATCAAAAAGAGCAATAAATAGAAGTAGAGAGACTGAATTAGACGGCCAAGCCAAAGACCGAGACAATACAGTACATGGTCTTGTTTTCCCAGCGGACTGTGCAGGAGCCATCGGTATCATTATTCCAGAAGCAAGAGCTGGCTGTGTGAAGTCCTGCGCCATTCTTTTGCATGATCATCGATGTGACAATGTACTTGTAGGGCTTCTGTTCCTTGGTGAGGACGCTGAGGCAGTTTTCCACCACCAAGCTGGTCCAGTTGTTCACCTTGTCGTGTTGATAGGCGTTTCCGCCGATTGTCTGTTCGATGGCCTCCTTGATGATTTTGCTTACATCATCGACTACGAATTGGTTTTCCTCTTTAAGATCATCCATTTCTAGTTCTTGACTTGTGTTCTACTTTTAGTTGAGAGAATGCAAATGCAGTTGTGTAGGTCTCGCACGGTATACAGCGGAAAATTCTCGAAATAAATGCAGAAACAGCTGCGGAAGAATTGCAAACTATTTGACGAGATTTTTAATGGCGTTTGTTCAGTTCGAATTTCTCTTGTGACTTGACGTTTGTCATTTGTTTGTTTTCCTTTTACTTTACCTGAGTGCAGGGATGTATGAGGCGAGCGAAAAAAAAGTAACGAGTAATGCGGTATGTTCGGGAGGTGGAAAAACAATAATTCTGCGTAACGTAATGCCCGGTGCAAGAAAGCAGTTGTTTTTTTAATTTGTCGGACGACAGAATGGGTCGTATTAATAAAACATAGCAACAGCTTTTACGCAGAAGAAATACCAAAATCAGAGCATTTGCTAAGTTTCGTATGAATAAAAACTGATTTAAGTTGACTCCAACTTTTGACATGTTCAAAAAGCGGCTAATAATGAAACGTATCAGACGAAAATTCCAAGTCTGCTATTTTGTTGACTCCGAGCATTTGCTAAATGCTTTGCGCGCACATAGCCTTGTGAATTTTAAGTGTGTTTATAAATAGTTAAATTAATTTTTATCTGTGAAAGAAACCAACGAGAAAATATGGATGCGATAAGTTGACACATTTGGACCAAGCCTTCCTTCAATTCCAATGGTTTAATTTCATTCGTTTATTATTAACTAGCCGGAACCGAAAAGAACCTGGCTGAAATATGAAACAAGTGCTGTATTTGACTCCTTCTCGAATCCCAGACCAGTGGGGATACAATCAAATGCTAATATCTATACTCTTGTTCATGACCTCACCGAACAAAGGAAAGTACACGAAGGAATGGTTGATTACTTGACGGTAATTTAAAAAAAAAAGTATAATAAAGTCGTTGACCACATTTTTATCAACGAAATACGTGATTTTCTCTAATGAAATCGAAAGCTGAGGTTGTTAATCGACTCTTATGATATGATTTTCACTCAGTCTAACTTCAAGTAATAAAACACAGTTAATTGAATAGAACGAGTAGCTATCTGCAGAACAGATGGATATTAAAATTGTTCGTGCATTACTTCTAAGTTACGTAAAACATTCTCACAATTTTTACTTCAACTTGCTCTGTTCATTTGTAGTCTTAACGCCAATGGATACTGACCACATCGGCACAACTGGAAAAAAAATAAAATAAAATAAAAGAAAACGATTTTTAAAGGACTATAAGGATAAGACTCCAAATAACGATTGTAAGTATGAAGCTTTAAAAGTGTTGCATACATTTGTGTAATTGGCCAATAAGAATAACCTCCAGATGCGTTTTTATGTATATTTTATAAAATTCATATTCTACGAGTAACCTTTCATGGATTTATTGTTTAATTATCATGTTGTTAAGGCTCAACCATAATAGAGTTCAGTGGGAATATGCTTATGTCAAAATCGAACGAAAAGCAATTTCTTCCAATCGCTACAGTTGCTCATAATTAACTTAAGCAAAGTTTATAACCTATCAACGGACGGAAAAATAAAAACGTAAATAAACTAGAATCATTTGCATATTTGCTTGCATAATTGGAATTAACATACGTGGATGAAAAAATTGTATTCACAGGTTAATTCTTTTTTCATTTTTGTTTGTGCGAACTGTCAAATTTGCTCACTGCATTGAATGTCCCATTTTATTGGGCACGTTCCGCATTCCAGTAAAAGTTTCTGATCGGGCGAGAGATTCAGTTTTGCCTTCAAAGTAAGCATTTCTTTTTAAGGTAGTGAGGAATGTGCAAACTGTTCATATTTTAGGCCTTATCTCAAAAAGTAGGCCTAGAGTCTGGAACGTGCCCATTTACATCTTCCTTAAGACCACACTAGCCAAAAAAAAAAGACCACAAAAATTAAAGAAACTAAGCATTTTAACATTAGGTCCGTCCTTTTTGCACTAAAATTCGTAGAATATCCAATTTATAAGAGTGGGGGTGATATTCTCTCAGAGAGAACTAAAATAACGAAAAAGTAAACGAACGGGTTGAACACCAATTTGACAGATTTGACAGTTTTTACCAGACACTTGCACTTACTCTCTCGTGAGCGCTCTCTTCTGTTGTAAATATTATGAGCAGCTCTCATGTAATTCTTACTTATATATGTTTCTTTGTATTCCCTCTAGCATAGTAGTTAAGGATGCCTTTAACTTTGCGTTATTTTTTCACTCTCTTTTATGCTTTGTCTTACAGATTACAACAGATTCGAACAGCTTTGACTGGTTTTTTTCAAAAATGCAATTACTATTTATATTGCTTGGAACCACAATTACAAGCTACATCCTGTTTCCCTTAATCTTTGCGTATCCTTCCAATAATGGAATAGAAGCAGTTTCAAGGAACAAAAGAGATATATTTGAGGATATTGTTAAAGTTGGAAGGGCTGTTAGCGACAAAATAATTCCGGATGGAACTCTTGAGCATACGTTTGATATAAATAGCTTTTACGTTAAAGACTTAGAGCGGTTATGTCGAAGGCTAAGGGGTTCGCCACAGCGCTACGATATTCTGTGCTTAGAAAACTGGGGAAAAACGATCGTTAACATAGGCAACGTTTTTGAAAAGCAAGATGATGTATTAGTAGTTAGACCAAAACGCACTCCCACTCCTAAGCGATGGCCAACTATTGACATTGATGTTATATTCGTCAAACCAACATCAACAACACCTATCCCAACCACCACACCGGAACCTTTTGACTGGCCTTTGTTTGTCAGAAATATTACCAATGATGCTAAAGGCGATATAGCAAAGTTTGGCAGTGATATAAGAGAGGAAATGCATAATTTACTGGACCGACTTGACAACTCTAATATATCAAAATCACTTCGAAAAACAGCTGATGAGGTAGAAAATGTCGGAGGCGGTATCGAGGATCTTAACACTGGAATCGCGGACGTTGTGAAAAGTTTTGATGGCGCGGAATCGGAAATTCATGAGGTGGGTACATCCATTCACGAATCTATAGACAATGCGGGAATAGCTATCGCAGATCATTTGGAAAGTGGCTTGACAATGATAGAAACATCTATTGTCACGTCCGCTGATTCTATTGAAACAGCAATTAACGCGAGAGGTTCAGGAATCCAAGAATCCATAGATAGCGGCTTAGAATCTATTAAGGATGCCATACCTCCTACCGTTTTGCCTCCCGATCTAAGTACTGTAGAAGAACGCTTAGAAGAAATTAGAACATCTATAGACAATGCTGCAAACATTTCACAAACGGCTGTAGGTGAAGCGGCAGGTACTATCAAAATGACCTTGGAAGGTGCTGCCAAAGGCGTTGAAACGTCATTAGACGACGTATTAACAGGAGTTGAGAGCGCTATACAAACAGGATCAGATCATATAGCAGAGGCAATTGAACACCACCAAAATATAACCCTCAAAACTCGACATATTGCGAAGATGATTAATGCTGAAAAATCCTTAGCCAAAATATCTCAGATTTTGGATTTGATTTCACAACTCTTGGAGAAAGAACCATCCGAAAGTGGAGAGGCATTGGATGATTTACCCACGAAAATGATGAACGCCATTGATGAAAGTCAAATTTCCAAACACCTTATGGAAATTTTAAAGAATATTAGAAAAAATACGAATGTAGATTTGACGCACAAGCGGAATCTTCTAGCGATGCATGTCCACAGGTTGGCTGCCGGAATGTTGTTTAATAAAAATTCAAAAGCTGCAGGATTGAAGATAAACGATATTGCTAACAAATTGGGTAAGATTGAAATGAATGATGAGGATGTCCTGCAGAATTTGGGACTTCAAATCGAAGAGTTGGGCAGAGCTCTCAAGAAGAACGACGAGGTTTTTCCAGGAATAAGGACTGGACAGCTTTTTGAAAGCATTGGAACTGTATTGAAAACTTTGCCTAATTAACATACATAGATGCAATTGAGCTTATGCATAAATATAGTATAAGATAAAATTTATGTAATATTCAGAGAAACAATAAAGAAATGTTGATATTTTTTGACTGTTTTCTTATGAGCGAAAAGACTTGAAGAACAAGACATCAAGATCAGTTGACATCCAACCAGTCGACCTCATTGCGATCAGCCACAGAATATACGCCGAGCTGACATCACTTCGTACTACATTTGTCAACAAAGACCGTTCAAATTTGCTTAACATCCCATCACTATGTTCAATATCAACAGGCTCAAGGTTCCTTAGTGCGCCAATTTTTTAGGGACTACCTTGCATTAGAAGCAGAAGCAATCACCAGCTCAATGCAGTAGAACATGGACGACCACTGGAATGCTGTGAAAAATGCTTCATCGACTGGGACACGCACTTATGTATGTATGTCGGTAAAAGGCAGACCGAAGTATCACCTTGGATGGCTTTCGGTACTTGGAGAAGGATCGATGAGCGTTCGACCTGGAAGTCCAATACAGTAGGAAGAAGCAGCGTAGTTTTGTACTATTTGCGTTTGGTAGGAAGCCAAATCTGCCGATTAGTCTTTTGGAGAAAAGTTTACGTTCACACAATAGATTGGATAAGATCTTCTATACGACTTTGACAGGGATGCCTTGATAGATCTTACAACACGTATGATCCCTTATTTGAAGATTGGGTATAAGAGGCTGATACTGCTGCTGTCGAACATGTTTTCCCATTTTTGACTGAAAACTTGGTGCATGCAGCCTACGAACACACCATTTCCGCTTTTAAAAATGTCAGCTAGGGGTTGTTTTCGAATTTTATCATGAGCACTGTACCTTCTTCTGTATGCTTGGAAGCTTTGTTGAAAGTCTACTACATTTGCTTCCCCTTTATCAATTTCTGGAACTATAGTTCAAATACCATTAGTCACATTTGCTTATGGGGAGACACTGAGCTGGGAGGGGTTCATTTTCTTTTCGCTTAGAGTTCTATTCGCCTGCTGCTCTTGTCTTGTTCTGAAGCGCTTTCTTGCGTACATTTTCTGTCGCTTTGCTTCGTCAAACGCACTTATAAT
Source organism: Chalcosyrphus nemorum (assembly GCA_949716465.1). Lineage (NCBI taxonomy): Eukaryota > Metazoa > Arthropoda > Insecta > Diptera > Syrphidae > Chalcosyrphus > Chalcosyrphus nemorum. Next base: position 32,934,613 of record OX454333.1, read on the forward strand.
CATACCAAGTACTTCTTTTGGTGGTGAAGGGTGATGACGTTGCGATATCCGGTCCACTGGCTACTCACAAAGTTTCTCTGTCAGGCGCTCTTCATAGGCTCTAACTCCTTTTTATGTGCTTGCTTGCCTAACAAACAAGGCGATTCGCAGGCTTCTTATCATTCGCTAGAGTCAGTAGTTATAGCGACAAGAAAATGGTCAGAACCATAGTTACCCCCTTAAAAGTTACGTACGTCCAAAACACGCGTCTATAAGCAAAAAAAACTCAAAAAGAGAAACTCAATCCCATCAACCCACTTAATGCCAATTGGCTTCCCGATTAGTAAATACCCCAAAGATTTTCCCTCAATTATCGCACCATTTGAATATCGCAATCTTAACATGTCCACCGCTTTGCTAATACCTAAAGTAAATTGCTACTTCCTCCAGTCTCATGTAAACAACAAGCAAAGTACCTACTACTATTGCTATTTACACTTTGCGAACAAAATTGAATTGTAATTGAAGCCAGTGTTGTTGTCCGTTCATATCGTCTATCCATTAGCAAGCAATTCAAACTAGAAAAAAAATTGTTTGCCCCTGACTCAGAGTTACCAAATATTTTCCTCTTTTTTCCAATTTTTAACCGTTCAATTGTGGCAATTAGCATGTGCGATATATTTTTAACATGTACGCGTATCGCAACTGCAAACACAAACTAAATTAGAAAATTCCACGCATAAATTGTACGCCAAACAGTATGTATCCGCACAACAATGACATTTCAAGTAAACAAACAACTTTACATCTTATTTCGAGTGCAAAGTCGCACATCTTTAGCACCCTCTCGCTCATGGGATGACCGAGAGGAGAGAACTTTAAGCAAATATACCGTGATTGCCAGAATACCACCATTTAACGGTCAAATTACCTTAGATGTTTGAATTAATTGCGTCAACATTGTCAAACCGCAGATTTATACAACACGAACACTTCACCCACAAGTGTGGGTTAATATCACACAATTCGAAAGTGACGAGCTATTGTTGTTATTACTTTCTAGTGTGTGTCGAGAATTTGAGAACACTCCAAAAATGATTGTGAGAACGGAGAAAACTATTTATTGTCAGCTTCCTTTGGCGACAACAACGACAACGACGACGATGACGACGACGACGCGACACCAAAATGTCAGAAGTGCGGTTAAGGCTAAACCCAAAGTGTTCAACTTGTTTAACTGCAAATAAATATTTGATGCGGTTCACAAGATTTTAGTTGCCGGCAGCCTAAACTTCGCACCTATCTGATGGGTTAGAGATAAATTGTTAACAGTTCGGCATAAATTTTGTCGATTCGCATTGAACCTTGGGCCTTATGCTAAAGTTTGATTGAGGAGATTTTTCTCTCACAGTCGGTAGTTGGTAGAGGAAGTGGCAATTTTTGGGGTTTATGACGCACTTTGGCTAATTTTATTACTGTGGTAGAATCTTTTAAGCAAGTGAATTACAAGAAAGACATTACGAATGACTAATGTAGGGAGAAGCGACGCGTGTGTGAATAAATGAAATTGAATGTGTACAAGAAGGTCCAGCAGTACCAGAAGTCAGACTCATTAATTCTGCTCATCCCGCAATTCCAAGATTAATGCTTCCTTGAGTAAGAATCTTAAAATAATCTGGTTCATTCCATAGAATGTAGTACCTTTTACATTGGCTCCCATCTTTGGGGTTACTGCTGTGCAATTTAAGTTTTTACGTTCCATTGCTGAAGGCTTTACAACTCTTAAGATATCACTGAGTACGAACTTCTAATGTATTGTAGACATAAGCAGAGGAAAAGAAAAATTGCATTAACTTTATGGATCTAACTAAGACGAATGTGTTAAGATCCATATGGCATCGTTCACACAAGAACCGCTGGTAAGACTGAAGGAATCTATAACCTCATCGTGAGAATCACAAGCCATGAAAGGCAGAGTGAGCGAGACAGTGCAGGCAGAAGTTACTTACTTATGATGCCTACCACTATCATGTGCGCTTTTAGCTAATGTACTTAAGCCCTACCCACCTTTTCTCCTAGTTGAAGATCTTCCTTTCAGACTGTTCTGCGTCATTGGCTTCCTAGGGTCGCCGCGTATCTTGCCATCAGCAGTTAGCGGATTCTATTCAGAAAGTCAAACAATTCCACATCCACTTCCGTGGTTGTAAGGCTGTCCCATTTGAGATACGGTTTGGCACGCGTAGGCACTTATTAGTGAATGTTTGAAACTTTCATGTGATGGTTCAGACGAGGAACGGAACAGTCTTAGCTCAGTGCTTAAACTGATCGCAATACCCTGTCAAACTTTCTACCCTTTCAACCGTTTGCCCAGTAATGCATACCTTCTGTGAGAGGGTACGCAAACATTGTCAGTGTAGTGAAGGTGCTTGAGTTTGTCTTCTACTCTTCGACACACTCTAGGATCGCTAAGTTAATCGATGGGGAACAGGGGCTCGTTAGATCTTCGAATGCCAGCAATGCGTACATAATTTGACAGTCGCGATAATTGTGATCAAATCGGCCGCTCCTCGTCTGTTTCAAACGTCAGAAAGACTACTTCTAAAACTGATGGCAAAATCATTTGATTTTAGGTTGGCTGTCAGTTGATACCTAGCTAAATCAAAGGCAGACATTGTTTACAAACAACTAGCCTATCTTCTTTCGTGGCCATTTGTCTTTCCCTAAAACATGGTTCAGCATAAAATCCTTGAACACTTAGTTGCCGCTGCCTACCTTGACAATTGAGTTTCCCATCACAAAATTAGATAAAGTAAAGCTTGTCTGTACATTAACTGCAGTTGAATTGAGTATGTCTTGGATGGAAGCTCAATCGAATAGGAAATTTGAGGATTTGTGTTAAGAAAACCAGAGCATGAACTTCTCAGTTTGTATTGTCGTATTCAAAGGAAAGATACTGACAATCCTCTTATAGAAGCCACTTTTCAACGCAATGCCAAGACCTAAGAACTCCTGCAACCAACATCCATTTGCAGGAGGACGAGTATTTAATTGGCGACAATAACAAAGTGATTCTAGTCAGTTTGAAGTCAAAAAGGACGTTTAAAAAATTTAAGATTCATCTAACTAAGACCCAAATTGCGTATGGTTTTTGAAAAAAGTGTATCTTAACCTTACACGAGTAGTTAAACTACTTTTTAAAGTTTCCTCAGTAAAGGTGAACGCTTTTTCCTTCAAAGAATCTTATTTCATAAATATACGATGCTATTTGAGGTTTGGCCAGTTATATCTTAAAGTTTTTTACCTGAAGATTCTCGTCAAAGATGTGTACCTGTGTATTCTTTTACCCACAAAATAAAATGCACTACAAAGTTCCTGTTGTTTTCATTATAAGGAAAAGCGCTACGACAGAGTGCTTCACCCAGGTGCGAAAGGATTCAAAGCTCCTCCCCTGAAATTTAGGCAAAAGTCAAAGGTGATTGCATTTCTTTTCCAACTCGACAGTGGTTGCGTTGAACTGAGTTTTGGTACATTATTGCACAGTAATGACTATTTTCCATTGGACACTAAATTCCATTGCACCTTCTTTTCCACCTCACAATTCCTATTCAATTAAATAATTAAATAAAATACAATAGCAGCTTAATGGTATTGTCATTGCAAAGGATATCGGCTCAGCGAATAAGCTCAACACAATAATTTATTCCGATTGTCCTTATCGAGTTCGATGTGATTTAAAAATTAAATTTATTTCGTGTAATTAACTGATTAAAATCCTTCAAAAAGGATGTCAATTCCATTTACATGGTAATTTTATACGATACGACAATTGAAAATGTTAAATTGTCAAAATGTCAAGTCTATTGAATGCGAACAGCATGATGATGATGACAATGGTTGGTGAGGCTTTAAGCAAGTTTTCAATTACTCACGTTGTGAATGTATTGAATGGAAAATTTCATTTCAATAAGAATACAAATTGAATTGAATATCATTTCAAAAGGATACACGTGGAATCAGACATAATGGATTGGGAGACATGTCGCATGTGTCTATTTTATATTTTAAGTGTATGACGTATAGAAAGCTGGATTATTTCACCTACTCAGACGGTTAATAATAGAGCATAAGCCCGTACTCATAGCAAGAAAATGGTACTTTATAATAGTGCCCCCTTTTATGGGAGAGATGCAACTAAGTAGATACGAAAGTAATAATCGGCACTTTAAAAGCCACTTGGATGTAGGTATTACAACTTGGAAAAAGTAAAGAAATATTGTGCCTTAGACTGGAATCTACTTCATTGAAAGACTTGATAAGGACATTGTGGAAAACTGGAAGAGATGAACGAGAAAAGAAGTTCAATATCCTACTAAGCATAAGCTTCTCTGAAAGAGAGCTACTGGATCTTTGAAGATCCAAGTGCTCTGCCGAAGATATGTATGTCGACACTTACTATACAGATTCATATAAAAATCTCACTGATTTAGCTGACGCAACAGTTGACATTTCTCCCTTCAAAGATCGGAAAGCAATTCGTAGGCCAGTATTGCAACAGTACTGCAACAGTTATCTTCCAAGAGCAAAGAAAAATTCAGGGAACTAGGGAGAGAAATACAGCCAAAACATGGAACAGTGCTCAAGGCATGAGGTTCTGCTGTTTCAAATAATAAAAGTATAGCTGTATAGAGTTTCTACTGATTCAATGAGATCCCAGAAAACGTTCTACAAAGGATTGAAATATTTAGGTAATTAAAAATTGAGAAAATCGCTTCTCGAGAGCCAACATTCACTGAACAGCAAAAACTTCATGTAAGACGACATTGAATGTGAAGACTCGTTACATAATTGCTCGGTTAATATCCATTTGCCATTTATGCTTGCTGCTGCTTCGCTGCTTAGTTCGTTAGTCGCCTATTACGTAATCTTAGCCTAAGACAGTTTCCTCTCGAATACAAGACTCTAAGGAAAGATTGTGGAAGAAATGGTAATGCGAGGTGAATTCCATGAGGGAACATGCCTATCCAAGACGTTAGTAGGGTACAACAAGACCAATTGGTAGGGTTGATGTTAAGGAGCAGACTTGTCAAGGGCTGATCTGAGACCGGTTCTACGATCCACGATGTTGTTAGGTTGAATGGACGCTACGCTTAACTTTAAAGAAGGTTTCTTTTGGCTACATTGAAGCTAACTCAGATAAGTCCAGCCTTGCTCTAGTAACCTTGCTGAGTATACCTCTTCTTATACATATCGTACACATGTCTCATGTCTCCTCCTATATCATGGTATTTCCCACAGTGTGAGTGATCACATAGTTAAATCTGATACAGTGACATTGCATTGATTGCTTGGTTTGCTAATGAAAGAGCTTGAAGAACTCGGATTGTTATCCTTAGTTCCTCCTGAAACGAAGCTCGCACTGGAATCTCCTGAAACGAGGCCTCCATCAAAGTCTGGAATACACCGCCTAACTAAAGTACGAAGCTTTCCCAGGATTGAAACTTGCCGTGGGTATTAGCCATTCTCGAATGTGGCTTCCAATGACAATCAAGTTTCTCATTTTCTTGAAGTTCAAGGCTCAAATATGTACATGTGTAGCGTCTTGACAGTATACTTTACTCTTCCTTAACGATGGTACCTTTGTTTGTGACAGCTATGTTACGAAGTACTTATAAGAGTTATGTTACTCTTTGCAACATTTTACTCTACTCTAAACCCTGTTGCTGTTCACAACCACTCAAGAGTGTATGAGTTATTTTCCTTTCGTCTCTTCGACGCTGAATTTAGTACCACCCTTTTGAAGCATGTCTTAGTACATCAATGTATACGCATCACATGTATATGAGCAAACATTGTCTCAACGGCATTGTTGCAGCCACATTCCGTTCATGTTTTGCGTGTATGTATACAACATTTAATTTTAAACATGCTGTTGACAGAACATGTTTCTATTTGGGCGATGTTTCAGGCACATCGTCGAAGTAAGTAGTTTCCAGGGATGTTTCGCCAGCATCAACCGACCCGGTGTAATGTTACTTGCTAAAGAGGATGAATTATGTCCTCTCAGAGAATACCCTTTAAGAGAATTTATGAATGAAAAGAGAAGCTTTTGTATTTTGAAAAAGGACATTTTAACAGTATAAGAGATGAAAAGAATCTATATACTGTAAGCTGTGATGCTACCCCCACTGTACTCGCAAGTTGGTCATACATATTACTGATTGCACTTTGATTAAGTTTACAAGGATGTACATACATATGATACATATGAACATATCATTAATCGGTTGCGATATTCAACAATTATTCGTTCCAGGAATGAGGATAATAAATACATCAGCCTTCATAAGCAAAACACGATGTGACGATTAAGGACTTAATTTCGTAGAAATCGCAAAATCCTTGCATTATAATCCCACCAAATGGAATTATAATTTATTCCATGTTCCGCATTAATTCCAATCAGTGTAATTTGCAATCGGTATTCAGGAAATAATTAATTTAGTGAAATTTATTGGAAACCCTTCCCTTTTGCCTTAATTTTGTAGGAGGTAAAACCAGTATCGATGGTTTTATAATGAATTGAATGTGAATTTTTAATTCGACGGTGCATAAGTTCCTTGAAGTGCTTAAGTTTAGGCCTTTAAATTTGATCATACATATGTTTAGGCATAGGAGTAAGTATATGTGTGATTATTCCATTGAATTGGACATATTATGTATGTATTCCACCGGCGTTAATGCCTTTTCTAAGGTTTCACTAAGTTAGCGCTGATCTTAATGAGGTGGATCTCTGCCTGAAACATATGTAGTTGGATCCATTTCGACAGGGACCGAGACCTTCTGTGAACCAGATTAGACTTCTAGGACTTTTACGGCCAAATAATTTAAGCCTTTCACAAAAAACATGTCCAATCTGTGAATCATATCCCACAAAATTTTCTAAGCCCTGTGACTTAAGTAATCCCCACAAGAAGAAGTTAGATTGTTTTCGTTTCAAATTCGAAAATTTTGTTGTTGAAGAACCCATTCATCGAAAAATGGTCCTCGTTTCTGAATATGATTAAGTTCAACTTTCAATTGCTCGAGAACCCAGTCAGCGAACAAACGGTATTGTCTATGGTCATTAACTTAGAGCTCCTGGGACAATTCAACCATGTCCAGGTTTAAGCCCAAGTCATGATCCAAAAATTCGCCAAGTTTTTGTGAGCGGCGCAGAATTTAATGCCTCGGAATCTCCTGCACACTCTCACGGACAGCGGCAATATTTTCGTTAGATTTTGCGTTTCGTTGACGTAACGGCATTGGCGGGTTTTTAACTGAGCCGGTAAACTCTATTTAAACTACCACGCTGCGAATAATCCTCTAGGAAGGACGACCGTAAATTGGACGAAGCCCGCAATATGCTACTCGAAACATTCTAATTATTGGCACATCATGTTGTTGACCGCTACAACTCACCATGTTGAATTGACAAAACATACTAAATAGATGACAGTCCATTTGATAGATGTTGCTTCCACAGTATGGCCGCGATCACTTGTCAAACTTTGTGAATCTCTACTGGAAAACACTTTTCTTTACAAAATTAGACTTAAATAATAGATCAGTTCGCGTACCCTCCTAAAACAGCGAATTTTTACGAAAAACTTGTTCGCGTACCGAGAGCGCAGAAGAGAGCGCTCATGAGAGTGTAAAAAAACTCCCCATGCTACGAATTTTTGTGTAAGAAATTTCTTTGGGCTGGTTTGTGAAAACTGTCATATCTGTCAGATCAGTGTATTTTCTTTTTCAACCCGTTCGTTTACTTTTTCACCCCCCACTCTTTGAAATTTGATAATCTACGAGTTTTAGTCCAGAAAGTACGCGAACGGACCTAATAAATGCAACCGTAACGAATGTATTATTCTACTACGGCTATTGTCAAACACTTTTTGGAATTTCTTACTGCATACTTAGTCTTAATTGTTAAACTTGAAAATATGCTCCTTCCGACAAGACCTAATTAAAATCGTACATATGACTTCTCCCACGACAAACTACCCCCCAAAGTTATTATACTTTAATCATTTTACCACCCGTTGCTTAAAATCCTGAGGGCGTTACATAAAATTATTTTATCTCTCTGCCAAGCAAACTGACTTTCCGTGGCACTATGGCGACACAGTGCATGTCGTAGCGCAAATAATCCTTCAGCATCACTGCTGGTGCTCTCTGCATTAAATGCTTTTAATTTGCGAATTAAATTTATTCCGTAGAAGTAATTATATTCTGAAACTAATAGACAGTTGCGGTTCCTTACTTGCTTGAAGCGGAAATGTAAATATCACAAGTTTAAGTAAGGAAAACATTAAACATTTACATTTCTTCTCGGAAATTCTTACAAAGAAAGCATTTTATATAAACGTCTTAAGGGTTTTAAGTTTATAGCAGTAAGTTTTTGGTAAGACTCATTATCTTCATAAATGGGGATGGGTCTTTGTTTTCTTATTTGTCGAGGGTTTTTCAGGACCTATTCCAGTACTTAAGCGTCTTATAAAATCCTATCAATTAAAACTACATTACTACTGATCCGGTTAGGGTTTGAAGTCAACAAGTATCCACAGGCACCCTAGTCCTCTAGACCATTCTTTCACCAATGCAATGTTGTTGAATATGTCTGAATCAGGAACTTCAAGGTCTCTGTTTCTTCCTCGTTCATATTGGAACATAAATTGAAAATGTTACCTTTTTTAACAGGCTCAAAGTGGCTGCTTTAAACATGGCAACAAATAAATAATTCAAAATAAATATTAGGCCATAAGGGGCCATGGCCTAGCCCTAATTGTTGTTGAAGGAACTCTCAGTTTCGAAGAGTAGAGGGATTCTTTGATAAGTATTCTCATGACATTTATGCTTCGATTCGATTTTGGAACGCAGAAGTTTAGACTACTCTAAGCACTGTGTCATGACAGTATTAGCCTGATTTCTTAGTGATGCTTTCTTTGCAAAGAAGGGTGCCTCCAATTCTTCGAAATCTTCTTTGTTCAAGTTTTGTTACTGCCGCTTAGTGCAGCAGGAGCTCGCTAAGAATAGGCGATTGACGTATACATACATAGTTCAGCGAGTTAGCCTGAATAGTTGAATATATATTCACCTAAATACAACTTCCTTCCTATTGAGAGAGCACGGAAGCTGCATTAAAGATGAGGTAAGTCTCGTCCTTTTCTTCGTCTTCAAGGTATCTTCTTCAGAAATCGGCTGAAAGGGAGCCCAATGTAGTTGCGTGTCACCCAATGATGCAGTGTCCTGTGATTACACCTACTATGCTACTAATATGAAATCTTTTTAGCTTTATTAGTTTGTTGGAGCGCTTTAAATCTAGCTTAGGCCAGATCTGCCTGCCAATGAAGCAAGTGGTTCAGTTCAACCATCTGCAATTTGTACCGGAAAAATGCCTGCTTCCTGAAACATTTTCCAATGAACAATCATGAATTCATGCCACGAGCACCTTGCTTAGGGTAAAAATAGCTAAGTGATAATGACGGCCCGAAGAAAGTATATATGTTCTTTTTGAAACGTTTCCATGAAATTTTCCTCATTTTCGAAGTGAATTTTCAAAATACATGTGTTGTTTTATTTTCTTGGATTCTAGCTTTTACTTGACAGCTGTCAAACCATGACAGTTTCATGTTTAAGCATTTAAACTCCTGCAACGAAATGTTAATGTATCTTTCTCTCTACTCTTTTGTATTTATTGATTTTTTTTAAAGGTCAGTGTTTGTGTATTTTTCAATTTTACTCACTGTATCCTTCATCTTTCAACAGGAAAAAAATAGCCAAACTTATTTTGTAACAAAAAATTTTTAAACTTAATTTATTTTCAAACAAACTTACAAAACCTATCTTCTGCATAAAAACCGTCCTTAAACATATGCACGTATCCTTAACCTACAAAAAAGCGATTGTTTACAAACTCTATTAGCTAACTATAAGTGACTATAAAGTTAGAGGAGTCCATAGGATAAATTGAATTCTGTGCCACACCAATATTAAGAGGAAATTAATTGAATTTCCCTCCCATCCTGCACACTGGCACACAATAATTCTATGGGTTCACATAGTTGCCCCAAAGGTTATTGTATTGATAGGAGCTGGCCGCCGAAGTAGTCGTATCCTGATAATAGCAATTACCCCCGGGCATACACCCATCCGATAGGCCAATCGGTGATGATGTACTAGTAGCAGGAGTATGTTGACCAGGTGACATCCCATTCACATTTATTCTCTCAACAGGTTGTAGCTCTAGCATGGATTCAACTTCGTTTTTATAAGCCATATGGCCACCTAATGATTTTGGCGATACACATGATGTTGTCGTTGGGGAGGATGAAGACACGCTGGCGGTGGCGGCTGTGGTACACATGTGACCTTGAGATGGTAGACCATCTAAATATTGGTCGATTTCTTTTGGATCGATGTCGGCATCAACAATAGATGGCGCCAAATAGTTGTGCACCATTTGTTGGTGCTGGTGGTGCGTATGCAAATAATTAAGAGATGCAATCGAGTGTGGCGACGCTGTTGATGCTCCATAGGATGGGTCATGTTGCTGCTGATGGATGACAGGCTGAGATTGAGAGTGAACGTGCTGTGGCTGCAAATAATGATGAATGGCATATGTCCGGTCTGTGGTGTGGTGAGATGCGGATGGATCCATTCCCAGGGACGACTGATGATGGTAGCCGATGTCGGCAGCCACAACGTCATTGTTTCTATGAAATTCCATGCTATTACTGTATTGTCCTTGATGGTCTGGTGCAGTCAGCGCATAGTGTTCCGGCGAATTGTGTTCATGTTTGGTTAATGATAATGAAGACGACGACGACGATGAGGTGGTGGGTGGGAGTGATAGTGGCATGCCAACGGGTGGTGGTGTCCCTATCGATCGATGTAACGCCGTCGTATATGGCGTTGCTGGTGGGGTTAAAGGGTTGGCTTCACCCACTGACTGCCTGGAGCTAGATGTTGTCGAACAAGGTGAGTCCATTTGGCGCACGTAATCGAATTTACGAAAGGATTCATTACTTTCGTTTAGAGGTTTCAATAGAGCATCTTGGTCGTTGCCATTCCCATGGGTATACAGATCGTCACCACCACAACCGCTTATTGTGTAATCCATCTCAGGAACAAGTCGACTGCCAGGACCATCGACAAGGAACTGTGTCCGGCAATTGAACCTCTGGTTGCTGCTGTTGTTCTTGTTTAAATCCATAAAGGACTTTAGTTCGTGCCTGCGCGTGGTCGTGCCTCGTTGGTGGGTGTTGTTTGTCTTCTGATTGCATTGAGATACCTTCACATCGCCAGTTGATGTTCCTGTTGCAATTGTTGTGTTTACTACTGCTGCTGCTGTTGCTGTGGTTTTGGCCTTTTTCCGACGAGGCTGATATTTGTAATCGGGGTGCTCTTGCTTGTGTGTTAAACGAAGCTTCTCGGCGAATTCTATAAATGGTTTTTTATCGCTGTCCTTAAGGTTCCTACAAAGAGAAGAGCAAAGGTAAATACTAATAAATAAATGCAAATAGTACACGGACACAGGGGGAGGGCAATAACAATTTAATCAAAATCAATAGAGAACGTATGTAAACAAACACGTGTTGGCTGCAAACACAGATGTTGTGAATAGGGCTTGAAACCAGTAGGGGAGTTATAATTTTATATCGATCCCCCTATGGACCCCAAACGGATGAAGAATACTGTTTACATAGTTCGGATGTTAAGAATATTGTAGAGATAGTTTGGAGGGAGCCTATTTTCTCACCGGATTTCGAAATTATTTGTGTACCTAACTCAATTTATTATTGGTTGCACTAAGCGAGATGTCCTTGAAGGAAGATATCCCTCTGAGATATGTTATTAAATTTTAAGACGTATATCTATGGTAACGAGGGTTGAAGGAGCTTTCAAAAAAATAAAAAATAAAAAACAACAGGGGGAGACCTTTAGACCGATAACAGGTATGCGTAGGATTTACACATAAAATGCTGTGAAGTGGAATCAAATTGGGGTAAACATTAAGATATTTCTTAAAAGGGTTGCCAGGGAATTTGATTTGTTGATAGCAAATGTATTTAGTTGTTATGGTTAGATTTAAGCTTAATGAAGGGTTATTTTGTATACTTTAAGGAGGACTTTGTTTAGGGCAAAAAGGTTACTCAACTCAACTGAACTCAAGAAAGTTATTTTAAGAAGGTATTTTTGATGATTAATAAAGTGGAAACGTTTTAGCTACTTTTTCACAGCGATTTAGCATTGATAGTTGCCAACTTGTGCTTGTCTAACAAGTGGAATAGTTATTTGTTTTTGAGCCAATTGGGTTGCGAATTGAAAATAACTATCGAAGTAAGGAAAAATCGGATGGCTTTGAAGTGAGCTGTGATGTTGTCCTTGCAAAATAAGCAAACAAACTATCTTTGCAGTCAATGATCACATTACTTGAAATGGCATTGAAGGAGAAATGGCTATTAATTTAGAACTACTTCAAACAGTGGAAGCAGCTTCTCTATTTAAGTCATTCCTCTAGCTTATGTGGATTTCTATAACACGCTTGAGTTTTTTCTAATGCATACCCAAAGAGCTTCAATCCGCTTTAATTATTCAACGAAATAAAACATTGGTTCATTCTCTCATAAAAAAAATCGTCAAGATTATTCTTAGATAATTAATGGTACCTTTCAAGTGCTGTATTCAAGACGTGATGCTGATACTAAATTGAAGCGTACAGTTCTCAACTCTGTTTCTAAGTTGATAACATTTTGGATAGCATTTGGAACACAGCCTTAGCCTTTCCAATACAGCTGCAAAGTATAGTGGTTATTGTCATCCCTTGATGCAAAAAGTTGTATACTTTCCTGACTTCTCTTTAGGGAATTTTGAGTTGTTTGCCTCAGCTTTTTATAATACCATACGTCATCAGATGACGGTCCATTATTCGACGTGAAATTAGCAACAGAATCGCTGTTTAACATAACTTGTCCAACGAGTTCCATAGCTACATGAAGTACATAACGAGTATGTAATTCTGGTAACCGCCAAAAACAAAAGTGGCGATAGTATGTACCGCTGACGTATCCCACATCGGACCTCGATATGTGCGGCTCTTAACATCGTATAAAAAATGACAGTTTCCGTACCACCTTCATATATAGTCTTCGTATTAGCTATAAGTTATCTTAGAGTGGCTCTTCTGCGCAAGGCTAACCACAAAGCAAATCGAATCAAAATGACAGAACCCTTCTCGATAAGCAGTAGATGGAGCGAAGACCTGTACTCAGAGAATTGGCTATGCAGTTGGTGCACAATATATTATATTTTCAGAAGGTTTATGGCTATCAATCTTTTTCACTACTATAGGTATTGTCCAGTATCCCATATGTTGCATGAGCGGATGTTGTACATACAAAGTATCCACATCCACAACGAGCAGAGGGATACTGATAGCATCCTTGCTTTTTTGTAGGAATTGGTGGCTGCGGCTATTAAAAATTTGCTGGGATGTTAGACCTCTTCTGAGCTCTTCCGTGTACCGGATTTAGGCAAGGGGATGTGCTGTCATGTGATTTGATCAATATTGTGTTGAAGCAGATAGTGAGTAGAGCAGCTGTCAACACGGAACGCACTATCTTTCTAAAATCCGTCCAAAAGCTGTGAAACGCAGACGATATTGACCTCATTGGTAGTTCATGGCAAGTCGTCGGTCATAGAGGCCGTAAACGCAATTAAAGAGCAGACGAAGTAAGTTGGTCAAAAATTTATCTATCCAAAACATAGGGTAGATAACTTTAACTTCTGGTTGGTTTTCACTTTTAAACGAGATATCCAGAGCCAATACGGTGACCCTCAGTTGGGTACCAGGGCATATGGATATCGAAGGTAACGAGAAGGCGGATGAGCTTGATAGGAAAGGGTCGACGCTGCACATACCGCGGGCCCTTCCCTTTGTAGCAGCCCCAGTCAGCTCTGTTAAGAAAAAGGTAGAAGATGAAGCAATCGATCGTGCAAACAGACGCTGGATTCATCTGGATAACGTAACGGCTAGAGCTCTATGGCCGGCCTTTAGCAAGAAGAGATCATCCACTCTGGTTAAACTCAGTCGTCAAAATGCACGGGTTGGTTCTGGCGTAATTACCGGCCATTGTGTCATTGGCTTTCACGTAGAGAGACTCGGTGTGCTGCATAATGACTATTATAGCCGCTGCAGAGACGAAGAAGAAATCGAATCTATTCGTCACCTGCTGTGTGACTGTCCTGCCCTATCTGTTAGAAGAATGAGAACTCTTGGCAGTCATTTCTTCTCGGAGCTGGAGAATTTCGGCAATGTTGAGCTGGTGGACCTCCTGAGATTTATAATACTATCTGGGTGGTTCTAACAGCGGACCCTATTACAGCGTTCCCAAAGTTAAATGATTGGGATGGATGTAGTCCAAAAAGCCAAGATACGCAGAGTACATTGGCTCGGCCACATCGAGCGAATGGACAAAAATTCTCCAGCCAAGAGGATTTTAGAATCGCAGCCATTAGATTAGATGCCAGAAAACTTGGTCTCCGCAATTGGAAGCAACGTTCCCGGGACGGAAGGCAGCGGTGTTTCAGGCAAAGACTCTACAAGGGTCGTAAGTCCTTTAAGTAAATAAATAAGTGAGTAAGTAAGTAAGTAAGTAAGTAAGCTGTAAGTAAGAATTGATCTGAATAATTTTTTTTCACTCTTAAGACGGAATAAAATTAAGTTTTGACCATCAAGCTCGTTTTACTTATCAAATTTCCTTTTTGCATTTTTTTAATCTACTGCTCTCAGTTTTCAATCAAATTAGAACGTTCTATTTATTTACCTGCAAACTTTTCTTCTATGAGTCATGGAAATGTACCCCCTGAATTAAAATAAAAGGAACATCCGATGGGAATTCGCACAAAAATTATGCTTTATTAGATAACAATGTGTACAAGCTAAACAAAAAAAAAAAGAACAAATTCGCAAATAAACAAATTGATGTTTATATTAATAAATTTGTAAGCATTTGAATGTAGCCTCACCCTACCTAGATAAAGAATTTATAAGCTTTCTATTGATCCTACACTAGCCCATAAAAGTAATTTAACACGCCGACAAGACAAAAATAAATCTATTGACAAGAAAATAGTTTTATCTATTTTTTTGTGTGAGCTGTCAAATTTAGTGACTGGCCCATTCCATTTTGGCTATGCACCTCTATTTCTGTGTAATGGGACGTCCATTATGGTTGAGAATTTATTTTGTATTTACAAAAATATCGATATCAAAAAAAGAATACTTATATGTATGTAAATTGTTCTTTGAATTGGCAACACTTTTTTTCAGCGGCAATCAATTTGACAGCTGTCAGCTGATTTCCGATAAATGAAATGGCATTTACGTTGCAGAAGGGCTTAACAAGAGGGCGAACGGTGACATATAATATTCATGGCCATGCTCACTTTTTAGAGGCTGCATTTTTTTAAATCAACTCAGAGGTTTGTCAGAAAGGGATAGATCCGTAATGTAACGTATAGTAAGATTCGCTCTCACTAATATCTCTCTAGCTCAAACAAAATGTTTTTAATCGAATGCTTCGCGCTTAGTAGCTTAGTTTGGTCGTTGGCCGTTGCACCTGCGGTTGACCACAGGCAAGAAGTGTGACCCCTAGCGCAATGTTGCAATACTAAGCTAGACAACTGGTAAGGGCTGACCTTTATATTACTCGTTTCGCTGTGTCGTGCTATTCAGATGCTTTGGCGGTAAGCTTGAACTGACATTGATCTCCCAGTTTGAAGGCCAAATCAATGAAAATAGTTAATCTAGTTATTGGGAAGGCATTTAATTATAGGTCCGATAGTCGGATCATAAGAAGTCTCTCCGCCTAAAAACGCCGGAGGTATATCCGCCTGGGACTTCGCATTCATTATTTGTATCAAAGTCTATGATTAACTTTGTATTTCTCTCGTTCTAACCTTAGTAAATAGATTTCCCTGATTTTTTAAGCGAAAGCGTTTGGTATGGTCTCTATATTTTGAAGCTATCTGTTTGTTTTTTTTATTCTCCCACTGTGTTGTCCCACGTGCTAGTTCTAAGTGTGCAGTACTCGTATGTGTCATTTTAGTATAAAATGAATAATTTGATAAGAAATTGAATAAGACTGTGACTCACAGTTTTATTTTCCCGTCAAAATATTGAATTTGCAATGCAATTGCCATTATCAGAGAAAAATAAATAGATTACTACTTTTTTTATAACAAATTTTGCTTACCTAATCAACGTTTGATATAAATTATGACGGTGCACGACCAGTAATAAAAATAATTAAATCTCCAAGCAATCTACTATAC
Source organism: Chalcosyrphus nemorum (assembly GCA_949716465.1). Taxonomy (NCBI): domain Eukaryota; kingdom Metazoa; phylum Arthropoda; class Insecta; order Diptera; family Syrphidae; genus Chalcosyrphus; species Chalcosyrphus nemorum. The sequence continues at coordinate 32,950,966 of OX454333.1, forward strand.
ATATGTATGTTTGGAATATCCTTAGATCTCCTTCATGGCATAAATTCATGTCCCATCCAATTATATCTGAGGTCAGTCAAGAGGATACACTGTACTTGAGTAAATGCCGACTTAATTAACTTGAGCTATCGAATTTGAATTATGAATTCCATTGGGATGTGAATGTTATTTGTAGGGAAACCCTTTGAAGTTGTATTATCAAATAATTTTCCTCCTGTTTCCTTAAAATGAAGGTCATGCTTTATGTAATTCCCCTATGAACGACCAGTTTAAATCGATGAGGATCAATCTCAAAGCCCTTCAGTGTAATTCGTTCAATTACAGAACTTCTATCAACAATGTGAAGGGATAATATACTATACACGGGAATTCCATTAAGTACTAGTTAGACAAGAGATATTATTAGATACTAACGATGTGCCTGCAGTTGAAGTCAGTAGGGAATCATTTCATTAGAAATTAAATCTACAGACAATTGCTAATAACAACTGTTGAGAGTTCTTTAGTTGTAAGACGAAGAGTTTCCATTAAAATCCTGTCACTCAGAGCAGCAATGAACTTTGAGTATGTGATAACGTTGTTAGAGCTAATTGCGGTTCGTTTTTATTGTCCTCATGACATCAAATCAGGACATTTAACTATCTCAACCACAAATAGAACAAGTACCTTTATTTTGTGTACACAAATCCCTGCCTTTGGTATGCTTAATGGCGAATACGTAATTTAATTTAACTGCACTCAAGGATGCATTGTTTTATGATGGGGTACATTTTTGCAGCGAGCTATAAAAATAAGATTACTCAGCAGACATTGCTATGACACCAAAGCAAAGTCTCATCTTTTGTCGTTATTATGGCTTCTATATTATCTGGGTTCATGTAAGGATTTTCTTTTTACTGCGAAAGGATTTTTTTTCTAAAACATCTTGGCTTTGAGCAAGGGAAGGGAACAAGACAGAAAGGGGACCAGATTGAGAGATGTACTGAACTTGATTGGATTGAAAGTTCTTTGCATTAAAATCGATTTTTTTTTTATTTTAATTGAAGAAAACGAACGATGTAAAGATGTAAAAAAATTCAATTGAAATTTAATTAAAGAGTAAGGTTTTTTTTACTAAGGATTTTCAAAATATGTAGGAATAAGCAACATTTCAATTTGTTGTCGTATGTTGCACCAGATTATGGATAATTTGTGTATGCTAATCCTATACAAGGATTTAAAGAAAATAATTCAGGTTATAGGGCTACAACTTCATCCTCACGAACAGTGAACACTCATATGAATGTACTGCTGAGTTTTTTTTTATTTTAAAACGAATATGAGGAAGTAACATAATGGTATTTCAAAATGGCATTGAGCTGTATTCTGGGCTAGGATTAAGGGATCCTTTTGGTGCTACTTTCACATCTTAGTAGAGCTTATAGGGTTTACTGTTGCTTTATTCGGCCTATGGGCTCTACTTTCCTATTTACCATCCAACAGTCGGCGCCATAAAACAGGACAGGATTAGTGTTCTAGTTCTTTACGAAACTGGAACTCCATACACAGTAGTCCAACGTACTTCTCTGCATTCTGTGGCTGTTGTCAGCAAACGACATCTACAGATGACAAAATTTACTCCAACCAACATCAGTAAATCATGATTCGCAACAGGAATGATCCGAAATGATTGACGACAGGACTATGATAATAAGGGATAGGATGGTGGGTTGTGGGTGAATATCTGACACTATTTTTGAGAACGTACTAGAATGGACAGAAAAAACTGACTCCTCTGAAGCTGAGTACAATTAATCTCGAGTGATAAAAAAAAACCTTAGCACGACAAATACCTTCACTTAGACTTGTTTCGCCACCAGACTTACATATATGGAATGACACTAAATTTGGGGAACATTCAGAGCTCTCTCTCCCTTGTTACATCTGCATTGCGCTACCTATATATCCTTGCCAAATTCGATGGATTTCAGTGTTCTGTGACACACTTGGATAGGTATGGACGGCATCCCGAATTGGGCTGTCAGTCCATAAATAGGTGGCAAGTTTTGACTTGGTATTCGTTGGCATTTCCAGGATTTGTCTTTGTGTAAAAATTGTCGATCTGCTGGGCTGAGATCGGCACCACTACGTGGCGGTTTGGATGCTGCAAAAAGGTGTCAGATTTTCGATTGGATCTGGGGCCAATTAGCAGGGATATGGCTCGGTAGTTATTACAAGACATACTTACTTAAAAGGGCTCACGACTCTTGTAGAGTCTTTGCCTGAAGGTCTTGCAGGACATGCGGTAGATTTAAGGGGGATATAGAGCTATCGAGTATGATTTTCTCCAGCCATACTTGCCTGGTGAAAGGGTCTATGTATGATATCACCATGGCTTTGTTGTTTTTCAGTTTTCTGATAGCTAAACGGTAACTTTTTCTGTATTGGGTGGAAATGTTGATTCGTTTTGACTAGAAAAGGGTCAGCCTATGTTCTACTCTTGCTTGATTAGGTTGTTCTCGCAAGCCAGCTCACAGCGTTTAGGTTTCCCATAAAATTTACATAAAACGTTGCGCTCGCGAGTCACTTTGATTTTCTTTAGATGGGATGTTATGTATGTGATTTTCTACTCCGGTACTACTCTACTGATGCTCTTGTCTTGCACTGCATCACCTTTTTGTGTACATATTTTGTCCCTTTTTGATGATGGTTGGTAGCTATCAAAATCGCCTTGATGATGTTTTGGTATTCGGGTCACTGACTGTGGGCGTTGATGGTGGGGTTTACTCTTTGGTGGTGGCTTCGTGTTCTACTTTCCAAGGGTACTGTGTGAATACTCAGTCTAGGATGCTAAGTATCACCGCAGTACTGCAGAATCGATAAGTCGTTAAAGAATTTAAATACTCCTGAAAGGTTCTGCAGTCACTGTATAAATAGGAGAAGACAAGAGCATTCTTACAAAGAAACTTCATTTTTCTAGGAAAACATATAGAAGGCGACCGATTTCGCTGTCGAAGTGACGACTAAACATAAACTTAATTAATTCCAAAATATTACATAAGTTACTATATTACATAAGTGTTTTAGACGCCTTGTCTTATGACAAGTATCAACTCTCTGCTGAAATCTAATAATATTTTACGACTGCAATATGGATTACAGATTTTTCTAGTGCGCAATCTGAAACTCTGAAATATAACGGCATTCCTTTGACTCAGCTTTAGAAAAAAAGCGCCGCAATCGCGATATAGGAATTTCTTATTTATTTATAAACTTTTTTCGTTTTGTTTTTGTTTTAATTTGTTCGCGTCATTCTATCATGACTTCTATCTCACAGTGAGAAACAGAAAGCTACGACTAACCGATAGGCGTTTGGCCTCTTATCGCTTTGCATTGATCCAAATTAATAATGTTAATTGTTGTTTGCATAATAAAACTAATAGCAATACCATGACCTCATCACTATGTGGGGGTCTTTGCATAGAAAGTGTCCACAATAATTCTGCTTCGACTCCTGAAAGAGTTCTTATTATCAATATTGGGTGTTATCTGCCAAGTTGTTAAAATAAAAATCGCTGATAAGATTTTTTAGCGCCAAAATAAGATTCTCTTTTCTATTTTTCGATTTCTGTATAAACTGCAGATGTTATGAGTCGTAAGTCATGGGTTTCGGCTACAAATTAGAGGCTTCTTACCTCCTTTTTGGTGGATAACAAATCATTTGTTTAAGAACGAACTCCCACATAATGATTAAAAACTCGTGAATAAACTCACATTTCATTTGCCCAGACTTATACAGATATGAACGTGTACAGGTGCAGGACACAGCAGATAAAAACAAAACGAATCGTCGAGGAAACTTTTCCAATTTGCTCTTACGTGCTACGCTGTTGTTGGAGTTGAAGTTCAACTTGGTTGTACATTTGCAGTCCTATCAAGTAAATATTTCTCCTATGCAGAATGCAGGAAGAGTCAGGTGCGGTTTCCACAAAAAAAAGAAAAAAACTATAGGTAGGTACAAACTTCTCCCAAATTATTTCCATTTGGTTGTACTACACAAGTTCAGCAAGTTCATGGTTAGATTAAATTACAGTTATACTGAGGTATACCTTCTGTAACTGATCTTCTTCTTTTTTTTTCTTAAAAAGGATACTGTTGATAAGTAGAAAGTTTTTTGTTTTTCTGTTTTGTGGAAAATGTTGCAAGAAAAAAAGTACTTGAGGGTATGAACTTTAAAAGGACTCCTCTGGTGTTGGATGTATTTTGATCAACAATCGCCTGGAAATTGTTTCTTGTCTATTTTGCACAAACCGTATTCGTGGTACAAAGGCAATTAGGGCAATCGACAGCAATTTCGTAGTCGTAAAGTGCAACAGCAATGTCCAAACTGAATGAAAAAAATACTTTTCGTGGGATGAACACTTTCGGCAGAGAAAATAGAATGGAAAGCTGCCATTTATGTATATCTATATTTTGCGATTGGAAAAATGGCAAACGAAAAAAATTGGCAATTTGGGGAAACTCGTAGTTGCATTCCATTTCGAAATTGATTTTGAAACCCAGGGGCTATAGAACGAGAGAAAGTTTGCAACTCAGAGTACAGATCACTGACATTTTATTGTTTTGCTCCTAAAGAGCACGGAAAAGCAAGAAAGAAATAAAGGACTAATTTGTTTGAATCGATGATGCTTCAGTTTTATGAATGTTACAAAACAATAAATAGTTCGTCTGAGGGTGAACAATTAACCCTCCAAAACCACTTGGCACCCGATGTATCTCCTCCCAACGCAGCGGTGTCATTCTAATAGTGACTGAGGAACGCTCAGGTAAACACTGAAAACGAAGGCGTGATGTCAGATGTGGGGAATTTATCATTAGATGGGGAATATGGGTAAACGTGGTCTAAGAATGGGGAAAAAGCAAAATATGACTGAATCTATAGTCAGTACAAGATAGCAACACATTTCATACAAAAACAATGCCCTTCAAATTATTACATTCTATCAGCAAATAATGAACAAGCTCTAACAGACAGTTTAACAGATACTGACATTTACTGACAGATGTGTCGATTGCGTAAGCTCTGATTTCGCGACTCGTAAAGAAATTCCTTTGTTTTTCATGGAAACGTAATAGGGAAAAATTTTGGGAAAAAAGCGATTGCGAAATGGGGAATTTGTCTGAAAAAAAATTGGCATCACTGCCACGAAGGGATCAAGTTTAAGTGAAAAGCAAACTACGCAACCATAATGACGACGGTAAAAGGCCTAACCACAAGCCTACCATAAGATCACACTAATAGGAAAGTAATTTTCAATCAAGGAGAAAATATTGTAATAGAGGGTAGGTTAGGTTAGGTAGATGGGTGCCTTGTGACCATAAGGTCACTGCTCAGTTACACCCACAATTCGGGTCCATTGCGCCCAATCATTTAACCCTGGGAGCGCTGTGATAAGGTCCGCTGTTAGAACCACACAGATAGTAATAATAGTAAGCTCAACATTGCCGAAGTCCTCCAGCAATGACTGCCAAGAGTTCTCTTTCTTCTAACAGATAGGGCAGGACAGTCAAACAGTAGGTGACGAATAGATTCGATTTCTTCTTCGTCTCTGCAGCTTCTGCAATATATGCAGCACACCGAGTTTCTCTGCGCGAAGGCCAATGACACAATGGCCGGTAATTACGCCAGAAACGACCCGTGCGTTATGACGACTAAGTTTAACCAGAGTTGATGATCTCTTCTTGCTAAAGGCCGGCCATAGAGCTCTAGCCGTTACGCATGTATCCAGATGAACCCAGCGTCTGTTTGCACGATCGATGGCTTCATCTTCTACTTTTTTCTTTAAAGAACTGACTGGGGCTGCTACAAAGGGAAGCGTCAAGCAGAATGAAACTAAGCATGATTTCCATTACCGCCGTCGGTTTTGTTCTCAATGATCCCATGATTCCGATGCATTCTGCCCTCTGGATTTTAGTGAGGTTTGAAAGCTGATATTACTTCTCAAGTACCATCCACCATACTAGTGAACCATGTGTCAGAATGGGTCTTACAACCGCCGTGTATATCCAGTATACCACAGCTGGTCTGAAGTAGAGATCTACGCTTGCATTTTTGATGCGTTCAGCAATGTTTTCCTTCCAGTTTAGTTTGGAATCTAAGATCACACCCAGGTATCTGGCTGAACTCGAGGTCATATGGTGAATGGTGAAGAATGCTATTGTGAGCGTAAGGTTTGGGAAACTAGCATCCAATTCCTCTTAATCTTGTATTAAAAGGTGCAAGATCACTGCCAGAGTCTCGGCTCAACATGTTCTTGTTGTCCTCATAGTGCCTAATGCAGCAGACCATGTCCATCGACCCCATAGGAGAGTATAAAATGTAGCACTTACATCTTTCAATTCAGTCCTCACGAAGGTATAGCTGCAAGCATAGAAACCCGAACAAGCCGAGTGTATTCCTACTCAAACTCAAAAGAAATACTGTGAATTATAAGCAACCAAATTCGAAAACTATATGCAATTACGAGTATATCATTTAGCCACCTCCCTTGGATACTATACCTATACTGAAGCCCCACTCTCGTTCGCTCTCCTCACCGTCTGTGCTTAGGATATCCTATTTCGTGCGCGTTATATTTTACATGTTTCAAATTACACTTCCAAATGTCGCTTACCATCTGCACAAATGAGAAAAAACACCCAGGCATTCACAGTTCTAGACTACACTAATTCACTTAGTTCAAACAAAGAACTATAAAACCACTCTTATTTCATAATTCAAATAAAATCCTCCCCGAAGCAGTTGAACATTGAATCAACACCATTATCTTGATATCCTTCTGAAACTGCATTTGACAATATCCCTCAACTTCCAAGAAGATGAGGATGCATCCAAAATCTCTTAGTTAAAGTCTTTTTTTTTTTTTATTAAATGAAAGAGACCAAAATCCAATTACTCCTCTGAAATAATTAAAAGATAAAAAAGAAAAACCTCAACTTCGGAGCACACCCCCCTTCAAAGCTATAAGAAATTTCCTCAGCTCATTATAAAACGCAATTCAATTTCACGGATTCAACACATGGACAGAGAAACGAATAAAAAAAATGGTATAAAAGAATAATCATACTCACTTCCAGAGTTTTCCTAGAGATTTACTCAACTCGGAGTTCTGCAGATGCGGATACTGTTTGGACATTACACGTCGAGCTGCCTGTGCCCACACCATAAACGCATTCATTGGCCTCTTAATGTGGTCTTTTTTCCTATCTGACGTCGATCTGAAATGAGCAAAAAAAAAAAACAGAGATAAAAAAAAAAGTCAGCAAAAGTGGCGAGCTCAAGAGATATTTCAATTTTAATTAATTTCCCAAGAGTAACTTTAATTCGCGAATTAATTCACCGAATAACTTGAATATGGAAACTTCCTGTTTGAGGTTATGTACGATAGTACAAATATGTACGCACATACTTCCGCAACTACTCGTCCATGTAAAGTTTGAGAAAATTTCTCCCAAAAACCCCATGCTTTTTGAACTTCATCGCTGCCAATTGTGCCAATTGAAAATTGAGATGAAAAATATTCTAGTCCTGATTACTGAAACTGCGAGGAGAAAAAGTTTACAAGATTCGAGTAGGGAATAGGTTTTGACATGTTCGTGTACTAAAACTTTTGCTGCTAGCAACGAGCTAATTACATTCACATGCACCGGATGGAAGTTTCTGAAACACTCGTTCGAAAACTGTATGCAGGTTTAATAATTCAATTTAACTTTGTATCGCATGTGATTTGGATTGTGTGTTTAGAGATAGCCTGAATCGAATATAAGTACTGGTAGGTACTGCATGCAATTGATATTTGCACTTGCTGCAGCCTGCAGCAGAAAGTTTGACTTTATTAATCCAAAATGGAAGTAAAACGAGAAAACTTCTTAAAAGAGGATTATGGCTGTAGACAAGAGATTTTTAGAATTAAGGTGAGATAAGGTGTTATGCAGAAGTTTGATTTGAAAATAGGAAAAAGCATTTAAACCCACGTTTTACTAGGATTGAAAACCGAGACTTTAAAAACTAAGAAAGTGCTCCGTAGAATTAATTACATAGTTCGAGTAATTTACGTATAAATCGTTGGTAAATTTCTCAGAAAAATCTTGTTTTCAAAACGATTTCTTTCTTGGAAATAGTTTATCCTTTTGAGAGTTTAAATCTCTATTCTCCGGAAGATGTTACATAGCTCAAAGGAGAATAATATTAAATATTCAAGCTGAAGCAAACAAGGCTACTGGACCTAATGAAGATCGAGATGATTCGGTAGAAGGCATGTACATAAATATAAAGTCATTGTTAAAATTTTGTCAGGCGAGGAACTTTTTCTCATATTTATATCAACAGTCTAATTGGCTTCTACCGATCCTTTTTCAGGCTTTAGTGAGATCTTGCGTCGGCTTATGCTGATGATATGGTTATCCTGGCCTCGGAGGAGTTTTTTTTTCAGACTAGAGTGAAAGGATCAACCTTGTACTAAAACTAGAGGATGGCTGGCTACAACTGAATAGCAGTGAACCTATCAAAAACAGATGTAGTGCTCTTTACTAAGAAGAAATCAATACTTACATACCTTCAATCGCTCCAAGATTAGTAGAGCCAGTACACCGCCTATATATAGAGACTGTAAGACCCATTATTACCCAAGTATGGCATGCTTATATGTTGGACTGCATTTGAGAAGCAATATCAATTTTCTAACCAAATTTTACATTACATCAATTCTCTTTACATGGAAGGCCAACAAAAGATCGATTGCAACTGGTCACATGAGCCCGATGCGACGGTTCTAAGATGGATGACAGAATGGAGCCCGTGGTTTATTGCTAGACCCTAAAACCAAATCATTCCCTTAGTATTAATGATAGTGTCTTTCAAGCCGAAATCGTGGTGGTTACTAAGGGCTGCCGAGATGCCAAAATGATTTGCTAGGCAGCTGTAAAGGCTCTGTGTTCTGCGCTAATTACTCGTAAATCGAGTGTTGTGAGTATCTGACATCACTCATGTCATGAACGATATATCCAGAGAAAATTCATTGACCCATAACTATGTATGTACTAGTGCATATGCATACTGAACGAAATGAGAGGGCCGACGAGTTTTCAATAACGGGTTCGATGTTGCTTGTATTGCAAGCATAGGGGAATGTTGCAATCTCAATCAACCCTTTAAGGAAGAAAGGAAGAAGACCCTAGTCGGGCCAACAGTCAGCCAGATAATGTGCAACGGCTAGCACTATTTCTAGTCTTTAGCTAGATCTATTTCTCCGCCTTACTAAATAGCAACTGTGTTGTTGGTATTGCAAAAGTTGCAAGGACGCAGAATCAATTGAATCTGTCTGACATTTGCTCTGTATCTATCCTATCCCATCCTGTCCTATCTGTATAAAGAACGACGACTGTCGATTGCTACTTCTTTGTAGATCTATAGGAATTGGGGAATATTCAGTTGATGGACCTCCTGAGATTCATATCGCCATATGGGTGGTTCTTATACAGCGGTGGCCTTTTTTTCAGCGTTTGAGCGTAGTTAGTCTAACAAACCAAAATGAATTTTGCCATCAAGCGAAGAATGATTCTGGCCAATTTATAGTAAGACCTTATCCCAAACAATTAAGGAGACTCTACATACATACGTAAATCCTGATTTATTGCCCAGAAATAGCACTTTCATTGTGGGTCCTAGGGCCTCTACTATGTGAACGGAAAGTGTCCTGGTAGGACGCCAAAGCATGATTTTTTTTGTAAGCAGATGAAGAAATCCTTGGTCGCTGCGAGAATAAAATTCCTCGAAGTCCCATTTGGATTGATGGGCCTTGGAGGAAGAGATTTAATGATGGACTGTACGAACTATACAACGATAGCTATATAGAATATATATTTGATGCGGAAGTAAGGGGTTAACAAATGATTATGCTTGTGCTTATTAACAACGGGCACTGAACAAATGAATGACTTATTGTCCAACATTTTATTTCTTAATCTTATTTCTTCCCAAAATGTATCTAGATCCACAGAATTCAATTCCCAAAAACGTATTTGAGTACCCTTTATATAACCTCACAAATGAAGTTCGTTTCCATTTGATTATCCTTTGAACTTATCTTTTCTTCCGCCAAAACTATATTTTGTTTCATTTCATTTCGTAAATAAATATCCCTTCCTTACAGTAAAAATACTAAAGTTTATTTAATCAGCTCAATGTACAGGGTATGGGTACCCCCATTGAATTTTTCCCCCAAAACATACTCTACTCTCTCCCTTTTGCTTAAACTTTTCCTCCAATGTTGCAGCGCTTCAAATGAAAACTTTCTCCAAAAGTTAAAAAAAAAAAATGTGCCCTAATTTAAATTATGATGTAAATCATTTTCTACTATAAAAACAAATCAGAAAATTAGATCCACAAACCCCCCTAATATCCCCGGTTAAAATTGGTCTAGCAGTGCTCTTATTTTTACAAACTAGCGCCTGATTATTTCTATAGTTGCTCACGAAAAAATGCGCTCGTAAATGTAATTCGTTCGCCACGATTCTCATTTTTTCCTGATATATTCCTCAAATAATACTCTATTTATGGGTATTATCTAGAAATTGAAAGCATGGTATATTATGCCCTTTTAAGGGCATACCCTAGACCCTCTAAATTATCTCATTTTGAACCATGAAACTCAGATCTTTGTCGGCATTTCTGACCCAGTTCAGTGAAATGAAAATCGAAAGAGGTCAGATCACGACATCTAATTTTACTAATCAAAAAGTAACGATTCTGAGATCAAAAACCTTGGGGTACCCCCTATACCCTCCCTAAGGGTCTTTGAAGATGGTATAGTTTAAATGTCTATGATAATGAATGGAAAATTATTTTTTTATCACTTTGGAGAGCTCTTGTCGGTTATGGAATGAGTAAATTTGATTAGGAGGAATCTGATAGAATTTCTGGTAGTTTTAGCTAAATTTTGATGGTAGTACCCCCCCTGTAGGTCGATTTTTAAGGTTTTTAGAGCTGAAAAACTACCAAAAGACAATTGAAAATCAGTTTAAAATTTGGATATAATTTTGTTTAATGTTTTTAATTATTTATAAAATTATTCAGTTTTTTGTAAAGTGAGGTAAGGGAATTTAATTCAGTAAATTTCAGTAAAGTTTGAGTGGGGGATACCCCCCTGTAAGTGGGATTTTAAGCTTTTTAGAGCTGAAATATGCGGAAACGAGGGAAAGAATATATTTCTAACATATTTTATAATTATTTAAAAGAATTAATTTATTTAAACAAAATATAAGGGTTTTTTGCCAAGAAAGGAAAGGTGATACAGTTCTATGTATTTTGAGCCGAAATTTAATGGGGGTAACCCCCTATTGAAGACTTTAGAAGCTTTCTTCGACTGAAATATTGCCAAAAAGAGCTCGAAAATTCATCACCAAAAATTATAAAGTTATTTTAATTTTTATTTTATTTAAAAATTTACTAAGTTTTCTATTATTTGATAGAAAAGAATAAAATGCCATGTATTTTGAGTTCAGTTTTGATGGGGTATACCCCCTTAAGGGTAGTTTTAGAGTTTTTTGAGGGCAGAAATGCTCTCGAAAAGGAAAGTCGATTTATTAATGTTACTCGTTCAACTCTTAAATCTATTTAAAAATCGATTGGAATATTTTCATAGGAGTAGGAAAAAGAATGAAACTCTATATATCCGAGGTATTTTTTGCGGCAGGCATCCGCCCTTATAGCAAAATAGTTCAACAATTGGGTAAAGCACCCTAATAAAAAAAAAGTTTAAGTCAAGCTTGAATTTCGTTAAGATTTTAAATGTGTTTTTGTAGTTAAAAGTATTTTAGGAAATCGGTCTTATATTACATCACGGACAGAATAGTTTATCTTCAAAGCAACGAACGTAGATTGACCACCATCCACACCTCCTGATCCTATCCCTGTGAATATCCTTTTTGAGACTTGTAATTTCATCACAAAATGTACTTCGAATTTCGAATTTGTAACATATCAAATTTTTGGGCAAATTGTTTGTTTACACTTTAACCCAACAAGCAAGTTTACATAACTTTAGCTGTTCCTTACTCTGTTCCTTTTCAACTGTATATGTACATACTTTTAAATTAAAATTCAACTAATTTCAAATTCAATTTCTTAAAAACTCCCAATCTAAATCAAAATTCTCTCGCCAACTGTGACACGTGTACCGAGCTCATGAAAAAAAGGACATCATTTAAAATGTAACAAAGTAAATTTTTATGTTACAATACATTTGGGACGGGATAGTCCCTTGCCAAATTAAAAGCCGTAAAACTGAAATATTGGCATTGAGTTTGTGAATCTGTTTATCTTAAATATCAAATTAGGTTGAATGGGACAAACAAAGCAAAGTCCTTAAGTGAATAATGAAGAAAATCGACACTTGAACACTTGCAGGGATGATTACAAAGTATCTTGAACGTTGATGATGAAATATGTGCTGTTAAAAATCTTTAGGGACTAACAACTATCAAGTAAAAGAGACAAAATTTGGAGGAAAACAAAAATATTTTTAAAATAAATTATGTTACGTATACGCCTTACGTACCGTCACAGGTACAGGTACACTTCGACTTACGATTGATGGTTCTTAATCAGTTTTGTTGTTTTGTTTTTGTGCAGGTGCTGACTGGGAGGTATACACGTGCAGTGCAGGAAATTTTAAACACGTGACGCAGTAAAAATCTTGACAGGTGATTAACGGGTAACGGAGAAATGGGGAGACCGGGGAAAATCCTTACCAGGGAATTTAACACTTAATCTTCTTTCAGGTTATCCTGGAGGAAATTGGCTTGAATTCTGTTCAGGTTCCTTGAGATGACTAACTAAAAGCGCACTTGCCGAGAAGTGGAATAAAAATAGCATGCAGATTTGATTAGAGAGGATAGAATAGAGTGGGCAATCTCTCCCTTCAAATCTCAAGAATTAGATAGAAATTATGCGGATCATATTGCAGAAAACTATGAAACAATATATTCAAAACCGAGAAGCCTGCCTGTACTTCTTGTGGTCAAACATTCAAACCCCACAGACGGAACTATGATCCTCTTACTCTGTATCATTACATCACCTACTGAAGAAGAAGAAGAAGAATAAAAGAAGAAGCTTGAAACAGTGTTATAAGCTAAGAAAATGTTGAAAGGGTAAGTGAGCCCACGAAGGACTTCAGGCCAATCCATCTCACCTTTTTTATTTTACAAAAGAAAATTTGAAAGGCTGGTCAAAATACACATCCTTAGCATACTAGTGCCTGTGGACTTATCCCACCTCAATATATCTATACTTAGAGAAAATGTAGTGAGATAGTTCTATCGACGGTACAATAAATAAACATTAGCTGCAGAAGCCGTGAACAATGCCTATACTGAAGGAGTATTGAAGTTATCATCCTAGTCAGTTGAATTCTTAGTATACTTCATAATAGATATGTACATACATAGTCCAACCTCAGGGATCAAACTTAGAAGCATGCGTGTCCAGAGGAACCTCTCAAGGCGGAGTGATCTCCCAACTGCTTTGAGTTATCCTTCTAAATGATGCAAAACAATTGCTCAAAAGAAGTGGCATTAAACCCATCGGCTATGCAGATGTATGGAATCTTCTCCGAACCGCTAGCTATACTTAGCTACATACGACTTCCTGACCACAGCACTGTCTTCCAAGCCGACATCTTGGCACTAACATTAGTCTGCAATAAGGGCAATACAACCTGTACTGTAGAGATGAACTTAAGGTTCTTGGATCACAGCACCCAGACTGGCCTTGCTAATAACAGTGACTGTTGGATACGTGCATAATAAGTGTCCTATGGTCTCTCCTTCCATCTGAACTCCTTATCTCTGCAGAAGTTGTTATAGGGCATCGCAAGCCACAGTGACTGGTAAGGATGCTTCACCGCATCGGCGTGTAAAAGGATATTGGCGCATCGTTCATTTATCGTTCAGCTCGACCTTGGCCATTCCCCGATATGTTCCATGAGTTTTAGGCCTACTTCATTAAAATTGTATTATTACTGAATGAAGACCCTTGAGCATCAACATCTATCAACACCTAGATACTGGTTAAATATGTTTAATCTATATTGCTGCCCAAACTCTCGTTCTTGTGTTCTCCTATTTCCTTTATGAAATCAAATTTCCTTAATTTTCATTATTTCCTTTACAAAAAGTAAAAAAAAATTAAAATGAAAAGATAAGATAAAGCAATTTAAACTGCTCCATTGTAATGCGCCCGCATGATACCCTCTCATACATATTTTATCAACAAAACTGGACAAGTGAAATGCAAAACTCATTACTGATATCTGTTAAGTACATCTTGTCTGCGCTCCAACGACGTGCACATGAGCTACACTAATCTGCGATCGAAGTCAAGAAGCCCCATCTCGAAAACAAATCAACAAATTAAAAACCATCGGCGCTACAGACAGAACATGATAGGGGCCACGGAGCATCTTCCAAACAATCCGTTTTCTGCTTCAAATAATCTAAAAAAATATGGCGAAATTAAATCTCCACTTAAAAACCAAGACAAAACAAAAAGTCCCAATGAAAAATCAAAACCAACAGAACGGCAAGAACCAACAAAAACTAAAAAAAAATCCTATCTGTATTAATTAACTCCCGCAACTTTATTAAATTTTGAAATTTCTATATCAAATTCCGCCAGATACACATGAATTGTGGAACGCATCCGATAAGCATCTGACAAATGATGGAGCGCGCCTGCTTCACGATGATGATGATGTTGGAGGAACACTATGTATTAGAGAATGATCCATACATTCAAGTGGTGCATCCCCGTCGTGGTTGGGTTTTAGCAAAACCACAAGTATTATGGATAAAGTTTTTTTTTTTTCTTTCTAACTCTAGCTTGGGTAAGGTACTCTTGCACTCGGTGCACATTAACAACAACATTTCACAACATTTTGCGGAAGTTCAAATACTTTCACTTCACTGGCATTAGACTTAAGTTCAGACTTGAGTTTGAGAGTTTTTAATTTAGTTTTGGAAAAAATAAACTTTTCTGAATTGGTTTTCATAAAATTTTCAACCGCCAGCTAGGAGATCGAGAGAGAGAGTACGACTACGAATAGTTGTTTTAGAAGTGCGCGTCCTTGAATATGTTTTGGTACAAACATTTTGGTTTTCATTTTAAATTCGTAAACATTTGTGAAATGTGGGAGAAAAGTTTTTCAACAATTTATTGTATGATGTATACTTGACCGAAGTTTTGTTTTAATATTTAAAGTGGGCTTCGTTATAGTTTGACACGTGCCAATTTATTGTCTAAAATGAGTGGGGGGGGGGGGGGGGTCTTGGGTGTAGTCTGGAAGTTTAATAATCCTTGCGGGAACTTTTCAAGTAAATTGATGAATTAGTTTTGAGAAATGGGAATATAATTTTACAGAACTTAAGTCTTTTGAATGCAATGGACAGAGGGAAGGAAATAAATAGTTGGAATTCTTAAATGCCTGATCGAAAACCACGACGCACTTGACAGATATGTTTTACTTTCAGGCAGAAACCTTTATTCGGTGCAATGGGTGATATATCACCTTGTATCTCTATATTTAATGATTTAGATTGGTTTGTGAACTAACACACACTGAACCATTGAAATTCTTGGTCAGGAAACTATTGATTACCCAAACCATGTGCCATATTAATAATCAAGTTCGTACTCAGTGTATGCTCTATCTTCTCTGCAATATAAAGATGTTCACAAATTAAAGGACGTCAGAAGGACATCATTCAACTGGACTATAAGTTCGTACGTTATAGGCTAGAGTGAGAAAGGTAAGGTGGTTAGATCTGGTGAGTATCAATCTCCTTCACCTCTACCGTCTTCCACACTTCAACAGTCTACTATGGAAGCCTCCATACACATTGGAAGAGACATAGTTATACTTACTTACTTACTTACTTACTTATATGATGCTACAGTTCAGGGTGAACCTGGGCGTCAACTGACAAGCCTCTCTCTCCACTTAGCTCGATCTTTAGATAATTTCCTCTAGTTGCGCAAGCCAATTTGGTCGAGCTTGTCCCACCGGGTTAGATTTAAGGACTCTGCGGTCCTACATGTTCAAGCTAACTAGCACACTCTGTCAGACGTCCAATACTCGGTTTAGTGCGTATAGTTTGGTGTTACGAAGAATTTTTCTTTTGAAGCGACCAAGGATATCTTCATACGCTTTCAATAAACCTCATGTTTCAGTGGCGTAAATCAGGATTGGGATAATCAGGATCTTATAAAGAGTCTCATTTATTCTTCGAAATAGGGCTTTACTATTAAAATCAGCCATTTGTAATTGTAACTGCCAACGGCGACAATCATAGTACGCAGAGGCATAATTTCAGTGGAACCCTCTACCTCAGTATGGTTAGTGGCAAAGATTTGGAGAAAAGTCAAGCGCATTTCTACAACCCACAATGGGACACAGGACTTAAGTTAGTAACCACAGCAAAGACATTGTATCAAATCTAAATTACCCAAGCCAACTTTTTAAAGAAAAACCTATTGTGTTTCAACAAACTAGGTCAACCATCCCTCATTATATTTCGAAAAGAATTTACAAAATTACCAGCGTCAACAATTTGACAGTTGACACTTGCTTATTTCCTGTTAAGCCAAGTGTATCCAACAGATTACTGTGTAATAGGTTCTCATTAAAGCAAAAACCCACCCCGGAGGCAAAACATTTTAAGCTTTAAGCACCACAGCAGGACGACAAAATATTCTGGTACCTGTCCATCTATTAACGTTCACTTTGTGTACTTAGAAACCAAAATGCCAGTTTAGTCCTTCGCACAGACGAACGCCTACACATGTTCCGTTTCATTTATATGCAAAACAGTTTACAAAATCTCTATCCCGGAAAATGACACCTTTTGAATATTGCCTTTTGATTTACAGACCCCCAACATGGCGTCATACATACTATATCCTGTCCATACAGGTAGTTGTTATAATGGATATACAGAAATGTATATTTGTCACAAATATACAAACATCCTTTGAACCCTTATGACACTTACTTGATCACAGTACGAGACGTGTGAATATTCTTTTCTTTGTAAATAACTTGCACCACAGACATTTTAAAGACACATGTGTGCCTAACATCAACATCAACATCATCATCATCTTCCATCAACGTCAGCTGGTGTAAGTACTTCCGAATAGGTGTCAGCAATATCCTGCCACAAGGAGTAAATTCACCAATATATAACAAATAAATCATCGCTCAGCCTTGAGCTCGTGGTTGACAGCAAATAAAAAATCTCGCCACATTTTGAGGTTAGAATTGTTTTTCACTTTGAAGCAATATGGGTGCCGCCAGTATCCGATAAGGATAATCGATGACAGGCTTCAATTTGTATTGGATTCGCTGGCTTTCCATTTGAAATACTATCGCGCCTATTCGAGGATATTGGTTGTATCTGTTTTTTTTTCTGCAGAAGATAGCTACCGGGCCTAGAATTTCAACTGGAACGCAATCGGTTTACCAAACACAAAGTATCTGTTGACATCAAAGACCTAACGATTCGGTTGCCCAAGTAGGTACTTGGCGGTGTTGCAAACAACATCCTTCCTAGAATGATGAAAATTGAAATGTCACTCCCATGCCACAGTCCAAAAAAAAAAAAAAAAAGAAAGACAAATCTCAATTGTAGTCCTATGTATGTGTTGTATTTGTTCCAATTTTTTTTTATTATTATTTTTTTATCCTCTGCGGATGATGGGATTCGTTATCTGAGGGAATGCCGATTTGCCGTGCGTTGTGGTTTATGGATTGCGTTTCCTTTTTCCTCTTTTCTCCCCGTGTGTTGGTTCTATGGATGGATAGACCACCATCAGTTGATATGGAAATGCAAATATTTACAATAATTTTCGAAGTTGTTTTTTTTTTTCCGGGATTTTCCTCTTGGATTTGTTGGTACGGAAAAAATCGCTTAAAAATCAGTGAAGGATAATAAATGTCCTCGGAGCGCCATTGAAGTGTGACATATTGGAAGGTTATTTCCGACACAAATTAAGTGGGATATTGATGCAGATCGGATTTTAATTATGATTTGTTCTCATTATTTTTTATTGACCAAGTTGAGTGGGTATTTCTTGTCCGGAATGGGCGATGTTAAATGAAGTGGTTGTGGCGGCGTCGATTGAAAGGTCCTTGGAATAAAATGAACGAGATTTATGGGGTATGTAGGTATTCATGCAAATTCTGATGTTGACTAAGTGGTTGTTTCATTTATTCAGAACTGCAATTTCGAGGATAGTAAAGAGTACCTAACCCTTGTATGAGTTTTCCCATTGGTTAAATTAATTTTAGGAAAAGCTATTTGGGCGAAACTTTCTACTCCTCTCATTTCGGTTACCTGTTATGTGTAGCTCAGGTGGATGTACATATTTTGCTTTATAATGTCCTTACCTAGGGTTGGTATAAGACCTTTGGAAAATTTGCATTTTTGTCTCATTTTCGCTGTTGGTTTTTGTGTCAAGTGGGCTTTAGTGTTTTGGACGTTAAGTAGGAATGACGGAACACTTGTGGAGTCTTTACGATAAATGTCTGTCCGTCAGTGCGTTATAACATTTATAATTAAAGCGACATTCGATGGCCCAAAGTGTCATGTATTCAACAGAGAAATGTTGTCAAAAGAGTTTGGAATTTAGAGTGGAGTCAGGTAAGGTTGCATTCTTTCGCCAATCTTGTTTTTACTAGAGATTCGCGATGCTCTTCACTCAGTTCTGTCACCATGTACTGATACAATTCGATTGAAACTTCGACTTCAACTATTTGGTTCTCGTGTGGTTAATCTCCCACAAGAGGGGCTAGCGTTGTAGGGCTGAAAATTAGGTCCACAAAAAACAAGGATGCGCAACGATGATTGCAATTCTTTTACTCAAATAGACGTTGCTGTGTAATTAGCTCAGAGAGTTCGTGAGACAACATGAATGTTGTCGAAGTATCCCAATGTAAATCAGATTAACCACTAAGATGTTTCGCTATAATGGTGAGTCCGTGCAGTTATATGGTTGCAACACATGGATAGTTACCGCCAATATCACAGAAGTGCTCGTAAGCCAGTACCTGTGACCGTTGTAAGGATATTCTGACCAAATCGTTTCTCTAACAAACAGCTACATCAGAGAATGGGTCAGGAACCTTTACGCACTACAATTCAATGGCATGAATGCGAAACCCATCTAAGATGGCAGAATAGTACGTAGACCGAGAAGTACATATCCACATCCATACCTATATGCTGAGGAACAAAAGACTAGGATTGCGACAGCTGTGAAATAGTTAAAGAGAGAGCTGCAACTCATTGTCAGAAATCATACTCAATGGGGTGTAGGCACAGTAGAGGTTGTAGGATCTGTAAAGGGATGCAGGACATAATTAAGAAGGTACAGCACTCATAGCACGATACTCGTAGTTACAACGACTTCAAATTTGTTAGAACTCTTTCGGGAAGAAAGAGGAACCAAAGTGTTAAGCCAGCATAAGCTAAGACCGTTGAAGAAAACAGTGCCAGCTGCTCTATTGTTCGTCTTCGATTCAATTCAATTCAATGATCTAGTGAAAGTTCTGTGGGTAGGGTAGGCATATTCAATAAAAATTTAAGAGACACCGCATCGATGTCATTTGCTTGGTACCTCACAAAACTAGTATTCCTTTGGATATTTGTTTATTTTGTAATAACTAAAGCGCTGATTTGAATCCATTCTATGGCCATCACGTTCAATTCGATTCAATCCGAAAAGCTTTATAAATCAATGTAAATTGGATCAAAGTGGAATCATTTTGATTATACTTTTTCTAAAAATTCTCTATCTTTGAAATAGTGACAGCAAATATCCGTATCCTTCCTCCCGTATACCCATTTTATCCATTAACCAAAATCCATTTGCCTCCTTTCGATTCAGTGCTCGAAATGAAGATAAATCAAATTCAATCAATCGATGGCTAAATAAATATAATTATCGTCCCATCAATGCATTCACAGCTTCTATGGTGCACATCGAATTGGTATTATACTCGTGGGAATTCCATACTCAAGACCCGATTTTCTTGGCGAACAAAAATGCCGGCGCTTCACACGGCATGCAAAGTTTTCATGAATTTTTTTTTTCTTTTTTAAAAAACTAATATTTAAAATCTTTTGTGGAATATTTTCCTTTCCCAACTACTGAATGGATAGGCCCAGTCACAAAAGGTGCTAATTGCAGTTTGTCAAGTTTCATCGAGACGCGATATGTACCGTCTATATGGGAGTGCGCATATGACAAGTGGTGCTTACCAAGTTGCCACTGCGATTCCATGGGAGTACACACATTTTCCAAAAAAAAAAGAGAGACTTTTTTTTTTAACAGCGCATTTATATTTTATTTATGTTTTATGAATGCGTTAATTAGTTGCCACTATACACAAAGTGGTGGTGTTTGCTTGCTGTTGGAAATGAAGCTAAACTTTTTTGGTTGCTCGCTTAGGTGAGTCACTGTATGTGCGATGATATGCTTTCGAATCTCTGAATGGTTGATTGGAGATTTCGGGTTTCGCACAATGTTTAAGCGGCTATGGCTTGAACAGTGTAGACGGTAAGTGTATTTGAACATTATATAGTGTGAAAGCTTAGAATTAAAAAAAATAAAGTATGTAATGAGAATAAACTAAAGATTATTGGGTGGCTCTGATGTTCTTTTTGGCCTTGTGAAACTTCACTTGGACCAGAAATAGGTCCATTGAATACGATGTAGTTTGGATCCTAAATTCGACAATACTCGTTAGAACCATTAAGAGCTTCTTGAGAAGCGTAAGAAGAAAACCAAAGTCGTTATAGTAAGAAGCTGCTAAATGAAACATTTTTCTACGGGAGAGAGTGGGGCAGACACAAAGATGGTGAGGAATCGTCTCCTCATCTTCATCATCCCTGCAGTCGTTTGTGAGAAGGCCTAGCCTTGTTTCGTGCTTGTCTATTAGACACAGTCGAGTGATGAAACCTATTGTGATGCCGATATGCAACCTATTGACAGAAATGAAAGTCTTCGAGAGTATTAAGTCCAGCTTAAGCCGAATTTGTTTAGTCGCTAGACATGTTATACCATTTGTCCACCTAAGATTTGTACTGTCGATTGCATCCAGCTTGAATTTTTGTTTACATGTAACGATTGCTATACCTATAGTGCTTTTTTTCGGCATGATTCGTAAGGTTGTTCGTATTCTGGCGAGTTCATCGGGCTTACAGATCCTTGGAATGTCCCTATGATCCGGCACTCAGCACAGGTGAATGTGGAACTGCTCTGCCATCTCTGATGGACTAAAACGAGTAACCAGCACATTCAAATGGTGCAATCATTCAAATAATTTACTGCAACTACTTTAATCATTCGCATATACAAATCAATCGAATAGTAATCATTCGATTCGTTAAATTATTCGATTGTGCCCATCACTTCAAAAAAAAAAAAAAAAAACTGATATGCCTAGGATGGGTAGATAGTCCTCAGCTGACACATAATTAGCACAAGAGCGCTGTTTTATTACCCCAACTCGTGTAACGTGTGTCGTGTATCGGATGTAGACCGACGTGAATCCTAATAGGAGAAAGTACTCAATCCTTATCTCCTCTAACTCTATTAGGGTATCAAAAAAGTAAGCATTAAACCTAATTAAACCTTGTTTGGGCCTTATGAATCCCTATAGGTTTGAAAGAGTTCTTGGAATATCACCGCAGTTTCTATTTAGTAGATCGTGTGTTCAAATCCGCAGCCTCCTCCACCTAGTAACAGATCTCGATAGAAAGTGCGAAAAGATTCTTCTCCTGAGGACACTCATTGGGACGTTCACCGCCTCTGCAATTGAGCCACCAAAGGTAGAATCTCTCCTCGCTAGCTCGTCCGCCCGCTCATTAAGCTCGATGTTACTGTGACCTCTTCTTAGCTTAGTTGTTATATTTCGGCCACAGATGATAGCGGAGTTTTCCCGCCTTAGGCGGAAGAGGAAATCTTTAGTCAGAGTCACTAAAGCAAAGTTTTTCATATGAAAAGTAGTGCAGAGTTTTGAAGAAGATGCTTTACAAATCGTAGAGCTGGAAGGATTTAACGTCTTCAAACCCATACCTTCCTTCTGGCCTCAATAAAGTTAGTGTATGCGATTGGAGAGGCCTCTTGATGGAAATACAGGTGCATCCTTAACAAAACACACAAGCAAACTGACGTATTTGAATAAAATTTTTTGAAGTAGCAATCAACAGATAAGCTGTGTATAAGTGTCTTCTAGTACATTCCATTCTAGACCCTCAAATGCTAATCTATAATGAGTACAAGACTCTGTTTTGATGCCTGGTCTGCGTAGGAGTAGCTTCGAAAGGCTTTTGAAAATAATTACTAAAGCACTTTAAAAGAAAATAAATCTCAAATCAAATAGTAAGCCTTGTAACTTTTTCTCCAAAAATCCCAGTGCACACCACACTCATACACATCCGTTGCCAGTTCATTGAACCGATTTCAAAATCAAGTTGCATTCAAATGAACGCCATGAAAATGATCCAAATGTCAGGCTTTATAGTAGGACATAAAATCAGCATTCTTAGCTACCATTTTAATTTCTCTTTTTTATTCTTTCCAAGGTCGTAAATCTCAGCAAAGATATTCCCCAAAGAAAGGATCAAGAGCACCACCTACCCTTTGCATATAATTTCCTGTGAAACAATTTTAATCTTAAAACCTCCTTGCTTCCTTCCATATATCCTGCCATCACCACATAAAAATTTAATGTAATTTAAAGAAAAGGCTACTAAGAAGAAAAAAAAAGGAAGAATCTATTTTTCTTATTTTCTTAGCCAAACATAGCCTCAAGGACATTTCAGCACGTGGTCGTGGTTTGCAAGAAAGAAAAAATCCAATTAAAAGAAATTACACAGCCTCAAGGGACGAAACCACGACAACAGCAGTAGGCACAACGGTCTCAGCCTCATCTAAATTAAAAGAACGACCACAAAATGGACCCTCTTCCTATTTTCACTGTTTTTTTTGTTTTTTTTTTTTGGTTTTGGTCTATTCATAATTTTCTAAACCATCATTACACTAAACTTTTACCTTAAAGTGTCCCTAGAGTGCTGAGCAATCTTGTACAGCTTTAATGTGCTCACATTACTCCTCCTTTTGGCGGCGCGTGTTTGTCCTGATGAGGGACCCTTGAATTAATGGTGTTAAATCCAACCAGCCGACAACCGACGAAGGACCTTCTTCTTCTCTTGCAATAGAACAGATTTTCTCACTTGACACAGTGAAAAGAAAAACCAAAGACGAAATCAAACAATTTTCATTTCCATTCCCCGCCTGTGGAAAACAGTGAACCATGCGAAATGAAAAATAATCGCTCAGCAAAAAGAGGATATCCCAAGGAAGAAAATTAAACACGCATTTGCCAGGATATTCTTCTTCTTCTTCTTGGTAGCGGCCGGCTGGGCGGCGGGTCTAGCAGAGGTGCAATATAAAGTCAGGAAATTTTCTAAAAGCATTTATCGTAAAGCCAAGCAAAAGGACATTCATGGGATCTCCAAGATCCAGATCCAACACACCCCAAGAGAGATGGGTTACGATGATGGGAAATCTTTTAACTTACTAAGGTTAGCGATTTCCTTTGGCTTCGCTCCTCTTCGTCTCCCGTTCAAGGAAATGATATGTGTCTTATGGCAGACAAAGGTTAACGGGAACATTTGTCTCAACTCCATTGTGGGTGGCTGGGTGTATAGGGATGAAAAATTACTATGGACAAGAGAAGTGTCTTTCCTCATTTTTTTTTTACTTTATTTCCTGGTTGGTGGTTGGTTTCGCTTAGAGGGTATGTGTAGTTATTTATAGCCTGTAAAATTTTAAGATATTTGTCAAAAGTTTCCATCTGCGCGAAGGAGGATTGTATCGAGCAAAAAAAAAAAATAGTCGAAGTTGAAAGAAGGACTTACAGAGGATTTATCTTTAAATAAAACACTGAAGAGCACACAGAGCAAACTGGCTCGAGCATCCTTAGCAAAGTTTTAAGGACAAAATCTCATATTTGGAAATTTATTTTAACAATGTATCATAAATTTAAGCTGGCAATTTTCCTGAAATACTGCTCTTCGGTATTTTATAGAGGGTAGCTATAGTTTTTTTTTTTTTTAAGGAATTATGGTGGAATCGATAGCACAGAATTGATGTCCTTCGTTTTGACCATATGTTCGCGGTTTATGGGCTGGTTAAGGTCGTTTGATCAGGGCGACTACGTATTTTTCGATTTGAAGGATTTTTTGTTTGTTTTATTTTTAACGTAGGACGATATGACAAGCAATAGAAAGTTAAATGGAGCTATTTAAATTTACGATTGGTTTCGAGAGAAAGAAGTCAATTGAACTTGACCTTTAGGTACATAAATCGACAGACATACTAATTTCGTTATATATGTTGCTATAAACAGAGTAAGCTGTGAAACAAAGGAAATTTATGGGAGTGAATGTACTAGTCGACAATAAGACAGCTTCACAGATTACACACAGATGTCTCTTTGTTCTAAGATGCTTTCTCTCAGCGGTAGCCAAAATAAAAGGCCATTTGCAAAGGAATCAAATGATAACTCTCAACGTCAAACTTGAATACAAATATCCGCGTCGTATGAGACTGCGCACAGATGATGCGATAAAGCGATGCGTTGCGATGCGAGAAGTCTTTGTTTGCGATAAAACATGTATTTTTATGTAAGTGCGAACAGTGAAGCTATACTAAGTGGATTGTATTGCAATTACATACTTCTCGCTCGTACCATGAAAGCTTCTCGCATTGGAATCGCTCTAAAAAGTGATCAGAAGGGTTTCTGTGCAAGAAGCTTTGATAGGAAGATTGCACTTGCAGCTCAGATATACACTGACTATAGCTTTACTGTTCCCACGTACGTTTCTTTACATAAGAAAGTATATTTTATCGCAAGTAATCGCTTGTCATATCGCATCGCTTTATCGCATTACAGTGCACGCTGCCATATTTTTACTGACAGCTATCTTTTGACAGCTTGAATCGAGATGCTATCGGTTGGCCTTGTAAAGAAGAAACACACATAGCTATTATCAAGGCGAAATACAGGGACGATAAAAGTTTCTTTTTACACAAAGATCAAAGGATTTGTAGTTGTAGTCGATAAATTTTAAGCAGCATTGCTTGAGTTCTACATATGTATATTTTAATAATGAAATTCATTAGACAATTACATCTTAGTATGCAAATACCTGATCTCATGACCAACAATGTAGAAGTCGAGGCAAAAGCAACCATTCATCCGTGTATATCCTGCCTTACGCCTTCAAGCTTACAGCAAGAAAAAAAGCCACAGGAGAGTCAGAATACAAGTGAAAATCCATAAAGTACTCCGTCGAAATCATGGCCCATACTTAACAAATCAAGGGACTTGGTAGAAAGACATGGGAAGACGTGGGTATTGTCACAGGCTACAACACTATGCGGTGTCTTATGAAAAAACTACAAGGGATGTAGGAGGAGCTTTGCAGAGGCTGTAGTTATAAGAAAGCTATTGAGGACAGAACCCACTGGCCACTGCCTCGGGCTCGCAAGGTGTATATTAGCTCATGAAGAGACACTGCTTTAAAGATCTAGAGGAACTCTCAAGCACATCATTGGACTCTAAAATAAAATTCATCAAATTCACTAGTTGGCCTCTATGTAAATAAATAAATACTGGGTTTTTCCAAGTAAGGGAAATCATATACTTCCCATTCATGGGTACCACAGTGGTTGAACGCCAACCTGAGTGTGGCTGACACCCCGTTAGCCCATAAACCTAACCTAACATAAATTCTGGTAATTGTCA
This sequence comes from Chalcosyrphus nemorum, assembly GCA_949716465.1. Taxonomy (NCBI): domain Eukaryota; kingdom Metazoa; phylum Arthropoda; class Insecta; order Diptera; family Syrphidae; genus Chalcosyrphus; species Chalcosyrphus nemorum. Next base: position 32,976,882 of record OX454333.1, read on the forward strand.
GGCCCATTCTATGTAGGTTATGGGTTCTTAGACTGGAAGCAGCAGAGAAAGTCATTAAGTCATATCATACATCAACTGCAACCAAAACGTCATCAGAACAAAGAGAAAAAGAAAATAATCTCAATTTTTATCAACACCCTTAAAGTACTCTGTCACTAAGGCTTGCAAGCAGAAGTCAAGCGAGGTTATGCAAAGATGATCTCAGCGGGCAACACAGAAGCCTTAAGGTATGTAGGTTCAAGCGCTTGTTCTTTGTTTTAATGAAACCAAGAATAGCCATAAGCGCACCGGTTCTGTGGTAAACAAAAAAGACAGCAGAATATATTCTTTGTGTGCATTTGGCATTATCGGGCCTTATCAGGAGTCCCTTATTGTCACCCAGGAGCAGATCTTCTTCCTTCCTTACCTCTTACATGCTCAGAGCAAGCAAACTATCCTGAACTTGCATCTACCCATAGAGAATCAAGGTACATCCCACCTGCGGCTGTTATTTCGCATACCAATTCGAATTTCGCAAAAGAAAAAAAAAAAAAAAAATCCAATTACAACCATAACTACTATCGCCACATAAAAGAGTCAACCGCCCTCGCTAAACGTTCAAATGGCCAAACAACAATTTCTCATCCCCTCGTTGAAATGCAGTCATTCCGGTACCTGTTAGTTTACTTAGTCCCCAGGTCGTTAGCATCAAAAACTCGCCAGGATAACGACAAGCAACAACGAATCACGGTCGACCCTTAATTTTGTTATAATTTAAACCATGCCGTTCTCTCACCCGCGCACCCGCACACACACACACACACACATAAATACACATCTCATAACAAGACGTCGGACGTCGGACGTCTGACGATGTTGTCGCCTACATTGTACTTCCTCACTGCGACTTATAGTAACCGCACATCCCTTACCCACCACCGACCGACCACCTTTCTCTGTCAACAGATCAAACCAAATTTCCCAGCCGGCATCGCGAGTAAACACAGACATAGCGAACAGGGGACCTAGAGACAGGAGTTAACTTCACAGAGTGCCTACCCACCATCTAATATCCTTGTGCAAATAAGACGTACTAGTTTGACGTCGCTTAGGTTAGGGTAGGACTTTTATATATTTTTTCAGGAAGTCCCTTGGGTTCCTTACCATTCTTTTCTTATTTTCTTTTCTCGTGTTCACATTATGAATGAATGTTGTTAATCAGGTAAACAAATTGTTTTACATATCCTACTGGGCAAGATAAGATACTTAATCATCTACCACCACCACCATCACCGCATCCGTATCTCATCAGATGAAGAGAAAACAGGTTGTGCCTTAACAAGACACTGGACAAACAATAAACACACAGGGATAGTTATCCCCCATGATGCGTTTCAATCTGTCAAGTGCGGATGCGGTGTGTACTCAGTCAGGCATTTAACACCTTAATGCTAACCATGTTTCAACTTATTTGTCATCTTCTCTGGATTATTACGATTCTTGTGTCAGTTGTTCATGGATCCTTATCCCCTTTTAATGGTGTGCGCCCAGTAATCATTTGATCATGAGTTTAAATTGCGTTTTAAATTTCAATTTCAAATTCAAATCGGTCAAAGTGATGATGATTACCATCCACCACTTTCGAATAAAATATTGAAATGTAAACGTCCTTGAAGTGGTGGGCTTATGGCATTGTAAACATGAATGTAATTTTGCCTTGTTTGCAAGACGATGAAATTGTGTCCTGACAGGTCACTAGAGGGGAAGGTTGGCATAAAGTTTTGCTCTTTGTTATGCAAAACTGAAAGTTTTACGCATAATTGAAATTGTTTCAAGACAGAGACAGCAAGAGCAGCGAAAGACCGTCTTTTGAAATATTAAAATTATTGAAATTTACTATTAAACTTACACAAAAGGGCTTGTGTTCTTGTGTTAAATTGAAAATGTATGTAATCGGAGGAGAATTGAGAATTGAGGGGTTTCACTCAAAGGAAATTGAGTTTGAAACTTATATTTGTATCTGGAATTTAACCTCAGGTTGGTCCTTGAATCAGGAGAAATATCATTATGAGGAAGTTATGACAAACTTGTTGGTGAAGAAATATGTTTTTAAAAACCTACTTGAAAGGATGGGTGATTTTCAAGTTATTTTTATTGCGTTTTAAATGAAATATCTAAAATGATTTCGTGAATCATTTGTAAGTTGAATAATAATAAATTGACGTAAATTCTGTGAAATTTAATTATGTACCAAACTTGAAAGCAAATTGTTAATTATAAACAGAAAGAAAGACATCTATTTCTAGCTTCCTTCCTTTTGATCTTTACTGAAATATTTGGCAAAAATATTTACACTAATTGCCATACCGCACTTGAAAACAAAAGAGTGGATGGTCATATTGTAGTGGTTATATATTCAGTTATTAAATGAAAGGTTCGGTGCCCAAAAGCCAACCATATTTATTCAATTCTCACAGTTATAATTACATATATAGATTTCTCAGAAAGTAACTATCTAAAAATGAATGCAAAACAATACTGTGAATTATAAACGAATGCAAAAATCACATACAATTCTCTACATTAAATGTGTACACTACCAAAAACAATATAATAGTGCATGCCATACCAAAAAAAAATTTCGGTAATTTTTATAAACTCTTGTCTCCTCAAATTTAATCAACGTCTGTGACTTGTGTGTCGTGGATCCTGTGACTAGTTATGGGTTCAGATCCCAGAAAATATGAAAGTGTATTAGAAGCATTTACGGCAATTGAAGAGCAGGCGAAGTGAACGAGGAAAAGACGATCAGCAAACAAAAAACTCGGAACAATTTATTAATCCTAAAATTGACATCTTTGCAGAGATCCGATGAAGAATAACCCGAGAAAACTGCTGCTACTTCGGTATGGCAAAACAACTGGGTTCAAAACTCCTAGTTCGATGGACCAAATTAATGCTCTTTAGAACGCTCATCTTACCATTCCTGCTACATGGAGCGGAGTGCCGGACGAAAAGTATGAAAGCTGAGCAAATATTGGGCAACTTTGAGCTAAAAATACTTCGTCGGATATTAGGTCCCTTATGCGAGGAGGGCGAATGGAGGAGAACATACAATCGCGAATCGCAGAGAATGGAAAGTAGCCGTGTCCAAAGAAGAGACTCTACAAAGGTCGGGATTCTTATATGTTAGTACTTGATTTAACCCATCTTAAACCTTCCCTGCAGAAACGACATCTTTTTGGAGATACTGCGAAGGATAGTTCTTAGGAACCCTGGTTTCTTAGGGTCAAATTGAAGCTTTTTTTGAATGTGTTTTGAATCTTTATATTCACCGTTAGGAAATATAATTAGGCGAAACGTGAAATTGAAATTGAAAAAATTGTGTTGTGAAAAATATTTCCTACAAATGTGGAGCCCTTTTAAAAATCTCTTGAAATTTATGTGCCACATGATGGCAGGCAAATATATTTTCGTTTGGCTTTCATAAATAAAATGTGTCCATTTTCTTGAAAGATTGACAGACAGAAAACGTATCATCTTTCCGTCTGTACGAAACACAAATAAACGAGGATAGAAGTAATCTCGTTGACTTTTTACAGCTTAAAAGAAAGTTTGAACTTTTAGATGACAGATGTCTGTCCGACATTTTACAAATCGGGATACCAACCCTTTTATTCTCGAGCATGTTCAAAGAAAACAAAAGTTGTGTTGCAGTGGCGACTTAAATTGTTTTAATTGACTAATATTCAAACTGTTTTTTGTCCTTTCAAAATTGATTTTCCTAAATGACACCTGTCAACTACACCGTAACAAATTGATATTACTGTCTAATGTTGCATTGACATGAGTTGAATTATGTATTTGTCAGAATTTTAGAATATCAAATTAGCCTGCTTTTTGCACTAAAATTCGAAGATTGTCAAATTTCAAGGGCTTGGGGTAAAATTCTAACAGAGAGAGCTAAAATTAAGAAAACGTACTCGTACAGGTTGAACACGAAAAAGTTGAAAATACACTGATTGGACAGATTTGGTAATCCAGCCCAAAGAAATTATTACACGAAAATATCGTAGAATGGGGAATTTGCTTACTTTCTCGTGAACAAAATCTCTGAAAAACTAGGAAAATTCTCCTTATGCGAAAATCTTTTCCTAAAAAGTCGTAAAGTCTTGTAAAAATTTGCTGTTTTGGAAGGTTGGGCGTACGGATCTATTATATAAGAGTTTCAAAATTGGAAAATAAAGCGAAACGAACACGTTCAAAAACAAAACAAACTAAATTATGAAAACCTCTTAAGAAATGTTTCACTCGGTCTGGACACACCTTTAGAAAAGAATGAACTTGTTCATGTGTTTTCATGGTTTGTTATATTTGATATTCTAACAAATAAGAACCGTTTATGCGATACTGACATTAACTGACTCAAATTCTGACTAATAACTCTCTTTTATTGCCCGCTTTGCTTGTGTCATTCCAATTTTAATTTGCTTGTAATCCATACAAATGAGAACAAAGAAATTAATTCCTTTGTAGGGTTAGTTGTAGGTCCAACATTTTGCTTTAGAAGACCATATTTATCTCATACTCACTTTGTTGTAGCTTGAACTAAATTCCAATCGTATCCTTCTAAAACTTTCATCACTGCGCAAGTAATTCTTTCATCCTCTTTGCGCCCATTGCCGGGCGCGTCTTTAGAAGATCCCGATCCTTTTTTCGTATCCTTGCCATTGGCGTAATTTGCTAACACTAAAGTTTCCACTGGTTTTGTATCTAACTTTGCACTATCCTCGGCATCCATTATATATATTTATTTTTAAAATATTCACTTGAGGTTAAAATTTATCTATGCACAATTTTCTTATATATTAATTTCACTTTATTTTTAACTTTTCTTATGTTGAATTTCCCGCGCGATATTAGCGACTAATGGTCGAATTCAAAATTTAAATATTCCGTTTGACTTCGTAACTCAAAAAATAACCGATCGTTACCGCTCAACATCCCATCGAGAACTGTAACTGTTTGTGATGATAAAAATCAACTCGCCCACCGCCGATCGTATCTAACTAAAAAACAGAAATTCTCATCTAACATCCACAAGTCACACTTCAAAATCCGAGGAATACCAGCGACTAACTATTGCGGCCCGTCTCTCTCGCACAGTGTGTGACTGATGTGTGACTTTTGTTTGACGCGAGCTCTGGAGGTTCTCCACCGATCGTGAAGTTAGTATTTGAGTAACACCCAAGAACATGGTTTTGAGCGCATACATATCTACTGTATGCGATATGTTGACTCAAGACCGTCCCTCTATACACGCACGTACTCTCTATGGAAATGGAAACGCATGTGTTGTGTATCGCAGTAGTAACATGAAATCTATCTATCTTGGCTTGGAGTGGTCTGCTGTCATTCGAAGAAAGACTTAAGTGCTAGTTAGTGGATTGCTAATTATGCGCGCAATACTTAAGCGTTTTCATATGGACGCGCGGACGCGGACGCTGACGACGCGCGTACCCCTAAGACGCATAACATACATATGTACGAGTATGTATGAATATTGCTCACCCTCATGGATACTGTTGTGATGGGCATGGCCACGGATCACTTGAAGTGGAAAGCCGATACTGATAAGGGACTGGTTGATGAGGTTTAGCTTTGGCATGCCTATGCTTTATAGAATGAATATTTGGACACTTGGAAGAGTGAGTGAGTTCTATTTTTTACTTGCGCAAATAATTACAAACTTGCAGTAGATAGATTTGATCGTGTCGCTGTAGATATGCTCTTTTTCAACTTTTTCAAAGTATGTGTAGTAGAAGATTGTTATCAACAGGAAGGGATTAAATTCATATCAATGTTTGCTTTCTAAATTTAATCAAAATAAAGTTCGAACAACAAATTTTAGTTGTGTTATGCTGCCAAAAATATATTATTAGAATCTTCTTGAAGAATGTGTCTCCGAGTTATATGTAAGTCAACTTATCGCGCATCAAGACAGAGAAAGCATACAGTGCAGTGCAGTCCGATTCTGAGAGTTTTGATGCTGCCTCACCAAGCCATATGACCGCAAAAAGGTCCTGGAAACTGAGTAAACTGGATGGACTATTCGACGTTTAAGGGCACCTATTAAAAAGTAGAAAAAGTTTTGGGAAGGGAATCCATAGGGCGTGGCTTTCCGAGGATACATGGAGAAGGATCAACGAACGAAAACAGCTAAGAGCTGGAATTGCAGCAACTCCAGCAACAGGGAGGATCGAGCTAGCATATCGCATGAAGATGAGAGAAGTGCAGCGTAGCGTGAGACACACTTACATCAATGCGCTGGCCACTCAAGCAGAAGAAGCAGCAGCAAGGTTCGACGGCAGAACTGTTTACAAAATCACCAAAGAGCTCATAGGTGGCCGAAGCCCTACTCAAAACCCAGTAAAAGGCTTAGACGGTTCGTTGCTAGTATCGGATGAGGATCAACTGATGGGATGGAAGGAGCATTTTGTTTCGGTTGTGCATCGTCAGAGCTACTGCTCCCACTTGTCGGGGAAACATGGGAAGCCGAGAGTTTTCCGGATGAGTGGAAGAAGGAAATGATTTTCAAGCTCCCTAAAAAAGGCAATCTAATGCAGTGCGAAAACTGGAGAGGTATCTGCTGCCTGCTGTGGCCATGATAATAGCTAGAATAATCCTGGATCAGCTTGAAGACACACTTTACGCCGAACAAGCAAGTTTCAGATCTGGATTCCTCTGTGTCGACCTTGCGGATTATCATCGAGCAGTGTGTTGAATGTCAATCACCACTTCACATTCTGTTCATCGATTTTGAAAGCCTTGAGCAGGAGAGGCATTCAGGATAAATTGATAGCAATTATTAAGGCTACATATGATGAATCCACATGTTACGTCTTGCACAGAGGAAGGCTGTCTGAGGAATTCAAAGTCAAAAGTGGGGTTCGACAAGGCAGTCTTATCAACAGAAAATCGAGGAATTCGATGGACTCTTATATCTGAGCTCAAGCACCTCGACTACGCCGATGATGTATGCCTTTTGTCTCACTGAATAATGGATCTTCATCAATGTGGAGAGGGGAGCAGACGTCGTTGGGCTGAAAATTAACTCGACAAAAACAAAAATGATCAGTCTTGGTCTGAACTCATCAAATCATATTTATATGCATTGTTGGACAAACGGTTGAGGGAGTAGCGAGTTCCCAATACCTTGGGAGTATTGTCTCAACCGATGGCGGAACCAAACTGGATATAGCTAGCCGAATAGGTAAAGCAAAATCTGCGTTTGAGATGCTATCCACAGTTTGGCGAAGTAATGCAATTAGCTTAAACACCAAGCTACGACTGTTCCGTTCCCTGCTGCTATATGGATGTGACCGTCACTGTCACGAGGAAGCTTCAAACATTTGTCAATAGGTGCTTGCGCTACATCTTAGGGATATTCTGGTCAAACCGTATCTCTAACGAACAGCTTTATCAGAGAACAGTGACAGATCCATTACTAACCAAATGATACAATGGAGCCCACTTACCCAGGATGGCAGGATACGCGGCGGTCTTTGGAGTACGTGACGCAGAACAGTGGAGAAGAAAGCACGGCAAGTGGGAAAGAGTTGGGGAGAGCTGAGGCACATTTCCAGAAATCGCACACGATGTCGCGTAGGTGTTTTAGATGCCCTAGGACACACAAGTGGATACAGGACATAAGTGAGTATGTTAACTTGGTCATCTACAATTATTCTTCTCAATGCAAGTCCAGCTGGTTAGCCACCACAATACCTAGGTCACAAGTTTGGCGACTTGGACTTGAACTGGTATTTCACTACTACAAAGATGATTATCATTTTGTCTGAAGACAAGGAAAATAACCACCCTTTTAATGCTCGAAAACTACACTTTTGGAAAAATGTATCTCTTAATGTAAGTACATGTAGTCCAAAGAGAAATCTTGAATTTGTCTTGCCCTGATTTAAGAAGGTATGAAACCTACTGACAAAAGAAACCAACTTTATAACTCAAGTTAAGCAGATTTTCATCTCAACATTACCATCATCTTTCCAAAAAAAAAAAAAAAAAAATTCCTGAAAAAAGAAAAGGAAAAAGAATAGAACCAAATTATACTTTCGAAGTTCACGCCTTCAGTCTTTCGTTCAATTTTCCTGCGTCATTGCCACCTTCAGGCTCAGAAGTACATACATATCTGTAATGTTAAATTCTGCCATTACCATTAAAAAATCTTCATGAAATATATGTATATATGTATAAAAGAAAAAAAATACAACTTTCAGTCGTATCATAATGTACATAATTGAATTGTATCCAATTTCAGTAGCTTCTTCCCCTGAACATCGAAGAGTAAAAAATTTTATTCGAGTAAATTTAATCAACCCCACAAACAGGGGTGCAATCTCGTGGGAATAACTCACCTGAAAATATTTAAACGCTTTACATTGTTAATGTTTGGAATCCAGAAACAGAATAATTCAATTTCGAAATTTCCAATGAATTGAGTCTGAAATTGGTGGGCCACGAATTCAATTTACCAACAAGAATTCCTTAAAAGAGGACACATCCACTGAACCTTCTGTTGGATACGGAAGGAGTAGGTAAATTTTGCGGAATTAGTACCTTTTATAAAGTCTGTTATTGTTAGAAATACATGAGAAATTTTCTTTGGTATATATAATATATATTTTAGGCGACGAAAAAATGAACCAGGATTATATGGTATTTTTAGCAGGAATCTTGTTTCAAAAATTATAAATTTGTTTTAACTTCAAAATGAATAAAAAAAGGACTAAAGTGCAAATAAAAACTTCAAATGGAAAGTGGTAAGGTGAAAGATGTGTGCAAAAAATATAGATATTACTGCATCCATTTAAAATGTATTATTTGTTTTTTCTGACCAGTTCCCAGTGCGCTCCGCTGCACACAAACTAAATGTGGGATGGAAAAATGTTTGTATGTGACAGCTAGTTGCTTTCTTTTTATGTAGGAATTTGTATAAAACCTGGTAAAAACCGCGATTGCGATTGTAATTTTGGTCGATTAATTGGTGCATTTGTTTTGAGTTATTTTTAACTTTACCATTTGTCTGAAACGGATCATTGGATAGTGTATCCCTGCCTACGTGTCTATACATACAAAATATATTTCTCTGAAGCACTCAGCCATCAACTTGTCCATTGCACTACCAGAAAGTACCCTTTTTAATGAATTCGACTAGGCGCTTAAAGATGAGGAGCTCACATAAACAGCAGTCACCACATCAGCACCTAAAAATCTACAGCCTGATATGAGTAAAGGCAGGACAATCACATACGAAGTGTGGCGAGGTGTTTTCGCCTTTTTCACCGTTGCAGACAGTTGTTCCATTTTAGTCAATCACATTAAGATTCTCTGCGAAGAGCCCTGTAAAAATGCCAATAAGTTATCTGCAGTCTGTTCTGCTGAGAGACAGCAAGGATGCCACAGATTTTTCCCTAACGTCTGTGAGAAGCGTTTAGTCAGCCTACATCCAGCAGAGACATGTCACACACAATTGTGTTCATACGAAACCCAATCATCAATGGAACCACTGACCGTTGATGCACGAAGACCTAACGCAGGTTCGTGACCTGAGCATTTCTCCCATGAGTCTTGTCCAGCAATCTCATTTCTGATGTTGCCAGTTTGATAGATGAGCCTGAGTCCTGAGAGTTTCTCTCATGAATCTTGTCCAGGAATCTGATTTCTGATGAGCCAGGTGACAGATGAGGGTAAATGAATTAAGTCTTGCGACACAGTTCAAGGCTCTCGTACATTCACCGACTAATCTGGAAGTGGTTAAAAGGTATAGCAAAACCTTAAGAGATAGGTACTACTATCCTTCGACATATTGGGCGAATTCCCAACACCTCGCTAATCTAGCTGCTAGAATACTTTTGCACCGGGATGACAGATTTTGTCCTAGATGCCGCTAGATTCGTTAGCGACAAGTGTTGGGAACTCAGCCATTTCTAACTAGTTGGCTCGCAGACATTGGGAGTGCAAACATCCCCGAGTGGAAGACAGAGACATGCTTGCCTAATGAGTATTGCAGTCTTGTTTTGTCGTCTTCCACAAATACTCAGCCCCTGATCTTTGATCGGTTTATGAAACTATTGCCAAAAAAATACTACAATTTTTGGCTTAGACTCTGTCCAATCCTGAATACCAAGAAAGTCGAACACAAACTTGTGCCGCAGCTAAAGTGTCGGTGTCATAACATCAGACAGAATATTCATAAGACCAGAGTCATAGGATAGGTGTCGTGCAAGATTATCACCCCATGATATAAGTATCAAAAGGATTGAAACTCATCAGTGCATCTAGAGCTAATCCTGAAGTGCTGAGAAACCCGAGACAAACTGTTCTTTGTGTAGATCTACGCAAGAAGCAATCACTTATTTACGAGAGAGTTCCTTCCACCAAAAAAGGCGATTAGCCTTGCTGCTGACGGCCATTGCAAATGTCAATTGTACTGGAAAGTAACTTGGTCTAAACCGTTATAAGATCAAAACTCAAGAACTGAAGCATCTTGATCATTGGAAGCATTCAAACTTCTCTATTTGGACTCTGCAAAAGTTTGAATAAAGTCCAGAATTTTAATGGCAAAGCATGTTTTAGGGTTCTTTCTGCTTTCTGGTGCTTAGTAACCTGTTACAGGGCATGGGCGTTAGTTAATTTGGAAGCCAGAAGAAGGGATAGAAAAGAGTTGATGTAGTGATATTTGATAATCTGGTGAGAATTCTATGTGATTTTTGCATTCGTTCGTAGTTCACAGTAGTATTTTCGCGTTCATATTGAAACACATTTAGATTTTTTTACTGAATGGATATAGTTGGGAATTCATCACCAAATCTCTCATTCAATGACCGAATACACTGCCACACCAAACCGTGGCCACCCACAAATAGGAAGCTGAGAAAGTAAGTAGGTAAGTGTCAGTGGGCTTCATTTAAACCAAGTATTCGACTCTCTGGTCATCCATTCCATCCCAGAGTGAGATAAAGACCAAACTGTCCTGAAAGTCAAAATACTTCTGCATCGTACTAATCCAAATTTGAAGAATTGACTTAGTTTTTGTGTGATTGTCATGCACCAGTTGACCTCACCAGAGTTACATAATTCAAAACAAATGGGCTAATTTATAAAATACTCGAACATTAATTCTGATTGCTGGCCATCATTCGTTTCACCATTTAGTACAGAGCGAAAGTGAATTGCTTTTGTTTGAGCTCAGATTCACTTCGACACAGCGATGGACGTGACTGAGATATTTCGGCTTCTTATTCTGATTTTCGGTATATATTCGGTGGTAAGTTTAAGTGCCAAGTGTCATTGTGTCACAGTGCCAACACCCTGTGTACAAATGCAGCCAACTTCACTACTGTGGTATAGTTTTCAAAACCCAAAATCGACTTCCCTCTCAAACTTAAAAATTTTTAATAAATTTTGCAGAAAAGTCTTTGCTGTCTTCGTTTAGAGTTTACTGATAAGCCAGCAAAAGATTGCTTGCAGTGGATCAAGAAATATCCTGATCCTGAGAGTGATAATCTACCACCATTACATATACGCATCGGTTAGTTTTTAGAATATTATTCTTGCATAAATACCTATTTATATTGTAGACACTGACGGAATGTATCTGCATGAAGAGGAATTTTATTGAATCACACAGCCGACTAAACATGACTGCGGTTAAGGACTATGCAGAGTGGTATTACCCAATCAACCTGAAGGACAGAACTTCATTATCGATATGTACACGATTTGTAGTCAAAATGGGGAGCACGTTCCAAGCCAGTCGAATTGGTGTGAATATGTATAATTTTTTTTAGCGACCAATATTCTGACTTCCGTCAGTGAGCACGTCAAGGGCAAAGAATATCTTAAAGGTACACACGAACCTTATTTCATGTTTGTTTTAATGTGCGCGTATCAATATCCGAATTTTAAATGTCCTTATTACACTTGGAGAGGAGAAGGATCCAATCGAAAATTGTGTGAGAGATATGCTCATCAATGCAGGGAACGATATTTGAAGAATACATCAACTACCGATGTAAAATAATTCAATCAGTTGCATCCAATTCTTCTTTCTCAGTTTTTTAACTATATTTTACAAAATAAAAGGGAAGAGGGTGTTTCAGTTGGTTTAGACAGCGTTTCTCTTTAAGTTATTGAAATCAGCCAGTTGGTGTTGAGTAATGTCAGTATGGAAAACGTGCTCTTGGTGGTCTTTGAGGTAGTTGAACATATTAATTACATATTTTTCTTCAATTGATCATTTTGAAACGCTTAAGTATTCTGCAATGTCAGACGTCAGTATGGCCTATAAATAAGTCTGTTCCCCTTCTGACGAAAACTACGAAAACTTTTACGAAAAATACTGAACTTCTGTTCCCGTACTTCAAAGTTTCGAAGTTTTTCGCAGAAGAGAGAGTAAGAAATTTTCCCCCACTGCGAATTTCAGCCCTAGAAATTTCTTTGGCCAAATATATGTGTTCTGTCAAATCGTGGTGTTGTTGATAGATGGCGAAATAATTGGAAAATAGTAACGTCTAAAACGTGAAGTGTGCAGTATTTTTGCTCAACCCGAGAATTGTCTTCTCTCAGTGAATTTTACCTCCACCCCTAGATATTTGGCAAGCTGCGAATTTTCGGTGCAAAATGTACGGGAACAGACCTAATAGTTTTGCAATTATAAGGTCTGATTTTTTAAACATGTTTCCACCCAACCGAAATCGCGAGGTTTGGACGAACTTTTACCGAAACCTAAGTAAGTCGTTCACACCAAGTCGAAATCATTTCGAATGTCATTGTCTGTCCATTTTGAAGTGGCGGAAAACAAACAAACAAACAGCTGTTTGTTGACTGCCGCAATCAGTGTTGGGCCTTTAGAGTGGACAAATTAGAAAACCAAAAAGTGGGCGAATTTTTAAACATACCAAAAATGCAACAAACAAAAAAAATATATAGACGATTTGTAGATTAAGTGAATATCTACATATTTGCTCAAGTAAGTTTTTTCGAGTTTCATATGAAAATAGTGAAAAAAGGTGATTTTTTTGAAAAGTGGGCGTGTCAGTGGGCGGATTTTAAAAATTTTTACACTTGTATTGCTTACTTTTCCAAAGACCTCGTATACAAAATTTCATTAACCTAGCTCAACATTTAAGGCCCAAAAACTGGTGACATACGGACGGACGGACGGACAGACGGACGGACGGACATGGCTTAATCGACTCGGCTAGTGATGCTGATCATTTATATATATACTTTATGTAGTCTAACTTCAATATTTCTCTATGTTACAAACTATGTATCAAACTTAATATACCCTTAGGATAGGGTATAAACAATAGGTACAACTTATATGTATGTAAGTAATGCAAAATACATAACCTTAATAAAAATATGAAAAATATAAATACCACTTAATTGGTAGAAGTCGCAACACTAGTCGCAGTTGCTTTGGCATATAATATTTTGACGTTTACAAATGAAGCCAAAATAAACTGTAGTTCACGCTTAGGCTTGTTCGATTTGACAACTTCTTACGGACCGTAGAAGGTTTTGCCGAAACTTCGATAATATACGGCGAAACATTGGAGGTTTGGGTGAATCCGCGATTTCGTTTTTGGTGGCGACATGGTATAAGTCCTAAACTTCAATAAAACTAATATGCTTCAAGGCCTTTTGTACAAAATATCGTTGGATCAACTATCAACTTAAAATATACTTTCCTCATGATCATAAATACATACTTGGTGCAGTGTAAATCTTAGAAGCTAGATTTTTTTAATCGCAATTGCATTGTCTCCCTTCAACGTTGTCTATGATATTTTCCGCCTCATATTTATTGCTGTTGTCTAAATTCTCAGCAACTAGAACTCAAAAGCAATTGCGGCACTTGAAAGCCAAGGAGTTCCCATTTGAAAAGTGACATTTGAATGCGAATTCGCAAAACATATTGAAACATTTATCAATATCAGTTCGTAATCAAACTAGAGCGACCCATTAACTCCCCACGTACTCTTATTTTTCTTTGAAAATCAAAAACAAAACGCAAAACAACACCAGCCGGCTTAACTCTCAAGAACGATGATGAAAAGCGCCTACCACCGACACCATCATCAAAGCCGTTGCATCTAAACCATTAAACCGACTTTAAATGCATAACAAATGGCCAGAATCAAATGCTGCTTTGATCTAAGCCGTCAGCTAGGCTTTATGAAATTGGATCATCTCTCTAATTAAATGAAACCAAATGGCTACGCGCGGCACAACTCATCATCAAATTGCACGCTCAAATCCCCTCGAACGTCCGGCCGGAGCGGCGCAGCGCGGCGCGGCATGTCGTCTCCCGCGGCGGTATTGTAGTGCGAACGGAAACGCTTGTGCATTGCACAAAGCTGGACCCGAGCACGACCGCTCTCTGTCTCTCAATGCAGTGTAAATTTATGTATGTGTGTGTGGGATCAATGCACGAAAAAAAAAAAGTGATTTTGTTTAAATTTTTTGAACAACACTTTTCAGCAGCTAGACAGTTTTCTCCCATAAATCTTGTGGGGGCAGAAATTCTCATGACAAATGACATCGTTCGGGCTGGCATCTTAGACTCTTAGAAAGGCACCGCTTTTTTGTTGTCTGAAAAATTTGTCAATATGCAGATGTCTAATTTGATTTCTGGTCGCGAATGTGCTAAAATTCACACCAACTTGGTAGCCACTTGACGTGTAGAACCAACGTGCAGATAGATGCTTTGCGTCCGTGAATTAGGGTGGGAAGCGATCACGTACCTACACACACTTGGGCCCCATTAGCACCTTGTAGACAGTTGTTGTTGTTCATGATCGTTACTACTTGAACGCCACTTGCTAATTGATTTATTTATTTTTTCCTCTCGATGTTGGTATTTTGAAGATCTGTATTGTGGAGAGATCTTGCATGATCGAGAGGTTTTTAACCAATCGGATAAGCTGGCGGGCGGACTTGTTACGTTGCGCTAATTGATTGACAGGCTCGCGTTGACCAATCAGAGTGGTGGCTGTCTGGAGAAGGAATTAATTAAAGGGTACATACAGTCAATTGAGTGATGGGGGGAAATTTTAGATTTAATCGACCGTATAATTTCTGCCACTATTTAATGGGTGGAAGGCTTCGTTTGTGTTTTGAAAGGAAGGAACTCAGATCAAATTCAATGTCACCAACGATCTGTTCAAGGCAATCCAAATGTTAGTGGATAGATTTAAATATTTCGGGGTCCTACTAACGAGTGATAGAAGGCAAAATGCTGCAGGATGGAATCCTAATGTTCAAGTCTTAATGTCAAAGTCAACTTTCTAAAACCAGTATTTGTTCCAAATGTCGCCGACTAAGTGGTGATCTTTTGATTGCTTTGTTATTTTTGAGGAATATTGATCGAATGACAATCACAAGAATACATAGGTGACGATCTCAAGGCTGAACAGGGACTTCAACGAATGAAATGAACTATGGTTCGATGAATATATGTCTATAGATGATGGTTGATGCACTATTATCTATTGCGCTAGAGTTCTCAAAGATAAGAAACCTGCCTTAGTCTGTAAGAATGTGTTTGTTACATATAGCAACGGTAGATCTAGATAGCTAGATAGATTCATCTTTTATGAATTATTGTTTAACATTCAAAGAGGATAATAAATTGGTATTTTTTTTTTTTCAAAATAGCTACGAAATTTGAAGTCTCGTTTAAGCCCCGGCTTTCTAACTTTCTCTTCAGACCTCCAGTTTTGGCCTGGTCAAATTTGTCTTCTCTTCTAGTTGATATACCCGCTTCATTGGCTTATCCTTGATTGTTAACTTACTCTTTTCATCCCTTCGTACAACAAAATCTAGTGCTGCTGTGGGACAAATTCTCAAAAACAAGCAAATCTTTGAACCTTCCTCTGCGATGTCCTGGCTATGTTTATCATCATTCTACTTCTCCACGCGACTATTCCATACCTCATGAGATGTCTATCTATCGGCATTCACGTCTATTTCAGCTATGCTGCATTCCCAGGTTCTGCCTGTGAAGGCTAGTGTGGCTGTGTCTATAACAGTTTCTACAAAAGCACTGTACTGCTTTATTTTTGTGGCTCAATAGAAATTAGCTAGATGTAATTTAGTTCCCTCTTTTTAGAGACAATGGCTTTGGTAGGATCTGTACACTGTTCACAAAAGTTCCTATCTCAAAATTGATTCTTAATACAATGGCCATACTTTCCGCATAATAAAAATCATCGTTGCCGTTTTGTTGTACATCCTTCACAGGTCTTCAATAAATATTCTTTTACTATAAGCTGGTCTGAACTATGAATACCCGCAATGGAACTATTTTCGATGGACATCTTTACACTTATAAGCGAAGAAAGATGGTTATCTTGCACACAGGTGTAGTTTGAGGTCTCTTCTCTGAACCTCTTATGTTATTCATCTTCCTGAACCACAGCTTACGAAACAAGTTAAAGCGATAGTAGTAAAATAACCCGAGAAGATGCCTGCAACCAACTTTCTATATCTGAGAAGTGTAGTCTCTGTTAGCCGTGATTGCAGCGAGGGGAGAGAAGTCTATATATGTGCTCGAAAAGCTACAAGGCATTACTATCCGGGGAAGAAAGTGACACTGGATTGGACACAAGCTACCTACAACCAAATGTGCTAGCTTTCTTTAAAATGAGCACCTCTTCTCATCTGAAGGACTTCAGATACCTATTCATATGTGTTACTTGCGGAAGAAGCATTTGTGTTAAAAAATTACACGGGGAATGGGTCTTCAACCGGACTGTTTTTGAGAAGAAATCTTGTCGTAGTTTAGGTTAGGTTGGAGTGGCTGTACGTCTACAGTCTAGTCAATTATGAACACACTTAGAGATCGCCGATCCTAGGGCTTGTCCATGTGTAGAAACTGCCTTCTAGAAATATTGCATAACTTCTTCCAGTTTTCTCGATTAAAGCAATCTTAAGAGCTAAATCCAAATTCCAAAGATTATTAACCATGGAGTAATGTGCACATTTATCTCAGGACCACTGAACCCCTCCTTTAAATTAATTCAGCTCAAATTATAAAAGAAATCTCTTTACAGATTAATTAGTAAGATTTGTGGAATTGAATTCTCGCCACATTTTTTCACAAGAAAAAATAATAACATCAAGAATAATAGAAACCACTCAAACAAGGACACTTAGAAAAAAAAAAAAAAATAGATCTGTGGCACAGACGAAAGTAAAAAAAAGTAATCATAAATCTGGCACGCGGTGTATTGCGAGTAGCAATTAGTCAAAGTCCGCATCTCTTCAAGGAGATTTGAACAAAAAAAAAAAAAAAATACATCTTAGTGATGCTTAATTAAAAATTCAGTGACAGACAGATTATGTAAATCTGCCTTACAAGTACATATACACCGAATGACGTACAAACGATTAAGCGATTCCGGTAGCAAGGACGAACAAGGAAGATGTTAGCGTTTCTTGTGTAATTTTGGTATTGTTAACTTTGAGATAATTTCTGTTTGACGTAAGGACTTTTTGCTTTCCTTTGAATTGTATAATAAGCACAAGTTGAATTTAATTTGAAAATGTGTGTTTTCTTTTTAAATACTTTAATTTAAAACTTTATCCTTAAATTCTCTTTGGTTAAGAACTTTTTTATTTTTTTTGAATTTTAATTGCCAGTGAGAAATAATGCAAGACCACGTTTCTAATGGCCAAAGTGCAAAGACTAACGTGCATTGGTGCCACCATTTCGATGAGAACAACTTCAACTGCAGGCTTGAAGCTATTAACCTGCATCCGCCAGATATCTTTACCAAATGTTTCCATTCCAAGCTGAGGCCCTGACAGTGGCAAGATTCGCACGTGAGTCCTCCGTAAGAAGCAATTACTGCTGCAGAAATGAAATTAAAGCTTGAGAAATGCTATCGCAAAGAGTTTAAGGTTCTTGGAACAGAGTACAGAATTTTGCTCTTCTAGGTTTCTGTCCTGGCAATGAAAAAGCGGAAAAACTAGTAAGGAAAGATTCATCAGACATATGTACTAGAACCAACTGATCTCTCTGTAACCATCCCGCATCGCGGTTTCGAGCTAGAAGCAGGGAAACTAGCCTCAGGAAAGGGCAACATAAGGTGGAATTCTATTGAAACTTTCTACATTATATGACGAATATGGATATCCTACCACAAAACAAGGGCCGGCAGGCTTCTTTCTTTTCTCTTGGGTATCTTCATGGAGCATAACACTTTGCGGTAACATATGAAAAGCCTGCGTTGGACTAAACAAGAACTCTGCAGAAGATGCGGCGGCGATAATGAAGGTATAGAGGACATCACCCACTTTCTTTGCCGATGCCCTGGACTGCAGCATTCCAGATACAAATTCCTCGGCGAATATTTCTTTCACTCTCTGCCATAAACATTGATAAGATGCTGAACTTTACCAACTCAGGGTGGTTTGTATGCTCTGAAAATAAGTAAGTAACTCTTAGGCATTATAAGAATTCCCTTCATCGACTCTTCGACTCATAAATAAATAAAAAGTTCATTACTCAATTCCTGCCTTTATTGTTTAAAAAATTAAACAAGTTCTTAGCTCTTAAACAAAAAAAAGTTCCTTTACAACTCCTTTTCAAATCCATGTCACGATTAAAGCTTCACACAAAATTACTTTTTACATTCGCCTAAAATTCTTTGATCTACATATACCTAGGAATGTATATTGTATTTTAACATATCCTTTTTCTAATTTTATTCATCAATCGATCAAGGACTTAGTTTATATTTCCGACACGTTTATTTTGAGTCACGGAAAAGAAAAACATCCTAAACGACTTAAAATTCAAAATTAAAATAGAAACCCTTTTTTCCAGACCATGTATCTGCTTACCACTTAGAATGCGATGATCCCTAAACAAACATAAGAACAAAACGTCCGCTACCTTCTTGTCCATCAAACCTGACAGGACCTTACCCACATTCTAAGACAAAAGTAGCAATCCTTTAATATTTTCTTTACAAATACGGATGGCTACGATTTCATAATGCTGACCACTAGTGTTCCTTTCTGTTTAACGATTTTCTTTTCCCTTCCAAACAAAACACACACGCAGGCAGTCAGTCAGACTGACGAAAGCGTGTTCCACTACATTGCTTTATGAATTTAATTTCTCATCTTGATGCGAGTGATTTCGTACATGTGTGCGTGCGTCCTTTGAGTCCACCGTAAGATATGCTGACGAAATGGTACTCACATTTCTTCGATGTTTTATGGCAATATGCTAAATTCTCTTGGTTTATTAAAATTTTTCTGAAATGTATTCTGAACCCTGGAATAACCCTAAAGTGTGAACCATTAAAATTGAAATTGATATTATTTTTCAATTCAATTTAGAGTGTACGCATGGTTTTTACTGCTAAGTATAATAGTAAACTAGTTTTAATGGGGCATGTAGTTATTGTAACAAGCATTTATGGAAGCGAAGCACATTAAAAGAGGGGAACTGGTAGTCTGGTACCTTAATTGATTGAGATTTGATTGCGGATAAAATTCAATTTGAATATGAAATTTGTATAAACAAAATTCTTATGTAAACATGCACGTGTGAAAATTTCACCTCACCCAGTTTAAATAGGGGTTACACCTGGAGTTATTGATTAAGCAATATACCGGCGGAAACTTTTTTTCTTGTACAGTCCTTGAGTTTGTGAGTTGTGAATAATATCGGAGAATAATGCCCCCCAAATTGAGGTATGAGGGGGGACTGAGTAGATAACGATCGAGTGCTTATCATGATTGATCGACGCGATATTGGAAAAAATATTTTGGTACCTATGTCGACTGTGTTTTAAACATTTTTAGGTATTGGATATAAGTTTTTTCCAATTCGAACATTATCCAGATTCTTACTAAATTTATATGTAGTATAAGATTCGTGAGAATGTTAACGATCCACTCCCGTAGTCATCTAAACTGTAAACTAAACCATCATACACCCCATTTGTATGACAGATTGAAACCGAATTCAAATCGGATTGAAATGGGATTGACTCGATCCGATCACAACATTTTCTGCGATCGAGTTGAGTTGTTCTATATAAACGCGGATCGAAAGATTGAGTTTGACAGATGGAGAAGACAAATAAGGAAGGATAAGAAGTTTCTTGCTCTGTCGTTTTTTTTTTTTTTTAGTTTGTAGCGATCAGATGTTGTGCGGAGTAAAGTAAAAAGTAAAAAATTAGGGGTAGAAATATTTGGACGAATGCAAATAAAATGCAGAAGCAGTGTCAAACTGAATCCTATTTCAATTCGTTTCTAACTCGATTCCTCAATCCGGTTACAGCAAAAATGCAGATTGAAACTCAATCCCATTTCAATCCGATCTCTCAACCCGGTCATATAAACGTAGTAATAGAACATTCAACACAGCTACATACATATGTATGTTCGTATTTCGAAAATTGTGAAATTTCTTAAAATAAAGAAGGCAGGGAAATGGGCTCTTCTGCATCTTATACAGCGTTTATATGCAGGATTGAAGCCATGTTCAACCAGGATTGAAATTCATATAAACGCATTGCATTCAACTCGACATATAAATCTTCCAATTGTTTTTGAAAAGTATACTCAATAAAAAAAACATGATTTTGAGTGATGGAAATCATTATTTTGGTATTTAAATTGATTGTGAATTAGAATATAAGAAAACTTGCACGCAGAGGATGAAGTTGTTGAGAAGTTGTACCAAATGATAGACAAAAGGCTGAACTTCAAACCGCACCTTTAGTATGAATTATCAAAGATAAATGCGTCTTATTTTTGAGAAAAGTAACTTTAGCACTATTATAAGTGCTCCCTCAAGGGCTGTTTGCTATGGCACCAAAAGAATCCGAATTGAAATTACCATCTGTCTATACATTTAGCATTCTACGGACAATCTACAAATGATGCAGTATGTGTCGTAACTGGCACGATGCTTATATAGATCATATTATAGGTTGTTTATGGCCTAATATTCATTTATTTTTTTAATATTTATAAAATTTGAATATCATAGTAGAGTAAAACAAATTTCCTTGAATAGTAGGTATTATTAGACGCCGCAAGGAATGTGCTGGAAGAGTTTTATGTCAACTATAGCAGTAAACATCTTGGCATTCAATATTTGTTGCGTTACTTCATCTAATTCACCATCATAGTGTATACCTCTTACGCCGGAACTGGTTTACTAGCGCCCAGAATTCTGAACGCTCTCAATTTATCAGTTTGAAATGAGCGACTTTTTTTTTTATTAACTATTATTATTTTCAAAATTATTTATATTAACTTGCCTATTATTTTCATTTTTTATATTCCCAGGTTTTGTTGAAACTTTGTTAAAGGCACAAAAATGATCAATAGATCAACATTTTTGGCATACCGACTGTACTTAGTTATTCAAGCTTTTTTACCATAAGACATACTTTGAATATAGAGAGCACCTAATGAGTTGAATATTCATTCTAAAAGCATTTCAAAATAAATAATATTCGCATTATGTTGAAACCAAGTGATTTTTCCCATAAGAAAATTTCAGAATCCATGTCACGCGCCCTTATCTTCCATTTACCTTTAATTTTCCTTCAACTGTACCCAGCGCTTCAACAGCCATGAATGGCCACACTTCGAACTACTCTAACGCACGTCCAGTGATACCGAAAACACAAAAATTCCACACATCATCACCATATTCCACGCACACCATCCCAACAACCGTCTATCCATACACAACTCAGATGTCATTTTGGTCTCCAACACCTCTGCAAGTGTGCGTGTGTGCCACTGAAGAAGAAAATCCATTCCATCAAATAACATTTTTTTTGTCAAAATGGCGATCGTAGAATTAATTATATTTTTCTGATTCGTTTTTCTCGAATGCCCAAATAGAATAGAAATCGCCATTAAACGAGAGAAAAATAAATAAAAATTAACCTCAAATTTGTTACGCTACCAGCTCGTATCCCGTCATTATTTTATTTTCAATTTTTTTCAACGAAAACGCAGACAAAAGCGGAAGAGAATCTACCAAATCGCCCCGACGAAAGAAAGGGCAGGAATTCCTCGCATGTGTTTTCCGTGTGTGGTGGCACAATCCTCATCATCATCATCATCATCCACATCGTCGTAGTCGTCGTCGTCGTCGTCGCTGTCGTCTTTTGCATCTTTACCGTCGTCTTTTTCGTCATCATCCTCGTTAGCGAAATTTTTCAAAGAAAAACCTATATAACTAGACCAAATGTAAGTGGTACCCTAATTTTTGTCTTATTTTCGAGGAATTCCTTCCCCCCGCCCCTTTTATCTATTTTTTAAAAGTGAAAACTGATTGAAAAAAAAACCCTTTAACTTGCAGCGGAAAAATGCAGATCTGCGTTTCTTGTGCAGCGTCTTGCCTCGTTGTATTTCTCTAGAGTGGTGGTGGTTTGGTCTTTTGGTGGATACGGACGCACGAGCGACAAAAAACAAAAAAAATAGTCCAACAAGTCGCGCCGCGGCAACGACACGAAAAGAGGTGGTGTATATACCGCAAACAACTGTTGTTATAGGATAGGCACTGCTCTGTAACAGTGTCCCCATCACACATTGGGAATAAAAGGCGACGAAGGATTCTCCTCTCGCATCTGGAACTCCAGCTAGAGGTGAGTACAAAATATTAGTTACGATGCGGATGTACAATGTCGAGAGAGCATTATTCTATGAGTAATTTGTTTTTATTTTTAGCCATAAATCAATGAGATTGTCATCCAAATACATGGGGGTGCTGTGTTTATTATGTATTTGTTTTTTTTTTTCTGTTCACCTCTTGTTGATATAAAGTGCGTAGATAATGTTTAATAATCCTTATTGGAATCCCCATATTTTTGCGCAATAAATCCCATATTCTCTCGCGTTTTCTGTTCCGAAAGCCTGCACTGTTCTGTGTGCGATTGAAAAGTTAAAAATACTCAAGTGCTGTCATTGTTTCTGCTGGAAAATCTGTATATCTGATTAGAATACGTGACCATCTGTATAAGTTTCAATAAATCAATAAGTCTTCTTTTATTTTGGAGAAAGTAGTCGGTTGCCGTTTGTTGAATGGAACTTTTAATAAGTAAACTAGGTGCCTTTAGCCTGACGGGAATAGCCTTTGCTTTAGTGAGTGAAACTACCTAACTATTTAACAATTGACCAAAGTTTTGTGCGTGGCATAAATAGATATCTTCAGAGAACCTTTTCTCATGACAGTAATGCTCTTGCATGTCTCTCACAGGAATTGCTCCATTTACATGTTCATTTCGCAGCTTTATGGGAGTTGACCAAGTACTTCCATAATCCAGTTTGGCTAGGTTAAAGAGATGCCTGCTGATGTGTTCTATAAACTGACAAGTGCCTGTGGAACAGCAACCGCATCTGTTGTTTACATAAGCAATGTTTTAAGAATATACAACCCGGTACTCCTCGAAAAGAGGAAAGTACTGCTAAAGACGCAACTGAGTCAATTTGAATCTTATTTGAAAAGTCACCATTTGTATAAATAGTGCTCTAAGAACTATTCCCTCTGCAGCTTTAGGCATAATACTTAATCCATTGCCACTAGACATTGTTACTGCCAATTCCCTAATTGTAGTAAAACCGAACGTTCTACAGAGATCACACATTCTCAGTTGTTGGCTGCCTTGAACTAATTGTTATTGAGAAATTTCCAAGTAATGTGCGGCATCGGTAGCTTAATGTATTTATTAAAGCGTTAGACCGCGTTTCTGAAACCCCCTTTAGTCAGTCAGTCAGTGAGTTAGAGTGTTCTCTGTCTTCGAATATCTTCAGCTGCAGCGATCTAAAACCTTTTATGTATTCACCTTTTTGTTCTTAGAAAAGATATGCCCTCATCAAAACTTGAAACGATTTCGTTATTACCAATTTAGTAAACCTTGGATCCTTGATTTATCTCAGCCGTGACCACTATATTATAGGAAACTGTTTAGATATCAACTGCTTTGCTCGATTGTTGTCATTCTGTTGCCATGACCCAAATTATTCTTCGCTGACTAACTGCCGCTGAATTTAATTTTTTAAACGTCGTTATACGAACAATTTAAAAGACTTATTTTTTATTGCATTGAGTAGCTTTTTCGATGTCTAATCTTATCGTTGATCTCCGCAGTTAAGATCAACCTGTCTATGAGAGAGGAAAGCCTTGGAGGACCTTTCTCTCAGCTTTTGTATAACCGATTGGAACAGACTTTTTCCTCGATTGCCTATATAATTGACTTGATGGAGTTTTCAAATTGTGCACCAGAAAACTGGCGCAGTGAATATTCGATTGGCTCATAAAACGAGCTACTTCCTGCAGGTCTCTGATGTACACAGCACACAACCTTTACTGGTTGTGATGTGTAGATTCTTTTGAACGCGAATGTGTACAAATTGCAGGTCAGATCTCCAATAAAGGTCTTGATAAGGAAACAATGTTCAATCATTTTTTGTAGCAAGTATCAATCTACTTGCACATCCAAAAACGTCCATAAAATATCTTTGTATAACGTAATTGTTTCAAAACCCATCTTTAACATGTCAAGCTTAAAATTCTACATTAAAAGTTTATCAACGCTGAATTGCTCTATATGTGATCCATATTTTGGCTAATTAATAGCTCTTAAGTGCTTTGATATAGTTACTTAATTTTCTGTCCTCACTCCTGATGATTTACAATAGTTGTCCCCATGAAAGTTAGGTAAATTAGTAGATTGCATAAATGGTTTGCAAAAGATGTTATCCTTCCGCATATGTCACCCAGTATTTCTGTCAATTCAATGATTGAAATATAGATCTTTTGTTTATTAGATATGATGTAACTCGAATAAAAAATACGAAGCTTTTTTAGGGGGAGCGGTGTCTATATATTCTATTTACACCGGGTACCAAGTTCATAGAGTGAGAAGCCAATATTTGTTTCAGAAACACATTCATTCAATTGTTAGGTCTCTTGCTGATTGCAATTTATAGAAACCATTCCGTTTGATGACTAACGAATTACTTAAATGCTAAGGGTATCAGCTTCTGTATACCTAATACAACTTCCCTATTCATCTTCAACAAATCGAAGTAGGTGGCATTTGATACGAACGACTAGTGTCGTGACTTGCATCAATCGCAAGGCAGTATCTATCGGTTTGTTTATTGTCTATTGTCCGCATTGGGAAATAAATCAAACCACTAGACATTTCTTCTTGATTATTTACAACTTTACTGCCAGAATGTCTTGTAGAGTTTCTTATCAGATAAGTGGCTATTTTAGGAATTATCTCATCATCAGTACATCTCCTGACCATTGTCTATGTTATATGTATTTCATGTTTATCATGTTTGTCTGATTTTTATCACAATTAACATTGCGCCATCAATTTTCAAAGGAATATTTCACTTTTTTATTTGAATTTTTGAAGAACACAAGAACTTTAACCGTTTAATGAACCTATTTGCGTTATTCTTCGCAGTCGTTCTTCTTGTCTGCATATTTAGTTGTTCTTCTTTGCGGTTTTCCTACTGAAATTTGAAATTACAAATGTCTTGGAGTATAGCTTTTGGTGCGAACTCTCTCCCAACCCATTGGTCGATTAATATTCTAATTGCATAGTAGCCACAACTAAGCGAGTGACGATGCACTCGAGGGTAAACCAGCTGTTTGTGTGTTGTTTTCATGTGTAATCGGCGGCGGCGGCGGCAGAGGTTACGTATGATTATAGGCTTTGTGAGACTTTTTATTCGCTTCTTGTCGCTTTTTCTAAGTGCGAACTTATTGATAAAATGCGTTCGATGGCATATAATCAAAATCAATACGTTGTGTGTTGGAATAGTTATTAGCTCAAAGTTATCGCTTCTTTAAACCGATTCTCGCGGAATATGAATAATAAATCTCTGTCTTCGCAGAGGGATAAAAATCTATGATAAGCGTTGTCGTTGTGATATGTAAATTTTTGGTGTTGATGTTTAACTATTGTCGCCGCGACCGGTTTTTGATATGTTAAATGTGTCTTTGTCTTTTTCTTTTGAGGGCTGTGATTGAGTCATCTGTTAAGATGAGTCAAATAATAAAATTGCAATATGATGAACTCTGATGGGAGAAAATTTGTTTAATCAACTTTTTTTTTTTTTTAATTTAAATGGATACTAAGACAGTCACTGCTCGAGGTGAGCATTCTTCTATTAAGTTCTCTTAATGGTGACGAAATATTAATTCGAATGAAAGCTAATGACAAGTTTAATTTATCAGGTGGACGTATGTGCACGTTTGTCACTTTCGGTAAACACTTTTCATTTTATATTCTAGCAGGTTGTTTACATTCGAATTTCTAGTTTCACTTCATTCACATTAGCACCTTTTCACTTTATGGTGGGTGTAGAGTCCACAACTTAATGTCATTTATAGTTTTGCTATAAATAGGATTCGTGTAAATAGCACGTGCTCTAGTGCGTGTTATTGCAAAGATTCTATGACTGCAGGTCTTCCACGAAACTTATTGATAATTGAAGAAAATATCATTCACATTAAAAATTAATGGATATGTATGTTTGTAGTTCATGTACATTTATGCTGACATAAATTCCTTTCAAAAAAAAAATTATTGATGACCTTCTACTTTTACTTCCTGTCTAATTCGCTTCTTTGTATATTGTGCTCTTGACCTCGTTTTTTTAACAGGTTGATGGACGTTCCATTCAGTTTAAGTCAACTAAAATTGCTAATAGTATAATGTATTTGTCAAAATCAATGTTGTAGTTGGTAAATGTCCAAAATATTACAAAAAAAAACCCAGCGCTCTCCTGAGGGTTTCTACCTTAAAAATGAAATAGAATCAACATTTGACAACATTTTAACTTAAGACTTAATGCACTGCTATCTCAATTATCATCTCAAGAAAGTAGACCGTGTCCCATCAGGCACACGCTGTCTGTCTTGAAGACACCTTATGAGACTTAACTACTTCAACAAAGACCGTGAATCATCTCCTGTTCAGCTCAATTTACTTAGGCGTTTAGTAATGAACTAGATTTCAGCCAGAGAGCTTAATTTATTTTTCACAACAATCAATAGGTAATAGCACAATAGATCTTTTCTGGTCGTGGTACTTTCTAGGCATACATTGAATCTAATTAACTTTTACCTACTTATGTACAGAGCGAATTCCTTTAACCCCTCAAGGGGTCATAGGACGTGAAGTTCTTTAACGCGTTTGAGCTCTCGTTATCTAATTTCTGCAGAGCTTTATGCCTAGGGTTCTGGCTGCTGGGTAAGCGGATGGCGTGGTTCTTGGCCCATTGTCAGGTAACGCTGTTTGTCGGAGATACGGTTTGACTAAAAAATCCTCGAGCTTATTCTTAAACTGCAATCTGCAATCTCCTCCCAAGTTTCTACAAGATTGAGACTGCTTTTTTTCCAAATAAATACGTGCTTTTCCTTTAAAAATACGTCGTTAACCAGTCGATATGGTTATCTGAAATACTTTAAATTTAAGTTGACGACGTGCGGTCTTAGGCGCATCGATTGGCCTAAGTCTTGTCTGCCTTGATTGTTCCTCTTCGGCTTAGAGAGTTCTTTGTTCAGAGCGCTTAGTTCCGCTTAAGGTGAAAGTAGCAGGAAATAAACAATGCAGGGATGTTTGCAAGTCAGCTTTTGCCATGGTCTTCATTTATTTCTGTGTAAATATTTTGAGTTGCTCATTGTATTACAGAAGCAGCTTCTTGTCGTCTGACACTACCCGATCCAAAGCTATTTAATGGGCGCTCAGTACTCCTTTTAGCTAAGACCTGCAATAAACCCCGCTTGGTACTATCTGTTTTCGCATTAATCTGGGTTCAAATAATATTTAAGTGTTTTCCACAATTGTTATTTTGACATCGCTACCCCCGCTACCTAATTGAATTACAATATCTATGTAAGACCTTCCCACTGTTTGGATTTTGTTGTTGAGAAGAGGTTTTACCGCCCTACGCTTATGTTTTCCAAATTTCACAATAAATTCTATCTTCTTAGTTTGCTTCCGAAATTTATATCGATAGCACGTTAACAAAATAATTAAGCATTAATCATTTCTCATTTCAGATTAAAACAAAACGCAAAAGCAAAAGCAACAACCCGGCATTTATTGTATAAACATAAGCACTGTACACAAAACAAAACAACACTGATACCACTTAAGGTTTGTTCCTCAGAACTTAATCTTTCATTTCATCAAATCATTTAACTTTTCCCCTTTTCGATTTGCAGAAAAACTCTTGTTCACTTGACAAATAATTAATAATATTAGTAACAAATATAAACACATACACACGTAAAATGGAGTTACGTGTTGGCAACAAATACAGATTAGGCCGGAAAATCGGTTCCGGTTCATTCGGCGACATCTACCTGGGCACAACAATCAATACTGGCGAAGAAGTCGCCATCAAATTAGAATGCATTCGAACAAAACACCCGCAATTGCACATTGAAAGTAAATTCTATAAAATGATGCAAGGCGGTATTGGTATACCGCGTATAATATGGTGTGGCTCCGAAGGCGACTATAATGTCATGGTAATGGAACTGCTTGGCCCATCACTAGAGGATCTATTTAATTTTTGTTCGAGACGTTTCTCATTAAAAACCGTACTCCTGCTGGCCGATCAGATGATATCACGCATCGACTATATACACTCACGAGACTTTATCCACCGGGACATCAAACCAGACAACTTCCTAATGGGCCTTGGGAAAAAGGGTAACCTAGTATATATTATAGACTTTGGTTTAGCGAAAAAATTCCGTGATATAAGAACCCTACGGCATATACAGTATCGGGAAAATAAAAATCTCACCGGTACCGCACGTTACGCCTCCATAAATACCCACTTAGGAATTGAACAATCGCGTCGTGACGATCTAGAATCCTTAGGCTATGTTCTCATGTATTTTAATTTGGGCGCTCTTCCTTGGCAGGGACTGAAGGCCGCAAATAAACGACAAAAATACGAGCGCATCTCCGAGAAGAAACTCTCCACAACGATACTGTCCCTGTGCAAGGGTTTCCCCAGCGAATTTGTGAACTATTTGAATTTCTGCCGTCAAATGCATTTCGAGCAACGTCCAGACTATTGTTACTTGCGCAAGTTATTCCGTAATTTGTTCCATCGTCTGGGCTTCACCTATGATTATGTTTTCGATTGGAATCTTCTGAAATTCGGTGGTCCACGAAATCCAGCCGTTCAACAACAACAAGAGGAAGGCACTGGCGATGCGAATGCAGCGAGCAAACAGAATACACAAATTGTCAGCAGTCATACAGCCGTGGTGCCCAGTTCTGGTGGTGGAGGCGGCGGCGGCGGTGGCGGTGGTGGTGGTGGTGGTTTAGTAGTTAGCAGTACTGGTGTCGGTAGTGCAGCGCCAATGGTGGGAGCCAGTGGTGCAGGTGTTGTTGGTATCGATGACTCAATGGCCGTGGCTACAAATTCGTCAAGGCCTTACGATACACCAGAACGACGTCCGTCGATTCGAATTCGAGGTGGTCCAACGGTCGTTGTTAGTGACAGTAGAAATAATAAATAATACATTGTCTAAAGGACGATTCGGCGGTAACCAACAACGCAGACATACACTCACATTTTTGAGTGGCGTTTATGTTTAAAATAACTGAAGATAAACAAATAAATAAATAAATACTGAATTTTTCGAGAAAAACTAAGAAATGTTGTTCAAAGTCCAACCATGATCGTCGCACCATTAGTAGCTTCATCGGAGGAGTATTTCCCACAGTCTACACTACAAAACGAGATCAGAATTGTGCATTTTATTTTATATTTTCCTTTCTTTCCTTTCATTTTTTCCATTCCCGTTAAAACCCGCTTAGCCATTTAATCCCCAGTTTCTTACTACAAAAAAAAAACAAACACTCGAAAAACTTTATGAATTAGAAAAGCAATTAATCTGTGAAATAAATGTGCGTCGCTTAAATTTCCAAAATTCTTAAAAAAACAATCCATCACTGAAATATTGAATCCTACATCCACCAACAAAATACAAACGGACAACGGAACGTCCCTGTTTTAAGAAAATAAACGTTTTGCTATCAAAAAGAAAATTCTCTTATTATTTTGTTTTAATTTTCTTAGCTATAAATAAAATTATACATAAAAAAAAATAAGAAAAAAAAAAAAAAACAAGAACAAATTTATATAAATACAAAAGAAAGAAACATTAAATAATTAATTAAAGTGAATATCGTATTGAGATAGGAATTCATTATAAAATTCATTGAAAAATTCATTTGATTCATTCATAGAATTAACCACAACAAAACCAAGCAAAATGATATAACAATACCATATAATTAACTGAAGCATTTTTGTTGTAAAAAAAAATTAATATTAATAAAAACCAGCAGAAGTAAAACAAAAAAAAAAAACATGTTTTAAATAGGAATAGTTTTGAGATATTTTTTATGTTTTTCTTTTCTTTTTCCCTTGGTTTAGTTAAAATCCAATTTTGTGTTTATTATTATTTTTTTTTTCATTATAATTTTTAATTTTTAGGATATTATTATTTTTTTAAAAGAAAACTCCATATTTTTTTTTTTTCATTTACATTAAGTTATATGTAGAAATGAATATATAAAAAGAGAAAAAAAAACAAATAAAACAAATTAACAAATTATGAAAATAAAATAAAAAAAATTACACTTATAAGTTCGAGATGATTTGAATAAACCAGAAAAATTGCACTAGTAAACGTAAATAGAATTATTAAATAATGTTCTTTTATTTTATTATTGTGTGGTTCTGTTATTGATTTTTTTTTTGTTTGTTGTTGTTTACAGTTTTTCTTTGATCTATGTATTGGTGTGTGGTTTTAAAGACCAGCGTCGGATATTTGTTCAGCATAACTTGCATGCATATCCATTCTTTTCCAAGGAAATCAAGGTTTTCAAAGAAAATATCTCAATTTTCTTGTCGAGGACAGGCTTTTTCATTTTGCATTAAAGCATGTAAGGTTTCTATCTAAGGGCCAAAGCATTAAAGCATTGAAACTTCCGGACCCATTTTTTTCTAGCACTGTTCCATCGATTTTAATTACATTTATCCTTCATTTTAAGTTCCAGCAAATGTCTGCGAATTGAATTGATTGTTTTCTTTTGCAACTTAGAACTAGAAGTAAAAGCTATCAAGATTTTAAAAGATCCGCCAACAAGTTTACGAGTAAATTAGGTGTTGCTCATACCAGCAGGGAAAAATCCTAAGAAAATGGGTCAATCTTCTAATAATTATGAGTAGTAGCAAAATACTAAAAACTCCTCCGGAACCAGTCGTCAAGCTGTAGCTGTAGGTCTGTTAAAGCGTTGACTTAATCTACGCAATTTTACGAAAAACAGCGAATTGCTGTTCACGTACGTCAAAGTTTCGTAATTTTTCACAGATAAGAGAGTTCACGAGAATATATATTTCTCCATCCTGCGAATTTTAGTTGAATTTGCTCAATTTGCTTACTGAAAAGTAGACAATATTTTTGTTCCTTTTGGAGAACATTTTTCCTGCACATCTTTGGAGATTTATCTTTCCTAGAGATAATTTTATCTCCCACATTTGACAGCGGCGAATTTGGCTACATAAAGGTCCGGGGACAGACCTTATAGTGCCAGTGTAATTCTTCTCTTTTATTTTATGTCATTCCGCCATAGAGATCTGTATGTGCTTAAGATCTTATATGTCTGCATTTGTAACTACGAGTTCTTTCTTCAGCAGAATATAATAATACAATACAAAGAACGCGGAAGATTAGTATGTCCATTCTGAGTTGGGGTTTTTGTTTTGTATTTGCAGCGAACACGTGTCATGATTCATTGGAGACAGGTATTGTATTTGGCATAAGTTATTTGTAAACATTGCATTTTGTGCCTACACTTTAAAAAAAAAAAACGTTTTGAGCTTTAAATAACGCTTTCTTGTAAATCATTCTTAATCATTTTTATTTAGATTATGCCAGGATGTATTCGATTTGAAATACAACTATACCGTTGTAAAAAAAAATAACCCAAAACCCGAATTCTACCTACTGTAGCCCAATCCCAGCACTCTCGCATGTAGCCATAACAGACTCGTATACTCTTTAAATTTTTTTTTTTAAATTGGTGGGAACTTATGTATGCGGCTCTATAAAGTTTTGAATGCGAGTGCTTCTGGATTTGAAGCAATAATTGGGGTATATTTATTAATGTCAGAAACCAAGAATTGATTATTGAAACATGTATTCACCCTTATTATCGTTGTCGTCTGTCGAAAACGACTGGCGACATCTGTCAAGTTTTAAATTTCCCATTGCGTAACTTAAACGACGTGACTCCCCATTTCACATACATTTCAGACGAGTTTTGTCGAGGCGATGATCGTTAATTTTTCATCTCCAATGCCAAACAGACTCGCATTTTTTTTTTTTTAAAGACGCAGATGAGAACGACAATAGGGGTGATTGTTAGTTTTAAATATTGTAAGATATTCGAAAATATCAAATAGGTACCTTTTCAGTCTAAAAGATGACCCTACAGTGGTGGAGTTTGCTACTTTGTTAAAGCTTATTCAAAGGGTATACCCATGTTTGTCACATAGATAATAATTGAAGATAGACTCCTTGATAGGTCTGTTCCCGTACTTACTGAAACCACGAAATTTTGCGAAAAATAGAGAATTCCTGTTTCGGTACGTAAAAGTTTCGTAATTTTTTACAGAAGAAAGCTCACCAGAGAGTAAGAAATTTCCCCATACTGCTAATTTTAGAAATATGAGTTCTGTCAAATGGTTGTATTGTGACGTCTAAAAGGTGGACAGCTATTTTCGTTCAACCCATTGCCGTACATTTTTGGAGATTCCTCTGAGAGAATTTTACTCTCTTTCTTAGAAATTTGGCAGAAAGTACGGCAACGGCTTAATGAAAATGTGTGACAAAAAAGAACTTAAGTAAATATGCATATACATATTATAACTACACTAAAAATCTCCGACATATTATGTATGGCCGCATCTTCTTTTTAGAACCGTTACCAGCTCCCTTTATGAGCTGTCAAGCTTGCTTAGCTCTGCGTGTAATTTCCACAGTTAAGTTTGCTAAAAAGATTAAAAAAGTTGTCTCAGTTCATTCAGGTCTGTTTGCCTTGGATGCCGTTTTTCTCCCACCAATTAAAATGGGGTGGATTTAAAAAGGTAAGTGTGATGTTGACAAATGTAGTTATTTGAAAAACATTCATACATAGTACATGCCTTACACATCTTCTATTGACCAAAAGAGCCCCAATGCGCTTTTATATTGAGTTGGGTATAATGGCTCATTGAAAATGGTTCAAAGAGAAGGACACCTATAGACCATGATTGTTGCATACATTTTTAATTTTAAGTAATTCGACTTCTATTTTAGCACCGATCAACTAAACCAAACAACAAAAGCACAACATGCATCGTCAGTTTAATTATTTTGCACATCCTACTCTCAAACATAAATACGTATGTAAATATTTGAAAAAGTACCGTCGTTCTCGGTCGTCTGCATATTTATAAATGTAAAATAGTTCTGAATAGAAATCAACCAATACATAGTTCATGAAAAGCATTTCATAGTTGAGATACCGAATCATACATTGCAGCACTGCCATAACGACATAGACTTACACACTTTCCATTTAGTTGATTCCAACTGACTATAGTTTGCTTTAGATTTATTTTTTGCATAACAGTTTAATTCAAAATTAGTTTGCGTGTAAAATTACATATTAAATATTTTTACATTAAAAATGATATAATGTTTATTGTACAAAACTTATAGACCAAAATAAAAAAATAAAAACACTCCTTCTTTCCTATCGACCTTATTAAATAGTTTACCAACTTTTTTTTTGTAAATTAATCAACAAATTAAGCATTTCACAGAAAATAAAATTTTATTATACCAATTATAAATATAAACAAAAAAGTTAGTATAAGCAAATAAAAGCAAAACATAACAAAAATCCTATAATGTAAATTTAATTCTAAATTTAAGAAAAAACAAAGCTTAGTTAAACGATAAGAGTAAA
Source organism: Chalcosyrphus nemorum (assembly GCA_949716465.1). Classification (NCBI taxonomy): domain Eukaryota; kingdom Metazoa; phylum Arthropoda; class Insecta; order Diptera; family Syrphidae; genus Chalcosyrphus; species Chalcosyrphus nemorum. The sequence goes on from OX454333.1 coordinate 33,011,012, forward strand.
AGTTAATACACAACAAACATTACCAACTAAATGCAGCCACACATAACATTAATGGGAACGTTTATATAATATTTTAAATATGTATAATCAATAATTTTCTTCTTTTTGATAATATACTAATTCACGTTCCTTTTGCAAAAAAAAAACAAAAAAAGTAATAAGTTCTTTTCAAACAAACTCACATAAATTCACTTCATACACATAAGCATACAAAATGAAACAATACAAATTATAATAATAATTCATTTCTCACATTAAATGTAAAATTTATTAATAAAATTAATTTAAGTTAATTAGCAATGTATGGAAATAAATAATAATTGTGTAATAAATTATAATAACAAAAAAAAAAAATGTTAAGAACTAGGTATTATAATAAAATTGATTTTTTTAAGAAAATAAATAACGTTATTTGAAGCATGCATACAAGTACATACACCGATAACAAGAAAACAAATTTAAATTAAAATAACTCCTCATGCAGTAAAGAGGTGGAAAATATCTTAGGAATAAAATAATATGAATGTGTAATTTTGAACTCATTTATTTATTTATTTTTTGTAGTTAAAGTAAAATAATTTTTATACATAATGATAATTGATTTTAATTTTTAAATTTAAATTGTTTAAATGTTCTTAAATGTAAATAGCTTAAGGAACAAAATAGTTCAGTACTGTGTTAGGCAACATTTTAAACAAGATGTACTCTGAAAAGTTCAAGCGATATTTATCTGTAACATGAAATTGACTAAGCACATTTTTTTCCAGTCGAAGTTGACTGCATGTCTAGTTCATTGATGGCGACAAAATACTTAGAAAATGCATTTATGATAGTTAACTACTAAATATTCAATTTGGCTTTTACATAGATATATTCTATTCTATATATTAATTATTCTATATATTCATCCTCAGTCGCACTACTTGCGAGCGTCTAACAAAGTGGGCTTTTACACGTAGACTCTTGAGGCTTGACTCTTTTCGAAGTTCTCTTTTGTTATTTTCTTTCGTGAATATCCGACTCTACAAGCAACGAAAACATATGAAAGTAACACAATGTCGCAGAAAACTTTACCCTCGACTCACAGGGTAAAATGTTTTTCTTCTCACTTTTTCGAATCCAAGAGCATTAATGTTATGATAAAGCTTCTTAAACTATTCTACTCTTTGGAACAACATGTAAATGTAGATCCCTATTACACGGGGGTAAACTGAAAGCCACGCACCACACGTATAGCTGAGAGAAGCTAGGTTTTGGTCTTCCTATGGCTAGACTGCTTATGGCAAAAACATCGGAGACTATAATATTTTCCAAATCAAATAATGCAAAGTTAACTATTCAAACTTTGGCAACCAACGTTGGGCGCCATTTATACACAAACTAAACCCCATTTGTTTTTCAACCGCCACTCCTACTTACTTTTCAACCTACACGGTGCAGTCATTAGATCCGTTCGCGTACCCTACTAAAACAGAAAATTTTTACGAAAACCTGTCCGCATACGGATAATTTTCGTAGTTTATCGCGAAGAGAGCGCTCACGAGAGAGTAAGAAATTTCCCCATGCTAAGTATTTTAGTGCAAGAAATTTCTGTGGGCTGGTTTATGAAAGCTTTCAAACTTGTCAAACCAGTCAACTTTTTGTAATTTTAGCTCTCTCCCTGAGAGAATTTCACCCCCACTATTCGAAATCTGATAATCTACGAATTTTAGTGCAAAAACTACGCGAATGAACAAAACTTCATGCTTATAATATGGGCACACCAATAATCTTAGCAATTCAAGTCAAAATGTCACTGTATCATTCAAAAATTTATATGGATAAATGAAGGTTTTAGCGTTGCATGTGAAAACAAACAAACTATGCAATTGCTCTTACTTGAACTAAGCTTTAAAGATATGAATATGACACTTAAAAATCATGAATATGCATGCATTTAATTTCTCTTTACAAGATATTAACCTACAAGCATAAATCAGTTTTATTTTAAGTGGATATTTAATTAATTTATAAATTAAAATGTAGGTATATCTGCATAATATATATTAACACGTACATACATAAATAAATGGATTTAATAGAAAGTGTATTATAGATAATTATGAGCTGATAAAATATTAAAATAAATATTTTAATCCATTTTAAGGGGACTTAACTTAATTGTATTTTTTTCCCATTCTTTTTCATTATTTGCAATTCTACATCGCCTTATTATTTCTTAATAGGAGTGCAAAAAAAAAAAAAAAGAAAAAAACTCTAAATAGACTTAACATTAGAAGCATATAATTAATTAAACAAATTAATAATATAAGTACCGAACAGAAAACAAAAGAAATAAAGCAAACAAACAGCCGAACAAATTCACAGGATTACGAATAAAAGAAACCCGATTTTCAAAATATACACTAATGATTTTTATTATTTAGTTGAATGAATATTGTGTTTTTGATGTGAGACGTTCTTTGGAAGTGAAAGGAACAGGAAGGGGGAAGTGGCCTCATTGACTACGTACCCAAAACAAATTATCATTTTACATGCACTTGTACCTTCGTTTCGAACTGTGAAGGGATCAGTACGTTAAAGTTGTTTGCACTGATAAAAAACGTATAAAAATCTAAAATAAGATACCTTACTGCTGGAGCTCTTTAAGGACTATTCCTTTAATCAATGTACATATTCTACTTTTACTATTTCGTGAACATTTTAGAACAAAAGTTTAGTGAATGTCTGTTAATTTTTATACGTATACCACATTCTACTCAACTACTTTCAATCAATCAATCCTGACGATTTGATGAAATTTATAATCTCGTCTGTTGGTTTACTGTTATTGAAATGTAAGTCCTGAAAGAAGTAACCCTCAATAAATTTATTCCTGATGTGTTCAAGATCTGGTAGAGACTGGGTTGCATCTTCAATAACTCTCTTGCCACTGTAGAGCCAGAGTTTTTATTCTACCAAACGCAGTAAGTTCATGTGGTACCGCACAATGTTATTCCCGATGAGCAGATTTGTTGTACTATTCTCTTGGCTTTTGCTTCGGCATAGGATGTCCATAACTTTCTTGAGATTACTGAAATTTTCATGAAAGTTTTTGGCTCTCCTATGGTTTTTTTTGTCTGCTGCAAGTTTAAGTCTGTAACACGCTTCGGCCTTCTTTGATATAGCCGCTGAACTTGTCAAATCATCAGCTTCCTCTTTGCCAATAAATTGCTTTTACAGCTCTCTGACTGACGATAAAAATCGTTGGGGTACTGCCCTTAATGGAATGTTGGCACTTTTAAGACCTCTCTTGAAAGCCACTGCTGTAATCTAGAAGTCGTATAATATGATATGCCTACGGGTTCGGTTAATATGCCGGCTCCTGCGCTAGTGTTATTACTCACCCTGTCTATATAAATTGCAATTTGGTTTAGGTATATGTCGACTTTTAAATTCTTTCCTGATAGGGTAGGAGCTATAGGAAGACCTTACAAAGTCTAAGTATGGAGTGATGTAGTCCATTATATAGGTATACATAATGTATGCGAGGCCGATTTGTTTGATTTCCTTTCCCCTTCACTGACTGGCAAGTTCTTATAGCATTAATGGTTGTTGATGTGCTTATAAATACATCCAGCGGTAGTTATGTAGGGGCAACTATTGTATTGCACTTGTCATTTTTAGGATGTATTGTTAGACCGCTGGTCCTGTGGCTTATAGTTCAAAAGTAGTAAGCGCTTCGTCAATTTATTAGCTCAAAGTAGCCAGGAATTTACTCAATGCAAGCGATACAAAAGCCGTAGTTTTTGTAGGCAGTTCGAAACACAATTTTCAATTTCCTATTGCCTTTAGTGCCCAAAAAAACATTACCTTTACCTATATTATTTCATTCAAATAAGAGTTCTTCAGTTTCGATATCATCTCAGCTAGTAGAGACAATCACTAACTTTTTTCCTTGAATAACGAAACAAAGCAGAATTCGTTAAATAATCCTATAAAATCTCAACTCGTATGAACAACAATAATTTTAGCAAATCACTACGGCTTGAAATAAAAATACTATTTTGGAGTAACTATATACTTTAAGCGAGGAATTTATTAAAAAAAATTAAATATATGTATTATTTAAAAACGGTGCTTAACACTATTTAATCGTGTGTATAATTAGTGGGTATCCCACTGAGTCCTTTTTCAATTTTCGCCGGCTCTGTACAACCCAATTCCGGATCTAAGCCTTTCCATGTTCTATCTTCAAAGGTCAGGCCATTGCTCGTTTCCATTAGATGCATCTTAGCCATTTGTGCTACCGCCTGGGTACCATTTTGCAAGGCTTCCTCAGCATTTTCAACTTCACTGCTACGAATTCTACCACTTACTAAGCTTACATCGTTTTCAGTAATATCGGCTGCTTTGAACTCAAGATAGTTACTACCCTCGGGAAGAATTTGTTTGAAATCCGTTACATATGACTCAGGATACTTCATGTGCCAGGCGGGATTTAGTGCCATTTCAGCCTCGAATACCGAAACGATTGGTTTATAGAATTCTTTTGAAGTGTACATGTTATTGAATGGACATCCGATCATGACGAAACAATCGATTTCAAGAAAGTTTGCCAACTTTGCCGGATTAATTCGACCGACGGAAATGATTTGAGTTTTGATACCATGACTTTTGGCCATTTCTTGAATACGTGTAACAACATTTAAGTAACCGTCGGAAGTAAGTGTTGCCACGATCAGGCCAAGCATATGAGCATCCTTGCACTTCTCAATGTAAAAGTAACGACGACGAATGTAGCTGGCAGTAAGTGGGTTCTTATCCTCGAATGTATTCGCTTCAGGAGTGTAGATGTACCATTGTGCGGCTGTAAACAAAGACAACTAGTTAGAACAAGGGAAAGTCAAGTAATTTCTAGAAACTGAAGGCGGAGCTAATAAAAGGAATATCAAATTCAATGTACAAGGGTGAGTGTATTAATTATTATTAATATAATTATACATTCTCTTTAAGATGCCCTACTTCGATGCAATTCAATAACAAAAAAGGCTTCCTTACCTTTCGATGTTAGCGACAAATTAAAGAATCGATTATTATCAGCGCCTATGAACACGCAGATTCTGTCTCCCGACGTTTCGTGCTCCACTTTAGCATCTTCGTCAAATGGATATGTTTCAATGGTCACCTGTCTACCAACCAGAGCCTCCTTCACCCTCCCGATAAAGTTCTCCTCCACTTGCTCCAGGACATAATGATATCCAATGTCTAAGTAGAATGATACAGCTCTTTCTCCGTCTTTGAGTTTCTCTAAGTGCTCGAGAAACTTGTCAATTGAAAACGGCAGTTCTGGGAACATATACAAAACAGGCAGTCGAGAAACCTTGCTGCGGCAAGCATTTCCAAAGTGAATCAAGCTATCCGCCTCGACATGAGCTGCGGCGATCTAAAATTAAATATACATTTAGGGCACTTACTAATGCAGTCATAGAAAAACAGGTTACCTCATCAACACAGCAGCTACCATAGGACGTGTCTGCGAGGACAAAGACTTTCGTTTTGCACTCAGCTTTTAGGTCGTCGGAGATTTTTACACTGTGCGGCAAATAGCTGTCGGGGAATTGCAGGCAGACCTGAAAGAAAACAACAGAAAGTGAGCACGAATTTCTTGTGTTTTGAAAAAGTAAACAAACATTTCGGTAATTATTTTGTTTAATCCAGTTGCAGCAGACTTTTTGATGTTTTTCCGACCAAATTTGCTCGAAGGAAGTTTCGATGTCGTTGTCCGGTTCGGCTTGACGTTCAAGTGATACACTCTCCGAGGTGGAGAAGGCGGAAGTAGTCATAATATTTTGTTTATTTGTTTGAAGTGGCAAGATATGGTATTATTTATCGAAAACACTTTAGAGATGAACAATAAACTTTAACCACACAGTTTTGTGGTTTGACGTTTTACGGAGAAAATTTTGAAGTTTAGATTTCTGCACGTATTACATGCAGGGATGGTCCGCTATATATATTTCTTAATACACTTTGGGTCTAGTCCGCACTATAAAAAGTGATCATAGACAAACTTTAATCCATTTCACTTCTTGAGAATGTTAAACAAACATTAAAAGAAAATTGGAAAAGAGAATAAGCTGTGGGGTATGCTCTCTTGGTTAAAAACTTATGGGAAGTTCTCTTCTTGCTAAAGAGCCTTCTATTTTAATACACTCTATTCTCATATGACCAGGAATCCAAAAGCTCCATCTTTTTTGTTAGATATATTGCAATCGAGGCAGCGCTTGTCAAGATTGATATGGAAATAACTATCCATGTTATTTATGTTGTTTTCGTTCAAAGATTTAGAGTCTTTAGTGTCAGGCACATGGAGGAATGTTGTACAACTTTTCAGTTTTTTTTTTAGCTATTTGAATTCCCTTTATGCGATTTGCGAACATAAGATTGAAAGCATGGTAAAAGACTTTCTAGGCGTTCGTTCAATCATTACTCACAACTTCAAGTTCATTGACTTGGCAGCACTTAATACTATGCGGCATTTGACATGTGAAGTTTCTTCCGCGAGTAGTGAAGTTTTGTTTACAATTTGTGGGCTACAATTTTTTACAAAAATTAAATCGAAAATAATTACAATAATCACTACTGCCTTGAAAAATGGGTCGCAAAAATGCCTCAATTGAAGAACTACAAAGTTTCTTCAAATCTCACAACAAAATCAAAGAACAAAAGGCACACACTTCGAAGGTACGTAGTATTCTTTCTTTTTTACCGGCATTAAAGGATGTTTCCCTATAAAAAGTAACCAATCCTTCCTTTTTAAAGGTCCACTCGGTAGGCTGGAGTTGCGATGGAAAACGCCTTGCATCGGGCTCCTTCGACAAAACCGTTGCCGTTTTCACTCTCGACCGGGAACGTGTGGTGAGTATTAAGAAATCGTCTATCCTCGCGGAAAAAGTAAAGAAGATCACCTCCATTTTAGAATAAAGAGAGCACATATCGTGGTCACACTGGTTCAGTGGATCAACTATGCTGGCATTCATTCACTCCAGAGCTACTGAGCACTGCTAGCGGCGATAAAACCGTTCGCATTTGGGACATTCGCGCGGGAAAATGTTCAACGGTTACGAACACCAAAGGAGAGAATATCAATATAACTTGGTCGCCTGATGGTAAAACCATTGCTGTTGGCAATAAGGAGGACCTGGTTACCTTCATCGATACGCGGACAAACAAAATCCGTGCAGAGGAACAGTTTAACTTTGAGGTGAGTCCTTTAATGCAGACTCTGGGAGGAGGATTTAGGTTATGCTATCAATTTTAGGTGAATGAGATTGCTTGGAACAACACCAGTGATATGTTCTTCCTCACAAATGGCCTGGGTTGTGTGCACATTTTGAATTATCCAGGCTTAGAACTGCAACACGTCCTTAAAGCGCATCCAGCGACATGCATATGCATTGAGTTCGATCCAACTGGTGAGTAAAAGGCTCCTTGTTTTGCGCTGAAAGTACACTTATACCTTTTCCTTAGGAAAATACTTTGCGACAGGATCGGCAGATGCACTTGTATCTATATGGGATGCAAGCGAATTAGCCTGCTTAAGAGTTCTATCGCGCTTGGATTGGCCTGTGCGTACAATCTCATTTAGTTACGATGGAAAGCTTCTTGCATCGGCTAGTGAGGATCTGCTGATTGATATAGCTCACACGGAAACTGGTAAGGATTAAAAACTCAATTCCATGCTCTGTACTAATGTCTTTCAATCTTTAGGCGAGAAAATCTCTGACATACCTGTTGATGCAGCCACATTCACAGTGGCTTGGCACCCGAAGCAGTATTTGCTGGCATATGCGTGTGATGACAAAGATAGCTGCGATCGACGTCGAGAAGCAGGGAATCTTAAAGTCTATGGGTTCTCTGAATAAGAATGATGAATCGACTAAAGTTTTGTATACAATCGGAAATAAAATGACGTTTTTTAGGTGTAAAACTGTTTTTGTATTCAAAGTAAGCTTTGTGCAGCTTCTGTGCGGTACAGGATCCGATCGCGCTATCCTCGTTTCTATACTGCTGTCTGTCGCACACTTGCGGTTCAAACAAATGTGCTAACCATTCTACAACCTAATACATATCGTAATCAACGTCTATAGTGGCATGGCATGTTCACCTTCATAAACGCTTGAGATCCTCGCAGCAGGGATTCATTCTTGCAAACAAAAGCCAGCGCTTGTATGGACATTTTTCTTTGATGTGTATTTGCATCAGCAGTTGGCGCTGTCATTTTCAACAACTAGACACAGGGCATAGCAAATTACTGCTTACTCTCTCTTATTATACAAAAAAGCTTAATCAAAGGAAACGCTTTGCAGCATAAAAACAAAGTCCACAGTTCTAATTTTTATTTAAATTTATTGTTTCATTAGTTAACATCCCTCGATCATTGGCGTGTTCTCTTTCACATTCAACAAAACACAGTATAGATAAACTGTGGCCTCGGTAACATCAGGAGTGTGGTTTTGGGTAAACTTTTAGCGTTTCGGATTGTTTGGATAAAGTTTTGTTTTTATTTATATTTAATTACTGTGAGCCTCTTTCTGGCTTAAACTCTGAGCCAGTACAAGTTCGAACGGATTCTGTTGTAGTCGGGTAGGTTTTCAGTTGGTCCGACGGCAGCAACAGCTGGGCATCTGTCGTAGATGTATTTCATGCCAACATCACGAATGTTCTGCACTGTCACAGAGTCGATGCGTCGTTCGAGCTCGACCAATGGGATGCGACGGTTGTAGCAGAGCATTTGGCGACCAATATCCTCACAGATGGGTGTGGTGCCGTCCAATTGCAGCAGCAAGTTGGTCTTCAAGAGGTTCTTTGCGCGCTCAACCTCAGCATCGGTGATCATTGTGCACAGGCGCATCCATTCTTGTGTCACATTGTACAGCATCAACTAGGAAAGAATGCTGCTATAAAATTGTCTACTTGCAGAACATATACAGGACATACCTCGCTTTGGAGTGGATCACAGACCCAGTAAATGCCCCAGAGACCGGTATCCTTGTAGCAGGTGTTGAACGATTGGAAGCTATGGCAAAGATCTAAAGAAAAAAGACTTATAAACTGACTTAAGATGTAACTGTGTGTATACTTACTATCTTCAGCGCTAGCACGGGCCAAATTGGAGGCATTGTTGACACCACCACCTTGTGAGCGATCCCAGGCACCAATCAAAGTGCTGGCAACCATCAATGGGATGTTGTCTTGATCGGTCCAGCCGCAGCTCTCAACAGCGATGGCGACATGAGCCAGAGGCAGCGAATCGTCACGAACACGGATTTCAGAGCCGGTGAAGCGGCATGGGGTTATTGCTGGAGGCAAGCTATCGTAGGAATTGGCCAACTTACCAAGGTTCTTGTTGGCCAGGTCAACGAGCTCGCTGTGGCGGACACCACCAGCGCCGGACAGAACAATACTAGATGCCTTGTAGTGCGCCTTGATGTAGTCCGACAAGTCAGACCTGCCAATCGATCTGAAATGGCCAAGATAAAACGAATTAATGTTATAAAATAAGACTTTTTAAAGATTTCCTATCGATTAAGATTAGATTTACGTAACAAGACGTACTTACTTGATGTTCTTGGTGGGTCCCAAGATGGTTTGTCCCAATGGGGTACCCTGGTAGGCGGTGGCGTGCAAATGATCGAATACAACCTCTTGCAGGTTGCTCTCGACTTCTTGCATCTCGCGCAGAATCACAGAGCGCTCCCGTTCGATCTCACCTTCGCCCAACTTCGAGTTCTGAATAATATCCGCGAGAATTTCAACAGCATTTGGGACGTCCTTCGCCAGACACTTGGCATAAAACACAGTCTGTTCCCGAGACGTGTACGCATTCAAGTGAGCGCCCATGTTTTCGACTTCGAGCTCCAAAGCGGTTTGCGAACGCTTCTCAGTTCCCTGAAAAGTAAATTCGATTTCAAAAACACGTCTTATCGACATTTCCCGAACTCACCTTAAATGCCATGTGTTCCAAGAAATGGGCAACACCATTGTTCTGTGCCGTCTCCGACCGAGAACCAGCATCGATCCAGAGGCCAACTGTCGCAGTCTGGGCACCCGAGTCCTCACTAGCTACACGTAGACCATTATCCAAGACGGTAACTTGGGTAGCCGGTAAGTTGACTAAGGTCTTTTGAAGACCAGCAGCATGCGAAGCCTTGCAGCGCTGGAAGAAAAGTAAGACAAACCCTTCAATAACATAACCTCCAAATGTTTCAAGAGCTTCTTTTGGCAATTTTCGTAGAAAAAGACAATTAATAAAACCGATATCTAATTGGATGTAATTTAACTCATCGAAATGGAATATTTTATTCAGTCATCGGAAGAAAATTAACAACTTTTTTACGAAATTACGTAACTCAAGTCGAGAGATGACATGCCTCGGGAGAGTTATGAAATTCATTTGCTTACCTGTGCGTAGCTGGTACTTTTGGCCAGTTGTCGCAGACTTTGGGGAAGTGTTAACACACGCAACGCCATGGCTTAAAAGGAAAATCTCTGTTATTTAGATTGAAACGGTCTTTATTTGGAGACAAAAAGTATGCCACTCAAAGGTGGTTCAATGAAAATTTTCGTTGCGAAAGGACTGAAGTTGGTGTCGGTTCGAATTATTGATTTCGGTTGTCAGATATTTTTTTCCCCGATGAGAGTGACGTTTATTGCGCGGATAAAATTTTTCACAAATGTAATAGAATAGTGCAAAAAGAAAGTAGAAGAATTTTTGTGTGTCGGATAATTTATTGCCGGTTAGAAATTTCAAATTATATAAAATTTCGAAAGTAATCTTCGGAGTATTTCTTGCCACAGTATAAATTAATCTAATATTCACGATTAGATATATATTTTTCTCCTAAAAATCTTTCCTATCATTCAATTATTTCTTTAAGACCAGACACCAGTGCCCTCTAGAACATATCTCACGGATTATGGCCAAATATGGACAAGAAGCGTTCGATAGGGGACTCATCACGTTAGGAGAGTTAGCATCGCTCGCGCATTTCAGCAGTTGAATAGATTTGTGAAACTACTATCTCGCTGTTTTTGTGCCTATTCAATACACTACTTGCTCTCACACGAAAAGAAAAATTGTCGGTCTGCCGACCCGGAAGCACACACTGCATGTCAATTGGTATATAGCAAAATGGTTTAACACGTTCTTACTATACGTTGAATAGAATTTTGTGTGCGACATATAAATGGGGTAGTTCTTACAGTGTTCAATCGTCGACCGAAAACCACATTCCTGTGTCGGTTCCTTGCCCAAGAAACCTAGTGCAACTTCCAAATCACTTGGTGAAAAATAGTTTTTAGTTAGATTCCTTTGTTTGTTGTCGTATCGTTAAGGTTGTGCTTACTGACTAACCCGCCAAAGATGGTTTTTTTTAAAGATTCTTGAGTTGAAGTCCTCGAGTATAATTTTTATTCCATACTCCAGACAGGCTCTGTAGGCTTCATCCAGGTCGTCGTAGAATTCCTTCTTAGACTTCAGCGTCTTTGAAAGGGACATGTGCTCATACCAAGCTAATGTTGTCGATTTCAGCCCTGATGAACACAAGCGATCAATAGCTACTGTCTCCATTGCTTTGTACCTTAGTCATAGCCAAACGCTGGATCTATTATTCAAAGAACAAAAACATGCAGATGGTCTTGTCGCCAGTGTTGTGGTCAAATTTGATTAAAGGTCCCTACAAATTAACTCTATGAAACTGCGCATCACATAGTTAATCGTTCTGGATGCAGTTCCGTCTCATAGAGTAATTCTGGATTAGATTCACTCCATATATGGCCATTTTGCTTTATTACAAAATGCGTCTCATCAGACATAAACATGCAATTTAGCAAGCTGTTGTCTTCTTCGGCCATTTCAATTATTTTTTGACAAAATTCCAGACGAATAGGCAAATGAGGAGGGTCTAACTTGCTTGTAATGACCGTCTTCTAACTCCAATTTTCGCCGATAAGTTTCGAGTCGAAACCCTTGGATTTGCCTGAGTTGGCGATGCTTCAGCCGCGATTGTGTCTTGAACCTGAAATAGGGATTAAGATGGTACGGTATCCTTGCGATGTTTCCAGATTCGGCAAACTTGTTTACTAGCCTCATTGTGGGCCATCTAGTCGTAGAAGTGCCGGCAAACTCTCGCCTTTGGGCGGAAATGAAGGACTGCAAAGCATGGTACCACTACACTATCCAAATCCTCTTTTCGGTATCACAAGTATTCATTTTAATAAATCTAAATAGGAGCCTGCTAAATAAAAAATTACACAGAAAAAAGTTATTATGTTTTGTAATATTTGTATTCGTGCGCCACTCTGTACAAACGTCCGAATCTGGTGTATACAGATGGCTTCAAGCTGAAGAATGGCGTAACTGGAGTTGGAGTATTAAGCCCCAATTTTAAGCATTTAGCAGCAATTGGAAAATCACTTACAATTTTCTAATTCGGGAATGGAATCCACATCTACATATTCTCATATGCTTTACGGTAGTGTGAATGTTCGTATCATTGGGTCTCACGACACAAAGGCTTTGATGGAAATCGACAAGCTGACTGTGTGGCAAGGAAAGCCATCTATCGTCTACTGATGCGGCAGAACACATTTGCTGTAAATGCTCAGGAGCAACCAAGAAACAACTCCTCCACTTCAGGCGGGTCTCAGTTAGGCTATTGGAAATTGGGAGATTGGAACAAAGGGCATGGAGGTCTCAACTCTACTGGGTTTGTATTACCGATTGAGATATATCGCTCGCTATTGCACACCCTTTTTTTCATGACAACTTGTACAATGATGGTAAAAATGTCTCTCTTACACTCTGTCAGTCAGCCATCCATGCCCTTAATTCACAAAAGATAAGATCATAACAATATGTATGTAATTAAAATTATCATAAACCATTAATTCGATTCGTTTCTCTACAATAATTATCACAAATCATTTCGCCTGCCAATTAAAAAACAAAAAAAAAGCTAATCATAATATAATCCCCTAATCAACTTCTACAATCTTTTAATATCAAGTCAATGAATCGATTTGCCTCCCCCTTCCGTTTATCCTTTAAAATTACAAAACTAAGTTCTTTGAAACAGAGTTGTATTGAAGGGAGAACAAAAAAAAACTGATGCTCTTTTCGGAAAGAAAATAAAAATGAAAACCCATTGGCATTGATTGTGAGTAACGAACCAAATTGTGTAGACCTTTTAAAATGTTTTCTCCTTTGGATTGAAGCTTCGTCCTTTACATTTTTTTTTTTTTTGCTCTTCATATTCCTAAGAAACAAATACTAAACTCCACTGAGAGGTTTCTATACTTACCAATCTCACATCCTCAGGGCAATCTGTCAAAAAGGGAATCCCAGACAAAATAGATAAAAAAAATAAAAAAAAAAAATCACAAAATATCCTCGTCGCCGTAAGGATAACGATATATTTTTCCGAACCCAATAAATAATCCGAAATTCATGCGAAGAAATATGAAATCGAAAGAAGAGATGAGTAGAAATCTCCGTTCCTATAGAGGTCCTTGTGCGGGTGGTATGAGATGAGAAATGAAAGGCGATACCATCTATCGATATCCATCTGTATCTGTATATTGGTTAAATGAAATAACCCACAGAATTTTTAACAAAATCCGTTTCAAAGTAGATCTTCCAAGAAAAGAAATGAGCAACTTCTTAGCTAGAGAGTTGTTTGTATCCTGCTATATTTGTGGATTTTCTTCTTCTTTTTTTTTTTTTCAGGGTATCTAATGGCAAAACAGGTAATGGGTGGATGGATGAGTGGGTGGTGCGCTTGGGTCCTTCTTTGAATTCAGTTTTTGTCTTGTGATTTTGTTATACAGCCTTGGCCTGGAAGCCTTAAGGCTATTCAACGTATGAGGGTATTATTTGTTATATGTGGTTGAATGATAAAAAAAAAAATTCAAAAAAACATTGAGAACGATACAAGGTTGTGAATTAATAAAATACAGATTTTTCGTTCTTCAAAAAGAAGAATCTTCTTAAACCTACAGCGTTTTTTTTTTCTTTCTGAGGAAACGTGCACCCACTCAGAATCTAATTTACATAAAGTACAATACATGTTCTTTTAAATAGCACAGTAGAAGATGTCTGATATTCAAGAAAAATAAATCTCAAAAGTTGTATACAAATCGAAGCTTTGATAAGCACCGAGAGCGGTTTGGTTTTGATGGTTACACGGGCAAGATTTTCGGGTAATTGGTCCATTGATTTTGGTCCTTCACTGTTGTCTTGGTTTTTTTTTTTCCTGCTAAATACTTCTATTGGCGGTGACCAAGTTCTCAGTAAAAAACATTGGATTTAAAGAACTTTATAAGTAGGGTTTTGCAGGGCTAGAGCCGTTGGGTGGTTGAGGATTTTCTACGAACTTTCAGCGACCTGTGGTTCAAAATTACTTATTTGACATTGTCAAAGAATTTCGTTTATGAGAATAAAATGGAGTATTATAGCTTTGCCTTTAGGTACACATACCTACGATGTAGTTATGGTTAAAATAAGCTAGCTTCTCCCAACATGTCGTGCGCTCTTTTCATTTAAGGTATAGAAGGATTCTAAAATTTTATGCTGTATCCAAAGAGCAGAAGTGTTTTGAGCAGCTTTCTCATGACAATAATGCTCTTGGTTTTTGTTAGATGGGTTTTGCGAAGCTTTCTCATGACAATAATACTCTTGGTGTTTCTCAGACGTGAAAACTGTGATTGTAAGGGGGTTTCCATTAATCATTTTCTATCTTTAAATTTGAATAAAACAAATTTTTATTAAGATATTATTGAAATGTTTCATTTATTTAAAAGGCTTATGCATGCCATTATTTAAAAAGTATAACATTATTCAAATATCGCCCACAGCTTTGATGGCTGCCGTGAATCCCAAACGGCCACTTGTCCATAAGTCTGGGGCATAAATCAGGCTGAATTTGACCAATGGCATTGATTATGGTTGCTTTCAAAGTAAGGATTTAAAAAAATCATACAAGAAGAAGTCTAATGGGGTCAAATGCCACGATCCTGTAGCCAATTTACATCGCCTCCGCATGAGATAACCATATTTCGGAAATCGCTCTCCTACAAAATGTCTATTGCGGCAGGTACCGCGTCGCCCTGTGTTGTCGGTGTCCATATTATCTAATAGGGGCCAATATATCAAATCAGTTATTATCGACATTATTGATGACCTCTCCAACATCGTTCTCAAAGAGAAGTATGGACCGATAATGTCGCCTGTCCAATATCCATACCAAACAGTGACTTTCTTTAGATGCGTTGCAATTTGGTGGATTTCGAGTAGATTGTTACCCTCCCAAATTCGAGAATTTCGCTTGTTGACGTACTCCCACATCTAGGAATTGGTCTCGTCACTGAATATGAGTTTGTCGACCGAAATCGGGGCCAACTTTTAGCTTCAGTTAGCAAACAAACGGCGTTGTCCATGATCTTTAACTTTAAGTTCCTGGGTCAGTTGAATCTTGTACGGGTGAAGGCCCAAGTCATAACGCAAAATTTGTGAAGTTGTGGCCTGCGAAAGGCCGAGTTCTTGTGCGTGGTGCGGAATTAACTGCTTAGGATTCTCCTTCACTGAATTGTTCGATTCGAATTGATTCACCACGTTGCGAGAAGTCGTCTGAGAAGGACGAGTAGGCGACCGTAAACACTTTTATGAACCAATGAACATGTTGTTAAACAGTTGTATAATTCTAGTGCTAGATTTCTAATACTTTGCTTGTCCATTTTAAGGATTTTCTGGTAGAAATAAGGATTGGTTATTTGTTGGATTGTGGCTGCAGGTTATATGACACCACAGTCAGGTTCAGGACTCATGACTGCAGATTCTAAGATAGCAATTTGACAGCCGCTGGTTCAAAGGTTTGGGTGTGTAACGAAATGTTCTTTCCATCTAGTGCATTGGTCTTCATCCGAAATCACAAGGTCCATCTTTGTTTGGAGCTTTTGTCACCTAAAAGTTGCTTGACTATATTGCAGCCAGTTCCATTGCCTCCAGCCTTAAGATACTTGAAGCTGGTGCGTTGGAGTTTTTTTCTCTTTAAGATTTGGGCTCGATTATCTCTCCTTAAGCCGCTGCAATCTGAGCCTCAGTTGCCGTGTTGGTGTGAGCTCTCTAACAAATTGGAAGATGCTCCTCCTGCTTTAACTTAGAAACTAATTAATTTTTAAAGCTTAATGCTTAAGTACTTAGTGCATTTATTTCAAAAATTCACAGCATAGACTATTTCAATAACAAAAGTCGAAAAAAACACTTTAATTATCAGTCAAACGTATCCGTCGATTAATTGAAAGGAGTAAGAGAATTGATTGAATTTCAACTCACAATCTACTGCCAGTACTAAATTACAATTGCATCGTTAATAATCAACTGCCCTTTACTTCTTTAAGCCCCCGACTTTCCCGATCAAATGAATCCGTCAATATTTTAATACGGTAGCTTAAACATACATAAATACATATACAAAAAAAAAGAGTATACATTACATTTCACGAAGTAAATGCACTTCATGCAGCAATTCATTGCGCCTGATGCCCCCAAAATGTCAGTGTGAGTTATGCCATCCGCAGTAACCATGTTTATGGCCAGTAAGCAAAATTAAAAAGCCTAACTACTCAGCAAACCGCAAAAAAGGAAAAAAAAATTTAAAAAAAAAAGAAACCAACTCAACTATAGTTAACCAGCTGTAAAAAACTCGTAATTATTTTTAGATTGATTTTATACAAGGCGAGACTCCCGCGCTGATACTGATGCATCAGCTCGTTATGCCGTCAAAATTTATTGTAATTGAAATATATACATACATACGTATTGTCCAGGGAAGAGTGCGAGTCTACTGGCGGCGCAGGGCGATGACATGAAATTGAAAAATCGTCAGAAAAGGATGTGACGGTGTGATGGGTCAGTAGCAACACCAGACCAACAAAAAGAAACTGAATTCAAAAATAAATTAAATTTGTCCATCATGCCCGTGTCATAAGCGAACATGACAGCAGTTCAGCCCGGTTTACGGTTTAAGGGAATGTCGCATTGAAAAATATTGTACTAGTAGGTACCTACCCCAGTCTTTATTTTTCTACTCCCAGGCCGTTTTTTGTTCAGGGTTAGCTTGTTAGCGTTTTAAATAGTAACTTTAGTGACATTTAATTAAATATCAAGTTTTGATGGTTAAAAAATTTAACAGTTTGTCAATCTGAAAAAGGGTTAAAGCTTTTTTAAACTGGTTTTGGTTCTTTCGACACTTTATAGTTGAAATTGGCCCAAAAAGCCTGGCGGATTTTGATTATAGTCCTATGACATCAACATGTACATACCCCGTTACTGAGAGTAAGAAGAGAATCTAACTTTTCGCTTAAGCACCTGCTGAAAGTTGAAATCCCTCCTATATTTATATACAAACCGTGTCCGACAAGACAGGAAGATGGAATTTCGAGCTGCAAACAGAAATAGACCAGTCTTGGGACGTTTTAGCACACCCGGCGAAGTAGCCAGATCTTAAAAAATAAAATAAATAAGTATTAGGCCGTAAGCAGCCAATAGAGGGCCAAGGCCAAGCTGCTCACAACTGTACGTATTGTGCGTGGTATACATTTCTACACGTACAGAGGGGACCTACAGTTTTATGCCGTATCCGAAGGGCAGAGGGGTTTTGAGAATCTTTCTCATGACAGTTATAGTCTTGAATGTTTGTCAGGCATTTGGAAGAGGTGGGGCCGTGAAAAACTTTTGATGGTATATTTCTGGATTCGAACTTAGAACCACTTGCTACGTGCCATTTCTCTCTACGCTCAATTTTCTCTCCTTTTTCGGTTCGGTTCTCTGATTCTTGCTGGTCTTGTATTGGTCTGGTATTTTCTGTCACCCTCTCCGTTGAGTGCCATTATCATCTCCTTCCTGGTTCAAAGGTGGTTATGGCTACCTCCTTGATGATATTTCAGTATTCGAGCCACTGGTTGCTAATATTCATGAAGGATGAATGCACTTCTCGGTAAAGTCTTCCTGGTAGGCTCTGGCTTCTTCTGACGGGCTAAGGCACTCAACGTTAAGCTTTTCCATCTAGGTGACTCCCAGCTTCTTATCGTTGGACACTAGGGCAGGGTTTTCAATGTATTCCGTAGGGGCGTGTGCAGCACATATCATTGTTTGGAAAAACTTCTTATTTTCTTCTGGACTTCTGTAGATTGTATTGGGCTGGCCAGAAAAAATCAGTAAATAGTGAGGCTATAAAATAAAAACCAAATACTCATTACAAAGTACAACACATTCAACAGCATTCAATCACATTCAAACACCAATTCATCGATCGGAGTTACTATATTATGTCCTTGCAGTTAACCACAACTAACCCTAAGGCCAAATGATTCTCTCTATCTCCATTCAAAGTCAATAATTTTCATGGATCCACAACGCTATAAACCGACAAATTCGATTGATATCGAGAAAGGCTTTTATGGTTAAATCCGCATCCGATTTCGCATCTGATTCGGCTTCCCTTGTCAGTTGCACGGTGTCAGTACTTGCAATTCGTGGACGTGAACGTTAGAGTCCTCGTTGTAGCACCAGTAGAGCAGTATTGTATTACAAAAGCTAAGGAAACTTTAAGGATATTACATGGCAAACAGAATCGAAAATGTACATCGACAGCGAGAAAAAGAGTCAGATATACATATACTCGTAAGGTGGTGCAGTCAATTTTATTTACTTCGTCCTGTTTTATACTTAAATTGAAAGAGGATTTCGCGTTCTCACTGCGCTGCTGTTCGACGACTGCAAAAGGTGAAATTGGGCAGACAATCAGAAGCGAAAAAAAATAAAAGAAGACATAACTCACGATTCGTATTCGAATTGACTGTGTATTAGAAAAGAGGAAGCCAGTAAGGATATCCTTTGTAGCTGGCTGTTGTGTTCAAATATCCTTTACATTCCTCCTTGTCGCGTCGTCATTGATGTCGACTGCCAAATTGAATGCAGTTGGAAAATGTTTACTTTCTTTTTGTTCTTTCATTCATTCCTTCGAATCAATGTACCTTGTGAATATCCGACGAAGGAGAAAAGGACGATATTGATATGACTTCCCTTTCCCATGGCAAAGCAAAAGGAATTCCACTTTGAGATGTCACGCTTTATAGAATACGTTACTAGCGGGTTCAATTGTATGCTACTGCTGCTCCTTGATGCTATCTGCGAATTTCATTACTCTTCTTGTTTTTCAATGAGCCAATGGGTGTAATGGGACGAGGTAGACGATGGCGCACATGCCGGAGAAATTCACATTTTTGACGTTCGATAGCATATGATCCCTTTAATACGGTCTTCTTGTTGGCCAATTACTTTTTTGCCTTTGGAGATGGTATTTGAATGTTTGCACTTTGATATTCGATCAAGCGGATTTTATTTGAACAATATCGTATCTCTTTGAAGAGTATGATTCGGTTACGCGAAAGCGTTCCTTCAGCGGAGGAACAAACTAAGTGTTCTATTTTAACAGAAAAATAAGAAGAAGAAAGCTAATTTTATTTAAATTAAATTTGAGAATATCTTCAATGTTGAGTGGGTGCCAGAAGGTGTTTTTCAAATGTTCTAGTGAAGTGATGTATACGAAATCTTTTAATCGAGATTTTCCCTTTGAGCTGAGGGTGTTAAGTTCGAGGGATTAGGCCACTCACTGTGGATAAAACAAAAAAAATATTTGAGCTGATATAAAAGCTTCACAGAAACAAATACTCGCTAAGAGAGCTCTTGTTTCATCTGTCGGAGAATGCCTAATAGAGGGTTAGGGCCTAGCTTCCTACAGCTGTGTATTGCCACACGGACAGAAGGGATCTCTATAAAAGCTATTGATTGCTTATTCAAGGTGATCCTTTGTTCCTATCTAGGTTAAACGAAAGTGTCCTTCCGTTCACTTCTAAGAGCTATACCTTGCCATAGAGTTTCAATTTTCAGTAAAATTTCTATCATAATAACAAAGGTACTCCTACATAAGATTTAAGTTGTTCTAGTATCCACTTTATTTAAGCAATCACTTGAAAAGATGTCCTTGAAACAGTCAAAATTGTTCTCTCATCCACCCTCAAGTGGTAAGCAATCAAATAAGCTTACGATGCAGTAGTAGCCAGTTCATGGCCAAGAGCAAAGCTAACTAAGGTAAGACTGCCGACTGTTTACAACATGTTTATGTGATTTAAAGTTCCACCCAACAACAGGACCTTCTTGTCAACAAGACCAGCGGCCAAATACACACACTCATACTCGTACACAAAAAGAGACATACGACGCTGAATATTATTGGACTAAGAGATAACTTTTCAGTTTATTTACCTTTATGATGGCACTCAGGAAGTTAGCTAGCTCCCTCATATAATAAAGCCATTTTATGATGTGTTTGAAGGCACGGTTAAACCCACACACAGCGAGAGAGAGACAGAGGGAGAGCACCATTCTGAATTATTTTCACGACCATCGTTCTCTCGAGTGGTGCAGCATGAATACATGAACTAAAAACTATACGGGCACTGTGCTAAGCTTGGGGCAGGACACTCACAGGGTAAATAAATTTGTTTACTTTTCTATGTTTCATATTTTCATGATCCGTCGTCGTCGTCGGTGTCGTCGGTGTCGTCCAGATAAAGTCAGTCGCCCCCACCCCCCCTCCGCCAATTCAAACAGACTCTGTTTGAACAAGGATAGGGGAGTTTGTTCAGAATGTGACTCGTAATTTCATCATAGTGGCTATGAAAATGGCAAACACGTGGGCAAATGGACACTTTGTTTTAGTTTTAAGAGGATTTAAGGAAGGTACAGGTGACTTAATTTTGAGATTCATAACACGATAAAAGTGTGGATTCTTAAATAATATAGGTAAAAAGAAGGAAGGAGACTTTTTGAAAAGAAAATGCAATTTTATCAAAATATTGTAGCAGAGAATTTGTGAGTGCATATGACTTTTTCAATTTAATCTTTTTCAATCTACTACCTAGCTGAGTTAGGTTAGGCAAAGAGAGTTTTCCTAAGATTACCTGACCGCTGACATAAGCCTAGATAAGCACTTAGGGATAATCGATGTATGTACTCGATGCAGAAAGAAGGAGTTATACAATGTTTCGGAGTACATTTTGGTTAGAGTTGGTTATAAAGTGTTCTTGTGGATTTGGTTATAAAGTGTGCGTGTGCTGGTCTGGGTAAGTTAATTCTACTGCATTGCTCATTTTGGGATAAAGTTGTTCTTTAGAGATACGAATGAGTCAAAAAATCATCAAAAGTATCAAGTCGAGACAAAGCAGGATTGATCCTCCCGAATCTTGTTCATACATCCAATCTGGTACCAAGTTTTTGGCTGAAATTTCCTATAATGCTACAAACTTGGCCATTTCTCATTTAGAACTCAATTCAACCAATATAGAAACGAGAGTAATATTAAACACAACACAAGGTTCTACTCTGCTGGGTCCCTGGGCACGAGAGCGTCCCGGGAAATGAAAACTCAGATGAATTAGCAAGGAAAGCATCATCGGACCCACTTGAGCTGACCGACATCTACATAAGCACCCCGCCTTGCGCTCTCAGGCTTAAAGCAGGGAAACTGGCTATGAGAGAGGCGAAGCAAAACAACTATGGCCAACTTTTGACAAAGCAAGGACCGAGAGACTTATCCGCAAGGACAGAGGTTCACTGAAGAACTCTGTAGAGGATGCGGCGATGAGGAGGTTATAGAGGACACTACCCACTTCCTCTGCCAGTGCCCTGGACTCCAACATTCCAGGTACAAATTCCTCGGCAAATACTTTTTTTTTAGGATCTAGGAGAACTCTCCAACGTCAATACCGACATGTTACTGAACTTCATCAGAAGATCAGGATGACACGGCTAACGAGTAAGTACAACCATGGGAAGTTGTTACATATATTTATGGGTTAAATGCTACTTTTTCTAAGCCCCCCTATGGGGTAACACAATGGGTCAGTGCTGACCTGAGTGCTGCGGAGGTATTTCGTTTCCTCTGCCAACCCACAAACCTAACCTAACCTAATATTAAACATGCATTTAAATATCCCTTTAATGCGTCATACATTTCCAATGCTATTCTCCTCGTTTTTAAATTTCTGCTATCTTTAATTATCCCTAGAATGATATTTTATCATTTTGGGTACATTTTTGCCTGATTTGCGCAGTTTTTAATATTCGCATCAAAAAAGCTGGGAATTTTTTAATTGCTGTCATAAGTTTTATTGTTTAGTAAATAAATCTAGGTATTCGATGTGAATAAAAAGTATAAAGAAAACAAAACATGTTTTCCAATAAAAATATTAAAAATGAGTTTTGATAAAATTTTATGGTCTAAATGTATGTATGTACGGTGTGGCATGTCAAAAACGCCCACTTTTAGGGCGATGGATGGGGGAAATGTTTTAAAGTACATTTTTATGACCTATAGGATCACATTATATATAAAAATAAAATAAATAACGTTAACCAAAAAAAAAAGAAAGAAAACATCATGCCTTAAAGGGTCATGGAATTTAAAGTTTTGAACAAAATTATTAAGAAAAGATTTAACGATTTAGAGAAAAAACGGAATAAAAATACACATACCTACATGTACGTATTGTAAACTTAATTTTTGTGTTTGCTTCTGCGTAGCTTCATCTTCACTTAATGCTGGTCGGAGTATAATGACAATGATATGCACACATGATATGTCCTATTAAACCTTATCATTGTGTATGACACTTTTCCAGTGCAAGCTCAACTCAATGGAACATCGATTCAGCCACAAGGATATAATAAATGTAATAAAAATATATACCTAATTGTTCATATTTTGAATTTCTTTATTTTTATGTATATCAACACAAATAACAAATATTTTATTTTTATTATTTTGCTTTTTCAAACATTTTTTTCTTTTTTTAAGTTTTCTATTATTATTTTGTTTTTAACTAAAACCAAGGTACATTAATGCTTACAATCTTCTCTTCCAGTACCATAAATAAGTGATGTTCAATTTGAAAATAATTTTCACAAATTTATTTACAAAAATGTGCTCTAAGGAATGTCTATTTTTTTTTTTTTTATTTTTTACATTCAACATTTAATGTAAATACTTAGTGTTGTGCATTGACTATTTAGTATGTATTTTTATTTTTGTTTTTATTAACATTTCAATTTATTTTAATTTTTATTTCATTTCGCTTTCAGTGTTTTTTATTTTATTTTTCTCATAAAACTTATACATTACGCCATTTCCTGTATTTCTCATTAATTTCTATTTACTAGTGGAAAGCTTGATAAATACTTCACGGACATCTCAGATACACACTTACACACAGATTTTTTTTTTGTTTTTTTTTGGAGAGAAACTTTGAAAATTATATATATATATTTTTTTTAATATAACCAACGTCCTGTGTGTTTTGTTTTTCGAAGCAATATCTCCCCTAAAGGGACAGCAGAGGAGAGGACAGTTAGAAAGAAACGGAGCCTATTTCATAAAGCAAAGCAAAAAAAAAAAAAAGTAAAACAGTCCCCATTCCGGCACTTGACAAAAACAAAATGTCACATAACGCCTACTAAAGCTGTCACAGATGAAATGAATCAGAAGAAATGTTGATTTATTAAATGCTATTTTTATGAGAATTGTCTTCTCTTATCGGAATGGCTTTTCGAATTTTGTTCCCTTTTCTCCTCCTGCTTCGCCAGTTGAGAGATAATACCGAGGATATACTTTAGAAGTTTTCATTCAACACAACACAACAATATCGTTGTCAGGCTCTTATGGGTAGGGTATAGGAATTTCAAGATGTCTCTTGGTGTTATTTCATTTTTTTTTTGTTTTGCAGGATATCTTGGATGTTTTTTTATGATTCTGACATTAGACGGCAAGGTCTGAGAGTTAAGTGTTTATATTCAAAATGAGGGTAACAGGCACTTTTGGGCACTTTTATGTGCCAAGTTAAGGGTATAAATGTGTCAGAAATTATTTTCGAGTGACAACAATAAAAAAAAGTTAAGAAATAAAGAAAGTTCTACTGGCAGACAAGCGTTTCATTTTGATGCTCTAAAATGTGTCAGTAATTACTAGACACGACTTGACATATGAAGTGAAGTGTTTAAAGGGATATCACTCGTAGGCCAGTCAAGTTTAAAGCTTCATCTTCAAAGTGGTAGTTTTTAAGGATCTGATCAGAAGATCGGATAAAAATTACACCGGCTAATGAACGATGTAGTAAAAGTTTGGTTAAAACAAATAAGAACCGCGCGCTTGTATGGTGCAATCTGAAAGAGATCCATTGGGCTTACCTGGGGAGGGATTTCCTTCTGAAAAAAACTCTGCCAAAAATATATGGAAAAGGCCGAAAAATAGGCGGACAAAATTTTTAAATTCCTTCAGTGGTACAGGAGATCAAATCACTTACTACTTAAAGTCTTTTACTGTATTCTTCTTTGATGGGCCACGGATATTTTATGGGCAGTTTTGGTGCGGTTAAGGGGCCTTAACTTCTGCATTTTTATTCAGACGAGTGTTAGATTGGATTTGACAAAGCTGGAAGGAGGGAGAACGAAAGTTTGGGCCGGTTTTGAACAGGTCTTTACGTAGTGTTGTATGTCAAGGCGAAGAAAGAACTAAGTCCGCTGTATAGATTAGTCTATTTGCCCATTATCGAGGCACTGGGAGCATTGTACTTAAGCACATTGTGCCCACTGAAAGCTTGGACACCAAATCTATCGACTTGAAGGCCCATCTAAGAATTCTCGTAAACATTTAAGAGAACTTAAGATTGGACATAGGAATTCCGCAGAGGAGCCAAAGTTACGGCTGGAACCAGATGGACTGATAAAAGGGTTTACGGTCTCAGATTTCAGCTCTCTTCAAGTTGAAGTACACGCAGTACAAATATGAGCTCGACAATTCCAGCAGAGTAATTCCATTACCATTATGTGCCAATAAATCTTCTACAAAGCGTAGTATTCGAATGTATTTATGTACTTGACAGTCTCGGGTTTGAAAACTAGATTACCTTGAGGGAACGAACGAGCAGATGGTCTACCGTTTCAGAGGCTTAAACTTGAAACCTATAAGACAATTTTGGGTAAGGACATTGGCCACTCAGGTACTATCTTCACGATGAGCCAGTTACATTCTTTGTAAATGTCCAGTGTCTACAAGGAAACTACTATATAGTGGTCTCATCCAGTCATAAAAATAGAAAGCATGGAAAGGACGCTGGACCAAGCGTCCAATGCTGTTTTGTTTTTCTTTGCCAGTGTGTTGCCTTTGCTTAACGCATGTGACAGATGAGAATGTGGTCAGAGAAAACTTTTAAACTAACCATGATGTTACTAACTCATCTTACTTCGTATGAATGACTTCATATCCTTTAGGTCATTTCTATTTAAATATTAATTGTAGGCTACAAAGTACACTGGGCTGCCTCATGCATTTCAAATCAAAGAAAATATGCCTGTATACTTAACAATAACTCAATCATGTTTCATTATATTAACGAGACCGTTTACTCTTATAGTGTGTCAAATATTCAAAGGCTCATCACGCCCAGTTTTGTGTCTGCAAGCATAATTTCACGCATTAAAATTGACTCGAAATCGTGATTGATAAATAGATCCACTTCCCGATTCGATGTACAGGCAAAATACGCAGGCATTACATGGAATTTCATGTTAAGCAGCACTTCCAATTCAAACATCCCGAAAGCAAAGCATGTGTCCGTAAAGCGATTTAATCACTGAACACACTAATGTTCTTATCCGAATCACAGTCATTTGTCGAAATCCCATTAATTTAACAATTGTTATCTTAACCCTATCCATGGCCCCGTTTGACGTGTGCGTATAACAATGACTTTCACTAATCCGCACTGTCCGCCGCCGTTTGTGTATGTTTGCCACCCTCACATTTGCCCTTGGTGTTTAGTCAATCTCATCTACAATGCTAATTACATAGCAACAACAGAATCGCATGGTTTTAACCTTCTGCCCTTTACGTTTCAACAACTCTTGCCGCAGCTAGTGCTGTTGGCAACTCCCAACAAGGATATGCCACAGCCAGAAACACACGGTGGGGCACAGCCCGTATATATTCCACCATACCACCCCAAAAACGCACTTTAGAGGCATTCAGGCGTGTTCAATTGGAATTAGCATGGTTTCCGATCAATTGCCAGACAAAAGCTTAAGAAACAACTGCTTCCGGGCTAAAGCTATGTAAATCCGGGCCAAACAACATGCATACACACAATATAACGATAACCCCACAATCACCACCCACACATAGGTTTAATCTACTGGCAACGCCAGAATTGTGGGTGACACAATAGTGAATTGGATTGGATGCCGCTTTGTCTTCGTTTACGCTGAAGGCGTCAATTTGTGCTCGCAAATAGTGTGTCGCACAGGAAAGGTTAAAGGGGGTTTGCTTGCTTCGTTTTTTTTTCCAATTGTTGGTATGGTATAGGTTGGATCCTTTTATTGAAGCAGTATGTGTCACCAAGAAGCACTGGTCAGTTAGTAAGGACATGATTCTGGGTTTTATTTGCATTTTATGTGAAAAGACGTGGATGTCATGTTGAAGGTGAGTTTGATTTTGGAAGACTCTTGTATGAAAGGCCTTGTAAAGGGTTTACCAATAGGGACTTAGATTTTAATTTCTGAACGCACTCTTTCACTAATCATCAAACTGTCACTGTCAATTTATTTAGTAAACTCAACAAATGATAAAAATTTTCTACCGAAATTCGGAGTCGGTGATCGCAACTTTAAGAGCGTTAACTCCAATTTTCGGTCTTAATTCTCGCCCTAGAAGGCAGGCAATAACAAATTTAGTGCAAAAGTTTGAGTCTACATATTCGTTGTGGGATGCTGCCGTGTCAGTGAGACAACGGGTTGGTCGAAATGTCAAAAATATAGCTGCCGTTTAGGCTTCCGTTGAAAACGATCGAAATCAGTCAATTGCACGGCGTTCTCAAGAATTGGGCATCGCTCAGACCACATTATGGCGTATTTTGCGTAAGGATCTTGGTTTATACCCATACAAGATCAAGCTGACTCAAGAATTGAAGCCGATGGACCATTTGAATCGACGTACGTTCTCCAAAGATATGAACTTGGACGTCGTGTGGTTGGAGAACCCTATATGCATCATATCAAACGTGGTTGTTGTACACGGAACTCACACTGAGTCAAAGGAACAGGGATCGAGGATGACCATGACCCTTGGCCCCATAAGTAATGCAGACTAACAAAATATGTAATTTCCTGAATTTCCTTAGTCAGTTTTTCATCAGTATCTCTATTGGCCAATATGAACGAGTTTTCTAATCCAAGTTGATCTTTAGCGGATATTAAGACAGTTAGGAACTATTTCTCACATTTCTTAAGCCGCATTCTTGAAGCCGAGCATGGCGACTTTAGTTATCCTAGCTTAAACGTTCTTTGTGTTAATAAATATTACTGCGACTTTGGTGGAAGACAAAACTATAAATTCTGATTATCCTGTTTAACTCTTTCTTTTCTTTTGGGAGTGTCTCTCCAACTTTTTATAATTCCGATTCTTAAGAAAAGCCCCAAAAATGAAGTCATCAACTGTCGTCCCATCGCTAGACTTACTTGCATTCCCAAGCTTTACGAAGGCATTGTGTGTGACTTACTTCTTCTTGATGGCTAAGTGCTTTAAAAACCTCTGTCTATCTAAGTTCATAACATGCAAATCTAGGAGAATATATCTTTCGTTGTTTAGCCAAACTCATTCCAGGATGTTTTACAGACAAAAACTTACTTATTTTTGTTTTCTAAAAACAGTCGAGGAACACAAGAATTTTTAAACGATAACGAAACGAAATGAAAATGAATCATCATGGTGTTGGTATTCATGAGTGCGTATAAGGCTCCCATTCAAACAACAAAGGCGAGCATTTTTAATGACAACATAGAGTACTGAACAAACCACTCGAAACACTGCCATGTACAGTACCAGGCAGCAAAGTGTAATGGTAGATGATCGCTTCAGATCAGAGGCAATAAAATGTGAGCCCAGCGAATACTTCTTCTGAAGCAATGCGAAGGTGTGCTGTGAATATTTCGAGTGGCTCATAAAACGAGGTATCTACTTATATCCTTCAGGACTCTAGCTTTCCTAGGTCATTATCAAAGCAATTTTATCCTATAAGTCTCCATCCAAGCTGATGGTGCAAAGACAAGCTGGCTAGATCGGGTCTTTGGTTGAAGATCCATCTCCCCTGGATGTGAAGAAATAGCAACATTGAGTTGACAACGTGGACGAGATTGTGAATAAAAGCTTTTTGGGAGCTATTAGTTTCTTCAATGTGTCCGGGTTAATCTAAGGGAGTTAAGCTACTTCAGCCATCTCAACAACCCACAGGAGACTTTATATCTTGAGGGCTTCGCCACTACCCATTCTTTTCACACACACTGTACCTCTCATCTAGCTTAAATGTTTTCACTGTCTTTTATCCCTTACGGGAAAACTCACAGAACGAACAGGAAACTGCAAAAGAGAAAGAACCTACATACTCCTCTCCTTTTGTGTTGAAATAAGTTCTCTGTGTTTGATTTTATGATTGGAATTCCGCTGTTTCACCACCGCCACCGTAGCTGTTCAAGGAGCGAGACAGCACAACCATAGTGTGTAGTACGTACTGTGACAAATTTATCCTCATCATTCCCGAATTAATTCCAGCTCTTTTGAGAGGCAACGAAAAAAACAAAACGAAAGAAAAAAATAAATGTCCTTTGATTAATCAAAGTGCGCGCGACAGCTTCTGTTTTGCCTCATCCTTTATACGCCTGGTCTCTGTGTCCTTCTCTTCGCACCCCCATTGTCATTGTCGATCTTTCAGTTTTGTTTCCTTATTTTTTCTTATTTTAGTCTATTTACAGTTTAAAGCGAAGATTTCCTACTTGGTCTGTCAGATTTTGTATTTTTTTTGTTCACCCCCTCATCGATGTAGGCAGGCGAGTTGGTGTTAGGACTAGGACACCCCCAATGAGGTGTCATCTGATGATTTAGTATTTTCATGGGAAACGATAATTTGCGGAATGTTATTTGTGTGCGACAATTTAGAGGCCACCCAGCCACCTACAAGGCAACCCTCAACTCAAAATCAACTTTCACAAGTGAAGTGGAAAAATTTCGCTTTCACCGTTGTCGGGATTCATTTATTTTCGAGTTCCCTCTCCGCCACTAGTGGCTGCTGGCTGGCTCTGGCTGGTGGGGGGTTACACTCTGAAATTGGATGTAAATTCACCAATTTACGTGATTTACAAATCAAGGTACGCACACTAAGATTGCCGACTTTAAAATAAATGCGTTCATAAGCCCACGCACGACAACCAGCGAGCAGGGTGTTTTGTGCGCGTATGAGGCAAGAGGCAAGAGTCCTCGTAGTCGTCTCGTGTGAGAAATAAATCAAAAATACATCCTGTGAAATGTAATCGGTTGTTCCGCGATGGAAAATTGTTTTTGTAGTCATATCTCATCCCTAACAGAGGGCGAGAGAGAGAGAAAGAGAGGCGGCAGAGTGTGTGTGTAGGTGTTAAGGGTGTTGTTTTGTTGCCAGAGGATCTTTGGTTGTTTCCTGTCAGAGTTGGGAAAAGTATCCGACGGCAGGATGTGAAGTAGAATGGACGAGAACATGTAATGAAATCATGTGCCGCCGCCGCTGACGCTGCCGCTTTGATAAAGGATAATATGAAGATTACGACAGGTTTGGTGGGGGCAGGTATAGCACTTGGAGTGATATCAAATTTTACTTTATGCGTTGCGCAATGACAAATCACCCGCCGGGAAACGGAACAAAATATACATCGAGTCTGTACGTGTATACAGAGTCCTTTTTGGTGAATCGTGCTGTCAGGATATGTGCTCGATAAGGTCGGTAATTTATGGTCGTATGGGAATCATTCTCTTCTTTTTTTTTTGTGTAGTTGGAGTGTGCGTTTTCTTTTTTTTTTTGTAGATTTACTGAGAGGATATTCTAAAGGACATCCGTCATTGTGGTTGTTACTTAGATAGTAGTTGATAGGGTTTTGTTGTGGTTGGGTCCAACAAAAAAAAAAAAAAAAAGTAGGTGGTGGGTTGTGAAAATAAATCGACGGTAACATTTCTATTAGGTGAGTAATGTTTGTGAGTTGATAAATGTACTTTGAAAGGGTCCTCTGTGAGATAAACTCCCGTCCCGAGTAGGAGAGCAAATTAGCGCATAATAGAAGGAATAGATATTTTGGCTAAAGGCGCCTAGGTGTAGTCTGATGGAAGATTTAGTTGAGTTTGGTATTCAACATTCTTGGTGATTACCGTTTGTTTGGTAGAAAGCCAATAGGAACAGAAATAAGGGAAGTATGTATTGGATAAAATTAAGCTGAATAACGCAGCAGGTGCCCTGGTCTCTTGAGCGTTCCATTTCTGAAAAAATGCGCTTGCTGAACTCTTCAAAGAAGTGCCAAGAACTTGCAATCATTAAGCCATTTGGGCCTGCTCTAGGTTCTTCAGCAAAAAAAAAAAAACAAAAATAATCCACTGGACATATTAAGATTCGGATGATTGCCTAAACATCACTGGTATGTTGGGAAAAAACCAACCCCACCGTCACCCTTTCTTCCTTTCAAAGAGTACAACAAATAGCGCCTGCAGAAAGTTCGAATACGATGCGCAATTACCCGATGACTGCGCTGGCAGTTCGCTTAGACCTTCCATTTCTGCTCATAACCATCATGGTGATAGCAGCTGAGAGTTCACTATAGCTTCAACTTCTATGCAACAACTCAACCCCTGGTCTAGTTGGACAAATGCTTCTTCTTCTCTAGCAGACTTTATGCCAAAAATAATTCATCTTGCTCACAATACCGGACCGCAACTATTGGGGGAATCCTCAAATCCCTTAAATAGCCTCGATAATGTCAATAGGGAAAGGAGTTTGAGCAATGAATCCACCGGGATGGTACAGAACTGGCTAATAAGCACGGGCTTATGACGGGCAGATGAAAAAACGGAGGAAGCACTAATCTAGACGGGTTATGGAGACTGTAAGAATGGGAGTAGGCGATCATGTTGTAGTGTCTAAACCAGAATTAACATATCATTAACGAACAGCTTAATCAGCGAACGGACCATGAACCTATAAGCACAATCATATAGTGACTCCAGAAGGATGAGAGGTCCATAGATAACCAAGCAATGCGATGGAATCCACTTACCCAAGATGGCGGGCGAAGAACAGTTGATAAGGAAGCATGACAACTGGAAAAGAGTTGAGGAGAACTGAGGCACATTCCCAGAAATCGCACACGATGGCGCGTAGGCATTGTAGAGGCCCTAGGACCCACAAGGGGATACAGGACATGAGAAAGTAAACCAGAAGTGTTAACTTTTAAGCTACATCTGCAAAATGCAGTAGAGAAGGTAGCGAGGACAACGTTTGTCCTGACAAGAATCATGCCAAAGCTAGGAGGACGTAAACAAAAGAAAAGGCTACTCTTGGCAGGCGTTGCGACGTCGATGATGCTCTACAGCTCCCTAATATGGGCGGGGATAATGAACACCAAATCATACTGAAGTACTCTAGTGCCTTCCGACAACCACACACGACCTGGCTGGAATGGTGCCAAAAAGCCTCCTCGTTCCAAAAGAACAACCTTGCCAAAAGCAAAGAAGAACAAACCTGGAAGAATGCTAAAGATAAACGAAACTTAACTATTGATCCCTAATATAGACCTTTGGATCAGTAGGAAACATGGAGAGTTGAACTTCTACCTGACGCCGCTGTTTACTGGTCATCCATGTTTCAGAGTATATTTCCAGAGATTTGGGCATGAACCCTTGTGCATAGAAGCAATGGAAAACGTGGAGCTCATAATGTTTATCGTAAAGGCCGTAATCTGTTGGCGAACAGACTGGATGTGAACTAATGGCAAAGAACATAATCAGACTGATGCTCAGCACACAAGAAGCTTATGAAGCACTAAGTGTAACCGAGTCTATCATCATCAATAGCAACGAAGATACAAACGACAACGAAAAGCAGGGCACGTAGCTGCCGATACGTACGAGGCAAGTATTTAACGCGGAAGTCCCTCCCTTGCAATGAAATGCTTGAAGGCAGTGCCCTCAGGATCAGGAGAAGGATATACACAATATACACAATTTTATTTATTTATTTTATCCAACTCATCTAATTGAATACAATTTAAGAACACTATTCACTCAGTATAGAATTCCATAATCCTTCTTAGCATAGTCCATTTGGTGGACATGAATTCAAGGACAAGCATCACAACGGACATTCCCAGAACCATTCCATACAACATGAAAGTTCCTTCTAAATGCTTTAAGCCCAATGGTATCGGACCAGTAGTTGTCCGCTGATTTTTCGTTGTACTAGTATTTACAATATCCTCAACCCATTTATTGATCAATCCACTGCTTACAAAATTCCGCAGGATCTGGTCAAAGGGGCGGACAAAGTAAGAATTCCGAGTAAAAAACATACACACTGCAGCTTGTCTTAATTGTTCATCCAAAATCGGTGGAACACCATCCCGATAATGCTGAGCATTGAAATATTTAACAACTAAAGCCGTTTCCGACACCGATCGACGGTATCCAGTCTGAAGCTGTAGTTCCTGGAGGTAATAAGACGGAGGGTGTGTTTCTACCTTGATCCTTGGGAAAAAAACAAAACAGTAGTTAACAATGCTTATAACCCATGCTTGTTCCTTTACCTTGGATCATCTCCGTATATGCTCCTCATGTAGTTCTCCGCCTGTGGTCGAATGTATACATCATACTGCATATCGTCCAGCTCTTTTATTGTGTGTGGAAGAGCCCTAGGCGTTCTAGACGTCATAATTTCAAAGAGTCTACCTCGATAGGAACTGCTTAGCACAAAGGTTGCTACCAACCATAGAGTGAACATGGACCTGGCAAAAGTGAACCTGGGTGTCCTGTAGAAACTTACTTCATAGAACATTTGTAACATGTCCAAAAAGGGCGAATGTGTGTGATCGCCCACAACAAAGGAGTAGAACTTGGTTCGGAATGCCTTTAAGAGGGATAAGACTATCAATGCCCCCAAATGGATGGCGAAAAACACCATCCAGATCTCTTTTCGCAATGGCAAGAAGTGCCTCTCCAGTGATCCAAACTCCAATGAGACCGGCAGTGCATACACAAATTCTGTTTGCAAATAAAATATGCTGGCAGATACCCATCTAGATCGGTCTAGGGTTGTGGTATATCCAGCCACAGACACATCAGCATTCCTAGTCGCCAACTAAGAAGGATCGAGTTATGTAATTCCTTAGTTGGTCAATTAGTACTCACCATATTAAAGGTTCCAGTGGTAGTTCCATTAGGGTACACCCAACTCCATTCTTTTACGAGCTTGTAATTGATTGTAAAGTTCAGGCGGGATGCAATTTCATTAAGGATCCTAGCTTCAACTCCTGCTGCCTGCTCTGTTTCGGTGAACCAAATAGAGGGTGGATTTGGAAGTATAGCCACAGAGATCGGGCAACCATTAAAGTTTGTCAACTTTTTCGGAAAAGGACTTATGGCCACTTCAAATTCCTGCCCATTGAAAGAGTTGAAAAGAATTGGTACCACTTCGTAGCAAGTGTGTTTCCTATCACATGGAAAAGCTGTGTACATAAGGACCTTATCTTCATTTTCAAGCAGAACGATTACATTGTCATAAAACAGCGAGGAGAAAGCTTCGAGGATTGTTTTACTTATCGTCCTTCTATCTTCGTCGTGAAGAACTGTCTCAACAATAATCATATAAAATCCACGAGGATCGAAATTTTTATCGTTCAAGTTCTTGACAAAGCTGGAGAATTCTTGTTCTCCACTGACTAGAAGTACGGTGAACCTTCGCGGATACCAGTCCTTTATTTGTTCTATGTCTTCTACTGCGTATGCAAGATATTGGCGGATTTCCACCACTGCACCGTGGACTATGTCATCCTGTTTAGTTGTGTTTTGAATGAAATGTACCGTCGAGAGTTTCGTTCTAGGCGCTTCAAAGGCAATCCTTACTATAGCTCTTGATAAGATGGATTTGCTGATGTTATATTCGATTTCTTCGAGACCACTTAGCACATGTCCTGCCAACAATAACACTATAAGCGACATTTTCATGCCGATTGGTGTCATGATTCTACTTGCAGCTTGAAACTTAAACTGAAATAGGGATACAATTGCATACGCGATGACATTCAAATGCTTTTAAAATAATTACTAGGTTTAGGTCAATAAAACTAGAAACTGTGAATGGATTTTCTGAGGACCTTGTAGTGCTTTTTATTCAACAACTATGATCAAAAGTTTGATTTTAGGTTATTAAATATGAATATGGACTCACAGTAAAAGTATCTTCTTCGGCTAATATCACTGCGAATATGTGTTGGAGAAAAAAGAACAATACAAAGTTGTACGAAGACACTTATGTCCTCAGCAGCTGCTAAGACTATTCCATTTTCAGATTTCTTCTTCATCAGTTCCTTTCTTCTCGCGGACTATCGGATCTCTGATGGTTGGTCAACAATATCACAAAAATTGCGAATGAGAAAGTTCAAAAGTGTACAGCTTTTTAGAGAATATCGTATGACCTTAACACAATAAATTTGATCTAAATGCAAACAGATTTATAGCAATCACAGTTGCCGCTTGTGATTTTTGATTCACAGTGAAATATACTGCGATTGTGAGCTTAGAAAATATCTTTCATTCTGGTGCAAGTATGCTTATTTGTTTTTGTACTGTCTTTCCTACAAGGAGCGGTTACAACTTTGAATGACAAAGGCAGGCGGAATAGAGTTATGTGTTGTGGGCAAGTCTTCCTTTCTTCCTATGATGTAGGAAGGCGAACCGGAATCAAAAACTGCAAAAGAATGCAATCATTTCGGCATGCATTCATTGAAGTCAAATATAAATCACCAATCATTTTGAAGCCTTTATTTAGCAATCCGTTGTTGCAATCAAAATTTTGAAGTCAAAATGAATGCAATCATTTTGATTGCTCTGCATTCATTGAGATCCCCTTGAAGTTACTAGCATTCATTGCATTCACTTGAGGTGTTTGAAGTCATTGAAGTCTTTGAAGTCATTGTAATCATCTGAAGTTATTGATGTCTTCAAAGTCATTGAAGTCATCTGAATATAAAAACATCAATGACTTCAGATTGATTCAAAGACTTCAATGACTTCAAGATGACTCCTGACTTCAAAATGAATGGTGATTTATATTTCTTTAGCTAAAGTCATTGAATTGAAACGAATTCATGTGAATTATAAGGATGACTTCAATGAATGCATTTCGGAATGATTGCATTCTTTTACATCCCTGAATTACATACATACATCCTATCTTATATCCATAAAAAAGGTACAACAGGTGCCAAAGTAATTAAGGGTTGGAATTTAGGGACAGACCACTAGGTGCTAATAGAGATACCCGATTTAAAAAGCCACCAAGACCAACATATTAAGTCTTTGAAGCCACAAAGGTAGAAGAGCTACAAAAATGTAATAGAAGGCTGGTCTGTATCGATAGAAAGTGTAACGGAGACTCCAAGAGAATCATCAAGATTTCGAAAGTGTAGTCATCTATAAACGAAAGAAGCTTGGCATGAGCATACAAGTTGAAGTGTAGGCTCTTCCTCCTCCTCATCTGTGCTGCTTCCTAACCTATTTGATGACACATCAACTTATTTATTTTGAATATCCAAACTCACATTGTTGCGCAATCCTGTGAATTGTATTGTGCTACACAGGCAGAGCTTACTCTTGCACAATCCAGCCCCTGTTTTGCTCAAATAGTGTAAGTTTTGAAAGTAAATTTCGGTTGAATATTCATTCACTAGGTGAAATCCATTTTTGGTGATGTTGTGTGGCCTCCAAAGTAGGAAGACATGTAAACAGCCAGTGGAAATCTG
The DNA here is from genome assembly GCA_949716465.1 of Chalcosyrphus nemorum. Taxonomy (NCBI): domain Eukaryota; kingdom Metazoa; phylum Arthropoda; class Insecta; order Diptera; family Syrphidae; genus Chalcosyrphus; species Chalcosyrphus nemorum. Next base: position 33,047,025 of record OX454333.1, read on the forward strand.
TAGTTCAAGATTTCCTTGAACCTCAAGTCTATAAGAAAGGCAAGAATATTTGAAAAGAAAAATACTCAGTTTTTAGAAGGAGTGACCAGATAACAGTGATACGTTTTCCAATGGTGATGTTTAGTAGACAGAGGATCATTTCTAGGTCTATTCGGTGCCAGAAAGTCTATCCGGGTTTTTGCAGTTGAATACATCCATATAAGATTGTGCTGATGCAAGAATTGAAGCCGCACGACCATAGACAATGCCCTGAACTCGCTAACTGGGCGCTGGAAATGTTGTTGGGAAATTGTACGAAAAAATCTTTTTCTCGGACTATGTCAACAAGCAAAATATCTGTTCCTGGAGCGAACACAATCCACAAGTGGTGCGCTATCATCCTACAGTATTTTTTTTGAAATGAGGAAGAAGTCATCGGTGTCAGCGATGACTTTCTGCAGCCAGATAACGCTGGAGGGAGGCAACACTTGAAGTTGTGAAAAATAAATTGGTTCATCAATTGCCCGCCGCGATCAAGTGACTTCACTTCTCTGGGGCTACATTAAGTCGTTAGTCTACGCTTATAAGCCAATTGCCGGAATAACGCCTTACATATTGGATCGAGTCCTCAAAAATTGCACCGATCGCTTGAAGTATTTGATGCCAGCGTAGCCATTCACAAGCAATTATGGCTTAAATGTAGCTTGTCGCTTGAGGTCTAAAAACAGTTTTGGAAAGGCTTTAGATGCTTTTCTTGAAGTTTTAAGATAAAAGGTAACTAGGCTTACATTTTCCTTAACTTCGGCCTCGTTATACCCTTTCACAAAAGTAAACTCTAAACTTAACATTCACACTTCAAATGTATACCAAATATAAAAACTTAAAAAAATCTGTGTCATCTCACTAATAGAATTCTTTTCGCATTATTTTTTCCCAGTCACGTCGCATTCACTCGTCTTACGCTTGCTCACTTAGGTTTAATTTTAAAACTAATTTCATAATTAAAAAAATAAATAGAATCCTTATTCATTAGTTTACATATGTGCAGTCGAATTTCCTTTGCGAACTTCTGTCCTGTACACGGTGATTATGACATTTGCCAAAAGGAGCTATCTGCAGGCTGCATCCAGGAAAGTTCTTTCATTAAACGAGAAAATCCCATAGAATATAATTAAGAACGTGACAATAAGACCGAGCATCGGTTGTACATGACCTGGAAATAATCGATTTGAATTTAATTTCCTTCTTTCGCCTGGTTTCGCCACCCACTGACTCTACTGTGTATTATCACAACTTATCGCTGTGCATTTTCATTAGATAAACGGATAAAGGACGACGATACCAGGTGGACGATACATGTGTGTGATAATAATCGATAGCGTTCGCCTCCTATTTATCTGTTCATCTATTAAAAGTGCAAAGCTAAGGTAGGTCAGGACGATGGTACCCAGCTGGAGTTGGATTTAGTCGGGACCTATGCATCCCATTCATCCTGGGTGTGTTGGTTGACTCACCTGAGTGATTCTCGACCAATCTCTGATTCAGGCCAGCATCCTTTAATGCTAGGATTGTTGTCCGGACAACTGTTTCACGTGTGAGCGACGGTATGCCCATTATACTGGCAACACATTTCATCTCCAGTAGCTCTGTTGTTGAAATAAAACGTGGATCATCTATGTGAATGCGAATCTGTAAATTGCTTGAGTGCAGGATGAAGCCATCGGCATTTCTTGTTATCTCGTGTTGCTGTGGAGCCAAGGTTGCCGCAGGTGCCTATAACAGAGAAGACGAGAACGAAATTTCATAAAACGATCAGCTATTGGTGATTATGAAAGACTTTCTCGTAGATGCGAACGAAAGATACACACACACACACACCAAGTAACATCTATCTAAACGCAAGGTGAAATATGAAATACTCTCACGATGAAAATCTAAAATTGATAAATGTTCGGCCAGAGTTGAGCACTGGCTACCATTTCTATCCAGGATATGGTTCTATGGTCCCAGTGGTAGACGTAGAAGATGCTGTTGCTGGATAAATTGCTATTGAACTGAAATGAAAAGAATAAGAAGAAGGACGAGAGAAGATGCGGCACGTTTCCTAGACGTTAATTTAATTAAATATTTTTCCTTGTGCTCTTACACTGACGCAACACTGTGAATCTACAAAAAAAAAAAAAAAAACAACCCGATCCTGTGGCACAGAATAGAAACAGAATCGAAGGCTCCAGGATAGCATCGGGTAAAAGAAGAAAAATTTAATTTCGTCCTTTTTTTCTATTTATACGGGGAAAAATGTATCGAAACTTGTAATGAAAATGTATTGAAGGCTGCTAGAGGTCAGGGATTGTGATTTAGAAAGGGTGGCCTGCTTTTGTGCATTGTAATAAGAGAGTTCATACATATGTATCTATAGAGCACATTCGAAGATAAAATTAAATTCTGCAATTACTGACCTATGAATTGTGTTATTCGGGTACAGAGCTGTACGCTGTTCCTCCAGTGTAGTTAATCATGGTGCTAATAAAGCTTTTGTTGCTTAAGTGTTTTGTATAGGAGCCTTGAGTCAACATACAGTATTCCGCGTCACTGCACGTAGAGCTTTCAATATCTGGTTTACGCTCGGTCATAGGATCTTAATGGGCAGATTCTGGGCTCCTACAATCAGTTTTGCGCATTTTTCGATGGCGACAATGCCACCCTAATGATAAGGTCTGCACTGTCAAGGGAGGACTCGAACATGTTATAGGATGACACGGCATAGGCAACCACAATGATAACGAAAAATAATTCATTGCCTTTTGAAACGCAAATCGCCTTGTCACAAGATGGGTGCACGAAGTTTGACCACAGAGCCTGCCATAAAGTCAAATGGGTGTCAACTGACAGGAAAGCAACCTCCAATCAAGTCAGTTTTTTTTTTGCCTTAAGTCGCCGAAAGCGACAAGGAACGGACATAGGGTTGGTACGGCAGCATCACCTTATGAAAGTCACTATTCAATGATGCATTGCTGCAGTTCCAAGACCTAATGCCACGAGACCGTCTTAGTGATCACACAGTATGCCAAGCACTAAGGAACCATCTTACACGTAAAGTGGAAACAATCGACAGCTCACTGCCCACTATCAGTGCTCTCCTTACATCAGATGCTGAAAGGAAAAAGCTTGGTGCTTGAATTGTATTGATTAAAGAAGAAGTGAGGATAAGGCTAGAGTCTTCATATCGCAGTTTAAGCCTTGACTTATCAGCTGACTACAGAAGCAGAAGGAGCAGCAGGAACAATATAGAATCAGCAAAGAGCTCCCATACCCACTATCAAGTGAAAGACTTGGATAGCTTCGCACTAACATCGAATGAGGATCGGCTTAAGAGATTTAAGCCACAAGTTTCAACAAGGAGACCCGTGGACCTTTTTCAATCAGCTTCAAATGCATTGTAAGAGTGTAAGAGGCGCCAAAGGCTTTCGTGCCCAAAACGATACTCGGTAAGAAGGGCAACCTAATACAGTGTAAAAATTGGAGTGGAATCTTCATGCTGTCTCCTGTGGCTAAGGAGCAAAGTAAAGAACACATTGAAGATACACTCGATGCTGAACTAGCAGCTTTGGATCAAGTTTGATGTAGATGATTCTATGTGATGGTCGTCCTTTTCGAAAAGATGTCTAACACTGTCAATTGGTGTTTTATCCGCAACACCGTGTACGGAAGAGGCCCGGGCATCTAAATAAATTAACAAGCCTACGTATGATTAGTTCATATGCCACGCTTTGAACATAGGAAGCCTGTTTAAACTCAAAAGTGGGCTTCATCAAGGCTGGATTCTTTCACCAATAATGTTTTGATTGATGATTAACGATGTTTTGCATGTGGCTTTAAGAAGCGAAAATTAAGGTATTCAATGGACTCTTTTACTCATTGACATTGTAGCCTGAGATCCAACTCTTCAGGTTATAGAGATAGGGAGAATAAGGTTTCCTATATGTACTCCCAATATATTGCCTCAAACGATAATGGCTTAACCGAACTAGTCAAGATTCCGTTTGGTATTCGATTCACAATTTGGCGAAGTAATGCAGTTCTAACGATGAGTCCATTCTGTAATAAGGATGGAACTTGGATAGCGCACGTATCACGAGACAGCTGGTCTAAAGCTCACCATGCGAAGCTATGAAGTTCGCTAGCCACGGATGGCGATCAGGAAGCACGGTAATTAGGAAACAAACCGCTCCTAATGGTGCGTAGCCATTGTAAAGGCACTTGAGGAAAAGACATCCTTTGTCTGAATTCTAATTAACACAAATATTTACTCATAGAACAATAATGCAGTAGCGAAACTCTGGCACACAATTTAAGCTGTACTACGGCATATGTCCTTGCCTCTAAAACAATAACTCCCTTCAACCATTCATTGCGCTATTCTGAGACACTTTAAATTCCCTTAGCTTATCCTCACCTATCACAACTGATTCATTGCTGTAGCACGTAATAATTGGAAATAATAGAAACGTAAGCCCGCCAGCAATAAAGGAGCTTAAAACGAAAACCCTTATAAATCCCCATTTTCAACTATCTGCCCCAGAGGTCCACTCTGTTTTTTTATTTTTTATATTTTTAATTTTTAATAACAATCATCCATCGTCTATCGTGGTCCTGACACAGAAAGGACACATCAACTACAACCAGAAAGAAGTACGTTTCCCTTTGTTGGTGTGAAAATACACTGACCCAAATGAAATAATGGCACTGCACGAGGAATACCAATCACCACCAAGCAGCAGCAGCAGCAGGAGACCCTTATGCCTCCAGCCCCCCTCCAAATAAAAAAACCCTTATCCATCCTGCTGATGGCTCGATAAAAAAAAGAGTATGTTTCGAGTCAAGTTCCACTTTCCGGTCTTTCTCACATGACAGTACCGCATCGATCTGTATTCCTGTGTAGTGCTTTTTTTTTCGCTCCTCCCGAATAAAGGTCCTTTCTTCTGCAGCATCCTTTGATTTTTTTTCTGCTTTTGGTATGTTTGGGTTAATATCCCTGTGTGTATCTGTCGTTACTGCTGTGCTATGTGTATTGTAATCTATTTGATAAATTTCAGCACGTACCGTTTTGTTATTGATGTACCACGTTAGTGTCGCCTGGGGATTTGACCACTCGGAACTGCAGTTGGCCACCAAAAAATCACCATACTTGTAGGGATGTGTGATTCCACTGATGTACGGGTCAAATTTCGGAAGAACTATAAAACACACAAGAAAAAAAAAAAAGGAAGAATTAACAGCGAGAAAAAAATAGATCGAAGAAAATCAAATAAATGGTAGAAAATAAACAGGACCTACTACAGGATGGGGTGGGGGGGTTGAAATGGTGATTGTAAATTTACCAAATGTTTGTATTGTTTGGTCCCTTGGTCTGGGAAATACTTTGATCCTGGGACTTTGGTGGACAACAAGAGAACACTTTAAGTTGTCTTTGTTGTGTACCTCGACGACAGACGACGACGACGACACCCAAAAGGATTCTTTGAATCTTAACAAGTTTTTCACTCAGGCAACAGGATTCGGATTCGGATTCGGATTCGAAACGGTTATCCCAATGGGAATTTCTGTGTGTGCTATCACCAAGTAGAGCATGAAATATTTGCTTCTTGTGCTCCTTGGCGTTATGTGACCCCCAGAGCGGGTGGTAGGGCAGGAGCAGGACTAAATGAAGAGAGCAAGGCGTTTGCCAATAAGGCATTAAATCGAGCAAACAGCGATTTGTTTTGTTTTTGTCACATAATCGCTGGGAATACTCTCGAGGATAAACCTTTGATGAAGTAAAAATAATAAAGTTCCCTGATAAATGTTCTGGGAATCTAGTTTATAGTGGCAACGCCATGGAATGTGGGCCCAACAATGGGGCAGGCAAATGGCAAATGGCAAATGCCATTTGCGAGATGACACAGTCAAGATGGAAGTCATCACGATGAAGACCGTATAATTTAGTTGGGTATTTCTCGGGATATTGTCACCGATTTGCTTGGTTAGATGGGCGCTTGCTCTGCACGTGAAAGCGGTCACGAGAAGGATGTTAAATGATCACATACACACTAGCAAAGCAAATAAGTGAGGGTTGGTTGGGGTTGTCTTGTGATGATGACGACAGAAAGTAGTTGAACCTTTTTTTATGACATAAGTGATTGGAAGCTCTTTTGGAGAGGTATGTGCCAAGTTTTTGATAAACTGGATGTATTTATGTGGGAAGTGAAAAATGCTAGGGAATGAGCCAATAAATTGGAAAGGTGCTTCAAAAAATGTCGGTTATGAATTGATGGAGTACATATCGGGCGGGGATAGAACGAGAAGATGTGCTACTATTGGCCTATTGTACTCCTAAGGAGGCCAAATATTTTATAGTTTCATTCAAGTTTGTCATCTTCCTAAAAAAAATCGAGTAGGCAGAGATGAAAGAGAACTTATAGTCGTATATCGACACCGCGAAATGGCCATCAACAAGAAAACAGAACACTCGCTATCCTTGAAGAGTAAGTTGTCCCTCTAACTGTCCATCACTCCGCTACTGAGAAGTCGTCTTTTAAGCTTTGTATAACATTCCATAAGACCTCATATCCAAAGAACTAATTCACTCACTTAAAAGTTAGGAGATTTGGTCTTGCAACCGAGTTTGTGTTGGGAGTTGGTGCTTAATAAAGATTACAGGTTCTTTGAACCTTTCAAGTGATCCTTACAACACAATTTATTGCAAAATGAACCATCATCATTGCAGTGGAACCATCTTCAATCGCTTCTTTGGTTCAGATGAATGTGCAGGAAGTCATTCCTAAAATTGACCCTTAACCTGCTTCGGAGCCAAAGTTCTTTCTTTAGCAAGAAATAAGTATCCATAAATAGCAAATTATGCTCAGCTCTCATCAAACTCATCAGTAGGAGTCCTTAGATGGCTTCAGGTGAAACATGGGACTTGATCCAACTATATATTGCTAGGCCTACCAAGTGGTCGGTAAGCTGATGGAAACAATCTTGCTAGTCAGTTTGGGGGCATATCTACGTGCTACGTGATCAAATTATCGCAGCATAGACAGTTTCGTAGCTCCTCAATGTTTAGCGTACTCTGGTGTTACCTACTCCATGCTTGTGAGATAGTTTGAGCATAGTAAAAGCATAACGGTCCAGTTATCCCCTCTTTGAATAGTACTTGGAGTAAGGCCTGGGAGTATGCAACAACCTGTCTATGCCAGTTTCTTAGGCTTAAAGAAGGCTTTTTAGGCTCAAATAGAAGAGCGCTACCTCAAAGGATCTTATTTAATCAATAAATAAAAAAAACTAATAATTCCTTTGTCAAATGTTTAAATTAACTTAAAAACTTACCTCCCACAGTCATATTTGCAGTCTTATCGATTAGCTTGAATTCTGGCGCATCGCCAGATACCTCACATCTATAAGCACCAGATGAGTATGCATTTAATTTTTCTAATTCTACATTACAGATGAATTGATTGCAAACATAAGAACCATCTGATATCGTGACTCCTTTTACCGGAAATCTGTTTGTTGTGGGTGGTGTTAAAGGTGAATATCTAAAAAGATAACATTTGAAAATTATACCTAACAAGTAGAAATTCGTTCAGTAATTTAAATATAGACAATCAACTATGTGAGTGGCACCTTAGGGTCTTAGTTCGATCAACTCTATTTGTGGGGAGGGGCTCGTTCAATAGTGTTCCGGACTTTTTTTTTTTAAATTCCCTTCTTAGGTTAGCGTTTCTTGTATGATTGAAGGCAAAGTTTCTATAAACCAGATTGTGAGTAAGGTTTAAGGCACAAGTGGAGTTTCCATTAATTCTTTTTGAAGCTTGAACTCAGGCGGACAATGTTGGTAATTTTTGTAAGTCATAAGGTCGACAACTACTCACCTAGGAGGGCTAGGAGAGAGCTTAATTAGACCACTCTGGAAAAGAATCTGTCCATCTATTTTTTTTTTCTTTTTTTAGAAGTTAATCCAGGAAGCACTTCGCTTCGATAATGAGGAACTTTTGGTATCAGCACTCGCCGCAGAAAGTCTGGCAATTCCGTCTGTCTGTTCGAGAGGCCTTAACGAATGAACAGATATTGATCAAACTTCGTATCTGGTGTCTGTGTGATAGTCCCTAGAGGGCAAATTGAATCAAATTTTTGTTTTGATTTAAGCCAATTTGACGATTCTCTGGAAAACAGTTCATACGATTTTGTTTAAATTTATAAAGTCCTTTAAGATGGCGTACCACATTTTTGGCCAAAAGTGCTAGTAACGATAGTTTACTTAAGAATCAACTTATTTACTGGAAAACTCCTGTAACTATTTTGTTTGAATTTTATACTGACGCCAGTTTAGACACATACTACAAGATGGCTAACAACAAGGGCAAAAATCATTAAAAGTCGGATTGTTAAAAAAAGCGGGTCTACCGATTTCATTCAAATTTTTAATTTCTATAAAGTTGAGCTAACTCTTTACTACATTTTTGGCTTAAAGTTCTTACTTTAGCGGTACTTTTCTTATGGTTTAATCATTTTTAATCAACAGCAGCAAGTAAATACGTACCACCCAGTCGTGCAATTTATTTAAAAAAAAATTGACTTATTTATATTTCAAAACTTAATTATAATTTATCTGCTACATGGTCTTGTATGCTTCTTTTGATGTTGCTCCTCTTGTAAGCTTTACCATTATTTCTGGAGAATTATTTGTGAGGAAGTAATAAGATTTTACGGAAAATTCTCGGAACAATTTGCTTCATAATGTGTACGCACTTTCCTTATCCAAAACAGAAAACAAAAACTTCTGTCAATGTCACCAACATAGCAATGAAATTTTGCATCGAGACACCTTCTAACTAGTCCAAGTTTCACAAGCAGACGCTTTAAATTTGCATCCTTTCAACTTGTATGCAAACGCACTCTCATGCAATTATTTCACTTCACACATTGGTGTCAAAGTGTCATTGCGAAGCCATATAAAACACTGACCCACCCCCCAGCAGCGGCAGTAGCACATGTAAAGGCATGCAGGTGGCTTCACCTTCCTGCCGTGTATGTTCATACATATCCAGGACCAGATAACCGCAAAATCATTTGCATAGTAATAACGATGTGGTTTAAACGCATTTAACCACTCCACTTATCCCAAGTGACAGTATGCCACCTCGCTGTGTAAAGTCTGTGCATACAGTTCGTCCATTATCCTTTTTTTTTTTTTTTTGAGGAATATTCTTCTGGCTCTACCTTGTGCAATTGAATTCCGATTCAAGTTAAATTCTTTTTTTTTTTTAGTTTATTGCGATTGAAAAAATTATTCCACCTGGAGGGTTTTTTAAGCCGCCCGCCGACGCCATTAATAAATAGACGATGGATGGAAAATAAAAGAAAAACGCGCGATCAAAAATCGAATTTGCGGTATTCAATGAATCCAGTTCTCATTTAAAACCAGAGAAGCCCATGCCGCACCTCCTCACATGCACACATGCATATTTAATCAAAAATTTAAATGAGCAGTAGTAGCAGCTGAAGCGACACCATTGTCCTTTTCATTTTTATTTTTAACAATACCACAGATCTGCATGCATTAAGGACTACATATCATTGCCAGTACACTGTTGTGTTACTGGTATTTGTATTTGAATACGAACCTGAAAAACTCCTGGCCATCCTTGTACCATTTGACAGAATTCAACGTCCGATTACCCATTTCATAGCTGCAAAATAATTTGGCTTTTTGTCCAGAGTCTATAATTCGCGGGACGGTTAAATTCGACAGATATAGCGCCTGATTCAGGTGGACATCTGAAAGTATATGTATATAAATAAAATGGAGTTAATATCTCATACAATCACATGCAATAGAACAAAGATATAATGGCTACAAATTAGCCGACGAACTCAATCGAATATTCAAATTTTCGGCACAAAATTTTCACTCGTGAGTCCTGACAATTTGGCAAAACGATTTCGGATTACCGATAGAGATTTCTATTATTTTCACATTCGAGATATTTAATTGCTGATTTTCGGGGTAGTCCACTGAAAAGAGGATTGGATGTTTGTTAATATTTTTTGCTTCAAATTCATATTCATGACGAGGGATTTTGGTTTAGTAAACGGTCTAGTGGGTTTTTGATAGGAGAATTTGACAAATTTTCTCTAAATTGTTCAATCAGAGAGTTCAAATGAAAATTAATATAGAATTATACATGAAATAAATGATTTTGACTCATGGAAAGAGTTTTTGAGGATTTGTTTTTAGAGACTCTATCAAAAGTGATTTTCACTTAGTCCAATATTTATTTGTCAGAAGACTCATTTGTTTTGTATATCTGGTAACATCGCAAGTAAAAACATTCAATTGTTTCCCTCAAATCGAACTACGGTCGAACCGAGTCAATTGTTGTTCATCGATTGTTAACATGTGATGGTTTTTGTCAACACTAATGATCAATAATTGCGACAGCGATTGAGTGTTGAAATAGTGTAACGTATATTGCAGGAAAAGATCTACGTGTCAGTGCTGCCAGTCTTTTGTAATACAAATTCCCAAGTTGTTGACAAAAAATCCCTTTCTTTTTCAGATCTTAGAAATTCCCTAAAAATTTACCTCATATAAAGAAGAGAAAGTTCTATTGAATCAACTCAGCAAAATGTGTAAAAAGTGTTGGAATATTTTTCAAAATTTGTGTAACATTGATGTGTAGAAATTTTTTGTAGAAAACATCTATGAAGCCAAAGTAGGTCTTGTGCCGAATGTGCTGTTTATTGTTGAATGATTTCTTTCATTTTAAATCATGTAAATCATGAATGCTGTTTTCGTTAGGATTAATATAAATTTTAAATAACAATGAATTGATGGACATTTTGCGAATTGCGGAAAGTCTTGTTGGAATAAGACAGGGAATACTGTTAATATCACATTTTTTGTCAACCAAATCGAGCTTCTAGCATTCGCTTTATAGAGTTTCGAGTTCAAATCAGTATTTTTACGAGTTTCCGACCTGAAAAAGGATTGGTTGATAATGCTCATTATTATATTTTTCTTTGTATTTCCACAAAGGAAAATTTTCCATAGACTGGCAGCACTGCTTGGTGTTGCAAGCAAGTTCTCTCATTCGTTCTCTCAAATCGAATTATTCGAATTTAGATTCTAGGAAAATCAATTGTTGACACGGGATTATTTTCTTCTATGATAAGTGTCATTCTTTTGCTGTCAATTGCTTGGGCTACGTTAGTTGGTTGTACTGACGGGGAAAGTAAATAGAGAGTCAATGCTGACCCATCGAGAACTGGTTTTCTAGGAATGTGTACCTTCTGTGCTGGAGACGAGTGTAAAGGTATAGGAAGTGAGTCACCACACACTCAGCAGAGATCCTCTCCAGTCAGACGTAGTTTTTCAAATGATACAACAGAGTGTTAGGTCCCGTGATGACTTTCACTGTGGTGGAAATAGATTTCCGGCCTTGCCAGTCTCAAAGAAGAAGTCTCTCGGTTTTTGCATAAGAAAACGTGGGGCATAGTTTTCTTGTGGCTACGCGGATAGCATTGAATCAATCACGTTTCCTTTCTAGTCGTATGGCTTTATACTCTGATTCGAGCTTCAGTGTGCAAGGAAGGATTGGTTTTATGTTTGATGCCTAGCTTTAACTTGCTAATTCGCCAGTTTTTTCATTGGCTATTATTCTTCCATGTCTAGTAATATAGTAAGGACAGCTATTCTTCTATTACTTTCTTTTATGCATAGTTAAAGCCAGATTCAACACGTGTTCAAATTTACATAAATGAGGTTCAAATTGGATTGACTTAGCCAGAACTGTTTGAGTGTAACAATCAAGAGTACTTTACTTATTTTTAGAATGGAAATTAAATTTACGTATCTCCTGGTAGACCGGATATATCCCTACTTGTAGCGGGCTCTATATAGTTCATCATGAGATCTATTGCCTTTATGCAGAAGTGCTTAGAAAACTGAGTCTTCTTTTGGTGTTTTAAAAGGTTAGGTTAGATTCTAATCTAAAGGATTTGAAAGCTTATAGAGCTGCGTGACTATCGAATATCAAGGTATTGTTCCTCATCTATGGAGGTTTCTTCTGATGACAATCAAAAGTCCAGTTTATCTTCGTTTGGTATCTACCCACATTCATGTTTATGCGTTAGTGCAGATCTTGACTACTACTACTTTCACCATTCTGAGGATCGTGTTACTGCGGAGTCCTGACTTAAGGAGTATGTATAAATTCTGTAGGTGCCTTAATGGGTCTCATTGGGAATGTATAAGGGAATTAACACTTTGCTGAGTGTTATAGCAATTTGAACACGAAAATCTTTCTCGTAATAGTAAGTCCACTAATGCATGTCAGATGTTCGCAAGAGGAGAAGTCGTTAAAAAACGTGTTTGTGTGTTTCTTGGAATCGAACCTTGACTCTCTCGTAGCGTTGCTTGGCGCTCTGAGTACTGCCCACTTATTATTATTTGAGGTCATCTTAGGAATGGTCAAGCAATGATTCCAGCATAAGTTGGTGCATTGTAACAGAAGAGTCACCGCTCACTTAGATCTGCGGTGAGCGCTGTAAAAAGTAAGTCTGCTGTCGGAACAACCTATACAGTGATGTGAATAATATAAACATGATAAAAAGGTCCATAAGCTCAACGTTGCCTAAGTCGTCCAGCTCTGAGAAGAAGTAGGTAACTACCAAGAGTCATCAGTGTTCGGATGGAAAGGGCAGAACAGTCACACTACAAATGACGAAGTTTTTTCGTCCTCTCTGCTGCGCCTAAAATAGTGGCTAGTAAGCACATCGGTACAGTGGCCGGTAATTACCCCAGAGACGATCCGTGCGTTAAGATGGCTAAGTTTCACCAGAGAGAATGATCTCTTCTTGCTTGCCTTGGCCTTTAAGACAAGTATGAAGAAGAAACCAGCTCGACCGTTTGTCCATATTCTATTTTCTTCCATAAGGAACTGTTTACGGATGGTTCAAGAGAGAGGGCCTGAGATAAGTGCAGCATTTGTTGTGGATACCATTATTACACACATCCTGATTCGATCTATCGCTTCTCCAATGTAAAACATACGAATAATCTACATACTCATATGGACAGCTATAAAAGCAAAAGAAATTAGATCTTCCACAACCCATAGCGTGATAACCACTCCATTGCGGATTAGTGGGACATCGCATACGTAGGCATGGTAATTAAAGAATCCTGTTCATCTTTGGAAATAAGTTGAAGACGGTACTAAACTCCAAGTAAGACGCCGCATAGCTGTTGATGATACCTCTCTTAAGCCTCTTATTATGGTTGAAGCCACCAGAAGTTTGTTGAACTTAAATTCCTCTCTCTTCACTGACAATCTGTATTGCAATAAGAGACAATTCAAATTCCACTAGGAACGCTCAAAATATTTTTAATAGTCTACATCGCACCCATAACAACTGCATGACTCCCCTCATTAGCCACTTATTTAATCAATTTACTGCGACCCATAATAACCCAAAGCCATTAAGAACTCTCTGCTCGAGAAAAGTCACGCATCCTTTTAGTCTGCCAGATCATAACCATCGCGCATATAGTTCATCGTTTAAATGTTAAAAAATACTATCCCTCGTCTAACGATAATTACCAACATCAACCGCATTATCCTTGTCTCTGCGGAGAGTCTCTTCCATCAGTAGCATTTAACTACCATCGCATCCTTCCCTCCTTCCGTCCTTCCTTCCGTGTGGGAAAAGCGAGAACGCGTCATTTAATTGCGTTGACACAAACTTCCCTCGCTGCAATTGTCCTCACTCTTCGACTGTCAAATGCTATTTAAGAAAATTAACCAAAACTGCAGCCATTGAGGTGAAGGAGACAACCAACTACTTTAAGGACGTCATGCACCTATCTTGTCCATTGCGCTGATGGTTCCTCCTCGTGGCCATTAAGTCTCGAGTCTAAATTGGCTCCACAGCTAAATGAGTGGAACAGTAAATTGCTTTTGTCCATACGAGTAATTTTCATTTCGCTATTGTTGTTTTTGTTATTTCTTACACACCATGTCCTTTTTACCCTGTGTATCTCTGTGTGTGTGTGTGTGTGGCGAGTACATCGGTTTAGTTATTCTCCTGGGGGATTTCCGGGCAGTTTTCGGTCATTACGGTGATACCGAAGGTTTTACGACAATTTCCTTTATTAGCCTTGAATCCGAGTGCGAATTGTCTTATCTTGGATTTATTGGGGGGGGAATACAACGAAGGATGTTTTTTTTTTTGTGTTATACGATGCCAAAGAGGGTCGCTATTAAAGTTGCTAGCGAAAAGTACTCTGAATGCTAGATGGATGGATGGACAATGATCTTTGCTGGTACTTTACTCGCAATTTTGTTGTTTTTGTGTTGAAAAGCTGGACTTTGTGTTTTCGTAATAAAAATGGTTTATCGGCGAAAAGAAATTAGAGAGAGGAAGAACAAAAAAAAAACAAAGAGAGATGGGCTTAGAAGGATGCCAGGACAACCGACGTTGGGTCTAAGAGATAAATAACATTTTCAGCAAGAAGGAGGTTATTTGTCGCTGCGAGTGCAGGAACAAATTTTGATTAAGAGAATAATAATAAATTATATGCAATATGTTTAATGATGCTGATGATTCCGGTGTCCTGCTGTAATGTTGTCGTGTGTCCTTTTTATTGAGATTTCTTTTCACTTTTATTGGGCGAATTTGTAGCAGTAGGGCCCATTAAATGTGCGTGTAACTTGAGGAGAAGGGCTATGAAGGTTCATAGTACCAAAAAGGACAATGGTTGAGGAAAGATTAATTGCAAGTGATAAGGTAAGGATGTGTCGTTGTATTTTATGAAAAATAATTTCTTAATTTCTTGCCGAATTGTACTTTTTGTGTAATGGAAGTTTTTATGTGTTGTATATAAGTACAAAGAAATGTCATTTGAATAGAAGGACTGTTAAATTTAAAGGACGATGGATAAAAAAAAAAAGACTGTCGTGGAATTGTTATGCTTTTAACGACTGTTTTTAGGTCACTTTGGGCCTTATTCAAATTACTGTACATCTTGATTAGAGTTAATGGGCGCTTTTTCGTTTTAGTGCAGAGTAAAGTCTGAGTTATCAAGAAAAAGTTTACGATTCTCTTCTAATTTTTTTCGAAACATGTGTAAAAAAAAATCCGTCCTGCCGAAGAACAACAGAAGTGCAGCAATTAAATTCAAAAGTCAATTTTTCTGGTTATTAAAATAAAAATTTAATTAAACAACCAGACTTTTTCTAGAAAAATCTAGTACATTTTTATTCAAGCTCAACTTAGTCACTTCACTAGCTGTCAAAGATTCTTCTTCAGAACTCACTGACAAGTGACACCTCCTTTTATATCGGCCATTGCTTTCCAGGCGAATTCCAATACAGGCAATTCGCCGTGGGAAATCAAGCTGTCAATGATCTAGCCAATTCTAGATCAGTGCACGCGTATCGAGGTTCCTCAATGGTTCATGTTGACGTTTTTGTGTTTATTGGCCGAGTTCCTAACACCTCGCTAATCTAGCTGCTAGAATACTTTTGCACCGGGATGACAGATTTTGTCCTAGAGAATCTAGCGGCCTTTAGTACAACATGTGTCATCCCGGAGCAAAAGTATTCAAAAGTGCAAAAGTGTTGGGAATTCGGCCATTAATTATATACATACATATGTATGTCGGATGGCGGTATCTCTCAGTCCTGGTAACACTCTTAAAGCCAGATCAAACATGAAATAAAAGCAAGACGAACAAAGAAGGATAAACAATTGATCAAGTCGTGAAACAAGGTTAGGTTAGGTTTGATTAGGCTTATGAGATTATCATAGAAACACTAGGAATCAAAATGTGCCCATTGCGATGATAAGGATAAGAAATAAACCTAAACCACGTCGCACAAGCACTTGAATGCTCTACAGTAACTAAGCTAAACCTTGAGTTGGTTCCCTGAACCTACCTCTTCTAGATTATTAAAGAAGTATCTGGCTACAGTATATGTGTAATGTCCTCTGAGGTGTGTAGATCCTCACAATAGGTACAAATAGCCGATTCTGATAATCTCAATCTAATGACACGCTTCCTCAGAAAACAATATCCAGAGAGGATGCCAATCATAGCCCTTATTTGTGGTCTCCCTAGTTTATTGATGTCTAGCCATAGGGCTTTGGATATCCTAGCCATGTAGTGTATGCTATAGAGAATACTTATCCTGGCAACACACAGCGCTGTCGATAATTCTTCATAATGGTCAGCCTATCGGCGCATCCGTTGCCGTCAATACCTACCGTACTTACAAACTGTCAGAGGAAGTCGATGAAGGCAGCGTCCAGTGTCATTGCTCACTTCAAAAAAGAAGACAGAAAATCTACAAGAAGGCGAAAAGACGCGAATACATACTTACATACTTAGTGACGAGCGTCTATTGGTACCACACCTACTATGACCACAACTGAAGCAGCAAGTCTTTAGGCTTTTCTCAACCTGCCTCCTCTGAATATCTGTATAGGATCGCCGACAGCCATTAGGACGATGAAAACAAGCCAAACTGTTTAACACAAGATCCAAAGGAGTCTATAGAGACAGCTTGAAAATGGATACCGACGTAGGCTCGGGCATCTTCTCCTAGTCATTTGCCATCCACAGCAGTGTCTTTCTAGTCTAGTCAGTTACATAAGGCAATGGAAAGAGCATATTCAGATGGTTTTGAATCGAATATCCTTCTTGACAGTGTCAGCTAGTAGCACGGTCTAGCTGCACACGTTCGTTAGTAGATGATATTCTAGTATCATGGATTTTTCTGGACAAACTGTCTCTCGAGTCAAACCTGATAGAAGATAGACCATAGCTAACTAAGCGACGCAATGGAATCTGAAAACTCAGGATGGCAACATACGCAGTGCTTTAAGAAGGAAATGTTTAGTCAAAAATGAAGCATGACAATCGAGGAAGAGTTGGCGAGCCAGAAATGATAGTAAAGAGGATCAGAACTATGGACACTTAGCCAAATGAAAGAATTCATAAACCATTGAGAGAGCAATAGCAAACACTTGCTTACACTGAAGCCGACGAGTATACATTTACATAATAACCATAAACATAAATTACCCTACAGAAGGAATCAGAGAATCTCGTTATCCCTACAACTGGACAGTAATTTATGTTGCATCTTTGTATAGCTTATATCATTTCATTTTGTTGTCAGAGAATGAAATAACAAGCCGCCATAAAAGGGTTACACTCCGAACGCATAACCTCGCGTAATGCCACCACACTAAAATTGACAATGGCAGCAAGCTAAAAGTTTATCCTTCGCCACCACCAGTGGGCGCAAAGGAAAAGGATATCATTCCCATGTTGTTCCCATCTTCCTCTCTCTCTCTCTTTTGCTTCTTTACCATTTGGAATAACTCAAATATTAGCTGAAAAGTTGAAAAAGTTTTCACAAGCAATTTTCTTTCAATTCACCCCCCCCAACCCTCCCTTAGCAGCAGCAGTGCTCCTTGGCAAGACAACAATCATTGTCGACATGCCACAGCGTAAGTAGAAAGTAATATCTTATATCCTTACATCGCCACAGCATCGTTCATCAACCCTTGGGTAGATTTTTCTCTGTCGTCCCGACCTTTCTTTATCCATCCACAAGTTGCCACCACTCCCACAGCTTCTTATATTTTCCTATTTTATATCGAAGTTGAACAAAACTCTTTATTTTAGTTCTTCTATGTCGTCCTTTCCATTTTAACTCAAATAGATACGAGTACCAACGACCAGCAGCAGCGCGTACCATCCTCCGTCCTCAATGTCACCGTCACCGTCACTATACTACCGCCAATGCAATCGACCGAAATTCTTTGTTCAGGACACACGAACGGCAAAGGAAATAAAAAGAGAATACAACACGCTCCTTATTGCTAGAAAACGGTTCAGTTATCTTTTGAAAAATGTTTGCCAAGAGTAAAGTATAAAATTGCATAAACAATGGAAAATTGTTCGTTGATTTGAAGCCGGAGCGCCGGATGTGCGGAGTGTTGCGGGGCAAATCGGAGCAAAGCAGGGCAAAGCGGAACAACGCCAGCCAACGGAGAAGGTGGTCTGCACTCCTGTCCTTTGTCACCATCAACTACTGCTCCTGCCGGAAGGTAAAAAAGTTTTCTTTCTATGGTTTATCCTTAGCCCAAGATGAACACCACGCCCACCACTCCTAAAGGACGTACCCCGTCAATGGCCAGCAAAACAAGGAAAACTTTTTCTTTTTAACTTTTTGTGGCTGGATGGACTCTTTTTGGGTGGATTTGTGGTGTGTGTGTGTGTGTTTGTTTTCCGTCGGTGATTTCGGGTATTTAACATTAGATAATAAGTTTGGAGAATTTTGCGAAACAAATTAAATTATACACTCCTGGCCAGCCAACGGAGAGGCGAGCGGGTGAACGGTGAATAAAAATGATTGCAGACATTTTGTAGGAAGTTATTTGTGCTGCGGAATGACCGAAAATGTAACTGAAAACTCGATGAACTTATCTCTACAATTGTTTTGGTAACTTTTCCGAAGATAAGTTCACCATTCAGCTTTAGTTTGAGTGATTAAAAATTTTATTTCATTCCTTAAGAGGGTACTTCAAGTGTTTTAAAGTTTTTCCTTTTTTGTCGGACCAAATTGTGGCAAAATGAGTGAAACTTTGTAGGTTAGAAGCTATTCTTAGATGAATCTATGCCAAAAGAGGATGGTGAGTTGTTTTCTGATTTGGCTAACAATTAAGCGAAAGTTTATAAGTTTGTGACTTTTGTTAGGCGACATTTAGGTTTGTTGGCGTGTCCTTAAAGAGTTGAAACCATGTGTTTTGTTTGAGGAAGAGTTTCGAGTTTAAAGTTAAAGTATTTTCTTCCTTGTATCAGACGGCTTCTGAGCCGAAAGTAGTCAAGAGTTTCTGGACACACTGAAGGATACTCACTTTTCTGGCTGCAGACCATGTGCACTTGCTGCCTTCCTTGACCACGAACGCGCTATAAGACAGAATTTTGGACTGTACACTGTTGAGAAATGCATATTCCTTGAAAATGGTCACAACAAGACACATAAATTTAATCTTGCATTCCAGCTCCCTGAGGAAACATGCTAATAAGAACACTCCCTAGGGAGGGGTAAGCTGTCGTCTTCGCTGGATCCTAGTAATTGACGGTGTTCTAAAGAAAAGGGATTTAGCATCACAGCTTATGCTGACAACGTGGTCATCTTGGTTCTGGACAGTCTAACTGACAGGTTGGAATAAGCCCTTGGAAGGCTTAAAAAGTTTTCAAGGGACTGCGGACTTAGCGTCACATAGAAAGCACAAGATACCGCCCTTCAGGCTTCCTAGGCTTGCACTAGAGATGTCCTTGGACTTAGCGGAAAGATAGGGCATGGCCCCGAGACTCAGGAGAAATCGGATAATATTTTGGGTGTTCTCGACTTTGACACTCTGTACGAGGTACCACATCCCTGCAGGGAAGATTGGCTAAATGATAAGGTTCACCTTCAGAATGAAATTGCTTGAAGCTAGAAATGTATTTACAACTTCCAGACCCATGCCGTGTTTTACAGTCCATAGTTCTAGCCGTGCTTAAAGCTGAAGAGCCACTTGGGTTGGGATCAATATCTAAAGAGGATATTACCATATTTATTGACAGTCAGGTTGCGCTCTGAATGATAGAGTCTTTTGCCATCAAATTTGAGCTCTTTAGTGTGAGGACACTTCCAGAACGAAATCTGTATATCTAGGAAGGTACTTCTTTAGTAATCTAGTAGAAATAATTGCTTGTGCTACGAGGTTTAGGTTCTTTCTGCCGTTTAGGCTCACACTAATTTCCCAGACCGAGATAAAGACCAAGCTGTCCTGGATGCCAAAGTACTTCTGCATCGTACTAATCCAAATGTAAAAAATCGACTTTCTCTCTATTGACTGTCATGCACCAGTTGAACTCCGCAGAGTTACCTAATTCATGTATTCCAAAATAAATGTGCTAATTAAAATACTCGAACGTTAATTACAATTGCTGGTCATTATTCGTTTGACCATTAAGTACAAAGCGAGAGTGAATTGCTTATGTCTAAGCTCAGATTCGCTTCGACGCAGCGATGGACGTGACTGAGATATTTCGGCTTCTTATTCTGATTTTAGGAATACATTCGGTGGTAAGTTTAAGTGCCAAGTATCATTGTGTCACAGTGCCAACACCTTCTTCACCTTTTAGTTAGTTACATCTGAAGATGAGCAAGCAATCTCAAATGAAGAGTGTAAAAACGCGGCCAATTTCACTACTGTGGTATAGTTTTCAAAACTCAAAATCTACTTTCCTCTAAATACACAAAATATTCTTAATAAATTTAGAAGAAAAGTCATTGCTGTCTTCCTATAGAGTTAACTGATAAGCCAGCGAAAGACTGCTTGGATTCGATCAAGAAACACACTGATCCTGAGGCTGATAAAGTAAACCTTCATTACATATACGCATCGGTTAGCTTTAAGAATTTTATTCTTTCATAAATGTGTACTTATTGATTTTATAGAGAGTGACGGAATGTATCTACATGAAGAGGAATTTCATTGAATCACACAGCCGACTAAATATGACTGCGGTTAAGGACTATGCCGAGTGGTATTACCCCAATCAACCTGAAGGACAGAACTTCATTATCGATATGTACACGATTTGTGGTCAAAAGGGTGAGCTAGTCTAATTGGTCTAAATAAACGTAATTTTAAATAATTTAAGGGACCAAGACTTTGACTGAATACTATGAGCATGTCGAAGTCAAAGAACTGCTTAAAGGTACACACGAACCTTATTTCATGTTTGTCTCAATGTGCATCTTTCAATATCCAAAAATCGAATGTCCTTACTACACTTGGAGAGGAGAGGAATCCAATCAATTATTGTGTGAGAGATATGCTACTCAGTGCAGGGAAAGATATTTATCAACTACCGATGTAAAATAATTCAAACAGTTGTATCCCGTTTGAGGAAGACTCAATTATTTTTATAATACTTTAGAAAATAAAAGGGAATAGGGTGTTTCAGTTGTAACGTTTTTCTTCAAGTGATTGACACCTGTCAGAAGGTTAAACCAGTTGTGACTTCTATGGGATAAGAAGGGTTGATGTCTTCGGTAGAAGACACTTATTGTAGGTCTGCTTTATTACGCAAAAGTCTATGACGGAATAAGATAGAAACGCCTTAGCTTTCGAAAGCAGAACTAATAAGCAAAAAGGAGCTAAAATCGCCATTTATTCTAAGATGTACATTGCCACGGAAGCCGGAGCTTATTGTGCAGCCCAAGGAATAAACAACGACTATAGCCGAGGTCACTGCCATAAAGCAAGAGCAACATCGTTATAAAGATGTTTCCTATCTATATAGATATTCTGCTAGCCATTAAGACTTTGGGCCTAAACCTGTAAGCAACTTTTAACCGAGATATCAAGAGCCAATTTAGAAGGAAAATAAAATGCTGTCGAGTTTGCTAGAGAAGGGTCGATGTTTCACTCACCGCGTGGTCTTCCATTTGTAATAATTCCAATCAGTTCTTTATGAAAGAAATGAGAAGCATAGAAGCAAGCAGTCGAGCAAGAAAGAGAACTCTTGGCAGTCATCTCTTGGCTAGAGGACTTAGGCAATGTTGAGCTGGTGGACCTCCTGAGATTTATATTACTATCTGAGTGTTTCTAACAGCGGACCTTCTTACAGCGTTAAATGACTGGGCACAATGAACCCGAATTATGGGTCTAAGTAAGCAGGCACCCATCTACCTAACCTAACCAGTCGAGCAAACAAATGCTGCGTTCATCTCGACTAATGCGCCACGGCCAAGGTTGTAATCTCACAATTAAATAAGTACTAGAGCAACTTCTCTTGGAGTCAGTGCCCTCGGAAACTTTGGCGATGTTAAAACTTAGGCCTTATAGTCGGCTATAAATTAAATCAGAACCTGAAAAGTGGGGAATCCATACCCATTGCATCGGACAAGAAAAGGTTTAGCAACACACTCTGGGTTGAAATGTCTTTCGTCTTTCGCAGGCAAAGATTATCAGAGGCGTTCGAAGTCGAAAGTGGTGTACGTCAGGGTTGTATCCAGTCACCGATTCATTTTCTATTGGTGATTAGTGACATGCTTCATGCTGCCCTGTCAACGGTAGGTGGTGGACTTCGATAATCTCTTACATCTGAGCTCAAACAACTGAAAAAAAAAATGAATCGATCAAGCCCCGCACGGGTTTTTCAGGCACAATTCCATACAGTCTACAGCATCACAGTACAGCCCAATAGAATGGTAGAATCAAATCACAGATGGCACTAGTCCAACACACTAAGGCTAATATGCCTAATGCTTAATTTTCTTGAAATATACTTTTAAGAGGAGAACCCTTTACAAAACATAAAACATTCTCAACACTCGCAAGAAAGCACTGCATACTCTGACAAATGTCAGTATATCAACCCACTTTCCTCAGAAGTATTCGGAACTTTAAACAATATGCAGCAAAAAATCTAGATCTTCGGATGAGCATTGAACCAATAGTTTTTAATCCTTTAGATGATGGCGATAAGAACTCCAACTTTAATGAGTAGGTTTTCCAAAGGAACAAATTCTTGAAGTCGCAGCGGTTATTCTAGAGATTGATAACATCCCTGCTAAATACATTGACACTCATACTCAGAGCATGACAGTAAATACTACATTAAGGCAAGAATGAAAGAGAGGGATAATTATCAAGGGAAATTTGGTGGATTCTAAAGAGAGAGGTATATTTAGTACATAGAATAATTGTAAAACGAACCAAACAGAATTTGCTTAAATTGAACTCTGGACATCAAAAAGGATGCATAGAAATTAGCGATCACGTAAACAAATTGTAATAGAACAATGCATCGAAGAAGGGACATCTACTACTTCGAGAGAGAGCTTTGGGCAACTTGCTTTGGGATAATATCTAGTTAGCTTTGTGCAGAATAGCTATCACAGAAAAGCTTATAGCTACATAAGTCTTTAGGTGGAATACCTCAGGGATACAAACTATCACCGCTGCTCTTCGTGGTGGTCGTATATTTTGCCCTTTGAAACTGAACTTAGAGTACAACTTAACGAATTTTAATAAAAAGCCTACTGCCTGTAAAATACCACAATTAATAAGACGAATAGAGATTGAGATCTTGTCCTTAAGACCTTCTATTTAACTTTTCTTAAACTGAAACTTAGCCATTTTTCTGTAGCCTTGTTGGTGTGATGCACTTGCAAAGTACCGCATTCCAACCGACAGGCTTAATCGCATTATAGACCAAGGTTGAAAAAAGGGTGCTTTCATTATTTTGTAAATCCCGAAGGCTTTTGCATTATGCCACGAAAAGTCCTTGATTTTTTACTTATCGTCTAAAAAAAGAGTACATCAATCGAGTGCCTGGAAAATTTAAAACCTCCAGGGTGGGACTGGGACTTTTTTTTTCCTGATGAAAAAGTAATTGTCCTTGTAACTGTTTTACATCGAATTCATGTTGAGAAAACTTTGTAATAGCCTTTATGCATGGTGTGCATTTAAAATCAATGCGTCCCGTGTACAAAAGAATAACGAATGGCCTAGTTGTCCTTGCATCACATTCCATATTCATTTGATAGCAGAATAAAAGCATTTTCTTTTCGGTTGCAGCACCACCAACCGAAAACCCAACTCGGTGGCACATAACTAGGTTATGCAAATTCCACATCCTCATTGGGTATATTAGCACCAAAGCCGACAAACCAACCGATCTACAACAAGACCGACGACAATGACAACGACAACGACGTGCCGTAGGTCCTTATCCGCCCGTCATGTTCTTCTGCATGCAGTAGCAATAGCACCAGCAGCTCATCTTGGTCGTGCCTTGTCAACTGATTTCCTTGCTGTGGTTGTGGCTTTTTTCTCTCGGCAGCAATGTCAGCAAGTAGGACACTGCACATATCCAATGAATATTCCCCAAGGAAACGAAAACCTAAATCAACATTCCATAAACGGTTACGGTTTCCTTTGTTTCGCATATCCTGCGCGTGATTTCCATTTAATAATAAGCTGCGACTCTGCGCTTCGGTTGTGGTCGGCACAAGGCACAAGGCAAAAGGCAGTATTGTAGAGTATACGGCCCACGTCCACCGCAACATGATGAGCACGACGAGGGTAACTTTCATTCAGTTTCACGCAATTGCCAGGAGGAGTTGAATAAGAACGAATCCTCTATTTGGGGCTGGGCACTGCAAGTGTGCCGCGCGGTGTGGGGCGAACAGTTATGGGTGTTAAATCTTTCCGGTCTTCCGGACTTTCTTTGTTGTGTATGCATGAAATCCTGATATTATAATGAGTGTTAAAGGAGATGCCATAAAAGATTATGAATCCTTCTCTCCTGTCCTTCTTCCTTTTCGGTGGAAAAAAAAAAAGAACAGAAAGTAATCCTGCTTACTGTTGGTCTTGCCTACTGACTGACTGAGGGATTTTTCGCGAAGCTCACAGCTCACAGCTCACAGCTCACAGATGAAAAAAGGAAGGACCTTTATTGTTATGTATTCTTTTTTTTTGTTTTCTCCAAACGAAGGATGGTTGTTGCTCCTGCTGCTACTAGTACTGCTGCCGTTCCATTATGATTTTTAGAAGTTTTATTGTTATTGTTGTTGATGTTCCCTTTATGATTATGATTCATCCAGCTTTTTTGTTTTTTTGACTACAAACGCGTTATCCTGACGTCTTTCTCTATCCGGCACAACGTCGTTTGCAAATTAGTGTATGTTGGACTGGGAATGCTTTTGTAAACTGCTGCTTCCTTGGAAGGTGTTCGGTCTTTCGTTCTTTTTTTTTGGATCCCCATTTTTGGGGGGTAAATTAATGATAATGGGATGCGAAAATTAAGTGGCAGTTGAGCTTCTCGTTTTATCTACTTTCTGTCCACTTGGACATTTCAACGAACATTTCGTTGTCCATAATAAAATGAATTCTAGGACCGCGTTTTCTGTTATTTTGTCGGCGTAGATAGATGAAATTTTTTAGCCTTCAGGAATAATATTCTTGATGACGATGATGATGGTGATGACGATGATGGGCTATTTTGCCCAGAATGAGAGGGCATATCCATTCCAGAGTTGAGATGAAAAATGTTGAAGACATTTTAAAAGCACCATGATGATTAGATGATGAATGATATTAAGGGTGTCGTTAGTAAGGGGGTACGGACTTTTTGTTGGATAATGCGGAGGATGTACCTTTATTTTTTCAAGTTGATATTGCTTGAAGGAGCTATGTTGAAGGAATCAGGTAACTATGGACACGATGAACTAAATAATGAGGTTACTTCAAAAATTTAACCTTCAGCAACAACTCAGATAACATAGCTTAGAGAGGTTAGAGGCGCAAATTGGCATGGAACTGGTGTTGTTTATGTCATGGTAGATCCTTGCTTAAGATGGAATGAAATGTATTAATAGGATGTTGCATGTCTTAGGTTGGGTTGGGCTAAGGCGCCCAACAGGCGTAGTGCGTTACAAGAAGTTAAAACATGTAAGATTCTTGCTCTTGAATAGTAACCCAAAGGTAGCAAATATATTTGGTCTTTTGTCAAATATCGGATTCGTTTGGAATCTCAAAACTCCCTTACAATGATTGCTATAAGCTCTCTATAAAAGGCCAATCTATTTACTGCCAAGATAGTGCTATGTCTGTAGTTGTACCTGAGAGCATCCTTAATGAACATAACATAAATCCAATGGTCCAATGATACTCTCCATAGTTTGGAGGTCCTTATTAATCACTGCTTAAACATTTTTGCCTATCCTACACTTCTGGGATCTTTCCGATAAGTTGGATACGACTTTCTCCGGTCTGACCCCAAGTCGGTCTGTTGGATGGTTCAAAGCCTGCTATTCACCCTGGAAATGCTGGAGTTCCACAAGGTTCGGTGCTGTTACCGTGTCTAGTCTTTATTTTTATACCCACTCCTAAGAGTATACTAAGTATATAAGTAGAACTATTAGAGTTGGTGAGCCATGTCCATCCGTCTGTCGTCGTCGACTTGTCTGCCAGTCCACATATCCACACACACGATGAAAATTTCAAAGAAGCAGTCGAAGATGGGGAACAAAAATGATGTATTTAAAGTTTAACTTACAACATGGAACAGGGGATTGCATCGACATCAAATGCATCATATAAGAAAATGTTCCGAGTACAGATCCCTACAACATCGTCTTTTAGAAGGAATTCCGTAGCTAGAAACGAGATTCTAACAGGTTAGCCTTGTGCAGGACAGGCTATTAAGGTATCAGAAGAAGTCATAAGTGGGATATGTCTAGGACGCATGCTGTCATCACTGCTCTAGGTGGTTTATCAGCTATGTATATACTCTGTGCATTATTAAAGATAGATAATCCCTGAGCCAGTATGTACATATGTTCTTCCTTCTTTCTATGACTGATCGCGATACGAAGTAAGAGCAGCTAAGGACTGGATCTCTCATAGGCCTGGTATGCATTGTCACTAAAATACCTGTTCGTACTTGTGATTGAAGTTTTTTGAAGCCTTTGATGTCTGTGACTTCTTTAGATTGACAATAAACTGGTTAGTAAACTTTGCACCCTCGTCTTGTCAAACATTCGTCGACATGGAGGTGATCGCTTTGGTAAAGTTCAAAACCCAAGACATTCAACTTGTATAGGTGCCTAAAATTGATTC
The DNA here is from genome assembly GCA_949716465.1 of Chalcosyrphus nemorum. Classification (NCBI taxonomy): domain Eukaryota; kingdom Metazoa; phylum Arthropoda; class Insecta; order Diptera; family Syrphidae; genus Chalcosyrphus; species Chalcosyrphus nemorum. Next base: position 33,073,752 of record OX454333.1, read on the forward strand.
AAACTTGGATCATTCACACCGTTCGCAAAAACGAACGAAGAGGAATGAACCTCTTTGGGAAGTTCAAAGGTCAATCTCAATATCCAAACAATAATCTGTATCCTGTGCCTTTTAGCCACAACAACACCACCCACTAGCATATAATCAACATTCTAACAGAAAACACAAGCCATTATATTTTTTCTAATCTCCTACAATGCCTCAAACTATGCCAGTTCCCCGGTCGCTCCCGCCATCGCACATAGATACGTACAATATTTGTATTTCATTTGCTAAAAACCATAAACGTAGTTTTATGATTTACCTACCCCCAAGTCATGAGCAGAATTCCGTTTAATCTACCGAAGAAGAATCCTCTACCACCGGAACAAAGCAATCTTCCCTCACATAGCCGTCCCCCATACCATGGCTCGGTGTTGCTTTAACAATGACGACGACCTCAATACTATCCACAGTACGGTATACCCATACGCGTGCTAGCAAAAGAACAGTGTTTCTCAACCACCGACCGCTATATGAATACAATATTGGACAGAACGTACACTGCGTATATCCTTGTAGTATCCTGTGTATTACCCCAGAGGCTGCGACATGAACTACTTCTCTCCCGTAACCGATATGCATGCCCACGGTCACAATTCCGTCGAACATACAAACAAACAAACACACGCACGCACAATCAACCGCAACCCCAAACTCAGGCTTGAATTCGAATCCTTATTGTGTCTTGCTTGGGTGTATCTCCGGCGCATATTGTGATTTGTGTACCAAGAGCAGCGGCGGTGGCGGCGGCGGTGGTGCACTGGGGCGTATGAGCAACCAGTTTTGCCTTTTGTCGATTTCTTTGCTTCCTTGCCTTCTTTGTTTTCTTTTCATAATTTCTCTTCGTCCATTCTTTTGTGTGTGTATGTGTGTGTTACCATTTTATTTATTGTTTTCGTTTCCTTGTCTCAATTAATGAAGTTGCCAGTAGCGTGGAGAGGGAGGAACAACAGCGATGACATCGACATCTTTGATCAAACTGTGACCCATTTTCTCTCGATACGTTTTAGTTTAAGGATTTCTCCTTTTTTTCTTCTCCTTCACTGTCGTTTGAAAGGACTACATTGTTTGAGGTCATGATTCGCGTACAAGTGGGCTTGATGGTAGGCGGTATTCTTGTACAATTATTGCAACTGTTGCTCCTGCGGTCGACTGTTGGTGACATCGTTTATAAAAGAGTGAATATTCAAAAGCATGGCCGAGACAAAATAATAATTTTCTTTCTTTCTACGGAAACAGCAACCTCCCCTTTCCTCGTTTATCCCTGTCTGGGATATTTCTCTAACACAGGTGGTACACTGAGGCATTCAAACAAGCGTTAATTGTTTACGTTTTGATCCCGAAATATAGCACAAGGTAAGGTAAAGGCAAAGTGTTATAGGCGAGGGAGGGGGTGGTGGTTGGGTTTGGTTGGACGGTTGAATGAAAAGCCCGAGTCCTGTGGGTTCCGTTGGCTCATTTGGTATTGTGTTGGTCGCTTTTATTGTTTCATTGGAAACAGGTGTGCATAGTCTGGTAGATTGGTTCCTAGGACATTGTTTGGCTCTGGCCTGTTCTCCTTGCTTGATGGTTAGTCTTTTGTTTTTTTTGTTGTGTTGATTGTGCGGTGAATTGTTTTTTCTTGGAATAAATATAAACGTATTTTAATTGAAAATAAATACAAAATAGGTCGTGGAAGGGATGGGATGTGAAAACGTGGACAAGCATAAAATACATTGATTGCTTTGTTTCCTTGTTGGACGTTCAAAAACTAGGACGTGAATTGTGTTATTTTAATTAAATAGTTTTAGAGTTTTAAATTTTGGTAATATTTTCTTTAGACTGTCGGGATAGTATTAACGTAATGATTGAAGGATCTTGAGACATTTTACTGTCAGCTGTCAATCAAATCAATTACATTGCGGTCTTCCATAAAAAGTACACCCAGGGGAAGAAAAGATCAGCATCTTTTCAAAAGATGAAAGGGAGCATAAGAATCATTCGATTTAGAAGAAGAAGGCGATGGCTTATTGAACTCTACAAGATGTTTGTTAACGACCTGATGAGGAGTATATTGTATCGACAGTCAAACGTAATGAATCTGAATATTGTGGGCCTTAATCTGAAGAAAGGAGACCACTTGAAAGCTACAAGTTTAGTCTAAACTGCACTGTCAGTCGTATTATAGAAAGATCTTAAGGCCTCTGTCAACAATCCGAAAGGTCACTACAGGTTTTTGACTAGGAAAGTTCCCCATCGACAAAGTATTTGCAAGTATGCCCAACATTTCTGAAGCTCTATAACACATTCTCCAGAAAATCGAGGAACCTTCTCCTGTAAGAGAAGTTATTAGAGCTAGTGGCATACTTATCTTCTTACATAAAATTGTACAAAAATCGGAAGCCAAAATCAGAGGTACAATCTTATAGAATGTGGAGCTAGTCGGTGTTAGTGGGGTTTATTGGTAAATCAGACCAAAACAAAATATACAGAAAAAGAACTCTCGGCAGACTTGTTCTTACCAATCACTGCTTCTGCTAAGAAGGCAACCGCACAGAGTTCCCTCAAAGTATAAAGGTTAGGACAGCTGACGGCAAGAAGAGCTAAAAGTTCAAGCCAGAAGGCTCGTTGTGTTCTGATTGAGTATCCTCAGTCCACCCATTAAAACGAGTAGAACCTCACCATGAATCTGTGGGAAGATTGACGTCTTTGTGAGCAAGTTCGCCGTAAAGAACTACTCACCTAAAGACAACTTCCTTCGGATTGCGAGAGCGTGGCAGTTGCAGAGAAGATAAGGTTTAGTCTCCTCCTTTTCCTCCTTTTCCTCCTTGTCCATGAAGCTTCTGCAGAAATCGTTTGAAGAGATGCACAATCTAAGTATGTAGTTGCATTCCTCTCAATGATCCAGTGTCCTCTGATGACATCTTTGTACCATGGTACTAATATGAGATCTAGTTAACTGTGTTAGGCTGTAAGACCTCTTGGCTCCAATTTAGGCCAGATCTATTTGGCTATGGAGCAAACACTGCAGGTTCTTATGAAGAGGTAGGCGGTAATAAAGAGCAGTCACAGCATCGGTTCTTTGCAATACTGGTGGCCTTATCTTTGTTCTTCCCCGATGCCTAGATCGTCGATCCCATTATTGCAAACTCATCAGACATCCAGCAGAGCACAGGCTCACTGCCCTGGCTCTAGATCTTATAGTTCATTCACAGTCTTGAAGCCATCTCCTTATGTCATAGTCCATTCCCTACTACATTACTCATGCTGGATGACGACCACGTTCGACTCTGGCAACAAGTTCCTACGTCTATTGTTTGACACTAAATTGTTCCGGTTTGTGGCTTTTTGGTGGTCTACAACTCATCTTGTGTCTTCGGAAACTCTCACAGTACGATATACAAAACTACGACTGGTTCCAAGTGGCCTTTAAGATTTTGACGATCTCGCCGAGTAGTAGTTCTTAAGGATGGATAGAAGGCAGCTTGAATCCGTTGCAGAAGATGCGGGCTCAGTTGAGGCTCCCAGGAGGTTGAAGAATTTTCGCATGTAATGTTGCAGAAATGTTAAAAGTTTAGCAATGGAACTCTTAAGAGCTGGCTGAGCCTCAAGGTAAACAAAAGGACTGTAAAATTTACTAATGTAAGTATAACAAGCCTTCGTAAAAATAATATTCCTCTCGAAACTCCTAAGATCTTTCATTGACACTCCGACAACTCCGCCTAAAGTCATAATTTCCACTGCATGCACAGTGCTATACCCGGAAGTCTCGTCAACTTTCCTCTTATCGATCACAAAACAAGAAAACCCGACTTATGTTCATGTTGACAAAAAACATCTCAAAGTAAAAGTTCGCCATAAATCTATGACGGCTTAAAGGATCCAAACAACCCAAGATAAGATACTCTCTCACGCACATTCACATGTTCATGATAATAACAATAAGCACATCACTGACAATAGCTGTTTGCCTAAAACAAAAAAAAAACACAAAAAAGAAAGAAAACTTCTCCAAAAGTTAATTGACATCTGATAAAAGTTTGCTACAATTTGACACCTATTTACTTATGTACACCAGGATATGTGTACGTTTACGTGCGCAAGCATGTGAGCATAAAAAGTTGTAGACATAAATTGAAAGGATGCCCCGATGTCACCGAGAAACTTTTTGTCGCATGAACTTTCGTATAAATTCCCCCTGGGTGAATATGAGAACTACGAGCACACATACTGTACGTATAGGACAGGCTTTGCACTGAAAAGTAATAAAAAACAATTCCGCCTTTAGGGGGGTTCCCCTTCTGCCTCTATACACAAATAAAGATGGATATCAGGATAGCTCCACTATGAAAAGAGTTTTTAGTGTATAGTATAACTGGGAGAACGGTACTAAAAATTAAAATTAATTTTCTGTGAATTATGCTTTTGGTGTTTGTTCATAAAGGCGGAAGAAAAGTTTTACTATTTAAAAAAAAAAAAAAAAAAACAAATTTTTGATTATACGGATGCATGTGTATACATTTGTGAAATTTAATTCACAAAGTTGTAGTAAATAAGTTTCATTCGGACCAAACGGATAACGGGCTAAACTAGGGTAGAGTTTAAACTACTTTTTGTAGGTAGTAATTATACGATGTGAGTTATCCAGAAAGAGAATTACAGAAAGGTGATGACAAAAAGCTAGTATGAAAATAGTCTTAGAGTCTTAAAACTGTCCAATCAGTGATTTTTGGGGTTTAGGTTACTACTCTCAAGTCATTGCTACGTTTGTAGTTCCTAGTTCTCTTCTCTTTAACATGGAACCACTCACAATAGGGTAAACTAATTTGTAACACTAGTTACATACTAGTTACTGACACTATTCTACTCGAAGGGAGTACATTATTAAGGACAGTGATTCTAATGACGTCTGTTTTAAGTACGAAAAACTGAGAAGATGCTAGGTTAGCTTGTCAGAAATCTCCACTGTCGATAGCAGCAAAGCTCAAGATATTCAACTTCCAGATGGTAATTTTTTATCACCATATGTCTTAAGAAAATTAAATATTAATGGGCCCTGTCCCCGTCTTGCCACTCCTTCTTTTGTGGCACCACTTCAACACTACCTTATAATGCCATAGCTTAAGTGCATATTTTCGTCCTGTGACATTTTCCTTAGGAAGCTTGGCAATATGCCTTGTCGCTAAACTATTCCAAAATTCGATAAACGATTGCTTTTGAATAAATAGGTGGGTGGCTAATATTTTAGGACGTCTATCTAGCGTATATCGTTCGAAGAATGTAATCAAAATGAATCTTACGTGTCCAGCTTTAAGATGAAGCACGTACGCCGACGTGCATTCTGAACTCTGAGTTCTTCTTCCTCGTACCTGAACTGAACCATATGACAGCAGTGCTGCCAGTGTTTTCTCATGAAAATTCCCACGTTAATGGCGAAAAATTCCTTTCTTCCCTTTTCTGACTTCAAAAAGTACCTCGAATATTCCCACACACAATTTACAAGAAGAAAACATCGTCGATATTAAAATTTTTCAATCCTGTTCCGATTCCTGGAAATTTTTTCTAGCATCAACTACTATACTTGGGCTGAGGAACTCCATTCGAGTAATTGCCTCATCTCCAAATAACATGCGCTTATTCTTTTTCAAGCTTTTGTTTTCAGCACTCTGTTCTGAAATGTAATCGTCACATCGCTGCCCTTCAGATATAAATATTCAAACCTAAAACGTCTTCATCTGGATTCTCCAAAAGCAAAATTTGGGCTTACTACGGAAGTAGCAGGGAATCCAAATTCAAAAAATTTAGAGCAATTTTCCAGATTAATAAATTGACTTTCATGTACAATGTTTTTGTTAAAATTGAATACAAAAATTCAATTTAAGTTTTCAAAGAATGAAAATTCCCTTTATTTTTGGTCCAGAAAGCAAAAAGTTTCCCCTAAAAGACTAAAAATTTCCTCAAAAAAGGAAATTTCCCACGAAATGGCAGCACTGTATGACAGAGCTTGAAATTTATAGCGAAACACTTCCCACTATATATAGGAATCGATTATCTGCTTCCCAGGATATCTTTTCAAATAGAATTGACGTCTTCTTTAGCTTCACTCTTGCAATGCAAGATCCTTATGCAAAATGCGGTAAGTGGTTTGTCGAAATTTCTACAATTTTAGGTTTTCAGTCACACTCTCAGCTATGGTGGCTATATAATATTCAGCTGACCTTTACCTTACATTTCAAACTTCATAGTTAAAAGTTGATAGTACAACAAAAGAGCGAGACTCTAAGAGACACCGCTTGTTGAAATTATTTAGCTGCTTCACGCACTACTATCTTACTGACTGTCTGATAAGAAATCCTCGAGATGATTCCTGAAGAAAGTGTGCCAAATATAGCTTGATTCTATAGCTTCTAACTTGGATTTTTATAGCATGCCATAGATTTAGAATAGCACGGTTCGTTTTCACCTCTGTTAGACGATACCATTAGAATTAGTGACAGGAGATGAAGACGGCATTTCGACTTGAAGAAATCTATCGAAAAGGTATGAGAGGTCGTCATAAAAACACCAGCCACTGTGATATCTATACAACTACTTTACTGCCAGTAGTATCTGCAAACATCTGTTTCTGACGTTTCTGACATCTGACAAGGTCCATAATGCACGATAATTCCTGAACAGTTAAAATTGGACGACAGGTAATTCTAGTGCCTTGAAAACAGCTCCAATGCTAATGAACATAACGATATCCTTTCTGAATAGCTACTGATTCTATTTCGCAGCTTTGAAGACAACTAGAATCTACCTGAAAAATAGTGCAAAGTTCGGCAGTTTCAGAGTCATATCTGCGTTCATATATATCGCGAAAGGTATTAGTTACACTTTAGAGTCATTTTTCAATCAAGTCGATTTATAACGACTTAGGAAAACTGCCATATCTACTTGATCTTCTTCAATATATTCGGGTTCTTGAATGAAATGTTACATCTCAGTAAAACTTTCATAGTTAGAAATTAGCTTGCAAAATGTCTTAGCGCATTTTAAGACGAAGACAAAAAACACTGTGAACTATAACCGAATGCAAAAATTAACTAAGCTTGCCAGTTGGGACCCGTGAGTCAAATGCTACTACACTTACTCCTTCCTATCCCATCGTCTTTTATCTAATTCAAACTACCTGCTATGCTGTGCAATCAGTAAAAGGGTATTTATGTCCCCTTTCGCACTCGCTGCTTTTAATAAAACCCATCAGTTTTCCTTATTCAAATATTTCATATCTAACTAGCCCAAGTTTTGGCTGGAGCTATCCGATTCCTAGAAATTGTAACAAGTTTTACTTAAATTTTCCAACGAAATTTTAATTTTAGATATTGATTTTATGATGTAAATTTTTGTTTTCAACTTTATATCCAGCTCAGACGTGCAGTTAATTTTTTATAACCCAGCTTTTTCCCCCACAAGTCCCCTCACTCAAAGGCATAGATTGAAAAAGATAAGCTGATATTTCCCACACTAATTTTATTTTTTTTTTCTAAATAGCTTCCGTTTTATTTACGATCCACAATTATATTCTCCGCCATATCCCATAAAAAATCAACAAAAATAACGAAAAATAAATTTAAATGCATAAACTTGAGCGAAGAAAAACCAACGACTAGAGGTAGGACTAAACGTCCCAGCAAGGTTTAGCGCTGTAAAAATGCCGTAAAAATTTTGAGTTCCTTGCAATTATTTCCAAATTCCCACCAGAATAACTGACATACACATACCATAATCGATGTCATAAAAACAAAAAAAAAAAAAAAACCGTGACATTTAATATCCCACGAACAAATTTTCAAGTGAATTTCCCTTGCACAGGATAAAATGAAAAAATGGAAAAAAAAGGAGCAAAAACGAAGTAAATTTACGACCCAACAGCACCTCTGCATCATGTTGCCAAGCAGATAAACGAGGTGCTGACAATGATGACGATGATGAGAAGGTTACGGTGATAATACCCTTCCAAAGCACCCATCAACTACTAATCCCTTCGGGGCTCCCACGACTCACAGTCAGAGTCGGAGAATCGTGTTGTAATAATAAAAATTTGAACATAAAATATATTAATTTGAATCATCATATCCTCAGAGGGGAGGTTGGGTATAAATACAGATATGCATCCCCTCCGCGGACGAAAAGTTTGACGGTAGGTGTCAACAACAACGCAAAGTTTTTCGACAATTGCCAGAGCGATGACAAGCTCGCGCTGTTTGGATATCTCCTCCCCCTTTTTGTCGTTTTTCGTTTTTCGTACTTTTTTTTTTTTGTTCAAAATTCAAACATAATTTATTGTTTCGCCTGGTTACGGATATTTACGCTTTAACTCAAATGGAATTAGAAAAGTTTTGCTTCTGTCGAAAAAGCGCAGCACGAAAAGAGGATGAGCAAAAAAAATTTGAAAGCAAGACAGAAAAGGAGCTCGCAAAATAAGGACAAACTGTGGAAAAGTTTGCGTTTTGCTAAAATCAAAAGTGATATTTTTCGGCATTATTTCCAAAGCTAGGACGAAGTTTTTTTAGTACCATGTTGCTTGTTTGGCCTGCATATGGAGTTGGCAACCATGAGAACATCCCACAGATGCACGGACTCTGAGTAGAGTATATGATTTGAAGGATACCAGGAGCAAAATCAACGAACATGATGTAGTTCAGTGTGTTTTCGTTTTTTTTTTTTTTTTTTGTATGTTATTGTCGCCTTTGGCAGGAGGGGGTCATTGCACAAAGTTTCTGTGTGCGTGTTTTTTTTTTTTGGTGTGCACACCCACACAACATTATTTTAAATTTAATTTCCATCCATCTCAATTCTTTTTGGAAGTTTCGACAGCATAAGTAGCCAAAGAAACGCTTCTGTCGACATAAATCATTTTCTCTCTTTCTCTTCTGTGTTTTTGGGTGGAGGGTCCTTTGCCGGCAGCAGGACACAACGGAAGCTATACATTCTTACCAATCACTGAGTTTGAAAATACTTTCTTCTTTTTTTTTTTTTAAATCCTCTGTGTGTAAGGTAGTCTTTTGATTTCATGAGACGAAAAGTTTGTGGTGTGTTGCTCATGCTGTTCTACTGTCGGCTTTTCTGGCATTGCTTTCCTTTTCCGTTTCCGGCAATTAATCAAATTGTAACACTATCTACCACCAGAAAGTGTGTAAAAGAGCTCTTTTTTTTTTTTTTTTTTCCTCTTGCTAGGACATTTTTCTCGGCCGAACCGATTTGTATAAATCCTATCAACACTGGCGAGGATAAAGTTTGAATTGAAAATTTTTCCTTCCCTCGACATTCATCTTTGCATGGGAATGGTGATTCTGGTTAGATTGGATGAAATGGCGGATATTGGTTCAAACTATCTTATGTCGGCAAAGTAAAAGAAGAAGATTTAGCTTTTGGGTGAGCATATGGTTGGAAAATGTCGTTTTTGACTAAAAGAAAAACGTTATTTGGAAATTATTCAAAAAGTTTCACCATTGAAAGATAGTGTGATTTTCTTTTTTAAATTTCATGTGAGTTTTGTGCGGCGAAAAGTTCAAAAGAGGGATATTCTTTATGGAATGTAGAATTGTGGGAAAAAAGTTACCCTATTGGAGATAAACTGAGCAGAAGAAGAAGTTGTTATAAACACAAATTTATTAGATTAAGACATATGAGTGTGTGTATTCGAAATGAGTGTGTTCTGGCAGAGGCAGGCAAGCAAGCGACCGACCGTGGGAATGGCCAATTTATTTTTGGGTTAAAGGTTGTGATTGTGATTTGGATTTGTGTTAAAAGTTTTTTTTTTAAATTGAATGTTGAAATGGCCATTTGAAGGAATTTCAAATTATTCATAGTTTAGTGTTTGTTTGGAAGATTTGTGTAGCATGAACTAAACAGAGGGGTTAGGGGGAGAAAAAATATGGACGTGATTATGCAATAGCGGTGTTCTTATAACTCACTTACTTATATTTCAAAGCTGAAGACAGAGCGCTTAAAATAATTTAGGCGGTATTTTTTTTGGAAGGGAAATTGATTTGCTCCCGCCAGACTTAGTCCGGTATAAACCGTGAGTTTTTCAGCTCGGTTAGAGCTCAGTCAATTTCTCTGTGCTGTCACAAAGCTTTGGCGATGATGAAAAATCTTGAAAATGGAACTCTTACACAAAAAAAAAAAAGTGTTCCGTCTTTATTTTTAAGGTCCGGAACACTAAAAACTAAGCTTAGATCCACCAGGACTAATCCCTGCTGACGTATGAATTTTCTTTTTTGAAGAAAGGTTAAAATTTGAAGTAGGTACTCTCTCTAGCTTTTATAGTATTTGCGCATGGGGCTTGGTTCTTCTCAATCTATCTTGCTTTCACCTATTTATTGGTCTCTGGATATAAGGTTCGGTTCTCAAGTCCTAAACAAAAGGAAAAGGAACCAAGTCTTTTGGTCTGTACAGAAAGCATTTAGTCTATTTCTAAAGAACGCGAAAAAATACTGTGAATTGCAAAGGGATGTAAGACAATCACATACAACTCACTCCAGTCAACTTGGACACCAACCGTGGAGAATAAATATTGAAATCTAATGCCAATTTCTTACCTCTTATATTTATTGTCTATGGCGTTAACTTTGGTTTAGGTTTTAGCCAGCTCTAAGAATTTTTGCACTCAAAGGAACAACAAGACCAAAAGTGAAGATAATTTAATCAGTATCGAAGAGTAAAGAAGAAGTGTTGGAAAAGGAATTGGTCTGTTAATGGTTGTTGTCTACAATACGATTCATATTCAGATTCGAATATCATTTCGGAAGTAAAAATGAAGATGTAGTATGAAAGCGAGTATGGACGTTTGCTTGACAGCTGGCTGTATAGTTTTCAATAAAACGCGGCTTATTTCAATGTTCATATGTACATACATACATCTCTTTTTAATTCCTTACATCGACCATAAATCTGTTAGTTTTAGGGCCCAAAATATTATGTGAGAGGGAGAGATAGAGAGTTTTATGGACCATTCCATGAATACGCGTTTGGATCTTAAAGTCCGACAGATATGACGTTTTAAAGTGCATTTGACTCAAATAAATATCCTGGCTAAGATTAGCCTTAGGGAATAGTGAGTATCAGGCCGAAAACAGTCCATAGAGGGCTAAAGATTAGCTTCTCTATTATGGCGAGTGAATTAAGTCAATTTTTGTGATTCTGAGTTGGAAAGTATCTAATGTGTTTACTAATTGCCATAATCCAATGATTGATTGATTGCATCTGATTCCTTCTGATTCTGTGCACTTATTGCCACCATGTTTGCGTAGATCTGCCGAAAAGTAACCGAGCAAATAGCTGCTACTAAGGGTTCGCAAAGCACACACATGATCCATAGCAATCTAAGCAGCTGGATAAAAAATGGGCACCAGAATAGGGTCAGGCATTTTATCGAAGTTTTTAAAAGACAGCACAGATCCCTCAACAAGTAAGGAAATGTTCCACTCTTTGTCAACACTGCATTCTATCCAACTCACTCCAGCTTGATGCAGGGAATGAAGCTATTAGAGAAGGGACCACTATCCGATTGAGAGATCGGGAGAGACCTTTCGCCACGGGACTACTCTGAATAGACAAAGGGTAAATCGGGTGTTCAAGAAGACGCTGATTACTTTGTTTTCGATTGCCCTAGACTCCAACAACCACAACGCGTCAACAGAGACTAGAGTTAGGACAAAGTGTGTTTTTTTTTCTGTCCAACCCGCCAGTTTAGGTAACGTACCAGTTCTGGTGTATAGCACCGAGTGCTGACTGATAAGTTAGAGAGTAGAGCATATATTTGGCACCTTCGAGTGAAAAATACTTCATCGTAGAGGATACAATCACCAACTCTCTACCAGGATATAGTTGTAGTCCAAAAAGAAAGATATGTACGTCGACTATATTGACTCGTCTCCATCGAATGAATTCACAACCATGCTCTATTCTAGAGGATGTTTGAATGGCTTCGAACCTCCGATAGAAAGTCTAAGCTGTCGAGGATGACAGGCTTCAAGATACAATGGTGAGTAGAGAATAGATTGCAGCTTGATCTCTGGCAAACGCTTTCCAAGGGTCGGGAGGCAGCACAACTATTTGGTACAAAAATGAGACAGCTCCAAATCGCTAAACAGGAACAGGCATTAGAAGCCTTTTTTCAACTTTATGTGATGTGCGTGTTATGTTCTTTTTTTGGAGAAAGGCTTCCAAACTGTAAAGTGGATTTGAGAAGTTTTCTCGTGACAATAATACTCTCGAATGTTTATCAGACCTTGGCGATAGGTAGTGTTGGTGATATTCAGGAATCGATATCACGCATTTTAGATCGTGGCTCTAATTGCCTTAAGAAAAAAAGGAACTAACCCAAGTCATACGTCAAGCCCAACTAAAAATTTGCTGCAACATAAGATAAGACTATTTAGAAATTCCTTCTTACACATTTAACTATCTCCAACCGAATTTAAATCGATTTCAATTACCCTCACCACCTACATTGGGCCTCCACACCTACCTACTGACCTGAATACCATCCCAGCTTAAATAGCCGTTTGTTGTTTTGAGCAAATGCCAAAAAATCCTTCTCCTCTCGCCTGACATTTATGCGTGTGTACCAAATAACACCAGTCCCATAAACCAACGAAACAAAAACCGAGATAATGCCTTGAGGTCATATTGCCAGCATCACAGTGAATAAAAAAATAAAAAAAAAAAAGTAAAACCAAAACCGTTATGACCATGAATTTCAAATGAACGACAAATCCGATTTGATTCGCTGCCAAAACCAAAATCCATGCTCCAGTAAAAAATAAAAGAAAAAGAAAAAAAAAATATATTTCGATTCTAAAACCAAATATCTTGATGCAGGATAAGTCGTCTCCCCGAGTTCCGCCTCTTGTGCAATATAAAAATGCTAATTCACTCTGAATGGGAATATAAATACAATAACAATAATGCGTCCATAAGGCAGCATTTGAATGCGCAAAAATAAAGGGCACACACAGCAGCAAACAGTCAGTCAAAAAGGATAAAGCAAAAAGGACTTGTATACTAAAAAATTAAAATCAATAAATTACATACCCATCGCTATCAGGATAGCAATAAAAAACTGAATAAAATTCATGGTAAATCCTTTCAATTTCACTCTGTAATCCTTAGCAATCGACGGAGGCAGACTGCGTCGCGCCAAAGGACGAAACGTCACGACACCACCAATACCGACGATGACGACAACGACGATGAAGACCGACCACCAGAGCAGCAGTCACAAGTCTCGCTCTCTTCCAAACACGCAGCAGTGTAATAAAGTGGAATCCTTTTGAAGGCTTAAAGGCTTATTTTAATTTTGCATTTCACTCAAGACGTGGGGGCACATTATGTGCGTTTGTTTTTTTTGTTTTTTTTTCTGGGGCGGTTTTCCCGGTTTTCCCGGTTGTGTATTGCTCTGGCTTTTATTTGTTCCACATCAACAAGAAATAAATTATCCTGTCGGTGATGGAGAGGAAAAAGAAATCATCACTTTATGCGGTATCATTGGCTTGCAAGGATCTTGATTCCTGCTTGCTTGGCCCGTTTGAATAAATTGACACGACGAGCTAATGTTCCGCAAAATTACATCGTATCACGTAGACTGGGTGGACCGTCATAACTCTGCACTATTTTCCTTGGTGTCTTCCACTTAGTGGCGATGCCAAAAAAACGAAAAGACCACCACCGTCGCCGGACAAGAAGGATGTACGAGGAAATCATGAACCATTTCACACGATTACAAGGAATTTTCCTGTTCACCAAGCACCGCCACCATCACTTACGTACACATACGCGCGCTTAGAATTTTATCATCATCGCACAACATCATCAGCATCGTTTGGCAAATCATTGTGATCATAATCGTTTCACTCATTCATTGCTCGATCATTAATTATATACCGACGGGGGCGTACAATTTAAGGACGGAAACACACACTTAACTCGGTTCCTCTTTTCTCTTTTTTTTTCTATTCTAAATCCTTAATCATTAGGAAAGGAGACTATAATCACGCACGTACCAACATCACAAATCACCTTCACTGGAAATCCTATTTTTTTTTTTACGTAAATTTTTCGACAAACACACAAAGCAAAAGGACGACAGCCAATAACACCCCGGTTTCGATTTTCAAAACCATCTGTCGAGAGATGATAAAAGTGACTGAAATCACTACAGAATCATTTTGATTTCAAAAGCGTCGTCGTCGTCGTCGTTCCCTCATAAGGATGCACTACCCATCGTAGGGCGAAGCAAAAAAAAAACAAAAAATAGCAACAAAAAACCCGAGCGAAAAAGGATTTAAACACTTGGGATAGAAATTTAGCTTCTTGTGCTTTATGCGTAGCTATGGTAGATACTTGGGTTTGCTAGTGATGCTAGGAGGTGGTTGTGCTTTTTTTTTTTTCTTTTTTATTGCGGCCAGGAGAAGGGAAAAGTCCTGTAAGTGTTTGAGGCTGCTGCTGATTAGAACACACGGGTAGATGTCTGGAATCATTTTTACTCTCCCGATGGAAGGACTCTCATTTGAAGCTTTGTCCATGATGCATGGCAGAGTAATGCGCCGCGCAGGTTTTCCGAAGATTCAGCTGTGTAGTGTAGGCCTATCAATGAAAGAGAGAGAGATAGAGAGAGAGAGTGTAAACAGAGAGTAGTTTTAATGGACCAACAAGGAGGGAGGAATGTAAATCCACTTGGGTAAGGACAAAGTTTGAGTACAACTGCATAGAATGTCAAATGTCAGCGGACAACACCCAAATGTATCGACAGTGAATTAAATTTTCATTAATGGAATCTAATTCGATTCGGACGTGTCTTGAGAGGACTATCAATAGTTTGGTGGGGTGGGGGGGATTATCGTCGAAGGACTCTATAGTTAGTTTTCTCTTCATTTTATTGTAATTATCATGCACTTGTGTGGCATTATGGTTACTAGCTACTTAAGATGTATTTGATTTTCGGAGAATTTCCAGATTCAGTCAAAGGATGGGATCTGAAGTAATGTGTAATATCAGACAGATTTTCTTAGAACCAGTACTGAGGATTAGGAAGCTTCTCTTAGATGCTTAAATTAATAATTGCTATTCATTTGACATACCAGTTGGGATAATAGTTCTAGGAAGAGTTTGACAAGGCCCAAGCTGTTTAACCATTCAATTCTATTAATGCCAGTGTAAGGATACCCAGTTCCTGTTGAAGGAATTGATTATTTGGACCAAATTACTTCACAATTTGTACGCTATTATCTACTCGAACCTGCTAGTAGTTTCTTGGAATTTAACAAGTACCTACTTATAAAATCGGTTCAAAGCATTGTCAACATATGGTATTTAACGTCAGCATGAAGTAGTTGTGGTCACAAACAACAAAATAATACAACTGTTTTTTTTTTCCAACTGCAGAGTAAACTCTTCTGGGTGCAAATTCGACCGAAACCTGAACTGGAGGGATAACACTACAGAAAGACTAGAGACAAAATTTACCGCATTTTATACCTGTAGCAAAATTCTATAGCGAAAAGATGCGCCATACACTTTATGAACACAGCCGTTGTCAAAGCTATTCTTACATATGGGGGTCTAGTCTTGTGGCCAGCAGCGAAGAAGCTCACCAGGCTTAAAGAACTTACAAAGGTCCCGAGACTAGTTTGCAAAGCCTCTGTACTGACTGTCACCTTTAATCTTTTCGTCAAGGAATCAGTTGCTTTGAGTTCACTAAGCTTAACCATCCATCCTTTGGAAAGAGAGCCTCAACGTAACCAAAAGAGAACCGGACAAAAGTCATATACTCGCACACAGTTTCAATCCATTCAGCCGAGCGCCAAAATAGACGAAATCCTCAGCTCAGGTAACTACTCATGGACTTTTCAACCACGGCAATTTGCACCAGTTGGACAGTCAAGTTACTTTAAAGCCAGATAGCCAAGAGACTGGTTAGATACTGTCACAAAGAGTCCATAAGGCTATTCGTATGCCACTGTATACGACTCTGGTGCACCTCTGGATAAAAAAGGATTCTCAGGGAAGGAGAAAATAAATTAATTTGTCTGAATAAGTCTTGTCAATAGTCCTCGTTGAATCATTACATTGGTCATTCTTTTTGATAAAATGGTCAATCAATGGAAGGTGGTCATATTGTAGCACGTATCCCATGGCTACGTAACTTGGATGCAACAACTTTTGCAAAAACTCCATGGATGAGGACCGGAAAAGTTATAAACTTCACCTTCTAGGAACGTGCCAAATCTCCGCTTTTGGAACGCTTCGATAAGCCCAGTGAATCAAATAACAATAACAAAGGTCGCCTCCAGCGATTGGAATGATTGGATGCTTCATTTCCCTTCCGTGATCGCAAAATTCCCATATACTCTCTACATTTAGTTTGATCGTTCGCTCCCTCAATAAGCCACACATTAAGTCACCATTTCAGCAAGAGAAGTTCAGTGTCCATAACCGAAAATATTCAGAGTCGTTTACATCAACTTGTCTTTCGACAAACTCTAGCCACTATCACGAGAAAGCTACAAACGTTTGTCACTAGGTGTCTATTCCACAACTTAAGGATTTTCTGGTCAAACCATATCTCTAACCAACAACCTTATTGGAGAACGAACTATGTACTTATAGGCAGAACCATACGATGATGAAAGTGGCAGTGGAGTCAAAAGGGTGAGAGATTCATATCTAACCACGCGATGCAGTGGAACCCGCTTACTCGTAATGACAGGATACGTGGCGGCGGTCCTAGGAATACGTAGCGTAGGATAGTCGAGAAAGAAACACAGAAAGAGTTGTTGAGAGCTGAGGCACACGATGGGGTGTAGACGTTGTAGATGCTCTAGAATCCAGAAGGGGATACAGGACATAAGTTCAAACGAGCAACTTTGTCTTTCCTCAAATGAAAGCATCAAAATCCTGATTCTCATTCTTTTACTTTGATTGCATATACATAGTATATCCGCCGAAATATTTTGCCTCGAAGGTGCCCAAAATTTCATGTCGGAGAAGTCGCAAAAGAGTCCATCATCAATGTTACCTTAGGGTCCAGCTTCATAACTCTACTCAAGCTAACCTAATCTGACCTAAGCGGTTGAGAATTATGACATCAGGTCAAACAAAGTGTCCAACTCCTGTCAATTGCTAGTCGACACTTTAAACTCCTTTCTGGAACGACTAAGGCGACTGTATAAAAAGTCTTCCAAGGAATTTTTCAGAACGGACAAGGGTCTTTGGTTGAGTTTGGTGTGGCGGGTGTGTCAGCTCGTTTGACATTTGAGATGACTTTGATATGTAGAGCGATTAGAAACCAACACAGAGTCTTCGAATCTAACTCGAAGAGGCAGCGAGTACTCATGGAAAGCCTCTTGCCACGCACAGGCTTCAGAAGACCCCAGCAAACATTTGTAAGCTGTAAGCTGAGCTACTGCCCAATGAGTTTACTTTATGCTACGCTTCGCTTTTAGATTGTTGCGTATCAGTAAAGTCTTTACTACAATGCGGCCACTTCTGTATTTCCAAGAAGCTTGTTTATCTTAAAGGTAAATGTGTATATCTGATGACCTCATCCTAGAAACGATATCCCTGTGGCCATTCCATTCATAAACAATAAACTTATTAATTTTTGGCAAACAGCACGAACTAATAAGAAGGCAAAATAAATCCCATTGTTTATTGTAAGGAACATAAAAATTCGCACGCGCATATTGATTGGATTTATTCAATGGAATTAATGGCAACAACAACAACAACACGAACAACAAGGACAATAACAATGGCCCAGTTGGCCGTCGGTCGTCGCCGTCATAAACTGATTACATATACTTTAGCCTAACAAGTGGGCATAATTCCTTCGTTCAAATGAATCTCATCGCTGTAATAGGATTTCAAATGTCCATTGGGCGACAGGACTTCCCCCACCCTCGCCCGCGTCACACAAATACGTTTTTCCAACGAAGAGAGTATATTCATTTTCGTTTCGCCATAACTCGCAGTTAAATTGTGAATTTGCGGAATAATTCCGCATTATATGGTAATGGAACGAAGTGACGGCCTCTGTCTAAGAATTTTGTATTTGGCCGACAACCAAAGATACAGAGAAAGAGAAAGGACGATGGAGACTGTTGATGACACCAAAAGATGAAATGATAGAGTATTTTTGGCAAAGGAATGTCTGCTTTGCTTCCTATTTGGCCAACTACTCTCTTGATCTTTGGCTTGGCGCTTGAGTGTGTACGTGTGGTATTGAGGGGGGGGGGAGGGGGTCCTTTTTCGGTTCTCGCTTTTAATAGACTGACTGAATGGCAGGATAATCGTTTTGTTATTTTCATTTTTGTTTGCTGATGTAGCAATTTTCTTTCTTTTGGTCTTCGCTCTCATTGATTTAGATAGGAGGATGATGGCATATAACAGGATATACAAATATTTTTTCCCAAAAAAAAAAAAAAAAAATTATATTGATGAATGTGTTTACCGCAAGGGAATATGCTTGGTTATGTTTACTCCATGACTTGTTTATCCGTTGCGTTTGACTGGAATGTCGGCTGTTAGATAGGTCCTCCAACAACAAGGATAATGGGTCGCAATAATACGAAAACAACACTGGAGTTATAGGGCAGACCTATTTTGCCGATATTGTTCAATCAACTTTATAAGAATTCCTTGTAACATTTGGCACAATCTTAGGGAATAAGAAAAGCAATCTGAAATAATTGGATTGCCCTGATTGGAGATTTTTAAACAAGTAAAACAGTGTCTCTAAGTAAACGAATGACCATTGTAAGTTCTAGAGCATCTGACAGAGCTGTCAATCGAGTACAAATGTTAGATTGTGTGATTTTCTTAGTCATCAGGGTGCCAGGTCATGAAAAAAAAAGTTTACTAATCAAGTTCTAGCAACAACAATAAATAATTCACTTAGTAGATGCGAAGAAAAAAAATATTACGCAAAAATAAATACTGTAAACTAAGAGCGAATGCAAGAATCACATGCAACCCTCTGCTGTCAATTTGGACACGGCCCATGGGGAACAATTATTTTAACCTTTTGGCATAAACTGATTATAAAATCAAGGTAACGCTACCGAAATATAGTGCACAATTCATAATCAGTCAAATCAGTGATTCCAAGCCATGAATTTGGAACTCTTCGGTCTTGCCTTAAAACCTTATAAATTAGCACAAAAACTAAAGCCACCTGTTCATTTGAAGTGCCAAAACTTCTCCGATTGTGCTCTCGCAAAAGTCTGCATGGTATCCTGAATCTCATCCAAAAATCGTTTTCAGTGACGCAGCTTATTCTTTTAGCTTCATAGTTTTTCCTCAATGATATTGATCGCTGTATGACACGATGAATGGAGTTCGTACCATGTTGGAGGACTAATTTTGGCCAAAATTGAGAGCATTTGTCATCAGTGATATGTTGTTCCAACGAGACATGGTCAACAACTGGCATAATTGGCTATTCTATGCAGCATTTTGATATCAGAGTCTACTACATATACCGGGTACGTGGATAGACAGGATCTTTGATATAAGATTTCGTTCCATCTTCTGCCACAACTCTTACACCTTTTGCCAAAGCAAAAAGCCTGAAAGCCAGAGTACGCTTCACAGTGAGTGCTCTGAAATCCGCCAAAATTTTCAAGACACTAGGTACTAGGTTCGTTGCTCTAGGAAATTTAACGTTGTCCACTAAGTTAAGAGAAACAAGGAAACCAACACGCCTCTCAAGGCTCAAACCTGGTGCATAGCATCTGCCTCTTTCTAGTAGAAAGTAAGTATTCCATCAGCATGCTTTAAACTCTCGGGACCAAACGGTCCTTGGACAATGAGAGAATAAAGCAAGCGAACTACTTAAACGAAGCAAAGAAGATCTACTATTGACTCTGTGGTGGCAAAACAACCCAGGCAAAGGAGTATCAACAACATTGAAGCCTATGGCACTATTAAGGTTTACTAAAAGCCTCAAAAAAAGTTCCAACAAACCAGAAAAGACCGCAGTGCCCAAAGTTAGCACTTAAAATTTTTATACGACCAAAATTTTATTATATATTGTGTCGAAATGATATCAAACATTTTTGGATATACTTACTTAACTTAAAGGACTTCCGACCCTTGTAGAGACCCTGCCTGAGAAATCGTAGCCTTCCATCCTCTTTTTGGATGTGCGTCAAAAGTATTAAGAACTCTGCTTCATCCCAATGCTAGTAGCTACTTTGTTAGCCCCTCTGCTTGAGATCGTCGAATTATCTACCGGACAAGTCCTCTTTCGCACTCGCACAACTGCAAGAGTTCTCAAGAAGGATCTGAGTAAGTCCGCTGATCCAGTTTGGTGTTCTTTTTCGCTACCAAAACCTCTGAGTAAGCTCTTCTGCCTGTTGTACTCTTTTGGGGGTTTCTGAGGAGATGCCAAACAGCATTTGTCCAGCCGGTTCCTAAAAAGGTGATTCTTTCTCCTCCACAAATTTCTGACCCATTCCAAGAGCTTGATTCACCAAAACTCCTTAATGACCGGCAGTATGGTTTTCAACAGTCGGACTAAGCTCTCCATTTATTTCGGGTTCAGCATCGATGAGTCTCTCCTTCAATGGATTCGAAATTACCATCCAGAGCATGCAATACAAGTCGTCCTGGGCTGCTTCCAATTTGATATTTACCATACAAATGCTGGGATTCCCCAGGGTTCAGTTTTATCTCCGACTCTCTTTCTCATTTCTATTAATGATCTCGTCTCGGTCACCTCTTATCCAATCCAATCCTTCGCTGATGACAGTACCTTTAGTCCAAAATTTAGTGAACTTGGCACATTGAAAGGGATGAGTAACCACAAGGTGATACGGAACAGGAAAGCCGAAACCTAGCTTAAACCAAATTCGTTAAGTCGTTTATTCTGCTGGTCGTACAAATCACAAATCGACAGAAAGATGATTAAGGTATCAAATAAGAGAAAGCGACTTTTATTAGGTCAAATCTTTAGTGTCTCTTCTCTTCTGGTTCAACGAAAATGTGTAATCCTTTCAACTCATCTTGTCAATTCCAAAATCCCATCGACTGCCGGATAACATCGATTAAGTATATCCTAAATATTATATTCTGTCAGCTCATCGTGTACCACTACTAAAAACAATAGCAAGTCGAAACTTTTTGTTTATCTGACATCTGGGCAACTGACAACTACTGGCAATGAAAAATCATCCCTCTTAGCTTGCCCCCGGTGTGGATAAATAAAACACAAGACATTCCTTTCGCAAAAGCAACTTGCACTATAGTTGGCTCACTGACAAAATAAATTGCTAAAGACAACACGTCCTCCATCCGGCCTGCGACGTTCCGTTGGACACAATGAAATGCTTCAAGTTTTGGAAATAAACGCAAAAAAAAAAAAAAAAGAACACAAGAGAAAAACTCCTCCTAAGGTCCTTCAAGCTTCCCACGATATCCTTTCTTCTTTATATCTACGAAGCAAAACTGATGGATATTCTCATGTGAGATACAAAGCAACACGGACTCTGAAAAGGGGTTTCCTCGTGAATACAACCCAACTGCTTCACACAAAAAACAAGTAAAAAAAAAAAAAAAGGGGAAGGCAAAAACCAACAGCCAGCGCCATCAACAAGGATACAAGCCAACAGTTCCTCCGGACACACCAAAAAGGGTCGTCGGCGACTACGACGAGGACGACGATGTTTTTATATATTTTTCTGCCTTATTTATGGATTTAATATAACCTCTGTGGATATCATGCCTGGATATTATGTATGGTCCTGAAAGATACAAACTTCATAATTTCTCGTGCTTTGATGTGAGGCGCTACGGCTGAGTGTTGTCTGTTGTGTGATACTTTGTGTGACTCTTCCTGTAGTTGCCCTTTGCGCGCGTGGGATGATGCTGTCCCTTCGTCATCGTTTTCTGTCTGTCTGGATTGGCGTCTTTGAAGCCGGTCATGGGGAAACCCGTGGGAGTTAAATGAGCCAAGCGGTTGGAGGCTCGTGGTTAAATGTTTTGCGTGGCACACAGTCATCGGGTGATGTACGCAAATTGACCCCATTAATTTACTGGGTTGTGACGGTTTTTCGCTTCTTGTTTTTTTTTTTTCTCGATTTTTATTCTTTGCCACGCTGCTAGTTCGTATCTCAGTGCTTGATTCTGTAAATGGTTTGTTGATTTACAGTTACAGATAAGAAACCATTTATTTTGTTTTATGCATATGACCGGAAAATGGCCAAAGTAAGTGCTCCATTTGCAGATAGATGGCACTGTGTGCTGAAAGTGGCCCCCTTTATCTGGGGTTCGTTGTTTTAAAATGACCTCTTTGGGGAATTTAGGACACACACACACTTGAAAAGTAGAGCAGCCGTAAATTGAGTTACAGCAGATAAAAGAGCATTCGAGACTCGAGAAGATACTTTGAGCGATGTACCGACGCAACGTGACGCGACGGTTTCGTACATTTTGTTCAGATGCTGGTGTAGAGTTCGTTCCTGATTTGAGTTCAGTACACTTGCATGTGACGAAGGTAGAATTGGCAAGAGTTGATGCTTTCAACCGCTCTTTAGGAGGACAAGTAGTTTGAGGTATCAGTACTTAGGAAAATTGGTTTGACTAACGTAGAAGGCCACATGGTTGTTGGATGACTTCTAGTAAATATGTGCTAAATTTTTAACTTTATACCTACACGCTTTTAAAGCAGTTCCCAATCATTAAGTAAACATAGGTGATCTTTCTAATTACTCGGAAGAAAAGCCTTTCTAGAGTATACAACTTTTTCTATAAAATGCACCTAAGTTTTGAAGTGAGTGCATTCCATTTCTCCATCTGCAGTTTTTTGCAAGTCGATTTCTAAGAAGTCCCATGTGTGATAGGATTGAATGATATGCCATTCATAAGCCCTGAAGCTCTTAATTACCTTCTCTTTGTTACCTTACCATAAACCACTCTATGTCCTGAGGTCCAATATAAGCTGAGGTTATTGTCTCACTTTCAATCCATAGGAGCTTCTTTGACTCTTTATCTTTTGAGTTAGACATTGTGCATGTCAGGATTGTGATAGTTTCTTGGCTATCTACGTAAATATTCGTGGTTTTTCCTGGTGTCGATCAAGGTGGCCTTGGCAATTTTTAGTGGAAAAATCCCCAGAGCCCATGTAAATGACCGTGGCTACAGAAGATAGTGCAAATGACTAACACAAAGACAGCAACTCCCGATAGGTGCTCTAGTTGCAGTTTAAAATCTACCAAATCTGTTAGTAAGTCCTACTCCCAGCTCCTCGTGGTGCCATTTGAAAAACTGCTAAGGGAGAGGATGAAGGGCAAGCTTAGTGCGCCATTAAATGAGACTTGTATTGGCCTAGGGTCCTGCGAGCTTCCACCGTAAAAAACTCCACTGCACCGAAACGCAGATAAACGCGTCAGATATGGACAGATAACTTTTGGAGTATCTTTGGCTATCATGTAGCTATAACGATCGGCTTCTGCAACGTCAAGACCAGATCCTCCAATTGTAGCAAGAGCTTAAGCGATGTTGTATTGCTTCTATTGCATTGGCCTGAGGAGTAGAAAAAACTAGAGCTAGAAGTTTAAGATCCTTTACAAAAGATGAGTTTAAAAGCAGCAAGCAAATGTGGCAGTAGAACTGTCTATTACATCTCCAAGGAGCTCAGAAGCGAAGCTCCAAACTGCATTCAGGGAAGAATTCGAATGGTAAGCTACTGATTTCGGAGAAGTACCATCTCACTAGATGGACAAAAGATTTTACTAGCAGAGGGCTGTATATTCTAGAACTCGAACTCGAATGAATATTCAAAACTGAAATAATAACAGCATTCCATATTAAGTCAAGAAAACAAATAAAAAAATAACCGAGGATTCATTCGATTCGAGAACACATCGAGCTCCTTAGGAATTAGTTGAAGACATCGCTTCAGAAAGTAACAAGGAACACGCTATCGGCATTTTTATCAGTACGCTCGGCTCTAATAAAGCGACTCTGCAAGACGTCATTGTTGCCGAAACATTAGTGCTGTGATTGTGAATGTGAATCGTGACCAGTGCTGATGTGATGAGTTATGCAACTAAAGGCTTGTCGTCCACAAGAGTGCTTGCTAGCTTTTTGTGAAATGGCATGAAATTCGGCCTGTAGATTAAAAGGCCCAACGAACTAGCTTTCTATGTGACTTCATTGAAATTTGAAACATCTTTTCATATGCATCAACTCCCGCAGTTTTAAGGAACTTAAGCGCAACTCTAGAATGAACTAAATGCCAAACTGTGAACGCATTAAATCCTAGTAGTGTGGCTTTGTCTGTGAAAAAAATGAAGTATTTGAAAAACTAATTCCGTCCTTGGTAACATAATGGACTTACAACTTCATTGGAAGCAAGTTTGTAAGGCCAGCTTAGTGGAAACGTAATTAAATATTTTTGAACCACCAGCTATCAGGGTATCAGGTATCACTCTTTTGTGCGAATTTATCCTTCCATCTGAATATGAGTTTTTGGTTAAATGATGAGTGTTTTTTTTTTGTTTTCTCCGTACATCAAGATTATCTGGAACCAATGCTCCATGTAGTGTAATAGCACCAACATAAGCCGGGTTGAAAAGGGAAAACAATTCATTACGCCAACACGAGCCTGACCACATGTAACCATCAGTAATCATTTATAATTATTTTATTTAAATTAATTGCATGTGAAATCATAAATTTATCCGTTGCTTATGACACATTGCACCCTATATTTTGGTACCATTATTCTAGGCACAAAGAAAAAAAAAAGGAAACCAAAAAAAAATTCCAACACGTCGAACGTAAAATATAAAATTTGAGTAGTGCATCAGTTAAACCACCATAAAACAGTGGGTCAAATTCAGACATAAATTACCATTCAAACGCTCCAACCAGACGCCTATAAATTCAGTTATTATCAGCTACTAACCATGTCCTTCCGATAATGAGCATTTTGCGCACATACACATTGTTTGTTGGGCGTACTAGGGGGCGTATCCTTTTTCGCGATTCGAAATGAATTTCGTAATTCGTGAAGCGTAATTAAAAAGGGATGAACTCATAATTGTGTGTGGTCGGTGCATCGTTAATTTGTGTGCAAATTACAATGCCATAAGAGTTTTATTGGTTTGAGGAATAAGTTAGGGCAATCAATTTTTTTTTAAATTGACAACCTTTCCAGCTAATTTGATTAATCAGAGCAAATTAAAATTAAAAAAAATATTAAATGCAATTTAGTGCCTAAAAGTATGCTT
The DNA here is from genome assembly GCA_949716465.1 of Chalcosyrphus nemorum. Lineage (NCBI taxonomy): Eukaryota > Metazoa > Arthropoda > Insecta > Diptera > Syrphidae > Chalcosyrphus > Chalcosyrphus nemorum. The sequence goes on from OX454333.1 coordinate 33,099,059, forward strand.
CAAAAAATGTAAGAGACATCTTTATGTGGCATACTTTTCGGAGGAAAAAAAAAATCGTTTCCTTTTGAATAATCGTGTAGTTCTTTACTATTTTACACTCCACCATTATGAAGGCTAGAAAAAGGAATGATTTATTCATTGAACAGTCATTTCCATCTTACTTGAGGGCGTATCTCTTTACGACTAATTAATCATATTACGGTCTGTACTAGTTATAAGATCATAAGAAATTAAAATGATGGTATTTTCAAATTATGTTCCCATTGAAACAATCCCACCGGAAATACCTTTTCATAATCCGCCTTCGCCCCCAAATTCGGTATTGTTGTCAAGCACAATGCGAAGCATCGTCAATTAGAACAATCACTTGAGGATAAAATTCTTGGAAACCACTTCATTTGTTCTATGTTCGTGTGGAAATTTTCAGATTTTCTAGCACGGCAGGTGGCTCAGAAATACTCTTGGCAATCGGTTTTCTATCCAAAGAAGAAAAAAGACCCTACAACTCATTCATACCATCAAATCCATGATATTCGTATGGATTGCAACAGGGCTAGCGCCACTCCTTTTGTATTCAATGAAAAGACCGGTCTCTATGTGAATGTTGAAATACTGACATGGATGTGAATGTCAGCTGTTTTTGCTTCTCAGATTGGGTAAATTAATGAAGAGCAGAGTTACTTAGTGGTGCACAAGACAGAGACTTTTGAATGGCTCGAATTCTTCAAAGTTTTTTTTTTTGGGTACAAAACCTTAATTTAAATACCTACATAAGTAGGCTCCTTTAACGTCAGCCCTATGGGCCGCACTTTTGGCAAGTTGTCAGTTGTAGACGTGGTTTATAAAGTAGTACAGCCAATGAACGATAGATGGCGTGTACATTTTGTGCGAAACTCTATTGACCAGGCTAAGGACCCTGGGTGATTGTCTGAATACAGCCAGGCACTGATGTAGGTCCAATGCTGAATTTTTCTATGGATGTGTCGCCAGCTGCTATGACGCTTAGTCTCTAGCCTTAATTAGCTGGTCTTCAGGCCTGTTTATGGCCACTAACTGAGACAAAATGAATCAAGTATCAGAAGTTGGAGTAATCTTGGGGTAAATCTTGACCATAAACTGAGCTGGAAGTCACACACTGAGAAGGCGATTAGAGCCAAACAGTCGGCTCATTGAATGTTTGTTTCCGGACTTTAGCTGCAGACAACTTTTGACCCTTTTACCGGGTTTTTATTTGATTATTTTGGCGTATATATACCATTATCCAGGTCTGCTACAGAGAGCCATATGCTTTGTTGCGTACCTGGGAGGTCTTAGTTGCATTTACAGCCAAATCAGGCAAGACAAGAGACACTGCTGCCTATTAGCCTTTGTTAGGGAAAAGCAAAAAGACATACCGAAGACTAGCTAGCCATCAGCGTCGCATGCTCTCACCAGCAATAGGTACCCTATTTTAACTAATGCCCTTAGAGGTAGTCGTCAAGCAACAGGCAGTCTCAACCACTGTTAGTCCAACTGCCTCATCACCATGGCAGAACTAGGTACTCTCTCTATTCTAAATGAAAACAACTTCGATTGGATTCTTGGTTGTGGTCAAAACCATGGGCCGAGCTGGTGCGTACTGTCGTCTTCTTAGAAAACCTAGCCTCGCTCTTGTTTAACCTTCCAAGTTGTTGCGGCTTATGTCAAACTGGGGTGAGTGCTATTCCTCAGGCAGCCAAATGGTTGGCGTTTAATATACCATCAAATCGCTTTTGAGGCATTGAATGACTGCCGAGTATTTGAATGGTCAGTACAACCCCACTCTTTGCAATGTACTAGACCAATGGCTAGACAACGGGCAGTTGGTACTAATACCTTTACCCACATCGAATCGCTAACGTTTTAGGCAAATCAGCTCATCCAAATCCACCACCAAGTGTTTTTTTGCCTGCCTTTTTTCACGATACTGCAGGAACGCTTCCTCGAATCTTCGAACTTCTTATTCTGTCAAGCTTTAGTCTTACTCTCTTTCTATTTTGAACCTTACGTCAGATTAGAACTTCCAGTGTAGACCCTTCCTTTCAGTTTAGGGTGCGTTTTTCAGTCACAGGAGATAGAGCAGAATTTACGCCACTTCGTCCATCCGATGATTGATGCCACGAGTTGCTTCACGTATATTTGAACTTTATGCACTTTTCTGTTTAAGTAAATCTCTGGAATAGGTCGATGTGAATCACAGAATAGACAGCATAGTGACTCTGTCTTTTTTTAAGTGATTTAAGTGATATATCCCTCCCCTGCTCGTTGCAGGGCTCTATGTTAGCTCTATCATCAGCAAAGAATAATACTGCTGCACTTTGGGGTCTGTCACTGTGCCATAAAGTACGTCTTCAGTGATCAACAGGGGGTGCTGCCTGTCTTTCACATCGGCAGCATAATGAACTTTCCCTGGTCTAAGTGCATCTTTATTGAGGGCCAAATCGAATCTGTGAATTACTGTGAGTCTTTGAAAAATAAGCAAAATCCTTTGTTAGATCTCACGAATGTATAGGTACACTTATTAAAATCGCCAGAAGTCAAACTCCATTGGTTTCTGAACACATCTGTCATAGTCATAATGATTGCTTTGTCATTTGGATCTAATTATTTCAAACACTTTTAATTCTTAGTATTTTAGCCGAAGGATATTGGCTTTGATTTAAATTAATTGGAAAAAATACAAACACTAAAGACAGAGAATTGATAAATCTTAGTCACCCGCCAGCCCCAAACCCTTGCAAAGGAAACACTCGAGTGAATAAAGCCTGTCAAAAACATTCATCACACAGTGCGGTCCGCATGAGGTCGATGATGGTCTTTGGTTTAAGCAAGAAGCATGAATAGAAAATTTTGAAAATTAATTTTATCCTCTTAAGCCACTGTAGCACTTTGATTTGACTATGAAAGGCACTCAAATTTTAAGGAGACGTAGAATGCCCTGTTCCTCATTTTGACTGGGCCTTAAGAAGGAAACAAAAAAAAAAAAAACAGAAGAGGAAAATCAATGAAAGAATAATTAACGAAAATTTGTTTTGCAAACGTAAATCGCATCTTTGTTAGGTTCGTTCTCACTTTGTCCTAATGGAAAAACTTCTCCAAGGAAACACACACACGTACTTAGGCTCCGCAGGTATTAACAAAGTTGCAAACTCATTTGGATGATGCTCAAAAGAGGATATTTACGGCCGTGTATTACACACCCTTTCGTATGTAATCTAATCGGTAGACATCTCTGAACAAACCACTGACTGTGTTTGTGATACAACGACGATGACGACGACGACGACTAGGACGAGTGTAATGATACTTTTGTGTTGAAGAGGACACCCTCGCCCATACCTGGCGGGCATCATATTAGGCTTTAGCCTAAAAGGTTTTCCTAGTTTTCCAACTTCATACATAGTCTATATGTATGTGTGTGTGTGTATGTAATCGGAAGTATTATGACGAACATATAATTTAGTTTCCATGATGAAGGTTGTTCTGGTTGTTCTGGTTGTGGTGGGTGGCGGCCTCTGGACTCATTGATTTAATGAAAGTTAGCAAAGAGTCCAAGTCAGTGTGTTCGCCTCTATTTGTGGTCATTTTAGGGGCCATTCGGGGTCTCTGCTTGAGTTCTAATTATTGAATATACACTCTTGGATGTGGAAATGAGAAAAGTTATAATGTTATCCTGGCAAATGATTACTTTGTTGTTAAATAGAGTGGAGTGGTTCGGTTAATGGTTGCCTACACTGAGAAGGTTTTATTATTCAGTTGATCTACTGGAAAAGATGCTAAGAAAGATTTTTTTTTAAATAGATAATTTGAAGTAAGGATAGAAACCTCTTACTTTAGGAGACTTCTGTCCTTTCTGAAGAAAATGCAAATACTACCGAACTTCTGTTCTTCTCCAATGGTTAAGTTCATAAGCGGCTCTTGACTATCTATATAGGATCAATTGTTACTCCTCCTTGTTAGGAATGCATGTACGTCACCTTCTTACTTGTACAAAGTCTGGAATCATGTAGTTAGTAGTCCGATTCAATGGTGTCTTCTCCAAACGTTCCGACATCTAATCTACTGACAGAATATCTTACGGGACCGCAGTATGATCACTTTAACTGACGGTTATTTGGTCATTGCCTTATCCTGTGTCTTGATAACTATTACTAGTACTACGTTTCTAACCGCAATCGTCATGCCATGCTAGTCACAGATAGTAGAAAAAGTTCTAGAGAAAGTTCTGGATCCAACAGATTGGCGAACCATCAGCAAACACCGAAACACCATTGTGGGTTCTGAGGGGCAATTGTAGTTTCTTGAGTGGTTCAAACGGAACAACCAGTTAATGGACTCAAGAAATGCAAGAGTACTACAGGTAGCAGCACTAGGTGCTCCACTATTACTTTACTAGGCAAACCCCTACAACAATGCACTGATGGACTAGAAGAAGAACCCCAACACGTATACTTGGGAGTATTTGGACGACCCAACAGTGTCAGGCCTAATGAGAAGGTTACATGGTATAGTGAAGTCCATGGCACTCCAAACCATGCTGCCAACAGATTACATCAATAACAGACAAAGCCGCCAAACATGATGTCTTCTACATGATAAGCTTCCATTTTTCATGGACATATCCACATATCTACTCAGCCCAACAGTGAAGAGCTCCATCGTTTTCCTAGAAATCTTTCTTACTGAAGATTGTAGGAATATACTTATTTAAGATTTCTAAGTGCTTCCTCATCGAATGGCGTTTCTAACCAACGAACCAAGGATTCAACTGCTACCAAGAACACAGTACTATTAAGCTGCTTCATCCTATGTAGCTACACAGTCATTTCTGGATGAGAAAGGGTAGTAACTAGCAAAGCTACTTGAATGCTGCCTTCTGGCTATGGAAGAATTATCATAGAGCGAATCAGAGAACAAATTGAGGGCACACTTATTGTAGAGCCAACAGGCTGCCATTCGAAATCCTGCTATGTGTTGAGTTAGTTCTCCGAAATCAAATATTTCTACATCCTGATCAAGCACAAAACCAGCTTAGACCCATAAATTCCAAGTAACCTCCGTCATTTGCAGTTGTCCATTCCCAGACTCTAAATTGGACGACTATGTGCAGTCAGTTGAGTATGTATATCACATTTGATCTCATCTTATTTTATTTTCTGGAATAATCAGTCTCAGTATTTGCCTTAAGTCTAAAAATTATAGCCTCTCCTAAGGATGCAGGGTATAAATTTCCACTCGAGCAGAATTATACACTCATGTAGGATCAGTCTCTAGGACACGTTTACTCCAAAGTAATGGATGCAGAGACCACGAACAGCAGTAGCAGCAGCAGAAGGATTTCAATCGCTTTTAAATTCCTCAAGTAAAATGAAAATCTGCCATAGAGTAGTGCATAAGTACACCTGATTAATCCTTATCTAGCATCTACATGGGCACTAACGTTTTATTGCGATAGCATCATCTCCAACAGCAGCATAGCCCATCAAGCACCCATCAAGAGCAGAAATGGTGCATGCAGAATCCCCATCATCATCATCAACAGCAGCAGCAGCAGCAGCAGCAGCAGTAGAAGCAGCACCAGCATCATAGTAATCCCAAGGCAGACAACAAAAAAGTCGAAAAGACCCGACAAGGACGACTCTTCAAGACACACAAACACACACACATAAAGTGTAAAAGAGAGAGAGAAAGTTTGGTAAAATTCCTCGCAGACACATTGCAGTGGAAATATGCCTCGAAGGGAATGGGTGGGCTGCAAATATGCTGGGATTCTAAACAATTTTGCACGTTGCTTCTGCAACCACATTTCATCGAGGAGTTTGCTTTTTTTTTTGTTTTTTTGTTCATCTTTTTGTAGGACAACTACAGCATCGCCATTGCCAATGGGTACCATCCCTCACTGGGCGGCTGTGTTCATATCTATAGGGCATTATCCTTTCGAGGAGATACCCCAGCAAACGAGGCTTTGCGGTGCAACAACATACTCGTACTCGTCCAGTGCTGTATTGTTTGCAATTTACGACGTAGGGTACATTGTTTGGCGCAAAAGTGCATATCCTTTCGTATTGATGCCGATGATTTATTATGTCCTACTAGAGAGTGTCCTGCGAGTATTTTTTTTCTAAAAATTTGTATGATTCTTGAGAGAAATTATAATAAACTATGCAACATGTTTTTAGAAAGAATTCATAAAGGAAACTCTTTTTTTTAGACTCGATGGCATTCCAAACAAGGCTGTAAAAGGTCCAGTTTAACGGTGAGCGGACATGTTCATAACAACAATGCAAACGAGGCTAAGGGAAGGGACTTTTCCTTGAAGCTGCCAGCATTTGATACTGCTTAGCAAAGGGAAGCAAAGCACCTAGAATTTTGCCCAAAAAGTCTACTAGACACAGTGGGAAATACAGATACTTTAAAAGGTTGTGTACAATGGATTGTAGCAGAAGAGAGGAGGAGAGGAAATATGTGAAACCATCAGGATGGGTTTAGAAAGTCGCTTTCCACCGCTGACGTCGAAAAGGCACAGTAGATGACACAGCAACGGAGGCGAGTTGCCAACGGGGGAGGAAAGGTGTTCTGTGCAATAGAGACGTTGGACTTTTACTAGTGACTAAGGAAACGTCAGTCTACAGACTCTGAGCGGTGAGAATCAGAAATATTTGTGGTTTTCGACAGATTCCGGATGGAGCTGCATATGGCATAGTGGAAATAGTCTCCATTGACTGTGTTGCAAGCTTGGTAGGGCAACCCTACGAAGGGCAAAGGCCATTGGTAGCTCATAGATGATCAAGGACTTATTCTTAAAAGCTACATGTGCTATGCGCGGTATACAATTTCGCACGGTATAGAAGGAACGGAAGGCCAAAAGGGTTTTTAAGAGGATTTCTCAAGAAAGCCGCTAGGAATGGGGGGACGTGAACCACATAAACAGTAGTCCAGCGCAGTACACTGATTTGGCAACAATAGTTTGCCTCTTCGCCTGGACTACCTAGACCAGGAAGAAGATAAGAAGCACGCTGCTTATGCTTCATGGAATGGAGTATAGTATTTGGGGTTTTTTCGAAGAGGACTGGATGAAAATATTTGTGCAAAAAGGCTCAATGAGCTCAGAAGACGACCACAAACAGAGACCATCCTGGTAACCAAGATAGTTGCTTATAAGTGCTTCGAAGGCAGTCTGTGGGAATGGAATAACATTCGTCAGGCTTTGAGTGGACCTTTGACCACCTGTCACCTGTTCTTTCCACTGCACCACGCCCTTCTTTTTCAGTTGTTTTGATATTTTTTTTGTCCTTGAATATATTAATATCTACATAAGTCACTGAGATACAAATAATTGTCATTATTTACTGGGTAAACGTTGGTCCAAGATACGTCTACTTCAGGGGATCGGCCATAAAGAGCAGCTGGACAACAATGTTCTATGCTCAAGACGGTGAAGAAGACCGAACCTCTTCCGGTACCAAGGACCAAGTGGTCGTAGATACCTTTCACAGTTGAAAGCAAAGTACTTGGTAACGTAAAGGATGGAAAGTTACCGTATCTGAGACAGAGACTCTCCAAGGGTTTGAATCTGTAGTGAAACCAGGAAGCTATAAGGAAGGGATATGAACAAGCCCAAGAACTAGTATAAGTAGATATTTCATTTTGATATTTGTAGAGCAACATTGTCCAAAAGGCAGGTTCCATTGTGAATACACTCCACTTTACCAGAAAACCTGTCCTTGGAGAGAAGCTACTCCTTCAACAACTTCTGCAACTTATCCCAATGGGCAACAAACTTAATTTTTTCAAAATTTCTTGGGAATGGTTTCAGGGACGTCACTTAGGTAACATTTTATACTAAACATTGGAGGCATTGACAATTCCGGGGAAATGTCCCTGTAGTATCTTTACCTCCAGTTATTTTCCTAGTTGTTTCAAGGTTTTTAGTTAGGAGGATAAATGACAGCCCGATCTGAGGAGTAGTGGAGCTTTCAGTGGTTCGAATCCTAGAAAAATCAGCAAGTTTTTCGCGGTTCATCTGTGACAAACAATAAGAGAGGAAGCTTCTCAAAACTTCTCTACCCTTGGGGACTTCAGGCCTATCCATTTTATACGTGCAGAAGGGTTTATCACGCACTACACGTATAGCTATGCGAAGCTAGAACTACTGTATTCATTTTTTCTTGTCTATGATGAGTAGAACCCGAAAAAAAAATACCATAAGGTCCTTATTATTCTTTTGAACGCCCACCTATCTTAACACCATTTTCACCACAAAGTCGTATTTAAAGGTTGCATCCTGCTTGGGGCCAGCTCATGTAATCTAAAAATAATCTCTTGTTGAAGGCGTGGTAGTTTAGATGAATCTATCAGCATTCCAATTGAATTGAAACTCAATCTATACTCCTCCTTTCGCCTTCAACCGCCCTATCATATGGGAATGCCAGTCTAAAGGTCAAACAGGCAAAATTTCCACCTACGATACATGTTTCGTTTCAATTTTCAAAAAGAATTTCCAATGAAAACCAAGGAAAAAAAAAAAAAAAACAAGACTCCTTTGCATCTTCTCAATTCGTATGACTGAATTATTTATGTATACGAAGTACATTAGCTTAGTGGTGGCCAATTCCTTCGAGTGCCTCCGGAAGCTATGAGCTGGAGCAAGTGAGGGGCAAAGGCGCACACAGAAAATAAAAATTTAAAAGGCTCCTACTTTGCAATCTCTTGACAAGTATCTTCTACTACTACTACTACGTTGGTCGTTGCGTGCGTCGGGCGTCGTCGTCTCGTCCTATTCACAGTTGAGTAATGAAAAATTTCCTTTTATCATTATTTAATCTGTATATATAGCTCACTGTACGTAAACTTCTTTTGGTCTTAGAGCGCTAAGAAGAAAATAGGGAGAGACCTGTATTTAATATTTTCAAGATCATAGAATATCGAGAACTTTGCGGTTCATTTTGCCTCGTCTTTTGATGTCGGACTGGGTACATTTCTGCAGTAAGGATTTTCTTACGAATACTTAATTCGAGTACATGCGGTTCATTAGGTTACTGAAGTTTATTTAAATTTTACTTTTTTGGAGGAAGAAAAGGAAGAAAAAAATACACACGCGCCATGGAAAAAGTGTCCTTATGCGGAAGGTGGAGCGCTAAAATGCGATTTCGAAATCAAAATTTTGTGCAAACAAAGTTTTGTGATGCGCACCATTGGGACTTTGATTTTTGTTGGCTTTCAATAGGCCAGAGAGAGAGAGAGGCGAAAAGGGGACGGTTTTGGAATTAATCATATAAGGGTTTGAAGTGTCTGAGTAGCTAAATGACGGCACCATCAAAATCGTTACGCATTTTCGTAAATTTTAACTGATACGAGTTTCCTTTTGAAAGACGGTTCTAGACACAGATTAAGTCAGGTTGGGTTGGTGTACAGACATACTTAGACCGTTCTGATACAACCTAATCAAACACGCACTACTATGGAGCAAATACGACAATCAATTGACAAACAATATTCAAAAGACAGATATTAATTTGAAGTACAACAGCTCCGTAGGTTCTAATAAAGCACAGGAAGCGACTGATTGCAACTTTGGGGGCAACACTTGAGTAGTGGAAGAAGAAAGGCTCAAGATGAAGTTTTCTTTTCGTGAATAAGACAGCTTCTGCAGATGCCATTGAAGGAAATGCTCAGATGTTGATGATTATAGGAACACAGAGCAGTAATACAGGTCTTCCTTCGATGTAGAGAAAGACAGTTTCAGAGACTTAAATGCCGCGGTGAATCATTGAAAAGAATTGCAATTAATCGAGGATAAGTATGCTTCATTGATAAAATGTCTGGCTGTTATAGTGGAACGAAAGACTAACGTTAACATCCTTTGAGAAGACTCCACGACCAACACCGCTTTTAAGCCACCATCCATGTACAAGAGGTCTGAGGCGATATCTATCCACTCAAAGTCGTTATAAAGGTCTCGAAGTGGAGTAGATGTCCTATATATTCAATATCAAAGAGTCCCGGACCTTACCATGCAGCCACTTTACTGAGGCAAAGAAAAGAATGGCAACGAACGCTCCCAGTTGACAAGAGGCATTAGGGGTAGTATCATACCTAAATTAATGGATGAAATGGTCCCTCGAACGCCACTAATATGTAAGAAAGCGACTCTATATATGAACCTCCCTCAGAAGATGCAGACAACTCGTATTGGCCACTACACCAGAGGAGGTGGCTAACTGCTTCGAACTCGCCGAAGGGTTAGCCGATCAGCAGGCAAAAAAAATAGGATTATGCACTTGGAGATGCGAAAAGAGTGTCAAATCCGCTAGCTCAAAACCAAACTCTACGCGATTACGGTTGAAGGCAAAAGACTAGCGGCTAGAAGCCTAAAAAGCAGACGGTAACAATTAGGATGGAGGGCATAGGGTGATCCTCCATTGGAGATGCAAACCAGCCCAATTTTGCGTTTTGAAAAGCTGCCATATTGCTTGTTGCACTGCCGCCCAGTTAACTCGCAGAGTTTCATACGAGGATTCGGTTTCATATTAGCCAAACCAGCACCAGGTTTTAATACCAAAGCACTGGCCACCTGAACATAAGCAGACAAAACCTAGTCTGACTTAACCGAAATGGGGAAGGGGAAATAATGGAATACTGGAAAGTGGAAATGGTCTTTCCTTAAATCGAATGTTGGCTTTAAGGAATCTTATTAGGTTCATTACCCATGACTCTGATACCTCTGCTAGAGAGGAATCATAGGCGCCAATACAAAGGCGTTGATCTTGTAAAGCGAGGTAGTGGGACAGTATGTGTAAAATTGAATCTCCGGAACGTAGTTCCTATGGCAAAGTGCCCTGTGATTAATCCAGTGACCACGTTCCACTATTATGCCTGTCTGACTCCACTCCTTGATTTCCACCAATGCTGCCGACTTGTAATGCTCTTGACTATCAGAAACAATAGTAGTGAAAGCAGACATGCCTGACAGTCACTATTGCGGAAGACGTTAAACTTAGTAGGCAGTCATGGCTCATACAGCGAGACCCATTCCGAAGAAATCCTTCTCTGAGCTTTATTTCACTTTCTCACAGAATTTAGTTCTGTTGATGTCTTTAAGTGTTAAGAGCAGCTTGGCTGTCACTGGACATGCTACGACCCTTCCATTGGGACAACATACGTACACCTCCGCTTGAAAAACAGATACATATTTCGAGGGAATTCTTATGCTGTCGCACTTCATGAATACCTCAGAGCCAGAACAATTCTGGAGCCATCCGCCAGTAGTCGCATATTTCATAGCATTCCAGGTTCTAATTTTGACCGAAGCCGACGTTATATTTGGCCCCACAGTTGAAGTTCAATTGTCATTGCATCAGACAGCATAGCTAGGAGACATCAATCTTAAAGTAGGTAGAGTAGAGTAGAGTAGAGATTGGTTTGACAGTGCATTCAACCCAAAATCTTTTAAGCTACGTAAAGAAGGATATATAAATGGCCTGGATAAACAAAGTATCATACAAGAAAAGCGGCGCACTGTCATTTGTGGTGTAGTTCTTAGTTCGACTCAAGTTGGATTTACCAAGTTTTCACCTGAGCGAAACCCTTTCATCTATTTAATTCCAGTGACCTACTTCTGGCCTCTATAGTACCTCTTACAATTGCTTCCTTCAGCATGTTTCTATAACAAGACAAGATTAAATTTATTTAGTTAAGAGCAGAAAATTATGCAACACATATACCTACTTAAGCTTTTTCGTTTTGCTCTTCCTTTTGCGGCATTAAAGCAAGTCATTCTGTCACCATGGATTCAGTTAAACTAAGTATGTACACTTTGTTCCAAGAAGGATTTACAGCAAAAGGTGTGCTGAATATATTAGTCACAGCTCCCTAATCAAAGTCTCTACCAGCCACCGTATTATATTTGATTTTGTATCCCAGTGTCGTTGGGATATCCCTTATCCAGTTACGCATATCATTTACCGTACTTGTATGCAAATAAATGCACAACCACATAGACATGCACTCGAAATTGCAATTTGTCTGTGCGGATAAGCTTTGTTACAAGAAGAGAACCGCCACACTCGAAGGACCAAATAAATCCTCTTTCGTTCGCCCATGTGTACCTATCCCGCCACAGCAGTTAAGTCAGTTACACGAAATAAAAGAAACTCAAAAGGACTTTTCATTTTGTGTTTGCATAAACAAGATATGCATTAGTTTGCGTATATTTCTTCCTCAAAGTTGGTCCTTTCAAGGTACTTGATTGTGCAAATTAAGTGAAATCTAAATATCCTTACACAGCACTCAAGTAAGACTTCTTCTTCATCGTCGTCGTCGTAGTCGTCCTCGGTATCCTCTTTTTCTCTCAGCCACAATCGAATTCTTGCTAGCTACCTAACTAATTCGTTTGAGTAAGTCGAACTTAAGTATATCTAAAGATGTACATGTACATGAAGGTATTTCCTCCTAACCAAGGAACTTTGTTGTCGTTTTGGGGGGATGTAACCTAGAGAGAGAGAGATGTATCTCATCTTGGGTGCGTCCCTCCCTCAATCGCATGAGAAGTACAAAAATTAACGATACGTAATCTGTAAGTCATGCGGTAAGAAGCAGGTTAGCATTTAGGGGGTTTGGAGCGTCCTTAGTTGAGTGCCAATGTTATTTTTAGTCCTGTTGTTGCTGTAAATGACACAAAACACTGGGATTTCGATGTGATTACAAGAGTTCTTCTGTCTAAGGCGTAAATATGTACCTACGTCTGCTTTGGGTTTAAGGCTTTTTGTGTTGCTTTTATAAATTCGAACATACTCTAGGTATTCTATATATCCAGGGCAATAATTAACACATTCTGGTATTACATTATTTGAATAACTTCATAATATGGGAGGGGATTTATTCAAATAATATGCTTTAGCTCTGTGCTCGGTTGAAATATTCTTCACAGGAAATATCCTTGTTTTCTTAGAACATCGACTGGTTGGTCTTCTAGTACCCAGTGACCGCATTCAAATTGTTCGTAATTGCTTTCCCAAGATTTTGAATTGTTCTGTTATTATTGGACATATGCTATAGACAGATGGTAAGATCTTATGGCAAACATTATATATTTTTATATGGAAGAAGGACTATGCTGTGTCTGGAGATGTCCAATAGGACCAGTGAATGACTTGAGAATGTATTATAGCCCCAGAAAGTGCACACATGCTACCTACGGCTACTAAGCCGCCAATTGTGTATAAATTACTATCAGGACCTGTTTAACATCGACCGCGATGAAACTGATATGTCATTGTGTTGCTAGGATAAACGGACGACTCAACCTAATCCCATAGACAATATGAAACGCAGATCCACATGAGCTAGATGGCAATTCTAGAGGGCCGAGATTGCACGATCTCTGTCGATCAATTGCTTTTCCATCTGCGTGGTGTGTGGCATCATCTTGTTGGAACGACATATCCCTGATGCTAAGTCCATCCAATTCTGCCCCAAAAAAGTCTTCCCACATGACATTATATCGAACTGCATTGTCCTTAACATGACGATGAAAGAGGGTCCAATCAAACCTTAAGCAAGCCCCATAGGCGGACCAGTAGGAATGTGATTTAGTGTGCCTGGTTGTGATCTTCCTAAACCGGATCATAACCTCAAGAAGAAGGATCATACTCAACCCACACTGTCATTTTTGAGCATGCAATGAGATCTCGTGAAGCAGCAAGGAAAGAGGAACTTTATCGATAACTTTTAGATCTTTCTACAAATTTTTCCAGGAGAGGCACATCAAGTGATCAAGAGGGTCTTGAGCTAATTTGATCATGCAAGGGCGTAGGCCAAGCTCTGTGTTTGGCTGAGAAGTTCCCAATTCTTTTGAATGGCTTGGAATCAACTGATTTGGCTGCTTTAGAGTTGAAGCTGTTACGGCGGCGATATTATCTGTCAGTTCAGAAGAGACAGCCGTCAGCACAGTAGAAAATCGGAGCAGGGACTACCCGTCAAAGACCGAACTGATTCTCTTCACCAAAATGCAGAAAATTCCAGAGAATACGCAACCAAAGTGTTGAGAGTTGAGAGTTCAAATCAGTTTCTCTGTGTACGTAAAGTATCTAAGTACGCCCCATTCTTGACAAGAAATTGAATTGACAAAATAAACTTTCATGAGGAAATCCATTTAACTTCTTTATTCTTGCAAGACAGTTGTGGGCTACTGACATAACTTAGTTTAATAGACAGCACTAGAGAAGTCTGGCGTCGGCATATATTGGGCATCGTTATCATTAAAATCCTCGACAGACCCTATGAAGACTCGGAGTAACTCATCTTGGTCTTGGATTTCAAAGCTCAAAGTTCAAATCAAGACTTTAATAAACAGCCTGGAGATCTTTTGAAGAGCTGATTAAAGACGAAGGAAGATGTATGGGTTGGAGTATTCTCGGCCTATGTCCTGTAAAATTATGACGGAAGGACATCGTCTTCCGCCACCCGTCTCATGACGGGATATAGAACCAAATATGACTCAATGCTGGGTTCGAACTGGCCAATAGTCCACTAGTCCCTCGCCTAATGCAGAGAACATAGAAACTTTTAGGAACTCGCTGGACACTTATTCCAATCTTCCAAAGTATCGCTTCTACTCTGACCTTCTGACAACCATCGAAGAGTTTTACTGTCATGAGAGACCTTCTCAAGAAGCCTCTGTCATTCAGATATGTCAACGTACAGAAATGTACACCACACACAGCACGTATAGCTCTAAGAGGCTATGCCTACTTCAACCCCTGATAGTACTGTTTGAACCCTCACCACCCTCACAAACGCATTGTAATCAGGACTATTTACCGACTTATCTACACCATTCAAAAACCCGATTTAATTATTTTCAAAGTAACTATATCCGTGTACATATAGCGCCCTAAAGGAATTTTCAATTAAACCTCGGGTATATACATATGTGAAAACAAGGTATAAAATTCAACACCGTCAGCAATGCAGCAGCCGTTAATTAAAAAATTTCACTCTCAAGCCTTTGACCAATCAGTTAATAAACAGAGGAGCACATTCCAAAATATTTTGTTGATTGATGGCATCTGGTTATAATTACGGTTAACCAGTAGCTACCACTTTTTTGCACCCACTATCCAGTGCCGTCCAGACAGCCACTGTAAAGGCTTAAAATGGAATTGCCTCAAGCAGAAACCAACCTCATTAAGCTCTCCGAGTTGTGTCTGTCCAAAAAAAAAAAATGGGTTCCGTGTAAATGCGTGTAGGTAGGATGGCAATAGAGCGTCCATTCTATTCTTTATGGTCGTTGGGCATTCCGACGCATTGGCCACTTTGATCGATCGCATATTTTCACTCAATTTATGGTTTCAATTTAATGAACTGGCCACTGCCACGAGATAAAACACTGTTCTCTTCTCCAGCTCGAGCGGGACCACCACAAAAACCCCAAATATTTCGCAATTAATTGGCGAACGCAAGCTTTCACATTGATTCAAGTGGTGGCTGGGGCTGCGGTCGTTGGTGGTTGATTTTTTGGTGAGCTATTGGCCCTATACAGTTCAATTCGGTTTGCTGATGGTACGAGTATAATACTGAGTTCAATGAAATTTACTTTAATCTCTCTTCGAAGGATGTTGCTATGCATGTAGATAGCTCACTATTGCAGTTTAATTTTCTCTCTTAAGTAGATTTGCTACAATGGGAATTAAATTTTGCTAATAGGTATTTAAAGTTTTGTTTAACCATCCGAAAATGTAATCTATCTCTGATTTGAATCTAATGGCATTAAGTTGCCCTTCTACAATTTGATATGAATTTCAAAAGTTAATCACTTAGAGTAGTATGTAAACACTTCAAATGTTTGCATTTCGTTGTAGCATTTGGTCCCGTTTAAGGGTGGTAAGATAGAATGAGTTGAATTGGAAGAAACTCACATATTCAATTGAATTAAGGCCTCAAGAGATATTTTGTCTACTCCATCATACAAATTCGAATGGATTGACGATGAAAATGCTCGGCCGTAGCATTGGCAGTCATTTAAAAAAATAAGGAACGTTTTTTGTTTGCTTTAGGACGACATTTGACGAATTTGACCGAAAGGAAATTTAAATCTGTCAACCAAACACATTCTTCCTTTGTCTGGATATCAAGGACTTCACTTCACAATAAGACTCGACTGGTCTACTGCAAAATCGAGCCCTATATCCTTTTCAAGTTTTGTTGTCGCCTTGATCAAACCAGCTTGAACTATGAGCACTCTCACATCGCTAGGTCCGCCAGCTCATACGAGCGAAGATAGAACACTCCGACAGAAGAATCTCTGCATTACTCTCAACAAGTCACAGTGATCACAACTTCACTTAAACCTAAGTAGATCAATTACTAAAGCTCTGTTTGGTAGATGCAAGCAATATTCCAGGCTAGAAGTCCATCTAGTCGAGGGGAAAATTAACTAAAAAGTAGATCTTGATAATTTACTCCGATGTACAGTTGTAAGAAGCTAGGCCTTAGCTCTCTGTCGACAGCTTACGGCCTAGTATATGGTTCAGGTTTTCCCAAGAAGCGAATCAAGCCAGATCTCTTAGTAGTTATGCAGGACCTATTCCTGAGTAACGTTGTGACTTAGGTGCTATGTAGATTGATGAGGGTGGCGGCAACACACCTCTGGTAGAGGGGAAATATGTTGAGAGATTGTCTGTCTTAGTGAGTAGTCTAACTTTTGGGAAGGCGTACCTGTAAGGCCGCCTGCTGGCCTGTAGACGATTCCATGAGGAATGAATTGAATGGCATCGGTGGTACGTTGTTCATATTAAGCTATTGGTTCCATGGTTAATTGCAGTTGTGAAGATCAAGGCTTCCGGCATTCACAGTTTGGCCTTTGTATTTGTACCGAACATCATGGAACTCTTCCTCAATTATATCCTTCCCTGCCATTCTGTTCCATAGACGCTTCCATTGTGGATCTGTAACCCTTTCGAAAAGTTTGCAAAATCTACTAATTGTGGCTCATGATAAAGCTGTTCCTTTGAGATATGTTTGTAAAGACAGATCTTAAGGTACTGTCTTACCTATAAATGGGAGTTTGTGCCAATAGACCAGATTGTTGGTAATTTGTGGTCGATGTGTAATTCACTACACAGGATGGTGTACGAAGAAAACCTTATTGTCCTCCATCGAGTGTGTCTTCAGGACATTCTTAAATTTTCAGGAGGATAATTCTAGTTACCACATGAGCCAGGATGTGGCTCTCTAGTTTTCGCACGAGCTCTTGAAATCGCTGACTATCCTAATGTGTTTGTAGAAGTAGCTCAGCTGATATAGATGGCGCTACTCGAAGAGTTCCTCAAGTATACCATTGGATCCTGTCTTGTTGATTTTCAGTGCTTGATATCGGTAGTGATTTAATACTTATTGAATTTGGTGCTGTGCTCGAGCTCTGAGCTTGTTTTTTTTTTTAGTCGAAAGGCACGGACTGTCTTCCCTGCTAATGGAGAGTGAGCTGCTGATTGATAGATGGTCCCTTAGTGCTTGATAGACTGTGGTACCATTAAGTCGTTAGATACATATTCGAATGGCACCGCTGCTTAATTGGGTAGTCCTCCTTCAAAGTTACTAAGTCTCCTCCTATTCGAAATAGTTTCACCATGAATCTTTGCCAATTGAATTGATATTATCCATCCTTGTTCATGGGAAAATTCAAATGTACCTAAATGAAGCTGAGATATTTATCGAAACTCCATACAAGCATGCAATACATTTGTATCTTCCCTCGACACGACTATTTCTCTATTTCGGATACATCAGTACGTACGAGTATGTGTGGGAAAACCCCCGAAAAACACACGTTAGGATATAAATTTAGCAGAGCAAAAAAAAAAAAAATTAAGAAGAACTAGGTAGAGTAGCAAACATGTACGGCCATAAATTTAACAGTTTGTCATTCAAATGAAATTGCTTTCACTTAGGTCCTTCGTCGAGCGGAAGCCATGTTATGTACGTGAACAATTTATTTCTCCTGAAACAGAAGAGATTCTAATTTCTCACGGATACAAAGCAAACGACCATAAATACAGGATTTCATCTATCACGTGCCATGGCCGATTGTTTAGTATTTTCCTTCCTTCCACTTTTGTTTTTTTCCTTCGTTTCTTCGTTCTTTTTAATTAACGGTTGTTAAAAAGTTTGTTCTACGTCTACGTTTTTGATGAACTGTTTTGAATTAATTAACCTTTGGCTGTTGAATCTGTATACAAGTTTAGATACAAAATGAGACTGGGACTTGTAAAGTTTGTTTTTTTTTTTTTTTTTCGCAAGAAGTACCGAAATATGTAAAATTTAATGCGGGTTTCTTTTTGGGTCGAAAGTAGCTGAAGGGTTGTAAATTGGCGAAGTTAGGTAGAATTATTCTGTATCTTATGTTGCTCCTTCGACGATGGGGTGGCAATTTAAAGGCACACCTCTGCTTTATGGTTCTTGTATTCAATTAAATCTTTACGGATTTATAGATGTCAAACAGCTGCGGGACAGATAGGTTGGCCAAACTTGGGAAAAGTTATTAAATTGCCGATCGAGGTACGAATGGGGGTTGAGAATAATTAACTTATTAGTCCCTGGCTTCGTGGGAATATCTTTTTGTGTCACTGCTTGTGACTGACTACTCTGGGTAGATGTTTTTAAAAGTCATAATCGGTGGTGCAATCTAATAATTTTGCAATTAAAAAAAAGTTTCCGATTGGCTCTGAAAACCGAGTTGGAATGTCCACTTTTATTTACTTAACGCCTTTAACTCCTCGAGTGACATAGAGGGTCAGAAATCCAGATTTTAAACTGTCTGCAACACATTTTCAAAGAGCTTAATTCAGCCCCGACTGTTCCGCACAACTAGACTAGAGGGCTAGACCCTCCCGCTCAACTACAATCTGTCTGAGTGGGCGCTTTTCACTGCATATCTTTACGCGCTCTTCACGCCGAAAAGTATGCCCGATATATTGCTACTTTCGTTTCTGTATAGTTTGGTTGAGTGGTGGTTCAGAGGTTGACGCCAATTAGTGCTAAAGTGCAACGTTTCTGTATAATAAAGGGTTTTGTCCAGTTGTCTGTTGACGTAATTCGCTGAAGATACGATTCAGCCGAAAGATCCTGTGGATAATTCTTCTTACCTTTGAAAGGTTGCAGGTTGTGTTTGCTAAATAGTATATATCCTTTTATCACATTCAATAGAAATTGCTTAAGGATATTGCCCTTGATTGACCACATTAGTAAAAAACCACTCTCACAAGAGATTTGGCAAAGTCATCTACAGTGTACTCTCTCCTAACGGACACCCCTCATAAGTGGACACATCTCGTAAGCGGGCATATTTTAAAGAACGGAAGAATGGTTGTCAACGTCGTATTTTTTCTCATAAGCGAACAAATTTCTTGGTACCGCTGTGAGAGATAGTTCACTGTACTCCTTTCATCCGAAGAGACTGATCATGAACGAATCATGATGATGATGATGATGATGAGAGACATCCTGTACTGACCCTTCATGGTGTAAGACAGGTCGTCCATTGAAATCCTTTTGATGTCGAAATCGCAAATTGCAGAAGAAGTGAATGCACTTTCTCATGAGTGTTGCCACATCTTATGCAAACACCATCATCATAATCGTATCCTTTGTGTGATGTGAAAAGGAGTATCGTTTGACAGGGTGAAGGGACATAAGCTACCATCGGACTGACAATAAAAATACATTACAGAGTTGGTAGCACATCTTCGGCTGGATATACTTCATCAGCAATTAAGTGACAGCATCAACATGCCTCTATGAATACTAGACACAAGTATACTAAAAGTGTTTGGGACAATATGACACGAGGGGCTCCTCGAACTCGTTTTTTTTTATAGTTCATATCCTCTACTTGCTTATGTATAGGTAAAATCCAAGTTCTTTAACATTCTCTTCAGACATCGTGCGCTTGTTTGCAATCCGATGTTGAAGTTGACAAACATTTACAGTGTATCCAAGATATTGAAGGTAAGATGTCGGGCTCCATTGAATTCTACCAATGTTGGACTGAGTGTGTTACTGATGACCAACAAGAACAATAACACCCTCGATGCTTTCCATTGTGTTGAACTCTGTACTTACAACCCTCCTGCATTGATAAGGGAAGGTGACAATATGGTAGGACAAATAGAAGCAGAATACGCGTAAGCAAACTGTGGACTACTAATAAAGGACGCTGTTTAATTGTGTAAATATTTTTAACAAATAATAATCGGTCGTTGGTTTTAGTAGAACATGCATTTTTTCGTCGATCTTGGTCGTAAGACATCAACAGCGCAAACACGATGGTGGACAATTTCTACTTCCGAATTAAACAGACGTTGTCTACACTGCGATCGATCGGCGCTACTGTTCGCAGATGTTTAGGAGGACAATCGCGTGTAAATTGCAGAAAAGGACTCCTCTTGTGATAAAGACAAGATAGATATCTTACAGCCGGGCGCGGCGTTTATCGACAAAAGTCTGATACTGACTCAGAGTTGACTATGATGTGATCTCTGCCGCAAAATGGGTTTGAAGATCATATTATTCCAGCAAAAAAGATGTGATAAAACATGCCTAATCGTGCTTTTATTTACAAGGAGAACTATTGCCGTAGAAACATTTTGCGTCACCTGGAGTGCTTATGCCTATCCGGTACAAAGCAACGCAGGTAGCATTAAGCCGGAAACGTCTTGGCAAACTTCACTTGACATGACATATAATCTATAAAGATCGGTAAACTATTTTCCATGCTCCTTATTGATCTAATAGTTTATATTGGCGATCAATCTCTGCCTATATATGCGTTTGTCTCTTTCCATTCTTTAAGATTGGCCTTTGACTCATCGTTGACACATCATTGTTCGACGACTTCCTTAACAAGAAGGTCTATTAATTCTATTCCCCCCACGTGTTATAGGAGGTTGTTTGGAAGCCGCTGCATACTTACTTACTTATGTCCTGTATCCGCTTATGGGTCTAGGGCCTCTACAGAGCCTACGCGCCATCGTGTGCGTTTTCTGGAAATATGCCTCAGCTCTCCCCAACTCTATCCCAGTTGCCAAGCTTCCTTCTTAACTGATCTGGGCCACGTACTCCTAGGACCGCCGCCTATCCTACCATCCTAGGTAAGTGGGTTCCATTGCATCGCTTGGTAAGCTATGGATTTGTCACCCTTTCGGAGAGTGTGACCAATCTACTGCCACTTACGTCGTCGTATGCTACCCTCACCACATTTCCTGTCATTTGGTGAAGGTCCTTTATTCTGTGAGACAGTAGGCTTACATCATCGGCGTAGTCAAGGTGTTTGAGTTCAGATGTAAGAGTCCATCAAATTAAGCCGCTACATAGTCTTAAGTCGTCCATCTTTACCTTCTGCAGATGGCATGGCCGTAGATCTCGCGAAATGCTACTGGGATTGGGGTTGATGAGGACATTTTTAACGTCCAGTGTGCTGATTTGACAGAACCGGTTACTCCTACTCGCCCTTCTATCGATTTCCTTTGCTGGCTTCTTTTGTCGCCTCCAACAAATTCAGTTGGTTTTTCATATAAATACTGATTTTATTTAAAATTGAGATTGAATGTTAGAAAAATGAGATTGTATACAAAAATATATAATTCCAACGATTGTTAGTTCACGTGCAGCTAAAAGAGTAGACACTTTTCAAAACAGAAAACGGCTTATAATTTATAAGCCCGACGCATCATTAGATCGAAGTACTCATCGTTGTCAATCGAAGCGCTTATCGTTGAATAGTAGTTCACAAACTCTTCCTTTGTCACCTAGAAATTCCAATATACATAAGTCCATCCATTCAAATTCCTTCAAATGCTTACGATTCCATCTTTATTGCCCTGAGGTCCTTCAAAGTTCTCCAAGAATTTACTCAAAATCTGATCCTCAGTCATCTCGCCACTTTGGAACTTGGGATGTTCCTGAACTGAATACACATTCTTAAGATCGGCAATTGTGATCACACCATCACCAGACTTGTCCATCTTAGCAAAGGCCTTGTCAATTATATCCAAACGGCTTTGCGACATCGGTGGCTGTAATTAAAACGTGTCAACCTTCAAAGTCAACCGTGAGTGTTAGAATCGATTGACTTACCCTCAACTTTACCAGGAACTCTGTCATATTAATCGATCCACTGCCATCGGTATCGAAACTGTAAAGGAATGCACAGATAAAAAAAAAATAAAAAAATCAAATGATGCCGATTCAAACGGTCACTAGCCATTCGGCTTAGGGAAGCAATCCGAATATGAAGCAAAATAAAAGAGGAGGTACCTTGAAAACATCTCCCTTATCTCGGCATCGGTAACATCCAGACCGGTCTCGTGAATACCTCTGATAAACTCGTCCAAATTAAGAGCTTTACTACCATCATCGTCCATGTTTCGGAAAGTCCTGTGGATATACGAGCCCAGCACCCACACAGAAGAGTGAGAAAAGTTGCAGATAAATAACATAGCAGCAGTACCAGGACCAATTACAAGAGAATCCAATTATTTTTGGGGCCGAATTAAGGAGCCAAAAAGCTTACAGCCTTGGATTCTCTTAATTGATAGTCCAGTATACATCCGTCAATGAATGGATGGATGCCAAACCAATACACACACAGACAGACAGACAGAGAGACGGACACGTACATACCTTCCTAATCCGATGATGCCGGTTGCACCGCGGCTGAAACAAAGAAGTCTCAACTTTTCAATTGGATCCTTGGCCTGACCATTGGTTAGTGCTTGTTGCGACTGATTGATAAGGGAGTTCTCGAGTGAGAACAAATCATCACGATTTTCCGCCTGAAAAGAGGAGATTTTTTTTTTGCTTTGTTTTTTTCTAATGAAGGAGATTTTAAGTGCTACATAGTTGAGTGATGAGATGAGGTCAAATGGAGGAATAGCTGAAGCAACCACAGAGTAGAGGTGTTGTGTATTGTGGACGGAAGAAGATATCGATGAGTGCTGGATGAATTAAGTTCTTTCGAACATACACACACGCGACAAGCAAAAGCAATAATACGAAAAAGAACAGATTAAAAGGGACTTTGTACGGATAAGGACATTGGAGCTTAAGAGGTTGGATGCTAAAATAAGGCAAATGCAACAAAGTCCTAGAAAAGTGACATTACAAGAGAGTGAGATGTAAGGTGTCAAGGAACAAGAATTATAACCTATTTTCTTGCGAGGAATATATTCTATTTGAAACGAGCAACATTTACTTATATTTGCTTATTTCTTTGATCTAAGAGCAATGTTTCTGTTCCTAGTGCTGAAACTTTTATGCGTCTTGTGTTGACAATTTCGCCTTTCATTCAGAATGACGGACTCATTTGCCCGTATCGTTCAATACGTCACCGGATGCACTGTGTTATCGATCACCTTTCAATGTTTCACCTTCAAATGTCATTTGTCGATTTATGAAACACAAATTGGTGCAAGAAGAAGAGGCGGGAACATATCCTCAAATAGAACTGTTAGATGTAAAAAAAGCCACTTGTCTTTGAACCCTGTGCAGATGATATATGTAAATTTGTGTATGAAGAGATCCATTCTTTCGTTTTGATTGATCATTCACATTCACCGACAAATGAACGATTCCTTTCGAACGGAGTGAATAGGGATGAATATGTTGCTTCAGGGCGAATGGTTCTTTAAAACTGTTAGTGAATTTGTTAACTGAATTCTAAAAGATAGAACTAACAACCTTGCCTGAGAAGCAAGCAGCAGCACAATGCAGGAGAATATGGATAATTTCTGGAATGGAACGCTTTGGGAAAAGGCTGAAAAACCACCGCACTTTCACTAGATACCTGGCGACGGATACAGAAAGAACCAAGCTAGAAGCTCGGCGCGACGAAGAAGGGAATGTAACCAAGTGTAAGACGTGACAAAAGTCAGCAGCGAGAAAGTGCTGCAGTGGGATAGGCAGAGCATTTTGTTACAAAGCTAAACCACCTGAACAATGAGTAGGTATTTCAAATCAAAATAGCTACCAAGTCCCTCAAGATCCCGGTGGGAATTCACAGAACTTTTGCTAAACTATTTCAAGCGGTGCCAAGGACGTATATGCAATATGCATACATATATCGGCAGACCAAGAGCAGATCGAAGGGAATGTAGAAGCTGGCTTGTGCTCTTTAGGAAGAGGTACTTGGCCTTGTGCTGGTCGGCAATTTTACTGCAATTCCGAGCCGTGTAGACACTAAACATCGACGGTGTTGTCACCGTCCTAATCGAAGAGACAACAGACATTTTGGACTACCAAGGAGGATTATCATCAATCGGGAGGACTGCGAAGAGTTCGAAATGTTTTGCGAGGAGAATGGAATTCAATAAGGTCTGTACACCCAGTGCAAATGACTAGGCTAAGAGGGACAGTCGCAAAAATTGTTGACCTTGCTTGAATTTTATACATACTTCAAAGAAGGCAGGAGATTGTGGTTACCACTTAATAAGGGTAGGACGATTGAGAGGTACTGGTCAAAATCGAGCACCAGCAAGCTTATGAGAAGATTTAATGCTAAGCACAGCTCACCAACAAGTTATCATTCAGGAGAACTTGCGCTAGTGGAGAACGAAACTGAAGATACGGTCGAATCTCGGAAGCTGGAAACGGGCTATCGAGGCTCATACGTTGCCATCAAGGTGCTACCAAATGACCGATATTATATTAAAGACATCCTTAATTTGTCGCAAAAGAAGAGGAAGCTGAGTATGGTCATGAGTCCATCAAAGACGTTTTTGATGAAACCTCAGTTGATAGTATGGTCGGGTAGATATTAACGAGACGCGTATACAAGATTGTGACGAAGACTTTTTCGCCATCTTAGTCATCTTTAGAGTCAAACCTTCTAACATCAGATTCCCTTGTTAGCTGACTGTTTTTCTCATACTCAGCGAACGGGTTTAGTCATGGTACAAGTATTTATAAAACTAAAGATAGTATCTATATTTATCAAGCATGGCTTATTCCTTAGTACACTGTACTACTGTATTTGGAATCAAGGTCATAATCCACATCTCTTGGAAAGGCTTTTCGAAATCCTCTGACCTTCGTATATGACTTAAGTTAAAAAGCACTTTTCTTGAATGAGAGAGCTTGAGAAACAAACTTATCTCACTTCTGTCTTAGTTAAGTGCATTGATGCCACCAGTGCGATGAGAACTCAACCCCCCTCCGCTAGATATCTATACAAGATCAACGACAGCCATTAGTGCCTTAAGAATAAGTCAGACCGCGAACTGAAAGTCAATTGCGACAGGGCATTCCTGGGTGCCAGGCAGCTAGCAAAGCAATTTCCGACTGAGAAATCAAATCCAAGAGCTTAAGGTATCTATTTGGAACACAGTACAAGGTTCTGCTCTGTTGTTTTCTTGGGCACGAGGGTCTCCCAGGCAATGACGAGGCAGATGAATTATCAAGAAAAGCCTTATAAAATTCAATAGAACTTACAGATCACTCTATAAACATGCCGCCTTTGGGTTCTCAGGCTTGAAGCAGGGAACTACCCCCAAGGGAGTTAAAACTTAAAGTGGAATTCTATAGAAACTAGCAGCATTGCAGGACAACTACGGCCATCCATTGATAAAGTAAAGATGGAGAGACTTATGCGCAAGGACTGACGATCCCTTACCATGCTTGTGGGAATCCTTACGAAACATAACACTCTGCTTTACCATATGAAGAAACTGTGACGAACCGAAGACGAACTCTGCCAAAGTCCTTGGCTCCAGCATTCGAAAAACAAATTCCTCTGTAAACACTTCTTGCAAAGTCTAGATGAACAAATGCCGACAACTTTACCATCAGGGTGGTCTGAGTACACTAGAAACAAGTACTTATCTACTATGAAGTACTATTGGTTAAAAGAGCAAGGGAATACCTTTATTCCCTCTGTGGGTCAAACAATGGACCAACCTTAAGCGGAAGTTTTTCTTCTATCCAACCAGCTTACCTAACCTAACCTAGCTTAAGACAGTTCCAGTTAAACGTTTTGTTTCTTCACTTTTGTTATGAGTTCCGGAATTAAATGATTCAAAGCATAAATAGTAACAAAAGTAGAAAAAAGTAATAACAAGTCAAATAATGTGTACAATGGAAAATTCAAAGATAAAGGTAAAAATAAATAGGTGCTCAGAGAGAAATAAAGAGTGCTTGAGATACTTTACATAAATCGATTTAGATGAGAAGTCTGAATTTGTATCTACGTTTTCCCCATAGTACCTGAGATGATTTAAAATAATTTTTTAAACTTACTTTACCACTTCCTTTGGCAGGCGCCGCCTGTACTCCATTTAAATTGACAACCACAAAGAACGTGAAAATAGCAACAGATATCGTAAGCTTATGAAATTTTCCTGATCTCCAATTGGAGCACGATTTACGCTAGATATAGTATTGAAACATGTGTCATTTAGAATACAGTGCTAGATAGTATAATTTTCTATGAAACATTTAAAAAAATAACATGCAAAACTTATCAAAGAGATCGCTGCTTAAAGGCACCATCTTAGTTGGAAATTTAATTGGGACTTAATTTATAAAGAGAAATCTAAAAGGATTTATAGGGATATTTTCTAAAAAACTTATCTATATTTATTTTACAACTGGCTAACAAAAGAGCAACGAATTTCAAGTCGAAACCCACCACATTTTCATGGACTTTAAAGGATGTCAACATTCGGGATACCGTCAAAACTGGATAATGTGTCGCGAAACGCTGGAAACAACTCTTCTGAGCTCTTCCAAACGTGCACCGGATTCAGGCAAGGAGATGCGCTGTCATGTGAATTCTTCAATACCGTGTTGGAGCAGATAGTTCTAAGGGAAGGTGTCAACACGGAAGGCACTATCTTTCACAAATCCGTCCAACTGCTGGGATACGCAGACGCAGACGATATTTACATCATCGGAAGATCGCGGCAAGTCCTCGTATAGGCGTTTAGGTATGAGTTCGTCTTGAAGTGAATGAGGACAAGACGAAGTATACGTTATCAACAAACAAAAATTTATCTGTCCAAAACATTGGGTTATTTTACTTGTTTACTAACCTAAAAGCATAACAATATTGTGAGTACCAAGTACCATGCGATCTTCATAATTACTGGTAATCTCTGATATTAGCTGCACTCTATGAATGGAGCTTTTGCTTTGCGTGACAACTCAGATAAGTATGGGCGGCAGCATTTCAGCGGGAAACCACACACAATAGCGAAACACATGCAACTGTAGCCCATATGAGTAGATGAAACTAGATAATAACCTTTAGCCTATTTGACATATCCGCTGAGTTAAGTTGCAATCGCCAATTGATGATGCTTCCTCATACAACTAGGCGATTCAATAGCAAGCTATACGGCAACTTTGTACAGTAGGTACTGTAGAAGTATCTGTGGCTAAAGTATAAAAAAAAAACAGTAAATAAACACGTAAAGGACCAAACACTGCCTCTCACAAATGTACGTGTTCTGCGTAGCACACATCTCGGCACGACAGAAGGGACCTACAGTTTTATTCCATATCAGAAGGACTGTTTGAGAAGCTTTCAATGACAGTAAGTACTACTGGATGTATCTCAGACGATTGCAAGGGGAAGTGCCGTGAAAAAACGTTAATATTATTTTCCTAGATTCTAACTTAGAACCCCACTAGCCTCTGCAACGAATCATAGAATACTTTGGAGACTCTCAAGCAGGTTTTCCTTCTGTATCTGCCATGCGTATCTTCATCGACCCCCACTTTGCCTACTGTGTCAACCGGGAACATATTCGATGTGTATTACATTGAAGAGGCATTCATTTTGCAGAGAGGAAGTAGTTCAAAGTCCAAAGTGGGGTTCGACAGTGCTGTATTCTTTCGCCGATATTGTTTTTTATTGGCGATTGCGATTAAGTTGAATGCAAATAGGGGAACACGATCGACTCCTACATCTCAACTGAAATATTGGCGATACATGTACATATGCCTACTCTATCACGGAATAATGGACCTCTGCCAAATGACAGCAAATGTGACGAAGGAAGCAGATATCGTTGGGCCGAAAAATTAACTCGGCTAAGAGAAAAAGGATGAAACCGACCAAGACCGCCAAACGTCAAACGTGTTGCAGAAAAGTCGAGGAGAAATCGAGCTCTTTAGCAATGAGTTGGAGAGAGCTAAAACGCGTTGCAGAAATACGTCTTATGACTCCCGAGGGGTTAAATGTACTAAGTAAGCTACTTAAGGATTACTTACTTGTAGGGTAACTTTCATTCATAGATCACGCCCTTGCAAGATCTTAAGGATTCTCTGAGCAACACTTTCCGAAAAGGTGACAGGTCCTTAGGCAACTAGGTAATATAATGAAATACACTCACTTTGGGAGGCAATAAAAGCGCAGCGATCCGAGAAGTACAAGATCCAAAACAGTCGAGAAAGATTCAACTGGGAAAAAGTTGGGAAGAGCTGCGGCCTTTTGCCTTGGGACTTACAAAAGGATACAGAATGTTAGTCCATAAGATGTAACAAGTGCCTGCAAACATATATCTTTTGCTTTTGATTAACCTTCAGATGTTTACTTTAGATTGATATCTTTTCAGCAAAATTTAGGCCGTACCCCATACCGATTTTGGATCCACGAGAAACGAATCACATTAGATGAAACTGTTATTTCAAACTTCTGCCCATAAAGAAAACTGACTTTAGTAAAAGAAAAATAAGACATTAATTAAGAATCAGAAGAGATTGATATCGAAACTGATAGTGCCTCCGGGCCAGTTCATTGTCTTCTAGGAATCAGCGCCTAGTGTTGGTACTAAGTCGTTTTTTCTCTTTTCTGAAACAAGGTGAACAACCTATGTATGTAAATAATTTTTGGAAAACCAGTCTAAAAAAAGAAGTCCTTTACCCTCCCAATATTCGAGTCGGAAATTGTCACCCATCTGATTTGATGACAAATGGAAACCATCAAAGTTTAAGGCATAAAGTTTAATTTGAACTAAATATTGACTCAAACTGATTGTCTGGATCGTAAAAATATAAACAAAAGAATTTAGAACTCGTCTAATTAAGAGCATAAAGTGACTATCATCAGTCTTTTTGTAGCTTTAAGCAATTGCTTAAATAGACACAAACTACGTTC
Organism: Chalcosyrphus nemorum; assembly: GCA_949716465.1. Taxonomy (NCBI): domain Eukaryota; kingdom Metazoa; phylum Arthropoda; class Insecta; order Diptera; family Syrphidae; genus Chalcosyrphus; species Chalcosyrphus nemorum. The sequence continues at coordinate 33,128,226 of OX454333.1, forward strand.
AAGTGCAACGGACTTAAATTAAATCAACCTCCACGAAACTATTCACGGTCAATCGGCTCACTCAACTGAATCTTAATCTAGATAGGTACACGCGTTGTAAATATAGCATTCCCATGCGTATGTATCTATACCGAGTAGATACACTCTCATGACAAAGAAACTCCCATGATTCATTTGCTTATGTTTGTGCAGCCGAGTACACGCTGATTCATTTCAATTTTAATTAAGTAAAAATGTTGATTCCATTAAATTATATTTCCAACATCGTAATATGTAGTAGCTAACCGATAATTGCATGCGACTCATTTGCCAAGGTAATCTTTTATTACATAGATACAGTTCCACATGAGTTAAAAAGTATCTCATTGGCTTAATGAAATAATCACGGAACAGAGCATTCTGTCTGTGTGTACATCCACGTACAATGCGAGCTCATTTTATGGGCATTAATGTATTTTTAAGTGAATCAACTCACATTCTGAATAATTTACTAAAAAACAAGGAGGAAATCACTGCCACCAAGCAAACAAAAATACCAACAAAACAGTCATTAAAGCAGCCGGCAAAATTCACATTGTGTTTGATAAATAAGCACAAACAACAGGTTTATAGTCTTTTACGATACACAAAAAAAGAAAACACGAATTACAGTGACGTCACGAATTTATATCTTTTTTATGTTTAATCTAAATGCAACTGTTCAATGAAACTTACATCGATCTCATCAGCCATAATGAATAGCATATATGTAAAGTATGTATGTACTTGAGTTGCAGATGACAAAAAAAGAAAAAAAAAGAAACCAAAATTCACGGATAAACTGAAGAAACTAAAAGATGCTAACCGGTCAACTAACCCAGTCAGACTGAGCTTGTGAGAATCCGCCAGACGATGGGAAGCCACAAACGGCGAACACAAAAGTGGGGAGAGGGCCTAGCGATGGATACCTACCGAACCGAACCGACTGACAATGATAAGTGACTCAACGCGTAGATAGATATCTAGTTCATAGAAGTATCTGTAGGCACTTATGGGAGTTGCTATAAAGTGTTTATTGATTAGGCGATGTTCTCCTATAAAGTCGAAATGGATGGAGGCTAACAGGTGAGTTTTTAGGTGCTGGAGTGGGTACCTACTCATGCGAATGGAGTAATTGTTTTTGAATAGGTGCGAGGGAAAAAATTATGAGTGCCTTCACACTTAGCATGCAGACTATAGATAGAAATTTGATTTACTTATTCATTTGATAGGGTGAATTGAGTTGCTTTCGCACGAAATTCGAAGAAGAACGTGTATCTGGCAGACGCTTACTCTCAGTCACAGACGAAACTGTAACAGTGTGGGATTTCCATACATTGAACCCAACTCCCATTCTGATCCTCGTGGGTGGACTACTCGTTGTGCCTTCTATCTTCGTTGGTTTCACTAATTGCTTCCCAAGCTTCTTGCATGCTCAGCATCATTCTCTGGGTTTAAGTCCACTGCCATGACATCTTGGACAGTGACATATTTTTTGTTCCACTTTTTCAACTGCTCCTGTGCTGGGCAATAAGGGCTGAAACAACCATGACCAGTAGGCATCTGTGTAAGGTAGAAATTCAGCTCTTCTTGCTTCCTTTTGATGCAATTATATCTGCAAAGTTCAAGTGACCTCAATAGATAAAAAACCTAAGGCCAAAAACGAGCATAGGAAAGTTTTTAAAACCTGCAACTCTGCCTATAGGGATTCAAAGAGAAAAAGCAACGACGTCTGTCGATAGAGTGCATTGATGACTGAGTTAATGGCAATTGATGACTGTCATCACTTGGAACATTTCCCAGAAAATGTGTGCTTTCGATACCTTAAGGGATCTGTCCACAGGAGTCCTGAAAAGCACTTAACGTTAGTGTAAGTTACATTGTCTGACCGTTAACGAAACCGGAATAGTGAAGATCCATAGAGATGTCATATGGTCTGCTTCCAACCCTTTCCTAAATGTATTTAAGAAGATGAAGTACAGCCTCTTACTCCTTCAAAAGAATTCCAGCGATGGTCAGCGTGTTGTAATGATATCCACACTAAAATATGGTCTCTTTCAACTGATTAGCCAGTTCCATCTGTAGTCAGTTCCGTGATGAAGCACTTAATACAATCTGTTCCTTTGCCCTTCGGAATTGTTATCATATTTGATTTGATCAGCTGCGAGATGCATTCTTCTCATAAAGTAGAATCAACAGATTTCTACCGTGCTTAAGGAGCTCCACCATGATACAATTTATTGGAATGTCCCTGTGCCACGACACTTTTTGGTTCACAATTTAGATGTGAAGAGAAGCGTTTTCAAAGATTTTAAAGCAACCTGACTATCGGTGGACGAAGGCAAGATAAGTCGATAAGGGAATCTCTATATCGCAAGAAGATGAGAGAAATACACACTGACAGTAGGATCGCGTATAGAATCACAAAGGAGTTTCACTCAACACCCGGTGAAAAGCGTAGACGGCTCTTTGCTTAGATCGGATGGTTTTGACATGCTCCCAAATCGAAGTTAATTCCCGAATAGTTGTCAGAGGAGTTCGAGATCCAAAGTGGGGTACGTCAAGGTTGCATTCTTTCAGCAATACTATTCCTTTTGATGATTTCGAGATGTGCTTCGTGCAGCTTTGTCGACGGGTAAAGGAGGAAGTCAATGGACTCTTACATCTCAACTGAAGCACATTAACTACGCTGACGATGTATGCTTAGCTTTTCATAGAAGCTCCACCAAATGATAGTTGATGTGGAGAGAGAGGTAAGCAAAAACTATAACTATCAGCCGAATAGGCAAAGCAAAATCTAAGACCCACACGGGGATACAGGACATAAGTAAGTAAGAATTGGGTCGAAGATACAAATCTCTCTTGACAATGAAAATTTTGAACGATGTCTTTCCGGGTCGCCTAATTTCGCCTTTTGACGACTCACACTTACCAGGAAGATTGTCCGGCTTGACTAGATTTCTTCTACAATTTTAACTGAGTTCAATGATCATTCCCTTCTTCGACTCATCCGGAAATATCCTCTATATTACCAAAGTACAGAGACCTATTTGGCTATTAACTAAAAGAGAATTTAATTAGCCGAAATCTTGCGTATTCTTGGAACATTTTAAGACTTGTTTTAATGTACAAATACAGTTCAATAATAGATTGTTCAATTCCTGTCAAAACACCCTGGAGAACTCGAATAAAGTTTCCCAAACGTTTATCATAGCCCTGTCGTGCAGTGGATCTTTGTACATCGAGTTAATGGAAAGCAATTGTTGTCCTGGTGTAGTAGGAGATATTTTTGTTTCCATCGCCCATGTGGTACTCTGGGAATTCCCATCCGGTTTATGCATGTGTTCCTACTATAATTCCAGGAGAAGGTAATTGTGAATTGTGAAATTTGAGGAATGTTTGAAGGACAAAAACATATTCCTTAGACGATACCAATCTCTCAGTGGAGCTCTACTAAAAGGATCCCTTCATTATTCAGCCCCCTTGGCATACTGCTTTCTAATTCCTAAGATGAACAGTCATTACCCCCCTCCTGTGTGGGTACATACATAACTGTTTTCTAGGAAGCAATCAATCACATTGTTTTCATGCAGAAACTGACAAAATTTCCCCTTTGGAAAAAATGTCCCTAAACCTAGGGTAAAGAGTGACTTGTCCAAAACAGACTAACGCATGTGGTGTGCTTGCTCCTCATACATTTTAAATGTTATTGATATGCGAGAAGCCACCGCACACAGCGCCAGCTAAATATTGATTTTTGATGTAACTGTGATAAGGATAATAAATTGAGGTTTTTGCGGTAGTGTGTACGTACATATTTGCTCCTAAACCCTGCACTTATTGTTGTGGAAACAAATCAAATAGATAGGTTTTTTTTTTTTTTTTTTATCTAACTTGCATTCAATTAGCGGTAATTTTTTCCCTCGTTACTGAACTGAAAGAATGTATCTATTGATGGAAAAAATATTGATTGGCTTTCATGACGAATTAGTCTATGGAGTTCAATTAACTATTTATGATACTCACCTTCGGATTTGTGGAACTAGGTCACCGTTCTTCTGGGCGTTTCTATTGATTTTAGATTCATTTGTCAAAAAAAGACTCATTTTATAGCGATCACATAGAGTCGCATCTTATAGTAATGTGTAGTAAAAATCTTGTTTAATGGTCTTTTGCAGGATGCACGGGGTAGTCTAGACAAACTTTTCTGCGGACGTGTTCAGTAAGAGCGAGGGAATATTTTTTCTATAAGTTTTATGGATAGACGTGCCCAGGGAGCAAACGTGAGAATACTTTCTACTTCTTTTCGAAAGATGTATCAATTCTGAGGATTGAGATTATCGCAGCCAGAGGTTGTTGTTGGTTTTTGTTGCAAATGCAACATTAGTTTAGAAACTTTAAGTCCTTTCCTATACATGGTAACGTTTCACGTAAAAGTCAACATTGCTGCTGTGCTTACGTAACGTGTATATTACTGGGTATTTTAACTCGTAGTACGTGGCTTATGTGTGCACTAAAATTGGCAATAACATTTTATTTTAAGATTTTCCAAAACTTGGTGGCAATTTGTACGTTAGGCTTGTGTTACTGTAGCTGTCATTGCGTGGTGTATGTAAGGAAATATCTATCTACTTCTTTTGGAATTGTTTTCATAATTGTCTCCAACTTTAATGAGCTTGCTTACAAAATAGAGATCTTACACCTTGTAGGATGAGATAAAATTTATGCGAGACACAATTCGAGGAGACTAAATACTCGGCTTGAACAGTCAAACGGACTACTACAATGGAAAGCACGGCCTCGACTTTACACAAGCAGCTGATCCACCACATCGGCATCTGATTAGAGCAATGGCAGCACAATCATAGAAGTAGTTCTCCACAGAGTTGTCGCCGCATCCAGAGATCAGTTTTGAAGAACTAGCTAGGATTCTGGTTAGGCTCAGTCCTGAATACCAGAAGAGTCGCCTTCATGCTTCCACCAGCCCCAGCTGGAAGGTTAGTATCGCACATCAGACGGTATATCCACAGGGACTGAGTCAAAGGATAAGTTTCGTCCAAATTTTACAAAGCTGCAGTGCGACTCATACCAAAAACCTATGTATGCAACATTTACATACGTGAAAGTCCGTTTTACCTTACAAACGATGCGTACGCAGCAAAGGGTTTCATCATATCTGTACAGATCTATTATATTAATCAAAGAGTACACCACTACGCACCATAGCAAGGAAGATAGGATACCGCCTTGGGAATAGCCTGTATTTACACAAGAAAATACAGATGAGGCGCACTAATGCATGCGTCCAATGTCATCCATAGATGAGCGTTGTCTGGATCCATAATACCAATATGTCAGCACTATGGAGCCTAATTGAATAGAATATGCAGTCAAAAGTTGCAACATCAACATAGGATGACTATGACAATGAAGTTTCGAACTTCGGAAGCGCTGTTTCATATGATATTGCTCGAAGGTAAACCGGCCACTTCTCCGGTAGAAGACGTACGTAAATCGCAACCAGCCTCTTAAATCGAGACAGAGGGAGGTGTAAGGCAGTGAAATTTGAATTTAGGTTCTGATCTTTACTGTCTGTGGGTGGCCCCTAGTATGTGATTTTTTTATTCGTTTATAATTCACAGTATGTACCTATTAAGCCTCATTTAGCTTTCTGAGCGATTCTGAGCCAGAGCTCAAGTAAGCTCGACTGCCGAAAGTGATTGTTGTACATTGTAGTCGCATTTGACAGTTTTGATGTCCATTCAGTTGGACCCTAAGTGCTGCCTGGCTACCTGAGAAGATATACATACATTCCAGAGTACTTGATCCCCTTAAGGAGATTTTCTATGGCTCAGACTCCAATGGCATAAATTTGATCTTGAAACAAAGTGGAAGTCGAACTCATAGGTACGGAACCCTTTTTGTTGCGTTCAAAGACCCAAAACTCCAATCCCAAAATCCATTTTCCATCCATTTCTATCCCTTTGGTCAACCAGACCAAGCTTCTGGGTTCCAAAGTTGGAACACACTTCATTTCAACATCAAATAACCTACCGAAGTATTTTGCTTGACCATAAAACCTGGTATAGTTAAGAATATCCCCATTCTAGGAGATTTGTGCTCAGTACCTTTAGATGTCCCACTAGGTCCTATAATCCAGTTGCCTTGAAATTTGTCTCCAACTTCTACTATCGCCCTTATAATAAAATAAACACTATTTTCCCTATTTAAGGATTGGCACCACTGTTGCCGCAAGTGTTTGAAAAAAAAGTATCTCCACAGAAAGACAAAAAGTATCAAAAGGTATCATAATACAATAGAAATTATGAGTAAAACTGCCGCAATTATATTATCCTAAGTTTCTGTACAAAAAAATCATCAAAATGAAGATTACAAAGTATCACTTTTGATACCTTGGTATCATTGTGGCAACACTGATTGCCACCACGCCCTTTTCGATCGAATTAACTTATATTCATTCCTCTTGCTTTAATCTACAATAGTTGCCATTAAGTGATTGGCTTAGAAGTTTTCTTCCTGAGTCTCGGGAGACATAAGATCCACCTCTTTCCTTTTCAAATCATTATCTGTGCAATTTTCTTTTGCAAATCAAAAATAAAAAGTCCCATGGTGATTGAGTTCAATAACAATTACCTTAACTGCAGTTAGTTGACTAGCACGCACATTGTACATTTCCAGGTCACTTATGGGTGAGGGTGTATTAACCTTGACCTGGCTTCCTTATCCTTTTCTATGATTCTATGAGAAATCAATATAATTTATTACATATCCTGCAATGTTGCAACTTGAATTGAGTTGACAATGCCTTATGATTTATTAATGTTGATATTCGATAATCTGGTCAAATAAATCACTACGTGTTATGATTGACAATAATAGGGTGCGTTTGCCATCGCAAGAAATTCAATTTTAATTGTTCTTAGTAATTTGAGTGAAATTTACTCTCGATTACTTACTTAATTAGTTGAATCAGTTTCCTGCTGCGTAGGGGCTTTTGAAATATTAGTCTTTGAGAGAAAGAGAAAGAAAATAAACAGGTATTGAGTCCATAAACGAATAACATGTGAACGGAATGTGTGTATTTGGAGCAGCGCCATCTTTGAACGGAACGTATGTAAGCTTATTTACGAAATTTGGCATCACTGCTTCCGTAAACGGCTATTTAAACTCGTTCGTTCGATCAAAATGTATACTGCTACAAGCGGTATGTCAAATTGAGGATTACGCTCCACCTGCTTTGACAGGACGTACTATTTATTGTTTCAATTTCATTTGTATGGCTTGTGAATTGTGATTCGTTCGATTCGATCCCAGATCTAACGAACAAGGACATTTACATAGTCGGGTACCAAAGTGACTCAAGACAAAGTAAATAACATTCAAGCCATTCTAGGACTGCCTTCAACTGCCTGATAGTCGGCATAGACATAGTCTCATTTGCATTCATAGCCACCGCAGATATGAAAGAAATAAGGAAGCTCACCAGGTTGTTAGATCAGGAGCAGCATGTGCAGTCTACTACAACTTATTTGGCTGAAAACGTAGCTGTACTGAACGAAAGCTGTGTGGCAACGGACAGGACAAACTTACTGTGTCAAGATTCTTTCTCAAAAAGTCGAGGGAAAATCACCAGATTCGTAAGGTCACACGATTCCTCATAGGTCATAGCATATCATGGGTATAGGAGTCGCAGAAGATACCTTGAACCTTGAATCAGAAGAAAAAGAAGGTCAAATTAGTCCTAATGTGAGCTGAGCATAGTGACAAGCCGACAAGATCCCAGTCTTACTGCGTCCTACAAATTTCTATTAAAGAAACCGTAGCTTACAAGGGAAATTTTAGGAAACAGCAGAAAGATTATCGAGGAATACTTGCTTTGACTATCAGCCAAGGATCTACTCACAGAATTAACATTCTTGAACCCTTTGCAATTGTCAGAGAAAGAGTAGAGTACCTGGTTGCATGCCGACACACCAGAGATGGTGTGAAAGGTTGTAGACAGCCAAATGGCTATTAAAATGCCAATGGGCACCACTCATACAAGAGTTCTAAGCCTGGAGGGAGAAACACTGAAATGGGTGAAAGGACATTAAAATGGAAATGTCTGGAAGAAATCGAGACGCCTATTAGCATTACAATCTCAATGTCCAGCATTAGCTGGCAGAAGAATCTAGGTCTTATGGAGTTTCTTCCAAGCAGTGTCTAGTATGAGTTCAAGCAATCACTGTGGAGCAAGAGACAGAGGGTCTCTCGGGGTAAGACGGATGAAATGGATGGATGTGCCTGACCTTCTTGCCTCTGTGTCACTTGAACCTGTCTTGCTAAAGAGTCGAGGTCCAGTCGTGCTACAATTCTTGGCTGTTGGTGCTGGGTTGTCCTCACCTAGAACCACCCTCCTGCAAACAAGTCCACATGAAACTAAAGCTAGACAAAAACATCTATAAGATGTCTCACATACAAGCTTAAAACAGCCCACAGGGACATTCCTTTAAACAACTAATGTGAGAGAGAAAAGTCTTTAAGAATTTCCAATTGGCTATGCTAGCGTCATCCCAATGTAATCACCAAATGTTATCCCGGACCAATTTCTACTGGTAGCCAAGTTACATTGGGAATTCCCTTTAGACTAAGTCAACAGTAGGTACTGCATGTTGCCTCTTCCAAAGCAAATTGATGCGTAAGACCTCTTCACATATTTAAAACAACCAAACACGCTGTGGGAATGCCCATTTCGACGAATGCCCCATCTAAGCCAACAATCAGCAGAATCCTCCTTAGGGAGTTCAAATAAAATGCTCTTTTCTGTCACCACTGCAGGCCATTCATTAGCTATACATGAATTCCGACGAGAAATCCCATCTGAAGGCCCCACTTTGGTCACTTTTCAATGAGATCCCACAGGAAATGGCAGATGCATTTGAAAATGTAATTAAAGAGAACGGGGACGTTTCCAGCAAAAAGGCAATGACGCCGCCAACCTCCTTCTACTCCTCGTCCTCATCCTCACCTCGGAGTTAAAGCGGCCGCATGTATACATATGTATGTGTGTGTGCGTGGCGAGAAAAAGTCAGGATATGGCTGAAATAAAGCATTCAAACCGGAAGAATTGCAAGGACACCACACAACGAACTGAAATGGTATTTATTAGCCAGTCCAGTCCGTCCAACAACACAGCCTGCTTCTGCATCAGATACATTTGCCATCTGTAACAATTGCATTTTGTAGATTTTCACACACGCACACACGCACACACGCACACACGCACACACACACAAGCAACGAGCATATCATTCTCCCTGACACTCGGGCGGCGCCAGGAGCACCAGCAGCAGAAGCCGGAACCCGGTTTCATTAAGGCCAACTGACGGTGCGAAAATTGTGGGACTTACGCATTCATATGGCACGCACATCCTCTACCGCCCACCACCATCGAGGGACTTTCAGATACATTGCGTTGCAATTTCGATCGTTAGCTTAGTAGCTTCGCTGCTGCCAACAATTGTAATGTGCCATTTGGGGGGCATTCAAATTGGATCAACAATTTCGACAACGACAACGACAACGACAACGTTGACGATGAGAAGGACGAACGGTACTACAAATTTGTCGGTTTGAAGTTGGTTTACAGCGTGATTATCGGACCGAATTAGGATGTGACCAGCCGAGGTGTTGGATGCTACAATTCGAGCACTGAATTAGGATTCAAATGCTATGGATACGAATTACATGTCCCATGCGATGAAATTATTGCATATGGCAGACCAGAAATTGTTCTGCGGTCACGCGTGCGACGACTCCAGTGCACCAAGTCAAAATTCATTCGTGAAATTGTTAACAAATTAGCGTTTCAATGAAATTGTGGTTACACATGAGGTAAACTACAATACGTAGTGATGAAATTTTCAAAAACCTCCGCCCACAGATACAGATATGATTATTTGCGCTATTGAACGGGTCATAGTTAGTTCGAAATTTAACACTAATGATGAGCGTGCATGTTGATTGTGTATCTATTTGCATACTTTGTGTGGTGCAGTGGTGGTGAGCTGTGAAAATTCAGCAAAAAACTATGAAGAATAGGTTGGGAGAAAATTTCTCCTAACCGTCCGCACTAGTCAATCCTGGATGGCTCGTTACCAAATGAAACAAGCCTCAGGCTGAAACTATTTCACAGGCTCTGCATCCTGTCGAGGGGAAATGTATGATTTTTTAATAAATTGCGGCTTTTTGAGTGACACACTTGCTTTGCTGCAAAATGTACTTTATTAAAGCAATGGCCAGGTTTAGCTTAGGCCAACGGGTAACCCCGCGGATAGTCCAATAAGCAATCCACGACCAAAAACGAACAGAGAGGATGAGACTAAAGAAGTTTCAGGAACCAAATTAGCTCCTTGTGTGAGGGCGATTCGGTGCCGTCTGCAGACGAAGCAAATGTCCTAGACACTAAGATCAAGAATGGTTAAAAACACGTTAAAAACCCAGGCCCCAGGACGTTCTATAAGCTCAAGACTCCCTTGACTTCGAAAAGCACGAAATAATTCCCTGAAATGGAGAAGAAAGCGAAACAAAAGCCTTCGGAGCAAGATCGACGAACTGATGGATGTCCTTGAACAACGTGCATTAGGAACCAGAGAGTTATCTATAATCGGGAGGAGGAAGCAAGCAATGCTATATCCAGGAATAGGAAAGCTAAGGCTAACAATCACGCATGGAAGCATGTGTAGAATACTTAAGTCATCAGTCATCAGTGAATCCAATCGATCAATCGAGAACAGCAACGATATGGCAAGGGCCAAACATATAGCAGGAATGAACTCGGATGGAGGGATGTGAAAGGCAGGGAAGGAAGCCAATCCAGAAGTAAGATTGGACGATCGCTTTGTTGCTTTGATGTAAGTCCCTAAGTACATCAGTTAAAAGGCTAGCTAGCAGTCTGATACCAAATATCGTAGAACAAAAGCAGAAGAAATGCCTGTCCTGCAAGATTTGCGAATGTTTAGCTGGAGACGCCGTGTCGTACAGACAAAAGGCGGAAGAAGTATACAAAGTACGCTTTCTGAACAACCTCCTACTAAGCAGTATGGTACCAATGGACCTTCTCGTCAAAGGAACCCAACGAAAATATTGTGCTAGCAAGACAGTAGTGCAAACAGTGACTTATTTAAGGGATACTGAGCTACCGGCAAGGACTTCTCTTGTAGAATGATTGCAAGCAACATGTTACTACTCTGGCAAAGGCAGGTGGATGCCTCAGAGTCTGCAACCATGGGTTTGACTATGACGACAACATCTATTGCCCTACGTGCGCAGAAATACATCATGATCCATTGTCCACAATATTATGAGGGATCTAACAGGCGAGAATATAGCCCTAGACAACATCGTCAGTCAGATGTTGACGACAGAAGAAGCTTAGGTAGCAGTAAGCGACCATAATAAACGAACTACGAAGACAGGAGAGACGACGAAATTCAGCGCAGCCAGCTGCCACCACAAAAGAGGCGATCACTTAAGGCTGAAGTCCACCATGGCGATATTGTGAATTGGCTTTAGTGGGTGGAAGTGGCGAATTATTACTATGTATGGACTCACTTTCGTTTCACACGGATTTCAATCTTCAAGTGTAAAAGATAAAAAAAGAAGAATATTGTTGAAGGAAGGCTCCAGGCGGCCCACTGGACTTTGTCTAGAAATGTCTCCGAATGTTTCATTCCTCGGGATCTGACTAAGCATCAAAAGTTAGGGAGTTTTTGAATTTCTATGGAAACGTATTAGAGAAATAGAATCTTCGAATCCTTCACCTACAAAATTGTGCAGTGCATAATGTAAGGCTAGTTTGGGAAACAGGGGCGCGCTATCCTACTCTTTGTATTTTAATTCATGCCACAGAATCTGATTGAAGTTAATCGAAAACACAATATAAAAGGCACCAAAAGATGAGCAAAGATTTAATAAGAAATTGCTGTCTAGCTGTCAAGAATAGCCGACATCCATATGCCTGTCAATCGCCAGTGCTAGGAGGGACCTCAGCTACCACTTTTCGGAAAAATATATCAGCTCATAATTAATGTCAGACCTATAAGTGTGGTCCTGAATAGACAGCTTCTCTGGTCAAAGCATGTCGAATCAAAAACATAGAAGTCACTGCCAGTTTTATGGCGATGCATTGGCAAGGTCCTCTGGCTCTGATACTTTTCTACATCCAGGTATGTGAGTGCAGAAATAGAAGACTTAGTCCAGTGATTCTGTAAAAAAAACTGTAAGTCCTAAATATAGCTCCAGGAAGCTAGATGCTCCTAGGTAGCAGGAAAATATGCGGCAGTCTTACCATTCTTACAGTCACTTAGAAGGGTTCTTAACACTTAGCAATTGTCATCATCTTAGAATACTGTACTTAAGCAGAATCTTCGTCTTAGTCTGTGTGGAAGGAGGAACGATAGTTCGCAACACTTCCTCTACGATTGCCCTAGTTTGTCTCGTATCAGGCTGCAAATTTTACAAGTTGGCGCCAAATGGTGAATCTCATGATTACTGATTAGTTCAGCTTCCTTTGCAGTTCGAAATGAGGTTTTCTGGCAGTGATCCTGTTGAGTGTTTCCTATTTCGAAAATATCTACTCCATTGGAGATCTACCAAAGATCCATTCTACTTGCTCGTACCGAATTCTATTGATCCTTTTCTCTCAGAGAATCGTTAGGGACATAACGATCCCTCAGACTGCTCCTCCATAGGTTCAGCCTGTGTCTTGGTATATAGATCAGTAAATTCCTTGATTGGATGCTCTGTTGATTAAGTTCAGTTTGGAATCTGTGCCAAATTTGTTTTCCTTCCTCTTTGCAAAGTAAAACTTGTCAGATAAACAGACAGATCCTTGAATTTGATGGATAACTACTCCATTCCCAGTACCCAATCATTGATTAGTGCATTCCATCCCTAGAAGTTTCAATAACCCATCGTAACTTTGTAATATAAAACTTTGCCTTCCTCAAAACTAATTCAAACAATGTCCTTCAAGAGTAAACAATCGCATTACAAATAAACCCCCTCCGTGGGTCGGTCTCAATCTCAATCAATTTCCCTTCAAAAACATAACTTCATTTAATAAACCCTTTTTGGTCCTGTTTCATCATTAATTAGTGCTAGTTCTTCCCGATGATCTTTTTCCCCCTAATTAAGACACCCAGGAGGAACGTTGCCATCAAAGTTAATGGCTATATGGTCATAATCAATTTTAACAAAGTCCTGTCGACACCTTGGTATCTATCAAAGGACAAGAACCAATTCAAGTCCTTAATAAAATCACCACATCAAATATTTAAAGCGTCATCTTTGTGTCGTCGAAAGAGGGTTCCCTGTCGCAGCCCTCCCTACGACGACAAGCAAGGACGAAAGGAAAATTGCCGGACAGCAAACATCACTAGCATACAGCAGCAGTAGCAGCCACATCATTTAGTCAAAAGTCAACAGACGCGCTCAACATATTGGAAGGACCTCTTTATCCTCGCAAATACGAAAGCATAATATTTGGGATATGCAAAGAAAGGACACGCTCTAGGTGGGTATACAAACATAACTTTTGCATATGTTAAGTGTCAATAGGGTTGATTATGAAGCTTATAATGTCCTGGCGCCGCTTTGATGAGCGGAAAATATACGTTACACACACACACAGACACATCATGTGACGAAAGGTCGTCACGAAGCACGAATATGAAAGAAAGTGCAAACTCATAGCATCCCCTTGTTGGTAGGTACTAGGTACTACTACCTACAGCCATTGGAACACAAGGGGGTGGCTGGGATGAGAAAGAAGGATGTGGAATGACGAAATTCTGCGCAATGCTTTTCTGCTCTATTTGAATGTGTAACCTTCAGATACCGAATCGAATTCAATCAATTTACATGTGTCCCTTGGGAGGGCGACTACGATGACGACAACGACAACGACAACGGTTAACAGTGTATAGGGTGTCGAAGGACGAGATCGGGTGGTGGAAATACTTTTCTTATTGACACGAAGAATTGAGGAATTTTCCTTTGATCGTTCATGTGAGAAAAAGCTTTTGATGATTAGGAGTAGGAAATGTTTTCCCTTTTATTTGCTGTTAGTGCAGAAAATAGGACTTGTTTGCAGCTTTCACTTTCAGATTGTCAAATGCAAATAGAGCAAAAGGACGATGCGGGACAAGAAGAAGTATAGGTATAGTGGTGATTTGTTAGATGAAATTAAATGGAAGAGTATGTAGGATGAATACGTTTCCTCTATTCAAAGGTCCTTTCGTGTAAATTCATAACTTAAGTTCCATTGAAGCAAGCAATTAAGCCTTGCCCATAGGCAGCAAGGACTTATTTTTAGATTTCATTGGTTCTTTTTCGTTTTTCGAGGAAATCGAGTTTCCTTTGAGAGAGCATCATTTTATTTTTCCAAAGGTGTGCCGGAATGAATGGCAGGAAAATTCTCAACTCATTGCTTTGATGTGTTGGTTGAAGGTCAATGAACTTAAATACATATGTATGTATTTATGATGAATGGATGCTAAGAGATTTCCAGTTAAAAATGCGGTGGGGTTGTCTGGAGCTCGCTCTGTGTATCTGAAAGGATAGACAGCATTTTAAACGAATGAGGTTACTATGCGAGGGGCTTTTTCAGTTCATAAGAACGACGTGGTTTTAACAAACGCTTTGCTCTCTCTCTCTTTGTATACGATAATGCGGACTTATGATCCGACCAATTAAGTTGCTTTATAGAATAGATGTTGGGCATATGGATGCTTCCAAATAGCACAAAACGCTGGTTGCCTGCAGTAGTCCTCGATCAAAGAGGTACAACAATTCCAGCAATTGGCTTGCTGATACTGTTTAAGGCCGCCACGGTTGTAAACAAATGGGAGGATAGTCATTCTCCAAGTTTATGTGACATCCCTTTGGAAAATCATCCACAATTATCCAAGTAGAAGTCCATGTAATACAACTTAGTCTTCCCTCGTAAGGGAGGAAAATACCCCTTTACATTCTTTTGACCACAAACGGGGATTACCATAACTTAGATCTCGGGAGATCACGGTTTTGAGGGAAATGAACAGGCAGACTATTAGGGGAGAAGATGCTCTTGACTTGTCAGATCCAGTAGTATCCACTGCACAATTTAATGGAACATAATGGAAAACAAATGAACCAACCAAATTGGCCTAAGACAAGCGAATATTTTTGTTAACCCCAACAGTAGTAGAGCAAGAGAACTACTTAAACTCTGCAGCAAAGAAACAAGGACAATATTGTATGCCGGAAAGAAACAATTACATCACCTAATACGTATCTCACTTAGCCCAGTGAAAATTTGGTAATTAGAACTTAAAGAACTACTATCGTATAGAGGGACTCGGGCTCCAAACATCGTATCCTATCTTTGCCCTCCTCGACACGTGTTTCTGAGTATTCGCCTCTGCAATAGATATGCAGTAGTGAGAAGTAGCACTCAGATGATCAGTTTTGTCTAGCACCATTAGGAAACCATTGTTATGGCTAGGAATACTTTTAGAGAATTTGCCCGAAAGCACTGCATTGCAAGGTAAAAGCAGCGGATAAGGGTGTAGGATCAGAAGAAGGAAAATAAAAGTTATATAGCTGAGAAGACCGCATCTTCAACTGGATTTTTTTTTGCATAAAGCCCGGAACATAGTGTCTTCGAAATAGCAAAGAGAACCTGCCTAGTTACAGAAGCTCAAGGATTTACTAATGCATTTAATGCACATACTTTTAGTCTTAAATCTGTTAGGGCTGCAGTCAAAAAAGCAAAGAACAACTAAGCCGCCGCGTCTGATAGCCTAATCTAGCTGAACCTTATAAGTACAGAGGCGATGTCTTGATAGGGCTAGTGTAGTAGATTATAAGTCAAGTATAGGTTAAGGGAACATTCCTGCTTATTGCAGTTTAAGGAAGTATCTTGGCATATTCATGCTAAATGTCTAGAATCTTTCTGCGACCAATGTGGGCTTCTTTATGTGAGGCTTTTACACCAAGGCAGATTTTAAAATATCCGAATATCAAGTCGAATCTATCTATTTCTCGTCTTTGAATGAGTTTTGCTGTATAACGTCGATTGGGTGAATGAAGGAGAAGCCACACTACAACTCTAACATATTAGCTATGCGCCAGTGTCTACATTGACTCGACCACGTATAGGGATTTGACAATATGGCTCTAGCCAAGACGGTATAAGAACACCGACTTCCGATCTCGGGATGGCAGAAGGCGACCTTCACTTGTCCGAGACTTCTGAGGATAGTAAGCCTATTGTTGGGAGAGCAACCTATAGACCGCCATGAACTAGCTTCTCATAACCTAGCCTCTCTTATTTATAGAATAAACCTAGGTTCTGATCCCATCATACCCAAAGGAAAGGAGGTTTTTCGCGAATCTTTCTCAATTCTCAAGACAGTCATATGTTCGCATTACCTGGCATTCGAACCTTGAACCTCATCCTCAGTAGTCCAACGAACTATCCACTGAGCCACAGCACCTGAAAGTAGACTTCATATGTAGTCTCAACAATCCGAGAGAACGAAATAGAAAATAAAACGTCAGAGTTCGCATTTAGTCGCACAAGTTGGGACACCTTTTGTAGAAAAACATAAAAATCCATCCGGTTAAAGGATAAACTATTAAGCCCCGTTAAATTCCTAAATCTTCTCCAGTAAAGGTACAAGTCAAGAGTTGAATTTCTCAATAATGCCACTTATCTGCAGCTGGGAAGAACCCAACCCTTTCACAATTCATTTTTTGTCTTATAACCTAAACGAGTCTGACAACTTGAACATATTACAGCTCTAAATCTGCCCCGAGCACAAATAATCATTTTCACTACAGCCAAGTAAGTCCCGAAATTTATATATTTTCCGAGCGAAACTGTTCGAGGAGCAAAGCGTGATTTCTGAATTTCGAACGTATAGTATCTACAGCGCGCACCATATGCAAATTTTTCGTTCTCTTCTTCTAAATATTTGCTCGCAAAGAAAGAAGCTTGCTGCCCCCCTCTCCGCCGACTCATATTTCATGCATACATCATAAAAATTTTTCCATGCGAATTCACAGTCTCGCGTATCCCCGAAGACGTACAAGGATTTCATGCATGTTAAAATCCATTTATGAGTGAAATTTTTCTCTCAACAAAATAAAATGGGAAAAGATTTTTCGCTATCGGTACTGTGTGCATATGTACGAGTATGTATGTGTGAGGAGGAGAATAAATGTACAAATGTTTATGACTATTTTTTTGGTCCTTTTTTTTTTTCGAAAGAAGCAAAGAAGTACAGATCCTGACTAAACAACAAACTGAATATACTCTACAAACTGAGTAGATGTCCTGTGTGTTGTTACCGCTGTTGCTTTTACAGGGTTATATTTTCTTTTTTTTTCTTCTCCATTTCCCTGGTGAATTTGTTAATTTTTCCCTTCGCCAAAAGGATTCACTTCCATGAAATTTACCCCCCAAGCCCTACGCCACTATGGCGCTGTGTGTCGACGAAAGGATACTCTGGCTGGCTGGTGCGCTTAGTTCGTAAATGTTCTTCACGTAATTTTTTAGAGCAAAATTTTCAACGTTTTTTTTATTTAGAAACAGAAGCAAGAATGGAGACGCGAAAAAAAAGGCGAAATAATTTGCCCAACGATGTGAAAAATTCAGGGAAATTGAATGCAGATAGAAAATTCATATGTTGAGGCTTGAGTGGTAGTGGAAGGGCTGGAGGTTTTCTCTTGCTCTTGATGAAATCCAACCAAGTTTGGGATACATATATCTTTTTTGTTTTTTTTTTGTTCTTATTTCGTCCTTAGAACGGCTTTTGTTTCAGTGACCTGGTAATACGAGACAGTTTGTCTGCGAGGAGGAATTCCTAGAATGGTATGTGGTTTGAAACAGAAGTCGGTTTGAAGGAGTGGAAAATTAACCAGTAATCAGATTTTTAATCGAATTAGTTCTATGCCGCTGAGTTTAAACGATAATTTTTTGGGATATTGCTCAACATGTTAAGTCAAAGCAATCAGGAGCAGTGCTCCTATATCGTGGGATATTTGAGTTTTAACTTTCAAATGAAAACATTAGAGCCAAATTTGGATAAATTCGCAAGAGATCATTATTTTGTTGCTATCCTTGGGATAGAGAGGATACTATTGTCTATAGCAGGAGTGTTTCCATAGATCCTCAACACCAGAAGCCTAACATTTGTAACAGAAAGACCAAACCACGTTATCGTTTATCTCCAATGCAGCTTCTTATGTGCGAGGATATTCTGCAAGGCTTTGAGCCTCCTCTGCAGTCGGTTAGTCGATGTCACCAGCACTTCGGGGAAATGAAATATCGTGCAGTCTTAAGTTTATAAACCTGAGCTGGTTCAAATCGAGCTAGACGATGCCTCATCAGTTGCTACCAAGAGAAGATATGCATACAAACTATACTGATGATGAATGGCCAAAACTGACAACATGGAACGTGTTCAGCAAATGGTACTGGAAGTCCTTCCAATCAAATTGAAGCATAGGCTATAAGCTATAGGCTATAGGCTATAGGCATATTGAAAGCCCGCGTTATTCATACAAAGACTAAAGAATTCAACACAAGTAATCCTTTCATTATGGCTTAGACTACCCAAGCTCAGCAGGCAGTTCTAGGGGGAGGCCTTAGTGATAACAGAAGCGGGGCGAGAAAAATAAGAAATTGGCCTCCAAATCGACAGTCAAAATGCTATTAAGGCCTTCCATTTCATTGGCGAAAGTCAAGTCGAGACTGGTTAAATACTGTCGCGAGGATCTTTAATGACTATCGACACCATTTAACACTCAGGTAGATCCTGTACTAGGGAATCCTAAAATCTTAGGTAGAATGGGATGGCAAGAATGGGATCTCGCCGTCAGTTTTGCCTTCTTTAGAATTTTGTAAATCTAAAAACTTATAGTGACATTGTGAGCTCCATAGTCTCACTAGAACATCGAAGGAATGTCTCATGTCTTTCCCTGTTTTGTCGCTTTTTTCATCAAAAATGCGCTCCAATTTCACGCTTAGTACTTCGAAAGTACAGAGATACATTCATTAGCCGGGAGCACAGGTGCTTCCTCTGTTCCTCTTCTCCCTTTTTCTAAACGCCTGCGCCCTGAATAATCAGTATAAGGGTATTCATATCCCCTTTGGTGCGCGCAAATTATAAAAAAAAAAATCTATCACCTATCACACGAAAAACCGAGGAAAGATGGAGAATGTTGCCATTGTGCCGTGTCTCTAGAGAAAGCAAGATAAGGTGTGGACTAAAGGACATTTGTCCTTCTTCAAACGAAAAAGAATTCGTGTAAGCACAGATGATCTGTGACCACATAATTTTCTGTACAAAAGTCCCAGTCTCTGTTGCACCAGAAAGGCTTAGGGGAGTCAGCAAACGCGACTCTTATTTTCATAAATTTATTAGAAACTCTCAAGGCCGTGCTTTCGAACAAGAACAGCTCTCACAAGTGGGAAGCACGATATACGTGAAATCTAAGTCTTGAACAACAGAATCCCCCTTGAAACAAGTTTAACTCAGTATGACAGCGGCTTTGAAACTTAGCAACAAGTCCTTTAATTTGTTGAGCCCATCCCATAAAAGTTAAGCTATGCTTTTCTTTGGTTGTTGTATCGACTTTTTGGCTTTTTTCTCATGTTCATGCGGTAGGTCTGCAGCTAGGCACTCGCAGCAGCATACTAAAATCTGTTAAAGTTTGAGTCCACACTTTCTGACATTACGATGATAAAGGGAGCTCGAGAAAGTAGATCTGCCAATTCTGTCTGTCTGTATTGGCATGAGACTATGACCTGAACGGGTGAACGGATTTCGATAAAATTTCAAATTTAGGGTCTGTGTGATAATCCCTAGAGGCAAAAGTGAAATTTTTGATTTTTCGCCCTATTGTTAACGGTAATTTATTTAAGGCCAATTTTACAAAAAGATGATTTTCCCGAAAAGGGCTCTAAAATTTTTTATTAAATTTCATATTCGCCTTAAATTGAGAAATTTCAATCAAATGCCATATGTCAAATGTTTTACCAAAATTTTTAATAGCCGTAGTAGGTACTTTACTTAAAACAATTTTTGCAATATTTGCGCGAAAATGACTCAAACGATATCTACAAAATTCCACACTGACACTAGTACCAAAACGTGTAATAAAATGACGCACCACAATTTGGCCAAAAGCTGGTGTAACGCTGCTTATGGCCTATTTGGCTAAAAGACGATTTTCTTGAAAAGCCATTAAACAAATGGCAAATGCGTATAACGGTATTTTTTTCATAATTTAAATGAAAACGCTACTTACGATTTTCTTTAAACTTGTTCAGGTCCTAAAAAATGGAGTACCACGTCTTTGGTTAAAATTTTTAAAACTTCTACTTTGCTGGCTATAACTTAACAAAATCGAATTTTTCTCGAAATCGGCCTTAACGATTTTCTTTAAATTGCATACGCAGAATAGAATCATAACGTCCTATAAGATGCATTCCACATTTTCGGCCAAAAGTAAATAATAATATTCATCTGAAGATAATGCCCAACCGGAATTGGATTCAATTTTCTCGTTTACATTGAATGCCAACCGAAGCAAACGAAGTTATGTATTTTCCCAAAAAACAAAACATAAACACTCAAGGATATTACATGTTGCATATGTATATGTACGAGTATCTCTTTATAAGAAGAAAAGCATAACAAAATATGTTTTATAAGCTCTTTGTGGTACTGTTCATTTGTTTTCATATTCCTTCCATTTTATTGAACATTACTTTTGGAAAATTTGTTTTGTAATTCTCTGTTGTTACATCTTAAGTACGAATCAAACGAAACCGGCAGGCACAAGTTCTCACATGACTATGACTAAACCAAGACACAAAAAGGGGGGAGAGGGGAGATATTTTCCCAGCATTTATTTCGAATCTAATCAAGGAGCGCAATTGGAAATTGATGATTCTCGTATAATTTCGTATTAATGAGCTGGTAGTCTCTTCCTGTGATCTCATTATTGCGGTATGTGCAGGGGGCGGGGCGGACTCAGACAGACGGCTGATGTTGGCAAACACTCCACACAGTTATTTGATTATGAGGGTGTGTGGTCTAGTATTGGGTAAACAAACATTCGCAATCATTTAAATTGATAATGAAGTAGGTACACATAGATTCCATTAAATATTAACGCACAGACGGATGATTAAAGGACTGCGAGTACATTGACTTTAGTCAAACTTGTTTGAATCAATTTTTACTCCCCATGAACTATAGTTATTCAGAGAAAAATACCCATGTATCCTAAAATCACACTCACATCTGGAAATGACTTGCTCACAGTTGCTCACATGTAATGATTTCGTGATTGCTAGCCATTAAAAGTTGTTTTATCAACAGACAGATGGTGACGTCTAGAGATGACATTGCTGCTTGCTGCTGACTATTAACTGGGCAAAGTTCCTTTTGGAATGGCCCATATATATTTTTTTATTGCCTTTTCGTGCATTCGGGAGAGTAAATCAGAGACGCTGATAGAATTACAGTGATGTCCGTATTCCGCTCACATCTTTTTTTGAGGATATTTATGTGGATTTCATTCGGTTTACTGCAATAATATAACTGAATTGAGTAGTAAATATTTTTATATCCTTGACTACATACATCCACACACATATATGTATATGTATTCATTTTCATTTTAACAAAGAAATAATATTGTAAGGATTCTAACAAGGAATATATACTCTTAAATGCATGAAGGCTGTGGGCTTAAAGCGAAGCTACATAAAATCTTAATCCTTGAATAATTAATGCGGACTTGTTGTGTCACATGCATACAAATGTATTGTTGGATAAAAATTCATCGCTAATTGAGACCTTTAAGAAGATTATCGTGAATACAAAAGGGTTTTCCATTAAGCGTTTCCTATCTTTAAATTCAAATAAAACTAACTATGAGAGAGATTTCGTTAAATTTATTTTATTTATTTTAAAGGCTTTTGTAGCCTTTATGTATGGAATTTACAAAAGTTTGTCGCGACTTCGCTTGATGGTGCGCACTCAAAATGTCCAATATTCCATAACTCTGGGACAGAAATAAGGATAAATTTGATCGATGGCATTGAATATGTTGGCTTTTAGGGCATAGCCCTGTTACTTAAGAAAACCCCACAGCAGAAGTCTAATGGTTTCAAATCACACAATCTCAGTTGTCAATTCACATCGCATCCGCGTAAGATAACCATTGGAAATCGCACGTGCAAAATTCCATTGTGGCACGGGCTATTTCTTGTCTTGTAAAATCCACATGTCGTCGGTGTCCACATCATCCAAAAGAATTCGGTTATAGTTGCTCGCCATTGACGGTCATGGCCTGGCTGGATCCAGTCTAGAATCCACACAAAGCAGTGACTCGTGGATGCAATCCAATTTGGTGGATCTCATGTGGATTAATATGATTTATCGATCAAAATCGTGGTCAACTTCCAACTGCTTAGAAGCCCAGTCAGCAAACAAACGGCACTCTCTATAGTTCCTGTGTCAGTTGGATCCCAAGTTGAAGCCGAACGTAAAATGAGCAAAGCGAGCGAAATGTTGCTCAAACAGAAGACCCACTGTCATAAAACAATTTATTGGTTAGCTCATATTGTTTAAAGCTATAACTCTCTACGAATAAATAAATGACAGCCAATTTGACAGATGTAGGCTCAACAAATCTGTCATTCAGATATCGTATAGCAACGCCCTCTCGGTTGCATTCGGCTTGGAAAGGTGTTCACCGCCCTTTCCCAGTGTATTGCCTAAAGCGGTAGAAAGAAACCATGAAATTGTACGGAGTCTAAGCTACTTAAGTGACTTCCGCGAAACAATTTCGTACTTGGGTCCCACAAGTCGTCTTTCATCGGATTCTCCATAAAGATCATTTGCTTCTAGTCGAGTTCTTCTTCGATTGGTTTCAAGTAGGTTATAGCTGACAGTTTTATCGTGAAGGGACGATAAATTTAGTTTAAAACTTGTCCTATTTCGTTGGGAGTCCTATCCTGAATGAAGCAAGTTCAAGCAACCAACCCAACTTTTTAGTCGCTGTTTTCATCCCTTCTTTCGACTCTTACGAGTATATTCTGCCTTTTAAAAACGGTTATTGAAATCATTTGTATCTTATTCGACCTCGATACGCTTCAGCCCTTTCATCACACTTCATACATTTTTCCAATACAAAGAAACTTATTAAAAATTAAAAAAAAAAAAAAGGAATCACCACCTTTTTCCCTCGATTCAATGTATTTATTGCCTTCAATGTTCAATCATAGCCTTTTCGTCCTTGTAGAGTGAAATTTATTGAACGACTAGTTGTATGGCCTTCGCCTTTTTGTCTCAATGAACATCGACTCATATGAATAAATAAAATCAAACCAATCGCTATGATGACCCAACTACTACCTTTGTCTGACAAAAAAATAAAAAAAAAGGATACTATAACAATTATTTGCGAATTTGCACGTTTTGACCATTCAAGTCTGCAGGACTATTTCAATAAAACGAAACAATTTTTACCAAAAAAAAAATAAATAAAGAGAATTTATTGTAAATGAGTTTCCATTATATGGCTTGACCTCGTAATCTAGCCTTTTGATCCCATCAATAGGGTGACACTATAAATGGTTTTGTTGGAAGAGGATATTTACTTTGTCCTAAACGTTTGCATTTGATCAAACACTGTACAGGTTTACAAGTGCTAATCTAATTGCCATTGCTTGATGGGATTATTCCGATCATAACAATAATAGTATTGCTACCAATAATAGTATTGCGCCACTCAAAGAGGCTCAAAGAGCATGGAGGGACATAACCACCACCGCAAAGGACCAATAACACTTATCTAAATCAATTTTAGATCACTTGAAAATTCTGCTGCATTCTTTCATATTGAAGGCGTAAAAACCATTTAAGGAACTCTAACAAATCTAGGCGTCTTGATCCATCAGCTGGATGGATGGCATGCATGACAAAGGACTTTGCAAAAGACTCCGAATTTAGCGGCTCAGAGCTACCTAAAAGCATATGCCTCTAGGGTGGAGTGATCTGCAGAATGCTTTGTGAACAACTTGGCGGATCCCTTAAAACATTTGGCACAAGCAAAAGACCAGAGTTTGGGACACTTTCTGTTGGTGATACCCCACTCAGAGTATCTGACAGAGCCAAATGCCTGGGCCCTATATTGGATCAATTGGAGATGAAATAAAGGATAGAAGAAAGAAGAAGTAAGGTTACCTGAGGACCCTACCCCAAAATTATACCGTAAATCTTAATGCGTACGTCTACAGTAAGACCTAAAATGACTTACCGGAACCTAGTGTGACAAATGACTTAACGGCTATCGCTGAAGTTCAAAGTCTGGAATTTATTGGCACAGAGAGTGTACTGAAGGCAACACCATCCGGACGACTTGAAGCTTTGTACTAGTAACGATGGACATGGATGCAAGGCAACGATAAAAAAGGCCTAAATTATTTGCATTTTTATAAGGACTATCATAAAATCAGTTGGCTTTGAACTGGCGGGCAACCAACCTCCAACCCAATTGAATATTTCACCCAGGAAGCACAAGGACCGATATTTGCAGAAGCAGAACCACGGCATCAGAACTGTTTGTAGAATTATCTATAAGCAAGTTGGTGGATCTGCCGATTTTATTCTTATTGGCCAAAGTTAAATGTGAGTCTAAAGGTACAACCATTGTAGAGTGCGATAGCGAATGTCAATTTAATTAATTCAACTTTTTTGTCTTGCTCTCTTTATGAAGTCACTCTCGCTTGGTTCGGAAGGTGTGCGAGAAAACGCTCTCCATGTATGGAGCTACACGAAAACTCGCTGAAACTCAACGAAAAGTGATTGCGAGTGCAGTATAAAAATTACATACATATGTTTATTCGCATGATTACGTACGGCTGAGTTCAGAGCCTTAATTTAATTATTGTTAAACAGCTGAGACACACTTACTTACACAAACTATAGAGCTTGCTTGTAGGCTTTATGGAAGAGTATAGCACATCCATACTAGCTTATGTCCTGTATCCCCTTGTGGGTCCTAGGGCCTCTACAATGCCTTCGCGTCATCGTGTACGATTTCTGGAAAAGTGCCTTAGCTCTCCTCAACTCTTTCTCAGTTGTCGTGCTTCCTTTTCCACTGTTCTGCGTCACGTGTTCCTAGGACCATCGCGTATCCTGCATCCTAGGTAAGCAGGTTCCATTGCATCGCTTAGTTAGCTATGGACCTCTCACTCTTTCGAAGAGTGTAGCCAATGCATTGTCATTTTGGTCTTCGTATGGCTGCGCCTGTAGGTTCATGGCCCGTTTGGCCAGAATATCTTTAAGATAAAGCTTAGGCACCTATTGATCAACGATTGCAGCTTTCTCGTGATAGTGACGGTCACCCTCCAGGTACCACATCCATATAGCAGGATGGATTTAACATTAAAATGGAACAGCCAGACTAAAGATAGCATTCCGAGTCCAGATTTTGCTTTGCCTATTCGACTGGCTATATGCAGTTCGGTTCCGCCATCGGATGAGTTTACTCCCAAGGTATTGGAATCTCTCTACTCTGAGTTGATCTGCCCAACGACGTTTGCTTCCCTCTCCATATTTGCTGTCATGTCATGGGTGAAGGTCCATGATTCTGTGAGACATACAACATCGGCTTGGTCGAGCAAGGTATAGAATTCCTCCATTTCCCGGCCACACTCAGCAGATCGATAATCACCATAAAAAACCAGTATTGGTGAAAGTATGCAGCCTTGCTGAGCCCCTCTTTGGACTTCGAATTCCTCAGACAGTCTTCCTCTGTGCAAGACGTGAGATGGAGACCAACCTCACAACAAATAAGTAAATTCTAACAAAAGCCTTCTTAAAATGGCAGGCAAAGTGGTGACCGATATTCAACATATCGCTCGATGATGAGGAATTGCCTTTTAACCTTCTACTGACATCTTGCTGTTAAATTGAGACACATCCTGTACATAGATTCAAAAGAAAAAAACATAATATTACAATCTAAATGCTTAAATAGCCTGGACAATTCTGATAAGGTCAAACGTTAATTGAGGATGGGAAACCATAAGATAAACATTATCCTTGTAGAAGTAAAGTTTTTAGTGACAAAACTTTCCTAGGGAAAAAAAGTCACCCTGTGCAGAAAAATGTATCCAAAGTAGGTAAACATTTGTTTTTTTTGTTCTGCACAACTTTCCAGTAGCGAATGCAAATTTAAATTGTTGTCCAGTTCAGCCTTCTACTAGACGAATAAAATTTTCATGAGATTATCTACCAACTAAATGTCCAAATAAGTTTTGTAACATAAACAACAGTTTTATCTCGGTCTGTAAGGGGTTTTCACTTGCTTTTTTTTTTGTATTTTGTGTGTTATTTTAAAATTCTGTCCATCCCCTACAGTTTTTATTTCTTGCATGAATTATTTATACCCCAATAAGGCAAGTTTGGCCAGTGCGAATAGTTTTCTTTTTATTTTTTGTTTCAAGTGCTATTGCTAAACTTTTTTTTTTTTTGCTATACAATTGAAATAATGATGTTGCCTGGAGTTGTAAAATGAGGTTGCATTTATACTAAATATTTGCATTTAAAGCTAACAGTGAAGGTGGAAGGAAGTCGTCAATTTAATTGAAGGAACTTGAGATATAAGACATCGAACTCTAATATCTCACGAAGTATAACTCCTAAGGCTTTTATCTGCTGGAAGATAGATCATGCTTGGAACTCAGTGGGGTGTTAACAAGTTCTGAGGCAGAGGAAGCACAAAGCATATGCTACCCACAGGTAAGGAGCTACTGAATGACTTTATCGACTTGACATGAATGAGATGACCAAAGGAAAAATTGATGTCGCCAATTGAGTAAAAGCCCTATCTCGAACTACTAGGGCACTTATCAGCCCAATCCTGCTGCACGGCACTGAGCCTTTGGTCAAAATTGGATACGGATCCCCTTGGTTACTTTCAGAGAAATCTCCATGGATTGATCTTTTGTTCCGCCTGCATAAACGACTAATATAGGAGAAGGCACAATTTCGAAGTATACAGCCTATATTAGGAGTTAAACCTACCCAGAGAAGTCCACATACATCGACTAAGGTGGCTGTTTCATCTAGAGCCAATGAAGCCCAACATTTAGGCTCTGAAAATCTTAAAACACACTCCGGATGGACGGCGTGGTAAAGATCATCCTCGCACTAAGTAGAGCGAACAAGTGGAGAGGCCAATTGACCAACTTTTCGGCTCAACTGGAAGTATTAAGGCCGACTGGAGAGGTTTGTTTTTTGAGACCCACCTTTCACTTTGGACATCAGGGGCATGAATATCACATATCCACACCCACAACCATGCAAAGTTCCTCATTATGCTACTAAAGTCTTCCAATCTGTTGGCTCTGAGCACAGAGAAGAACCTGATAACCTCGGATGCATTTTATATTTGTCTTTGAGGTTGAGGTGGGAACTAGTCACCTTGTCACTTGCGGCCTGACACTTTTCTGACACCTCGTATCACAGAAAAGGCTACTGCTTCACAAAGCGGCGTTCATTTTTCGACTAGTATCAGTGAAAAGCTAAAGAAATAGCCCGAAGATTCGTGGTAGTAGCTAGCTAAAGCTTAAATTTCAAAGTACACTTCCAAGGCCATTATTTACTCTTACTTATGTCCAGTATCCCCTTGTGGAACCTAGGGTCTCTACGATGTCTACGCGATTTCTGGAAAACTGCCTAAGCTCTCCTCAACTCTTTCCCAGTTGCTGTGCTTTCTTCTCAACTGTACGGCGCCATTTACTCCTAGGAGCACCGCGTATCCTGCCAAAAACTAGGAAAGGAGTTAAACGAGTTGGCAGTTCTATGAAAAGAATATGAGCAAGTGCCTTAAGTCTAACATCTTAGCGCACTATGGTTCGCCATTGTATTCATGCATTCAATGCTACTCATCAGGTTGTTTGGTTGGTTCTTTAGAATTGGCTCTTGATAAGGATATGCTTACACCATCACTCACTGTTATCTGTTGTTTGTAGATCCATGGTCACCTACTCTGCAAGAAGTATGGCGATAACTATCAACTTAGTATCAGGGAAGCCAATTATTTCACTCAAGTTTGCCATCATAGATCAGATTCTACAGTAGTGGACCTAGTACGCAGCACTGAGGGACACCGCCTGTGACGTTACGTATATTGCCTTATCCGGTCGACAGTGCTGTAGTGCAATGTTCTATTTTGAAAATAGTTCGTCATTATCTTCTGCAGGTGGAGTCATTTAGTTCGGTGAATTCATTAAGGATAGCTTTCCAGATGTTGGCTAGCATAGGTGATGCCAAGTCTCTGGGCATGTCTTTCTATAGTACTGTGTCCGTTTTTGGCATTTGCTATTTTGAAGAGCGCTCCTCTTTTGGGATTAGAAGACTGATGGACCCAATTTTTTTCAGTGTTGTAGCCAATGTAGTCTAGCGGTTTTACCTTTCTCAATGCGTGGCATTGATCTTTGCGTCGTTTGAAATAAGTTGCTTTATAGAAGACGTTGGCGTCTCTCAATGTCCGTGACGCTTATGCCATAATCACTAGCTTAAAGAGCAGTTGATAACCAGATCTTAAGATCCAGAATCCATACAAATTCACAGTGATTCGTTCTGCGTTTTGCTCCCTCCATTTTGTTTGGCATAGAATATCTATATAACTAGAAACTCTCCTGTTTCAATGTGCTTCGGATTCCCTATGCCAGCTAAGCCTGCCAAACGAGCTCAAAGTTAAAGGCCAGTCTTATGTCGTTACGCCCTCCTCCTTCAACGTCACTTACTTAATCGAACGAGTCCCTCAATGCGCCATCATTCTGTTGCTTTTCTTTCATGAACATAATTCACTGAGCGAATTTTTTTCATCTTGTCACATTATCCTTCCATTTTAAAAGAGTTAGCCTTTTTTCCATTACAATGCACTCTAAAGGAAAAAAAAAACCGTTCATCCACTGATGGATAAGGAAAGGGAAAAGGCAAAAAGTAGTTCTTCTTCGAGTGATTAAAACTCAATATCTTGACTCCATTAGAATCAGTTGCATCAGGGTTAAGAAGACGAAACGACTACAACAAGGACTTGGTTTGCCTAATTCCATCACGTTGGCAAAAGAATATCCCTAGTCTATTCGTCGTAAACTCATTTGGCTATCCCAACTGACTCGTCGTCGTAGTCGTCGAATTCAATCCATTAAGCAAACATTATCTGAACCGAAACGTGATTTGTGTGTTTTATTATTCATGACAGAATAGTTTAAGGTCATCTAAACAGAATTTGCAACTTAGCAGGATGGAAACTCTTTTCGCATACCAAACTTTCGTATCATTACGCTGGTTTCTTTCTTTTTTCTATTTTTTCTTTTTACTCTCGATGGTATATTTCCTTCTTTCCTCAAGGATCCTTTGGGTTTTTTTTTTTTTTTATTCTGTCATTATGTATGCACTACATTAGGTTGGAATAGTAGTAGCTTCGGCTACACAGAGCAAAGAGAGAAGGACGGATGGGTTTCAAAAAAAAAACTAGGGATGGAGTATAGTCGTTGAAAGATGTTGAATAGTTAATTTCGGTATATTAAGCTGGTAATCGTCGAAAGGAACATTTCCTCTCTGTTGTGCTGTGTGCTCTCTCAAAAGGAATAAAATGAGTTTTTATGTGAATTCATGTTCGGTATCTTGAAGATTAATAAATTTCATTACACGAGTTACATTACACAAAAAGGGTAAATTTTCTCTTATCCTTGTCCTTATCCTTGGCCCGTTGTAATAGGCTAACAAACTTATTTAATTGGTGTGTATCTTAAGGTTGTTTATTCAGAGACTTTACTCTTTTATGTGTCGAAATAGGGTCAAATAAATGAGAAGTAAATTCGTTGAATGTGTATTCGCAAATAAAATAAGTACTAACCTACCATCCATTTCGATTGAAGGTGTTATATTGTACCGCATCCTTTCTGATTTATGTTGTAGCTGTGTCTTCTTCATGGATGACAAGGCATAGCTTCTCACAATTGTACGTGTTGTGCGTGGTATCCATATCTACAGTTTTATGCAGTATCTTAAGGGCAGGAGGATTTTTGATAAGCCTACTCATGACAGTAATAGTCTTGGATGTTTGTCAGAGGTGGGACCATGAAAAGACTTTGCTGGTGTTTTCTTGGATCCAAACTTGAAACCCCATCCACAGTACTTCAACGTGCAGACCATCTTGAGGATCTGATAAAGTCCAGCCTAGTCAATGTTTATACCAGAGACTCCTACTAGATTGTGAAAGGGTTTGCCGAGGAACTTGTTTCTGTAATGCTAGAGTCCAGGGCATTGGGAAATGTAGCGGCGTCCTCTACACCTACTTTGTTACCGCATCCTCTGGAGAGTTCTTCTTCTGTCCTTACGCATAAGTCCCTCGGTCCTTGCTTTGTCGAAGAATGGACATTGTCGTCCTGTTCTAAGTTTTATCATAGGTTTCCGCCTAAAGTTTTCCTCTCTTATGGCTAATTTTCCTGATTCAAGGATGGAATGCTTACAGAGAGACCATCTTGTTGTCTGATGAATCTTTCTTTTAATAGCTAGGGACATCCTCGTCTCTGAAACCTAGCAAGGCAAAACCTTGTAGTTGCTTCTATAGCAGTCTGGCCTAAAAAAGAAAAAGAAAGGAATACCTAGTCGTCGTATAGCAAACTCACAGGAACTCCCAGGACCTCTGCTTGGAAACACTTCGCCACCATATTCAGTCAAAAACATGAACACCTCGTGAAGCTGCTGTGACGCACAGTTATGTTAGTACATCTTACAGAGTTCTCCAAACAATGGTTCGAATGGTAAGCACCAACGTACAAATTTCCCCTAGCTCTAATGCCAAAGCATTTATGAAGCTAATAGATGCTATTCCCCTGAGGCAATATCTAAAGCATCCTTGCCTGCCACTCTTCAAAAATTCCAGTGCGTGCCAACAGGATTTCCGTTCATGTTTGTGACCAGCGGCTTTTGAATTCCATTGATAGCAAAGTCCTTTGGACATTCTAAGGATACTCCTCAATGGAGGAAGAACTTTGCCCAGCATTTAGATCATTCTGAAATTCTCAAATGCCCCAAAGTTTATGACACCAAAGTCAATGAACTTTATGACTTTAAACTGTCAACTGCCAACTGCCTACTGGCAAGGACCAAATGCCAATGCATTATGCTATGCCATCTCAGGGGACCTTCGTCAGTCTCACAATGTCAGCACATTCTCTATTGTGAATGCATGGGCCTTGGGAATTTGTGCATTTTGTGGAATATGCAAATAGCTATGTACTGCTTTGACTTCATTAGTCAAAGGTGTGATAGGAAGTCGGCTGTCACACAGCAGCGGCCCCATATACATATACGAACAACAATAACAACATGACACTCAATTACAACAAACTGTCTGTCCCATTGACATGCCAACAATGTGTCGACGATTTTGTGTCCTCCGAACCGATACACACATGCAAAAACACTCCCCCATTCACACATATGTATGCCGCCCAGGTTGACGAACATGTTAACACATATGCCACCAATCAGGAAAGTTCCTGAATTTTCATTACCCTTTAGCCTGGTCTACCGCATGCTGCTGCTCCTGATGCTCCTGATGCTCCTGATGATGTACAGAATGGTGTGTGTGTGTGTGTGTGGATTCGGCGGTGGTTTTCAGGATGCTCATGTTTATTTTCGGTACGAAAATTTGGGAAAACACTTTGAGGGGCATTTCGATGCGGCAACAGCGGCAGTGGCAGCGATGCCGATGACACTACATTTGGAACTCATGTGAATCGTTATACATCCTGCGCCTGGGTTACGGTCGATGTGGGTGAGCTTGTAGTTTGTATTGCTCTCGGTTCTGTTCGATTGTTGGTTTTTGCTACCTTTTCTCCAGCTTGGGATTAATTAAAGTGCAGATGACATTTGAAAGGCAAATTTCAATGACAAATTTTGTGTGAATGCCGGATGGTTGTATAAATTACATAAGTGGTTTCATCCGAATAAGACATTGAACTTGTAAGGCAGTTTGGCATATAGAACTGTTAAACTTTTAGTTTTTTTGGCTTGTGTTAGACCGCATTCGTTAGATCTCAGGGAGAAGATGTGCGCGCTTCTGAAATTAGTTGAGCGTTAGACGAAGAAGTGGTCCGTTTGAAGCGGTGGAATTCTTAGAATAACCATTTGCCTCACATGTTTTTAGTAATTTCAACTCAAATGGAGAGGGAGACTATGAGTACCTAATTTTAGAAGAAGACTGTGTGAAGAAATTGACAATCGATATGTAGGTAGAGGTGGTAGCGCTTTATACGAGAACAGATTTAGCGAGTCGAGTCTGTGGAAGCACATCTGCTCGAGCTCGAAAGAATTTCCTCTATTGAACCAACCTTGAAGTCAACTGCAAAGTCCGAAACCCTATAGCAGCTGCTTCAACATATTTGAAGCCGAGCTCTATAACCTATAAGCTCTGTGTTATGGTGCTGAGAAGGAGATGGTAGCGGAAGAGCCGGAAGATCAATGACAGCGCTGATATTCTTCAAAACGCGAGGTTCTGTTGTTGAATCGCTCCAGCCCCTTCCCGTACGAGAATCTGATCTTTCAGGCTGAGGGTTTCCACATGCAACCAAAGAACTAGCAAAAGGCTTTAGAGGAGATGTATGTAACTGCCATCAAAGGCATGGTTTGTTTCTTCGGAGTGAGGATAGCTAAATTCAATTTTGATTTCAACAAGGCTGCTGCCTTGACATGCTTATTTTTGCGGTTTTAGGCCGGAGTATTTCACAATCGATCAAATTGTATCAAACCCATAAATGAGCCTGCGATGGCGGTATCATTTATCAAAATTCTATGCCGACGATAGTTTTCTAATTCACTTGCTTCTCCGGCCAGTTTACTGACTCTCTCTTGGATGTTTTGTTTCTCTTGGCTAATACTAGAAGAAAGGTTCAGGACGTGAAAAGCCTCAAGATATGAGGGATGCTTTGATTGAAAAAGAGGGCTATTACACAGTCGATACCAAAAAAAAAAAAAAAAAACAATTTTTGCCTCTGTTTTTTATTTCTAGACTATATCAATGCCTGCAGATCATCACTGAGGAGCGCGATAGGTTAGGGCTAGCGGGGAAGAGCTATCTACTTCGCAATCAGATCAACGCTGACTCATTATGATACCCAATGACGAGAAAGGAATATTAGTCCTTGCCCTCCTTCTTTAGAACTTCGTCTACCGCCACAAGCACTGCAGTATACCTCTCCTATAAGACGTGGTTTTTGCGAGTGGATTCGTCCATGTGTGTGGGAATTAATTGCTTTTTTTTTCCTTGCCAAGAACTTACGAGTTGTTTGGGAGTTGGATTGATGTTGTAACCATTTTGCAGCAGAAAGGAGTCAGTGTTTACTCCAGTGACCATTTTGGAGCTATGGTACTGACATGTGATCATTTTTACAGTCTTCGCTGCTCATGTCTGCCCTAAGGATTGTTATGTGCCTATGACTCACAATATTTTGTTTCCAGCTATATGAATGGCTTATTCAAAGTGGCTAGCAACTATTACATGAAACTGTCACGCAGAAGCAGCTTCTGAATGGCTCCAAGACCGGTAGTAAATATGGTTCGTATTGAAATGGTGAGCTAGTCTTCACACCTTCGTTAGGATAATGGGCTTGTTGATATCCACCTTATAATCTTTAGGGACGGACCTCAAGTTTTCAGAACTCAAATGCTCTATTGTGGTGTCAGGGTTGTCAACTGTGGAGCCTTGCTGTTAGCGGTGTTTGGTCCATACATACTTCCTAGCCATGGTTTCCCGTGCCTCATCAATTAGCTTTCCTAGTGAAGGGAGAATTTTGCCTCCTGTCAACGCTTTCATTGCATGAAGGATTTCCTTGTCTACCTTGAATATGAATACAACCCTTATCTCTCTCTATGTTCTCGGTATATAGCCATCTGTCAAATCCTGATCATTTTAATGCAAGGAATCATCTGAGAGCCCACTCCTTTCTGTCTTCTATGATTAGATTCCTCTAGTGGGTCCGTATCTGTGATATGATTTCTACTACTGTTGTTGCCGAGTTCAGTTTTGTAGCCCGGATATTGTTTGTTTGGCAACGGCCTTAGTGACTCTAGACAGGATTTAGTCCAGTACTTGTCAGAGTTTATGAGACGTCGTGAAGTTTCGTACTCCTTAGAGGCAATTTCCCACAGTCTTGAGAAGCCTCTCATCTCGTCGCAAAATCGGTGTCATATTGACGTCAAATTGAGAAGTTTTCTTGGTCCTTTCTTCCTTGTTTCACCATGAAGGTGATGATTTAGTATAGAAAGGGTCTCTTTAAACACAGAGGTTAGTCTCTCGGCTCTATGGTCGATGTCCGTACAGTGTTGCATATTGCACTCTTGTAGCATGCTGCTGCATATTTCCACTTAAGTAAAATATGTAATTGAGCGACCGCAGTATGAATCCTTTGCAAACTTATAACCCAATGACGCTCACGCACACGGGTTGAACTAACAGGAGTACATATTTCGTAGCAATTAAAAAATATAGACCCAATAAAATGGATTCATAGTCCGGCAGATATTAAAATTAACTACCTTACTGTTCTCCCAAAATTTGCTGCAAAAGTACTACCTTCTTTGGGAACCACATCATCGTTGGTTTTTCGGTTTGTGTTGCCCTCAAATACACTCGTTATTACCCGTGCTCTTGCTGACTACCACCGCCACCCTCGCACAGCCATTAGCCAGGATACTAACTGCGGTAAGAAGACAACAATTGGTAATTTTTGCATGGAAAATTACATTCAACCCTTAATGAGTTTTTAATACGATTTTCGTATAACTAGAGCGTACTTTAGAGATGGCCCCCGGAGAGTCGCTGTCTTCTTTATTTTTTTTTTTTATTTTTTTCATTTCGTGTTTCCCCGTTTCCGCTCTTAGTATTGTATGTGGAAACTCGACAAGTTAATTTGGTTTAATTGCTGTTGGCAGCACTACAGGGCATATACTACCACCACGTGACAGCAGCAGGAGCAGCAGCAGCAGTTGTATTGTGTGTATGCTTTGGTGGGGTGGTTGGTTGAGGATTCAAAAACGACTGCTATGTACTTGCAGTCGATTTAATTCAAATCAGGAAGAGAATTTGGCTAAATTGGCAAATGTTTCAGTGCAATGGCTTGTGGAATTGTAAATTCCATTTTGTTTGTAATTTTAACTGATAATGGAGAATGTTAGTTGCTAAGGAAATACCATTATTTGGAACCCGGCAGAGCAATGAAAATATGTTTCAATGTGTTTTCTTTTTCGAAAATAAATATATGTTATATTTTAGCTAATTGAATGGCAGATATACATACCTTTAGTGGAGATGCTCTTTTTTACTTTTAGGGAATATGTCATCTGGGGAGTCCTGCCCCTGTACCTCCTGTAGCAACAACTTCGGCTCACGAATGTAGGAATGTAGGGCACGAAATAGCGAGTATCATCCACTTCGACATATTACTCTACCCCGAAAGGAAAAGTGGTTGTTAGAAGACTAAAACCTGTGCATGTTGGTAAAAGAATTAATTTCCAGACTTGTCAACATGGTTAACCGAATGGGAACAGTTCTGAAAGGACACTGTCCAGGGCTCTATGGCCAAAACTAAAGCAAAGGAAATTCGGAGAAATCATTAAGTACTCTCTCTTCTCTCAGCCACTAAGACTGTCAGGCACGGATTCATGCAGATCATGGAAATGTTGACACACATCAAAGGACACTAGAGGACGAGGCTATTTTCAGAATGGAAATTGGATACTTACTTAACTCCTGTATTCCCTTGTGGGACCTAGGACCGCTATTACGCCTACGCGCCATCGTGTACGGTTTCTGGCAATGTGTCTCAGTTCTCCTCAACTTTCTTCTCAACTCCTTGAAAGGCTGGTTATTTTGCCATCCTGCGTTGATGGATTCCTTTGCTTTGCATGGTTAGATATGGAGTTTGTGACCAATCTATTTGATGATCGTGCCTACAGGTTCCTGACCCGTTCTCTGGTAGAGGTGTTCCATTACATGGTTAGGCAGGAAAATCCCTAAGGTAGGCACCTTTTAACGAAAGTTTGTAGCTTTCTTGTGATGGTGATGGTCACTCCCCAAGTGTTATGTTCTTCACAGATATGACGTTGCAGCGGAACACTAGGCTAGGCTATAATAATATTGAGTAGATTGGTTCACAGAAAGTTCACGGATCTTACAAAATTTTGACGGGCAATTAAATTGTTCGGGAGAAATGATTAAGATCCTGGTTTTCAGACATTTAGGTCGATATGGGCACACTAAGGTGCCTAGTGTTGTCATGATGACCTCAAAACTCTGTCCAACCTTACATACTATAGTCTTTAAAGGACAACTCTTGTAATTTGGGCATATTGCAAGCTATCATCTGAGCTGAGTTTTATAGTAAACGCAACAAGTATTGGACTGGCCTTGAGTTTAGTTCCTGAGAGTTGCCTAGAGTGTGTTAGCACTTTTCTTGGCTTTTTTTTCAGTTTAGACTCAACTATCTAACTAGCAAGGTCTACTGTAAGAAAATGTTGCTCTTATGTCTTCAAACCTCCTGCTGGAACAATCCTGTTTATATACTAGGCCTTATGGATCGTTGATGGCTGTTTTCTTGAAGAAATAGTCATCAGCAGCAAGATTTATAAAAGTTCAATCAGCAAGCACACAATGTTCTCCATAGTATGCATACAGATACTTTTCCCTTTTATTCCTCATTGGTTTACTTGAAAACCAGGATCTGAAAACATTATTTTTGAAGCTTTAAGTCGTTGGTTGCTATTGTCGTATCGAGAAGTTCCTAAGCAGCAACTGAAATACCTAAGATCCTTGTGTAATCGTTTCTCAAAACTTCTGTTAATTTTACCAAATTTCAATCCACCTCAAAACAACTGATCCATAAGACATACAATTGCACTATTTCACATGCCTTTCCTTGCAATAGATACAAGTTATTCATACATTTAACATGTAATTTCATTTATTTACTCAGGCTCTCTATGATGGAATTGAAATACCTACTCAAAAGATACATTTGATTTCGCACTCCTTAGTTATAACTAGGTAGAAGATTTTTCTGTTTTTTTGGATTCACATTCCCTAACTCGTATCTGTTCAAATATGCAACACAATACAATGAAAAATTTATCTTATTTTTAAGCAAAACTTTATAGAGGACATAACAAAAGGAGTAAGCAACAAATAAAAATAAAACAGACATGACTAAAATATCCCTGAGATGTGCACTCGGTACTTTAGTGAATGTTGCGCTTGTGTTGGATGAACTTTTCTGCATTCTGATTGTAGGATTTCTTATTCAGATGATTCTACTATTGAATTATTTATAGAGGAAAGGACTCTGAAAGAGTGGATCTGTAAGGAATCCCTAAGGAGTTGTCGGCCCTAGTAACTTAAGCAGCATCTCCAGGTATTTTTGCTTCAATGGAAATGCTTTTACAGTAATATGTACATTCGTTGGAAGGCGATGTTTACTTTCGTATTGAATGAATGAACTT
Organism: Chalcosyrphus nemorum; assembly: GCA_949716465.1. Taxonomy (NCBI): domain Eukaryota; kingdom Metazoa; phylum Arthropoda; class Insecta; order Diptera; family Syrphidae; genus Chalcosyrphus; species Chalcosyrphus nemorum. The sequence continues at coordinate 33,165,896 of OX454333.1, forward strand.
ATTTTCTTTTCTTTTTTTTTACAAATAAAGTTTAATAATAAAGTTTATTTGGTGTAGTTCAAAAAATCCAATGAGTTGGAATAACAGGAAAGGAAAGGATGTAGTCTTTATTGCACTTAACTATTGGTTAGATGAACAATCAGCACCGCAACAGAGAGACATTCTGTGAGCCAGGAGAAAACTGGAAATAGGCCTAGGCAATAAAACCCTGCAGTTTGTATCCTTCAAGGCTCCCCAATAGGTCCACTAGACTAAGAGTTGACGAAAGAGTACGTACAGCACGTCACTGATTGTTGTCCGTTGTCCGGCGTTACCCTGTTCAAATTAGTCTGTTACATATGTACCTACGTAGCATCCAGAAGATTTGATGACTTTCCCTTTCCAGAAATTTGTTCCTTTCATGTTAGAGGCCTGTGCCTTGGCATAATAAGTGGGTCCTATCCTCAATTATTAAAGTAAAGTTTTTCTTCCTCTTGCCGCAGTTTCTTCATGTGGTACCTCACAGTTTGGACTGCTTGATGATTTTTGGTTATGGTTTTACCAAACTTGAGTCACAGTTTCCATGTGATGACGGAATAGAAGGTCCACATCCTATTTTTGTTGTCTAATGCCACTGATTCTAGTTTGAGTCTGAAAGGCATTAGTCTTTTCATTGTCTGGTATTCGTTTGTGTCCAAGAGTGTCCAATAGAACGAGATCTTGTTATGTATTTGTTCCAAGAGGCTTAATGCACGTCACATTTTCTGATGTGAATAGCTTCACTGGAAATCTCTGAGATCAACTTGTCCCTTGCACTACCCCATTTGTTCTGTAAAAAATTGTCTAGTCATCTCAATGAATTGGAGTAGGCGCTTCAGTGATGAAGCTTACATAAAAAGCACCGAGAATCTGCAGCCAGAAACCAGCAAAGGCACGACATTCACATAGGAAGGCGGAGACTTAACGCAGCTTCGGGGTTGAGAAATTCTCCTTTAAGCCTTGTCTAATCGCAGATCTCTTTTCTCATGATACCCATGATACCAGTGATAGCCATCATTCAGATTAGAGTCAATTGAATATTGCGACACGGTTCAAGGATCTCTTGCATTCACCACCTAATTTAGAACAGGTTTTAATCGCAGCTTGACTGTCACTACACACACAGATACCACGAGCCTTTCAGCTATTCCTAACGATGTGACTCGTAGCCATTGTAATTTCATGTCTACAAATACACCAGCCCCTGATCCTTGATTTGGAACTATAGTACATTTCTGACTCAGGTTTGAATGCTAGAAAATCATACTTGCGCCGCAGCTGAAGCCTAAGAGGAGTCATAGCATCAGGCGGCATGTTCATAAGATCAGAGTACTAGGATGGGTGTCGTACAAGATCACTCGAATAGCAAATTTTGTAGCAATCAAACTCCCCTAAGGGATTGAAGCATGACAACAGACTTAGACAACCAACATCTTCCTGGCAGTTACCATGGCAGATTTCGGGAGAATGTCCTTAGCAAGAGTAATGTCATCTACAATGCAGTATGGTTCTCAAATATTTATAAGCTTGTACCATGAAGACGAGTTAATCCATTGAGATAATGCAACGCCTTCCGAAGAACCTTCTAAGAGACATATGTTGTGGCTGGCATAAGAATTCTTGCTAAAGAAGCAGAGTATCATGTCACCAGTGCAACTGCAACAACATGGACTAGTCGAAGTTATACCGAGATACCAGCAGGCACAAGTCTGAAAGGATGGCAGTAAGGAATGGTAACACTCTAATAAATGAACGCAGAGGTTGATCTCCAATGTAGATGCTTGGCTCCATAGGAAGCATGGATGAACTCTTCATAGAGGTAAAGCTCGGCTACGGCGACAAACACTAACTGTCGGGTAAAAATAAATGTGAGTTGAGTTCCACTTTCGCGATTCAAGATACCGGGTCAATGGAGAAGGCCATGGGAAAACGATGTTCAATATCGGCGCCTCATGTTGTATTTCATTTAACTTGTCGAATATTTCCAACGTCTCCGTGGGAGACAAGTGACATTTGAATATGACCTTTGATGTTGTAATGGAGGACTTCAGTTGGACGGTCAATGCAAGGGAAGACAAGGATTTCATAAGGCTTTTGGTGACATCTTAGTCTGCTTGTAGTAGACACTCGGAAGCATACGACATTCAAATCGCCCTATGACGCGTATCTTTTGTTCCTTAGAAAGGGTGATAGTACCTACTATCCACGGCTGACTGACGTCCTGGAATGTGGCTATGTTCTCGCTAGTAAGCTTTTGACCTACTATCTACTAATAGTACTGTACTAGCATGAAACGGGAAAACCACTTTCCACTAATTTCCATCTTAAAGTTCCTCAGACACCGTAAGGGATGTGCATTTTAATACCCCCTTTTGCCAAGTTGATTTAGAATAAGTACATGAAATAAGATCAGATTATATCTTCAACCTTTCCGAAGTATCCATCCGTCAACAGCACACACGCCCAACAGACACAACAAAATAGTCACTTTTATTTTTACGACCATCAATCAGTCTGTGTGACGTCGCGCGAAAGTAATTTTATTCCTCAATCTATCTACACCGGGAGAACACCAGCTAAAATATTTATTAAAAGCAAACCTCCTCCGATCGTAAATATCCTTAAAAAACATACAACACATAGGATATTGTCGCTATAAAATAACTCCCACAAGAGAGGACGAGAGAGAGGAGGAGAGTTCTTCTAGACAATAGAAGATTAAGTGGCCTTTGGGGAAGCATAGAGCAAAATTGCAGGCAGATGGGTATCATAAGGTTCAACAACAACAACAACAGTATCTTATGGGATGAACGTGATTAAAAGACTCGCGAAACACTAAGACTTCACGTAGTGGCCAGTTCTACTTTTTTGTGTAAAGATACTTGAGGAGCAATTTATTTTCTGTTTTTATCACTAAGATACAAAAAGCAAGACGAAAAAAAAAAAAAAAACAATAATCTTTCATAAGTGCTTTAATGGTACCCAAAGGACATTATGCTTTCTTTTGAATGGTGCTCCTGCAGATGGTAGTTATAAAGCTGTTATAATGTCCTAACAGATATCTTTACTATTAGTGTCTCGCTTAATAGATTGAGAGGGTATCCATTCTATTAATTTTATATCTCTTACTTTACTTAAAAGTGATGTAGGGCAATAGATCTATACAGGGTGATGCTAAAATATAGCAACTGGTCTAAGCAAAGACACAGAGTGCTTGAACAATGGCAAAAGATATTTTGTGTATTCTTCTTGAAATAGAAACAAAAATCCATACAAATTGTACCAAATTTAGAAATGTATGCAATTGTATAACAAGACATGGGGGCGGTTTGCTCAGTGACCTAAATGTTGCCGAAAATTTGGAACACTGTTAACCATTCTTCATTCAGCATTCGGGTGCTGCTGCATCACGCTCGATGTGAATTGTAGCATAACCTTCAGGCCTGATACTATGTCAAGGGGCTCAGTATTAAGTGCGTTGGACAGTATTAAGTGCAGAGGGTCCGAGGCTCGAATCTCAGAATATGCCAAATCTTTTTTCACGGCCCGGCCCTATCGCTTTCCTTGAACTTCGTCTTTCACTTCAAGATCAATTCGTTTCATCGGCTCTTCATCTGTCGCAAAATGTCATATATCACCACCTCCACGTACCCTGTGGATAGTAACGTACTAGTGAACTAACGATGAGCATATACCAAATCCGTCCATGCATGTATACATAGCTGGGCACTTGGCAGAAAGAGCTTCATGTAGGACTCACGCACGCAAGTAGGATTGGATGAGACACCTCCTGCTAACCTGAACGTGTACTGCGTCTCAGAAGAAAAATGGAAGGTGGATGAATTTCTGTATAAGGGTTAAACTAGCTACATCGACATATTCAAAGCTCAGGTCTGTAAGAATTTCTATAACTTCATCGCCCTAAATGAGTTAACAGCCGCGCTCATACCTCCAAAGTGAGATATTGATTCCCTGAGTTCTAGGTGCTAAAACCCATGGAACTGGCCCTCCATGTTGGGCGTTGTGCCGTCGGTAAAAACTTTACTACGTAAAAATTTTCTAATCATAAAAGAGACACCAGCATTGGGTAACAACAGTCATTTGGCGATTCGACCCGGAACGTCCACGGACCATGATTTACGAGTATGCGCCCAAAATTTACAAACTCCACATACTCTGCGTCCAGCTGAAAAATCTGAATCTGTCCACAAGCAGTACAAGGCAGATATTATCGCGATCCAGGAGCGATCCAGCTGTACTCTGGAGGTCGCTGAATAAAAGTTAGAACAACTTCTCGTACCAAAACTTAAGAAAATTTACCTAGAGTGCGCTGTGTAGTCCTGCCTAGAGTCGGACATTTCCAAAGACGCTATCGACGAAGTAGCTGTGCGGCTGTGAGTATCAAACCTAATGCCTTTTCTGGCCCTTTGAATTCCTATAGTCCAGTGACCAGAACTGGTTGAAAGAGTTCTCCCACATCCACGCGGTTTTTATTTAGTAGTTCTTGAGCTCTCTTCAATTCGTAGTTGGCCACCAATCTGTCTAGATTTGACAGAACTTCGCAACACTCGCCAACTACTATCAGCTCCGTTGGACGTTCACCTCAGTAATTAAAAGCAGAACCACTCCTCGCTTTCGCTATCAAAGAAGATTAATTCTCAACCTGTGAGCCAGCGAGGAGAGTTCCTCCTTGAACTTTTCTACCAGCTTTCAGTAGCTATGTTATCCTCTTGATAGCAACGTGGCTGTCAATGAGGATGGCCATAGTGTTTAGGAGGAAGGAGATCTGCTGTTGAGTAGGCAGCAAGCTTCACTTCAACCTGGAAGACACTGCACGAGTCCGGAAGCCAATATGAAGTAGAGATTTTGAGGTTAACAGTCCATTTTTAAACCGTGGGCGAAGTTGTTGTTCCGAACTCGTTTGTCAATTTGCCATATATGTACATAGCCCTGACCCCTATTGCATATGTTTACTTTGAGGATAATATAGCCGATTAAAACAACTCCCAAATCCCTTGGCAATCCATTCATAATGCTTTTGGGACCATAAAGTCTGATTACCCAGCATCCTGTTTCTCTAAGTCAAACCAATCAAAACCAAAACTAAAAATTTACCTCAGAAAGCAATAGGAATGTAAAATAAACTGTGAATTACAAGCCAATGCAAAAATTAGGTATGTGCTATTCTTTTAGTCAATTTAGACACCACATCTCAGCTTTCAACACCTCAGCTGCTCGCTGTGTTCTTCTACGATGACTGTTTGCACTTCGTTCCAATCAAATGGATCTATCGATTGGCTGTACTCCATGACTGCCTGTCAGGGGGATCTCGGCTACTATCGCCTGTTAACTTAGGCTAGAGAAATGTTCTTGTTGTTACAAGCCACAGTTTGGGTTCCGAAACCTTGTGTTGTCTTGTGATGTTGCTTGGCGATGAATATTTTGCTATGCAAAGAAGAACGTCATCAAGAAAATGGTCCTAAAAAGAATACCTAATAAAAAACCTTGCCTTGTCGTTTTGCAATTAAAAAGTTTTAATGACTGCTGTGTTTCCCAACACACCGAAACCGAAAACTGTTTCAAAAACAAAAGAATATTTCTTCACCTCAGCCTGTTTGGTACTTACTAACTACCTTCTAGTTAGCAATGCTAAACATTTGGAATTTATAAATATTTTGCATTTTTTTTTTTCAGCCAAAAACTTTTAGTCCTGCCACGGAGGAAAAAAAAAATGCATTTTTCATCTCGGCGAAATCATCTAAACAGAGAAAGTTTCCATCAAAGAGTGCAAACTTTAATAGTTGTGTAAACTACTTGACAAAGTCCTGTAAATGTTTTCTGTACTGTTTTAAAATAACTTTTTTTTTTTTACCAGGATATAGCTTAAGAAAAAAGGAAGAAAATAGATCTTAGTTTTCACTGCTTATTGGAGGTAAACAGCTTGGTAATTAGATTTTAAATAAGAACTGGCAAAGCAAGGAGAGAGCATTTGGAGCATCATACTTCTATCAAAGCAATTGCGACGGCTAGCTTAGTATACTTGGCCAAAGTCTACGAAGTTCATCCTTTTTGCGTGCGTGGGCTTTGAATTTGGAGGAAGTTTAAAGAGATACTGCTTCTAGCTGGTCTTGTTTAACAGCAAGTACCTACAACAACTTCAGACGATAGGTCCTAGCTAGAGTCTGGGACTTCTGGACATAGACTCGTGACCACAAAAAGAAGTCTGTAACTGTTAAATCAGGGGATCTTGCCGGCGAGTCCGAATCCTCGAAACAAGAGATTAGGCGACCTGGAAATTCAGGCTTCAGAAAATCGGCTCTAGCTAATGCTTCATCCTGTCGAAACCACATGTTCTTTAGTCTAGTTTAGAAGGCGAAAACCATTAAGCCTAGCTCTGTACCGCTTGCCGTCAGTTGTAGTCATTTGGCCCGTGTCATTTTGGAAAAAAAAATAAGACTGAGCTCTTTATAGTTAGTTCTATTCACATATTCTCAGAGATGAATATGAACCTCGTCACTGTCGAGACGCAGGACGGCTTGAAGATAAACAGCTGAAGCACTGTCTGCACTTTGAAAGGGTACATCTTATAGTCTTTTACCAAATTTATGTTTAAAGGCCGCTGACTCATGCTACGTCTGGTTAATACTCTGCGATATATTCTGCAGAACCGCTGCTCCTAGATGTCGGGAAGTACTCATTTAGTCAAAATGTAGCCTGTCAAGGAATGGAAGATTCAATCGGGCTCGTGACAAAGTCAATTGCCAATGGAATCCAAGGACGCAGGCGGGAATAACACAGGTTCCTGTGCGCGATGTTTTTCTCTAGGCTTGGTCTATCCATCTCAGTATGACCTGTCAGAGAGTTCAGTCTTGCTATGCAGCTCAGGGAGTTCTTGCATTCACCTACTATATTAGAAGAGTTTCTGGCCTAAACAAATGCCTCATGATTGTGACTACAAATGAACATACATGCTATGTGTATGACCCATCCACCTCTGGCCATTAGGATAGAATTGGTTTCCGTTAATTTTAGGAGTATAAGTCTAAAGGATAAGTCTGAAGTGTTGGCTTTCTAAAAGGACTTTGACATGAAGACCTTAAGTAGTTTGGAGTTATTCAAGGACACTTTCGTGCAGCCGAGACAGGCTGGTCTTTGAGGTTTGTCGCAAATAGCAAGGATCTAACTTATGTGACAGTTCCACCGAATAATCGATGCATATGGGGTCTTGATATAGCAGTATACATCAAGAACATTCTGCCCATTAACAGGGATAGTCTTAAAGCTGAGTTTGACAGAAAGTATGTACGTCATCCGGAGACTTGTGTAGATGTAAGATTCGTTGAGAGTGCCCAACAGGGAGAATACTAAAAATAATACTGGTGTAACCAAACATCTTAAAGTCCCATCAATGCCACCTGCAAAATTGGTCAAATCCTTGGACATCCAATTCATTTTACTTCTGAGACAAGAAACCGCTGTCGATTGTTTGCACCAGTAGTAAAGGAAATAATTCCAAGCGACATAGTCCGGAAATACCCATCCTGTGGGGGAACACAATCAGGACTTGTCCTACAAAGAAAGCCAATGCAATGTCTTGCTTGAGAGGATATTCCTTTTTTTTTGTGTGCTTTTTCCCTGCTGTGGGTGCATCTGAAAACATCAACAACGACAAGGATGACAAAACTGAGATATACTTCCACCGAAAGAATTTTCCGAGATTTTTTTTTTTTTTTTGTATTTCCTCATGATACATATCGAAATCAATTTTTATTATGTTGAGTGCTCTTGAGTAGGTTTTTTTTTTTTGCTTCTAAGAGATGTCGACTAAAGGGGCATATATAAGCCCTCTGGCTTATTGCATCGACAACGACATAACAAGCTCTTCAGATGGCGATAAATCCACCATTGTATCCTTTATTTATTTCGTGTTCCAGATTTCCAGATGGAGGTGCATTCACGGGAAACCGTTTTCAGTTATTTTTTTTCAAACTTCATACTTTTGTTGGTGGAGTTTTATATATTTTTGTGGGGTGTCCTTGTTGTGGAAGGACATTCAATTTTCTTTCAATGAAATGGAATATATTTTGATTGCCCTTCCGTTGAAAGGACGAATAGAATTGATTGGTTTTTTATTTTTTATTTTTGTTTTTTAGTCATTTTCAAGAGAGAGGAAATGAAGAGTGTCAGTGACCTGGAACAGAAGCATCCATAAAATGTTTAATGTATCTATGAAGCTGTGAAACGAATATATTAGCACAGCGATAGCAAAAATGTTCTGAGCTTTCAGGGGGCGCAGCACAGGACAGGGCAGTGTAATAAATGTGCAGACTTACGATAGGACAAGCTCGACAACAAGCAGATGCTTTTCTCCTCTATGACGGACCAAGTGGACTCTTGCTTTAAAGCTGTATGGCATTTAAAAGAAAAACGCAATTTCGTCGTTGTTATAATGAAAATAGTAGTCGATGGTGTTAGAGGATAAGAACGTTGAAATAAATGTAATGTCGGCTGTAAATTGTATTCCATTATTTTTCCTTTATGTCTGGTCTTAGGAGACGTCAATGCCAAGGTTGTGTGCATTGAAGTTAATGGTACATGAATACTTTACGATATTTAAGATAAATGATTGAGATAAATTATTTTGCTCCTTTTTAAAGTGGGGGAAAAGGCATTGTGAAAAGCGTGAATTTATTTTCTAAGGGTCCTCCTCATTCTGTCTCTTAATCTTGAAAACATTTTACGTCTCTTTGGGAATTTAGAATGCTTTTTCATCATATTGTCGCCCATCATGGGATATGACAATGATTCAAAAAACATCAAATATTTTCAGTAGAATTTAGCTTTAAGGAGTATAAGCTTCGTGTGCTGATGTATGTTTTGGAGAAGGTCCACGAATAGTACAGCATAACTTCGAAGCTGTAGTCTAGTCTAAGCTTTTTTACTGACACACCATTAGAGCTAGAGGGATGTATTAAAGCGGAGTGATCCTTCTACTTCGGTTCATAACCTCGTTGCAAGGGAAAGAAGACAGAAGACCGGCAAGCATCAATAGTACTCGTAGTATGGTGGTGTGGGAAGTGAGATGCGATGGTGCTACAGACTCCGTTAAAACTTCACTGAAAGCATATTAAATAACTATTTTGGTCAACAAATTTGGTCCAGTTCACAATCATCAGATTGGCAGCATTCATCACAACTGGTTGGATTAAATGATGACATCCATTTCGGAGATCATGATCAGCTCTAGTCAACCCTGAAATATCGAGGCATTTAAGGAAGAATGTGCCGCGAACTCTATGAGCTGTACCAGGATATGGATGTACTCCAAAAAGCCAAGATACGCAGACCTCCATTGGCTCGGCCACATCGAGCGAATGGACAAACATGCTCCAGCCTTCGAATCCCAGACCCCAGGTTCGAGGCGGCGAAGAAGACCGAACTTGGTCTTCACAACTGGACGCAGCGTGCTCGGGACCGCAGAGGATGGAAGGCAACGATGTCTCAGGCAGGGACTCTACAACGGTCGGGAGCCCTTTAAGTAAGTAAGTATGCGATAGATGTTTGATCAGAGTGTCTCAAGTCATGATCGGAAGCTAATGGCAGTTGAAACGTGGTGTATAACAACACAAACTTCATCAGTAGTTGACTTTCCCTGATTGAACTGTACTGCGTTACACAGTTTAAACGTCCGAAACAGATGATGAGCTGACATAGGACAAGAGCGAGTCTTATGCTAGATCATATATGTCTTCGTATTGCATCCGTCAACAGTAACCAGTCAAGCTGCTAATCGTCACCAGATTCAATACAGACCATACGTACCTTAAGACAGGAAACCTCCAGTAGTTATCTTGATTTAGAAGTTGGAACAATCACTAGCAATATTCAGGAGAGATTGGATGTTGATTGGCAAGCAAAGGATGCAACTCTAGCACATAGTTACGTCGGTAAAGGCCGAACTGCATGTGGCTATCGGCAGAAACCAGGTGGCATGGATGACAGAGATGAAGGTTAGTATTCTAGTGGCCTTTGCAGTAGAGGCTTAAGGCAGGAAGAATCAGCAAGCATAGTAGAAGGTCTACAACATCGCAAAGGAGCTCACTGGTGGTGGAAACCTCAAACAACCTTCAAGAAAAAGTTTAGATTATCGCCTATTAATTTTGGATGAGGATGGAGTGGACATTTCGCTATAGTACGGTTTGTTCTTGACTCTTCTAAGGCAACAAGGTGGTCGGTAGTGATATCAGCCCTATCAGTCAATTTGCTTTTATCCGCTAATACCAAGCGCTTTCCCTTGGATTAGAAAAGGGGGGATTGTCTTCAAGTTTCTAAAAGACGGAAACTTGATAAAAAGCACCAACTAGAGTGGTATATGTACTCTCCTGTCCTAGTGTAATACAGGAACAATTCAAATACCATTAAGATTCATCTCTTGACGTCGAACATGCAGGCTTTCGCGTCAGATCCTTCTGCATAACTCATTGCTTACAGGTCCCCACTACTTCTGGTGTTTATGAACATGGAGAACCATTTCGACTGCTTGAAACGAGTTGATTGGTCTTGCACAGGAAAGGCATCCCAAAGGACAAGAGTTCACGCAAGAATAGCCAGCGTCACATCCTAGTCGAAAGACCCTACATCCTATGGTAAGGTGTTGAAAGAACTTGCAATCCAAAGTGGAGTACTTCAAGAGTGCATACTGTCACCACTATTGTTCTTGGTGGTTGTCAGTGATGTAATTAGTACCCCATTGACGGAAGGCAGCTATGGAATTGATTGGACTTTAACACCATACCATAAACACGAAAAAGGACTATTTCCAGTCATGGATAGACTTCTGCTGAATTTAGACAAATAACGCAAATTTAAAGACAACTCTGGACGGAAGGAGCTGACCTTTTGAAAGTGAATATACACTCTCATCCTGATCGGTGTTTGGACAGGGCATTGTTCGATACAGGCCTTTAATTAGGCGCCCAGATATGCAAAAGTGAAACACCTACGAGTAATCCGAAAAAGAAACCTTCACTCTTCAATCTATCTTCTTTTATCACCTCGGCTATTTGGCCACCGTTGGAATCAGATGCATCCTGTTTGGTCTCATGTCTAGCTGGTGGTCATGTAAATTCATATGTATAAGCTGCCATGTTTTAGATCAAAAGAATATCTCCCAGTTTATGTGTATGTATGTGATGTTTAATTAAAAAAAAAAAACGAAGATACTCGTAGCTATGAGTCAGTGTCATTTTATCATCAGCAGATGAAATCGAAACCTGTTCATATGAACTCATTATCTAGGGTATCACTGTCCAATTAAAATTCAGTGCAGACACGAATGGCTGCAGTTGATTGGATGCATTAGTCGGACATCAGCTTTACACTGTGATAATACGCAAATGGTTGCTTACAGATGGCCGTAATGAAGAATCCCTATGAACTACAGACAGTGTCCATAGCCACCATTCAATAGCAAGTCGGCTACTTAACTCAATCATTTGGCATCTGTTAAGAGTTTGAATGGTCCCTAATGAGTTGTCCCGTCATTCATTGTCCACATTTGCATATAGTATAAAATTGTGTGGGCTAATTATGAACTTGTCTGCTATAAGAGCCAAGGACACAAAGGCTTGACGAACATTAAGCGCACAAAGGACACAATGTACTTTTAGAGAATCTACTTCCATCACAAAGGACATGAAGAACAAAAAAAAAATTAAAAATTTATCACATTCAAATTTGAACAGAACTCGAAGGACATTCGAGTTACAATAGTCCTGGAATCGTTTAAAAAATTCAACAATCTTCTAAAACAAGACAGTCTATTCTGGGAAGGACCAGAGGGATCCAGACCGTAAAATATGATATGAATGATCTAAAAGGTGTACACCGTTTTTTTTTGTTGTTTTTGGTTTTCGCAATAAATCATCGTTGCCGCACTTAATAGCAATTTATCCCTCCGACACTTGCATGAATAGCACGTGACTAGGTCCTAACAACCGAGCTCCCATCTTGATTCCTGTCGTGCATACTAGTGTACCGCACCGCATACTGCAAGCTTATGGGTGCTGGCAGTGGTGGTAGAACATAAAGCAAAATGACACATGACTCGCATGCTAATCTTCCTTTGAAAGTTGTATAGCGAAAAACTACAAACACACACAGTCACCCACGCCCTATGACGACGGTTGCCACACATGCTGAGAGCTGAGACTCCTGCACACATAGTCTGTTGTATATAGTATAAAGATCATCTTATATGGATTTACAACTTAGCGGCAAACGTGATGTCTTGCATACGAAATGTTTATCTTCCCTCTCTGATGTGAGTTCATCGAGATGTACCTACATGCATACACACATTCTACTTCTACTTTGCTATTTTAGTTTTCTTTGTGTGGGTTTTTTTTTTTTTTTTCTCTTATATATGAATGTGGCTCATGCTCATCCCTTTTTTGAGGGGCGGTGTTTGGTGTGCTAAACATATGCGGGAGAAAGGGCTTTTGTGATAAAGAGTAAAGTAACGAGACCAGTGCGGGACTATAAGGGATAAACGTCTGGAGCGCTTCAAGTAAACCAAAGGAAACGAAAAGGATCTGCAGACTTTTATCCGATGAAAGTTTGTGTATCCTTTTTCTGGGAAGGGAATTTGAAGACGTGTTAATCTCATAATCTGGGCAGATAAAAGCAAAAAAAAAGGTTGCGAATAGCTATTACCACAAAATTAAAAATGAACTTTGTTCCCATGGAAAGGGTGTTGTACTGCGAATGTGTGTCGTGGATAGCAGATAGGTAGGGTTACCTGTATTACCCAAAAAAGAAAGGTTGTTTCAATGTTACTAGAAAAGCGAAAATTATGCGGCGTTATAAGTAAATTATTTTCCAATTAAATGGGTTGGACTGTAGATCAGAGGTCGGTCGAAGGTAGGAAGGAGAGTTACGTTTCGGTACTACCTTTGCGATGATGAGAATTCAAAATGGAAGAAAACCTGTGGGCAAGACAAAGTAAGTTATCAGAATAATTTCAAGTCCAAAGCGGAGTACGTCAAGGATGCATACTGTCATCGCTCTACATGCAGCATTGACAGAAGGAAACTTCATCGTACCTTAAACACCCAGACTGACGATATTGGTCTAAATTTACATCGCATAATGGAACTCCATCTTATGGTCCAGAATCTAGAAGTGTGGCTCAAAATTAACACAGGCAAAACCAAAACTCTGAGCAAGTTGAGAAAGTTGACGACTTTTTATACCAAGGAAGTATGCAGCAAAATCGGGATGGCCAAAGCTGCGGTCGGAATGCTTTCCATCACCTGGAAACATCCACCTAATGTTATAAGCTTAAGAGCCAAGCTGCGACTGCTTCGCTCAAACGTAGAATCGGTGTTGCTTTATGGGAGCAGCACTTCGAAGGTGGACGCCATTAACACACGTGAAACGGCGAGGAACCTATAAGCATTACTGTACGAAGAAGAAAGTGGCAGTGGATTGAATAAGTCCTACCGCGGGAAGACAACTCCATTGCGAAATATGCAACTTATGCAAACAGAACAGCGAGACGTCCTAGACAAACGTGGCGCAGAACAGTCAAGGAGGAATCAAGCTCTTTGGGAATAAGTTAGAGAGAGCTCAAACGCGTGTGAACAAGATCGCGCACAGGCGTTATTGACCACCTATGCCTCCCGGGAGTTAAAGGACCTAAAGAAGAAGAAGTCAAGTCAATGGTGTGCTAAAGTTATTTTTTTGGTTTCTAAGTTGATTGTTTGATGAGATCCTTTACTAGCGAATACGTACACCAATGCATAGCTTCAGTAATATAGGCGATTCTATAGGTATATTCTGAGCACTCTACATAGACTTCTGAAAGCCAGGATTCAACCGGGATTGATCAGGGGCACAATACTTTGCGGTATCACATGAAAATGCTTCATCTGAGGAGCTCTGTGGTGGTTGTGGTTATAGGGAAGCTATTGAGGACACAAACCACAGCCTACATACCTTACCTTGCTCTACTCTCAAGGCAATTAAGTTTTCCAATCAAGAAATTCTATCAGGTTATATACCTATATTCCTTTCAAGCTCTATATGGAGGTTATCTGCTAGGATATCCAATTTTTGCAAATATAGTTTTTTCCTGGACTATATGACCATCTGGACACTATTCTTCAATGGAAATCACTTATGTAGCTTTGATCCCGCTCCTCTTTATAATAATTTGAGCATTAATGAGACCGAGAAGTATTCCATAAGTTTTAGGTTAGAAAGGATATCATACAATCACTTGAATTCCACATATTTCAACGTGCTCGTGGTCACTAGCAGTGTCTGTGGCTCCAAAAAAGTACCAACATTTTCAAGCTCCTCCATCATCACAAGCATTGATTGATTTGATATCCCGCCAATATAATACTCGTCCTAAATATGTACCTACATACAAACCTAATGAACAAATGTGCAACATCGTAGTAAGTGCTCATGCAACATCCATTATAAACATGTCTCTGATGGAAATATTGATTTAATGTCCACTGACCAAGCTGGTTATTTTATTTCTTGTCAGTTAGCTACTTCAATGTGACACTCTGGATGAAATTGAGAGCACAGAAATATGAACATCAGTCATAGCAGCTGGGATGTCAAATCAGCTAAGGCGAAGGACCTCCACTTACAATTCTCGCCAAGCAACTCCCTTCACATAGAGCAAGAGCATGGTCTGCATTTGACACGTGATTTGATTGAGTAACTATCAATCTCTAAGAATAGACATGCTGCTGAGAGGTGGGATTCATCAATTTGAAACCTTTTTCCATTCACCATTTGACATTTATCCTCTAAGAAATGACGTGATATCTGCCGAAGAGGTAACCTTGGAAACGCCATATTTTGAGGGAAGAAAACAATTTTCTATGGAAGGCCAATCGAATGGGGGTAGCTACATAGTACGTTCGTGCATTGTTACTTCTTGCTTTTTTTCTCAGTAAGCAATTTTCAAAAAAACATGGATTGTACGTAGGTATTCGAAGTAGGTAGTCCTGGGCGATATTTATTGAATGTTAATTTATCATTGAATTAGAGCAGAGAGTCAGGTAAGGAATCTACTAACATGTTTGAGTTATTTGATAGTAATTAATGGTGCTTAACACCAGTGGGATTCTGAGTGAGAATCTGCATATGTATCTGTTTGCAGATGAACGATTTATTCTCATAGATACTCTTCGCGAAGCGTACATTCAAACGTAGGTCGAGTAGTTTGCATGTCCGTTGGAATAAAATTCTAGGAAAATAAAATGTTACAAATTTTTGTAGGTAAGAATCTCAAGAGCTTAGCTTCAACAACTTTTATCTATGTTATGTCGGAATATGACTCTCTTCTGAAGGTCCTTTCAGTGGAATTTTGTGATAGGACGATGGTGAAAGCTGTTGCCAGCATGTAGATATCTTAGAAAGCATGAAGTCAGTCGACTTAATAACGGGTATTTGCCCATGTATATCCAGTGGTAATAGATCTTTGAATTGATGATGTTTGCCCATATCATTCTTCCACAAGAGGGCGCTAACGCTGTTTTAGGGTTGTAAACGTCCACTGTATATGGTACTTCACGAATGGTTCATTTTGAAGTATGTTTTTGTTTAAGGATTCTTTGACTTATGACGCGTAAGTTGTATTACTTTGTCATAAGGTTTTTGTTCAGAATTGTTTGGCATTTTATCACAGAAAGTCTTAGCCCGACACAGTGTCTACAAATCGCTAAGCTGCATTTCGAAAATCTGCGTTCTACGGGGAATTTGTACACTAAGAGCAGCTTGATGCCTACTAGACGCACAGTTTTCAGTATTAGAAAATACGGAACCCAATAGACCACGTGCAACATGTTTGAAGAAAATGTTGGAAGTGTGGTTGAGAATGCCCACAATGACCACCATGAATCGATTTGGAGGCATTCTCAACAGCTTTGCTGCCTTAAATTGAAGACCGCGATCTTCAGGACATTTGGACAAGACAACTTTTCTTGGTGAGCTGGCTCTGGACCGCAGTATATCCCACCTATAAGCGTTTTCCTTTGGGGCTACATAAAGTCCAAGGTCTACAGTGATAAATGAGGAATTAAAAGCCTCATTCGCCAAATCCCCCTCGAAATGATACACCGAACACGTGCAAAGAGTATTTGAAGCTCAGGTGGTGTTCAAATCAACTGGTTGAAGTCGTATCAGAGTTTTGCATTCGTTCATAATTCACAGTATGTCTCTCTTTCGGGCTGAAACGCGTTAAATGTATTCGAAGTGAGTTTTTTTTTTATTACAGTCAAAATTAAATGGACATGGTTGGGACTTGACCACCGATTCTATTAAATCCCTTTTAAGAACAGTGCAAAACTTTTCCAAGTACCTTTCAAAAGTTGGAGGCACACAGCTAGCACTCATTCATTAATATCCTGTGGCGGTCTTGTAGTTCGAAAGCAACCACAATTACCCACCATTTAACTCTCCGACGTACAAAATTTATCAACAACCATTATCGCAAATTATCGCTATCATGAGAGGCGAAGCATCCACCTAATTCTACCTTACGTTTCGTATGCAGTCAGTGTGCCACTCTGAATTCCATATAACAACTCATCTACAGATCCCTTTCATCCTGTCGACATTCCACACCAAATACAGAGAGACTGCTGCGCCATCGTTGACAATTGCCTTTTGTTTCTGTTTAATTAAATAAAATCTTGAGGGGATAATTAGACGAGAATCTTAAATTACGTAGGAGTTGTTGTATTGTTATCATTGTAACGACAATGACGGAAATCGCGCATCAGTTGATACTGTTTATACGTCTGTATACCGTTGAGCAGCCCCCTGTTGGGACAGGTGTACTCGTACCTACCGTGGAAACTTCCTTCTCAGATACACGTACAGCTACATGAAGACAAATCGACGCCAGCATATCTAAATCTGACTGTGTAATTCGCATATAGATACATATACATATATGTATGTACCTGCAATCACTTCGTTAAGCTGGAGGAACTATGCAAATTTTGTTACACATCTCAAGTTACCATCACCACCATCACCATTCTATACCCACGAGAACCACCACCATCATTCCAGGGAAACATTTGCTCATCAACATTTCAATGCTGCGCTAATTAAGACTTTTCCTCGTACCATGTGCTTGCAGTGATGAGCATATTAATGCGATGTAACTATTAGTTTATTGGCTTTTATAATGTTAATGTTAAGAGAGGCATGTGTGAGTTTTATTCTGAAAGGAATCCTTCGTATCTACTATACATCTAAGGAACAAGGTTGCGGGGAATTTTTTGTTTCCTTTTGATAATGGAACTCATGTGGGTATAGTTGGAAAGAATTTCTTGGAAAAAAAAAAAGTTTTAGCCCTCAATGGCTAGTTTTGCTTCTTTTTTTTTTTTTAGGTTACACGTAGTCTTTAAGTTCGTCCCTTTTTGTGGGAATTTTGTGTGTCTAGAAAAGTGGTATAGGTGACTTTAATGTTGGTCAGTTTCGGATTTAGAAACTTAAACTATGAAGTATCCATTCGAAGGAGAGCCTTTTTGATGGTATTCGGCGGATCTTTCCTTGGAATACTTGATCTTTCTTGTGATGGGCTCGTTTACGATGTAAAGCCTTCCTCGAATCTTCGAGACGTCATGTGAAGCATCTTTATCTCAACTGAACTCATACTAGTTGTACGTTGTTCAATATTTTGATGAGCGCCGGACATGTGACCTTCCTTTTCAGATTAGATGCATTTTTCCATCATCATCCATCCTACGAATACGTATAGATTGCTAGATGTCATCATCACATCCATCATAAATCCCAGGTATAGAAATCCTTGACACTTTGGAAGTATTCTACCATTCAAGTAAATGTTGGGCCGATGAGGATCAGAGAAAGGGGTAGCACTCTTTCTTCAGCCATTCATCAGGTGCTAGTTGCTAAGGCGGTTGATCACAGCTTGTGATAGCTATATCGTCAGCAAAGACTAAGGGATGCACCATCAGTTTTTTCTGAAGCAGATAGTCTAGGAAAGAAAAGGACTGAGGGCGCTTCCATTGAGTACGCCGCCTTTAATTGGAAACTTACCCTCATCATTGCTTGTACATTCATACGCACGTAACGTAACGAAATAAAACCAGAATAAGGATGTTAAATAAGGGCTTGCCATAGGGGTCTGTCCTCGCCCCTTTGCTTTTTCGTCTGTACTCTTTCCTACGAACCACTTCTTCAACCTTTGGCTACACCATACACTATCCCAAAGAATACATATACGTATACTTTTCATTCCTGAATCAAGAAGGAGTATAAGGAATTCCGATGGATAGAAACAGTTGAACTGCAAATGTTAGAATGTAAGCTGGAGCAATATTCTCAGGATGTTCTATTAAACATTTGCTTGAGTCCAATATATATGCCGAATAATAGCTACCATCAGATGCTGATCATCCAGGAGAGTACTTCTAAACCTGCGGCTGATAACAAAGTGATCCAAGAATAGATTTGAACCTACTCATCTGTCATTGGATCCAAACCTAACTTTCTGACAACCCTTGCACTCAAATATAGTGCCCCTTATCACAAGGTGTTTATCATAACTTAACTCGTGAAATATAAGGCGTCAGCCCCGCGTTTGTGTTCCCTCCAATTCATGCCAAAAGATAATGACTCCTCCTTGACTGTTCTGCACCACGTTTGCCTAGGTCCTTAACGCTATTCTGTCTGTCTGAGTGAGTAGCTTTCACAGCATTTCCTTGTCATTTCAGTGGATCGTCTAGTCTATTCCAATCACATGTGCGAGTCCTTGGTCGTCGATTATGAAACTTCCAGAAGCATGTAGTGTCTTCTAATCCACAATACTAGCAATAAAAAAGCGCCGTATCAATAGAGGATAGTGACATCTCTCCGTTGGGCAGTCAAGAGAAGTCGAGGAACAAGCTCTGCTGAATGCAGAGTCCATTGATTTATGCAGAAGCCTTGAAGACTAAGAGAAGGTCGAGTCAGTCCAATAGATGTTGTACCACTGTCCTGCCTTACAAAAACAACGCCGACGAATTCTAGAACACAGATTCTTCTCCAAGAGTGTAGAGGCAGAGACCGATCAAAGGGAGACCGACACCAAGATATGGTAATCACCTGCCTCCCAGTATTTAACTTTTTCCCTTTCCACTCTACTACCAAGGGTAAGCACAATGGACCTTAGTGTCTCCAAGTTCACGTGATCAGTTCTCTTTCCATCACACACGCTCTTAATCTAACCTATTCTTTCATAATGCGGTTGACGGGATATCGAAACTTTGCATGCCCGCTGGTATTCCGAAATAGAGCTACACAGCATTACATGTTGGGAACGCCTTCAACCGCTTAATTCCACTGATTCCCATACTGTGAACAGGGTGAGGACCATCGCTTCCCAAATCGGGAAGAAACGTCTACACATTCAAGAAACCCTCCTTTGTTTGGATACAATAACCAAAAGTCTTCAGCGTATGTGGATATACTCATTCTTTATCTGAGGCAAAATTGTGGTTTCATCGTTCCTACAGGGTGGTATCCCACAACCAGTCAAAACCAGTCGTTCTTTTTTTAGCCTCAAATTAGGCATAAGGACTTATACCAGTAATTGCCCAGCGACCACCGCGAGGAGGTAGAATAAGCATAACATTACGAACTTGATTGTTGCTCTACTGACCTAGTCCATGCTCTAAACAGTAGCTTCCAAATCAATCGCTCGTTCCACGGTTGAAGAATGCTTGAAAACATTGGATGCACCTGACACCAACGAGTACCTACTCACTTTAACACATGAAGTTTCAGATTAACTTGTCGACAAAAAGACTAGGTATAGAGTCTCTTCACTATTATAATGAAATAAAATACTCCGCTAAAGGACGAAGAGAAAAAATCCCTATGCATTCGATCTATCAACTAGAGTAGATCCCAAGCACACATTGTAATAACAAAGGAACAGTCTGTCATAACCAGTGCTTGCATAATATCCTCAAACAACATATGATACCCTGCACTAAGAGCAAGAGATTACCTTCGGAAAGAATGTTTGAATACAAAATACCTTACATCTACTTGTACTCACTACATTATCCTTTCGTACAACTGAGGCATAATTTCTTTCCTTCCATATAACCTAGTCGCAACGCAGGTGATGTGTTATGGAAAGGTTAAGGCACAAAAAAGCATCCTTTTACACACAACAGCATCGCAGCACAAGCGTGTCGTAAACTTTTCCATTATACCACAAATTAAATATTCCAACGAAGACAGAAAGAAGAAGGAAAATTTCCTTGGAATATAAATGAAGAATAAGGATAAAGGATAAAGAATGCCTGTATGCCTTTGCTGTTTTTTTTTCTTTCTTTTCTCAAATATAATGGAAATTTACAACGGAATACTCAAAATTTACATCTCATTGATAGGCAAAAGTTATTGATATTGTTTTTGGGTATAAATAAAATTTCCCACGTACATATATCGCGTGAGGGAGAACACACGTCCCCTTCCTTCACACACGGTAAGGGTGAATGAACGAACGATTTAGAAGGAGGGTGGCTCCAATTTCAAGACAGGCACGGGCACAGGATATAGGCCATAATTATCGTGAATGATGAAATTTGTCAGATTTTTGTTTCCGCGCAAATTGAAATTGTAATTGGAAATAATGACGGTTATAAAGATATATTTTTGTTTACGCATTAATTATGATTTCACCAGTCAGCAAAGGACCAAGTTAATGAGGGTTAATTTTAAACTCTAGCGCTTTCGAATCCGCAACACTTGTGCCGCCGCGGGCCACACGGGGGTAATGTTGATTCTAAGATA
Organism: Chalcosyrphus nemorum; assembly: GCA_949716465.1. Taxonomy (NCBI): domain Eukaryota; kingdom Metazoa; phylum Arthropoda; class Insecta; order Diptera; family Syrphidae; genus Chalcosyrphus; species Chalcosyrphus nemorum. Next base: position 33,186,764 of record OX454333.1, read on the forward strand.
GCAAAGTCATTAATATTTCGAAAAGCTATGAGACATATTTTCATCTAATAAAAAAAAAAAATACCAAAATTAAATTGACTTTCCACAGCAAATTACGAATGTTGCTGAGAGCAATTAAGAAAAAAATATGATGAAGTACGAGCGAAATTGCTTTACGTAATTACTTTTTTTTTTTTTTTTGCTTCTCAAGAGGTAACATTCATATCTACTGGTTACAAAATGTGAATGCGCCTGTAATAATGAAGGATTTTGACGTATGGAATGATAAATTTAGAAACGCTCAAGAGCAACAGGCTGTGGCAATTTCAACAGAAGTGAACAGGTAGACACACTCGGTTTTTTTTTGGTTGCTAATAGAGATAGTGGAAGCCAACTATAACCCTGGCCTGGGAGCCTTGCACGGTCATAGGCAACCCCCCGAACATCTGATACCATTCAATCGAAACAGGCGATAGATTGAAGCCAAAGCGAAATTCTTGTCTTGAACTACTGAGTAAGGGGTTCACTGTTCGAGTCCCAGAAAACACTGACAGAGTTTCTTCACGGTCTCACCTCTTTCGAGAACCTCCTGTAGAAAGGGAGTTGTCGCTTATAGGTGCTCGAAGGCACCATCACATCCCATTAACTTCAGAGACCTACTGTCGAGGAGATGTCCACTTAAAGAGAAATGCTTTCAAATTATAATGTTACTAGTCTTAGGCTAGAGACCTGAGAGTGGTCTTATATCCATGTCCACTGTTCTAGAGATACTTCTCTCATATCAGTGCCAATTTAATTGCTGCTGCGGGCTTTAAAAAATTTCAGAGCACTCATTGTTTTGATGCGGTGTCTGAATGTCCTTGTATCACAGCTTTTGATTGAACTCTTATTAAAAAAAAAATAAATGTCAACAAGGAAGCAAGAATAGACCCAGACAAAGACGCGTGAAAGCCAGAGAAGGCAACCATTCGGCCCCGATAAGCAGGCGATTTTTCTTATGCAGACATGCAAAGAGTAAAGAATAGATTCCTCACTTAAGGAACTGGGAGGAGAGCCAGCGTAAGGTGACTTATTGCTACAGCTCTGAAGAATGCAGAAGGCGCTCTGACTTTGGATTTCTAACGAAAAGTGCAGAAGATTCAGGAAAGCAACGCCAAAGTCCGAACTGAGACAATTGAGCTCACAGATGAACTACCATGATGAAATCACGACCAAGGAAGAGATCGCTCGAGCCTTCACTGACTATAAAGTGTTATAAAGTCTATGAGGAAAACCTATACGCCAGTGGTGTTTAAACTTGTTAGCAAGTATCGCCAACAAAGCGCTAGTGATCGCCGTTTGAGAGGAAAACCGCATAGGGCCTGAAACGGCGGCAATCGACCACCAAGCCCAAATGGAAATATCGTGCCAACAGCAACGAGTCGAAGTGATGATGAAGTACCAAGAAGAACAAACCTGGAAGAATGGCAAGATATATGGATCTTTTCTTTTCAAGGTAGATGAACGCAGGGATTGATGCGCAACTAATCATGGATATTTTAAAGCATATCGCCACAGATTTGGGCAGAAGAACGTGCATAGAAGCAGTCGAAAACCTGGAACACATAACTCAACATAGCCCCCTCATCAGACTGATGCTCAGCCCACAAGAAGCTTTGGAAGCAGTAACTACCATCTCAACGAAGATGCAGATCAGGTAGCTGGCAATACAAACGAGTCGAGTCCATAGGGCGGAAGTACCCCCTCGTGATGAAATGCTTGATGGCACTGCTGCAAGAATCAGGGGAAGTAGGGGAGTTGGGTTAAGTGAGTGGAAATCCCATACTATTACTGGGTCCGAGCTCTGTTTTGACTTTCGCAGATTCCCAACCTCCCAAAGCAAAAACAAACCCTTTGACATTATTGATTTGTAAATACTATTTTGGAGTCCAAACAAATGGGAGCAATGAATTTTATTTTGTGGGTCAGCATCTGATTCCTTGTTTTGTTTCAACGGCAGAGGTCAGTGTGGTTGTTCCAGACCGTAGACTGTTAGCTATAGATAGACCTGCTTACTTTAGTCCTCCCGCTACCAAGATTCTGCAGTAATTATCAAAAGCAGAAGACTCCCGTCATCGAATGGGAGTTTCGCCATTGAATCTTTGTAAGAATCTCGACAACGCAGTTCATCCCTTAGGCCAGAATGCTTAGAAGTGGTGCACATTTGACGTTTGCCGATATTAATGGCGAATTTACCAAGCTCAGAGCGCCTAATAAGCCACATGATGGGGTCAAGGAACCAGACTATCAAGGACATCGTGACTGCTGCCAGACGTCTACGTCTACAGCGACAAATACCTACATACATACATCTTTAAAAAATGCTATTACGCCCATCATTTTCCCATGAAGAAGCTGAACATTAAACGAGTAATTTAAAATCGCAATAAAAGGTGCATATTTTTTTCCCCGGGAAAGTTTGAATTAAACTCTTAAAAAAAAAAATGTGCTTCGTTATCGGGAGAATAAAAATCTCTAAAATCCATGTACAGATCCCTATAAGCTCGGATCAGTTATCAATAAATTTAATACCTCTACTAACAACAAGCGTGTGAACAGCTTCTGTTTGAATTCAATGCCTGAAACTCAATACAGCGTTTGGTTTGTAAAACCATTTCCTATGAACGAATATCGATACAGTTTATTGCCAAAGTTATTTCCACAAAAAAAAAAATAAAAAGGATATCTGCGCAAATACACAAGTTATTTATGCAACCAGAATGCCACATGCAACCCTTTCATCCAGCGCGGAAATCGCGTACAAAAATCTGTCGAATTTATTCAAACTCCATTTCAGGTAAGCTCTTGAATTTTATGCTATGCAATAATTTGTATTCGCCCGCGAGATAGTGTGAACGAAATATTGTATTTTGTTGGGTGGATTTGTATGCGCGACACTGTTCGTTCGCGTAAAACGGTTGAACAGTGGCGGTGCAATGACATTCTTTAGCCTAAAATACCTATAAACGATAAATTCTGAACACGGATTTGTACTGCTGTGTTGAAGATTATTCTACTAAATGGAATAAAATTATGACTACATGATTCAAAAGGAGTCTAGATAAAGGTGAACTTGCGATTGCGATTTTGAAATATCGTATAATGTATTTATAATTTGGAGTTTTAGTTACCATAAAAAAAAAACGTAAAAAGACAATGGGTGCCACCATCTACTGACCATAATCACGTAGTGAAATAACATATCTAACCCGCAATTACAACGCTGCTACTATCATTCACATTCACCGCTTACCAGATGAGTTGCTCTTTATACTTATCGATCGAGGTTCATTTCACACATACTTATGCGACTCGCAGACTCCGACTGAAGTAGCATTCACTATATCGCATGATTAAGCAATCTAAGACATTCATTGGAATCACTGTCAGGCCGAATTGTACATTTTAGATATAAGAGTCATTAAGCCACAAAAGAATTGTATAACTGCTACTATCTCGTGAGTGTTTCACACCAGATAAAGTACATATACTTGTAAACTTAAGGGCACTGCCGCTCAATAGTTTGTTCTGTTCAACGTTTATCAATTAGATAATCGCGACTTAGTGCTAAGATTCTGTTTTCTCTAAGTAACACATACTTATGTCAATGCGATTGCGAATGCGATATGTGTGTCAGTTTTGTATACCTACACTACATTCAATAGCATTTTAAGGAGTAATCAATTTAGTTTATGCATCAATGGTAGACTGCGATTGTGATTTCCTACTCACAGTGATTAGGTCGCAGGTTAGTTCATAACTATATATCACAGACAAGATTTAACAGGTTGTATTGTTTCTCAAGCTCGATTAGAAATGACTTATGATAGCAAAATGTCGTCATACTAATGGTAACCGTTCTGTGCCATGGTTTACAGTCAGAGTATTTGTGCATAAGCTTCATCCACGGCCAAGCTTGTATAAATTGTGAACAATATTGTCCTCTGTTTTCATCCATAGCTATGTCTACGACACATTAAATTATTAGGCTCCTTTTAAGGACCATTTGAATGATCAGGAGTTATCATAAGGTTGGAGTGGAAGCGTCCGATCTAGCATCCCAGAACAGAAACTCTATGTAAGCAGAATGCTTCTGAAGAATATATTGAGGAAATTATTATAGTCCTTATGCCAGCGTCCTTCTGCTAATAGCGTCCATATCTATTAAGTTCGGCCTCGACTAATCACAGTGGCACGAAACTGGCCGAAGAACCAAGCCGCGATTGTTTGACATAAACTATGTTTCATAAGGCAAGTGCATGAATGGCAATAAGTGAAGCAATATGTCCAATGTTACAAAGGAGGTGTGTCTTAGTGCACCACCCATGTATACGTCTCCTCGCAGTGACTGATCACTGATCACCCCATTCGATCCTACTTTACCCAATCTAACCACCGATGATGAGCTTAAAGGACTTAACTAAGTCTGACGTCTACTCGCAGTTTCAGTACGGGCTCGAGGTTGATGGGTGGGTTGGTGATTGATCACTGATCACCCATTTGATCCTACCTTACCCAATCTAACCACCGATGAAGAGCTTAAAGGACTTAACTAAGTCCGACGTCTACTCGCAGTTTCAGTACGGGCTCGAGGTTGATGGGTGGGTTGGTGACTGATCA